>JAZHRO010000067.1:56802500-57402500 GCA_037157565.1 Thalassia testudinum
TGGGCTAGCTTGATTGGTTGGGATGAAATATTCCTTAAGGCTCCTTTGACCGGCCATATCTACCCTTGGAAGGTCTCTTCCTAGGATTCTTTCAGGTTCAGGATCAAATACAAGTTGTCTCCTAAGAGAATGCCTACCAAGCATGCACTACAAATGCAATTCAAAAGGACTTGTTTGGTCTTTACAAATTTAGGCTTTTGACTTTAGTTCAAATTGTAGGTGACAAAACAAGTTGCCCAATCAATTACGCGCCTACTGTCAACCTTCGAAATGCCTAAAAAGACCTAGTTGGAGCTTAGGTATTCTTCCCTAAATCTCAAATGGTGAAGTAAATCCAAAGATGGAAGATCGAGGGATGCAAGTAGGCCTAAGCCTTCCTTTGAAGTTGTGCTTTTGCGGTGCTTCTCAACTACCCCCAAAAATCTGTGACAGGGTATCCCCCTCTTTTGATTTACAAAACCTTTGATCTCAAGTTCCGAACACTTCAGAATCCAACAGTAGGAGGGCTCTTATCCTAGTCATCTCAAGACTTAGGAGTGTCTAAATGAGTGCTGTGGTGCAACAGATATAAGTGTGCATTCACCGCAAAAGGATTTTGAATTTTGAATCACACACCACGTTTTACAATCAAGTCCTTAATTTTTAGATGTCCCTCCTTTAATTAGTCCTTTTTTTTTGGAATATATGTGACCACTAGTTAAATAGCTTCAAGACAAACTTTGTGGTCTTTAAATTAAATCCCAAATGCAATACGTGATCAAGAATAGGATGCAAAGTAAGAGAATGCATAGCTTGCTTCCAGTAATCAACAATGCAAGAATGCACGCAATGCAGAGAAATAAATCTAGAGGCTACTCATACAGACCTAAATAGTTCGTCCTAGGGCAGGCAGCTTCTAGCAAGCAGCTTGTTTTTTTTATTTTTTAATTTTTTTAAACTACTTATGCACAAGCAAATAAAAGTAATCAATAAACTAAAAATCAAATCTAAAGAAAAGGGAACAGGCTCCCAAAAATTACCCAACACGGGCCCAAAACAAAATCTGGGAACAAACCCCTCAAAATATACCCCAGAACAAGTGTTTCAAACCAAATGCAATGAAAAATTAAATCTAAAGTCTTAATTCTATCAGACTAGCGATTAAATATACAATGATGTCCGTCGCGTCCTCGTCCTTCTCCTCCTTTCCAAATTGCTCATCCAATTCTCCTCTGGCGACGTCAAGGGTCGCCTCTCACAGTGGTTGATTCTTGCACAAATTTTCTCGCACAGAAAAGAAAATAATAAATGGTCAAATCAATGTGCAATTGACAAATAATCAAAATAAAATCAGGCGAAATTATTGTGTCAGTTGCCTCCCCGACAACGGCGGCATTTGACTAGTCGATTGTTCGCTTTAAAGTCATTTGCAGTTTTATGTGGTGTAAAAATCGACTAATCAATATTTAAAAAGAAATAACCACTCGTAGAAGTGCAGGTCGTATCCGCAGGGAGGCAATGACGTATTTAAATTCGCACCAGTTAAAAATGTTTGTTCGTAGTTAGTTTGGATAAGAATCAAGCCAGAATTGCCTTTAGATTAAGGTTGAAAGAAGAAGCAATGCTGAAATAGCAATTATGAGTAACTAGAGGATATTTGTCGCAATGCAGAATCAATAAAATGTTATTAAAAATTGACAATGGCAGAAAATGTAATTATTAATATCCATTTTACTGTAGCAAAATAGGGGATTTTTTTCACTTTGGTGTGCTCGACGAGGAGTGGACGGTCGGACGCTGGAAGCTCGGAGGAAGTCCCTTGGACCGAGGGCTTCAAAACGATGGTGGCGGCATGTCGCGCAGCGGCCGGAGGCTGCCAGATGACCTCCGGAGGAGGTGGTTGCAGCCGATGCTGCAGCTGCTGTTGGCGGGTGTGGAGTGCGTTGCTGGAGGCGTGGGCAGACTGCTGCGCGCTTTGTTGGTGGTGAGAGCGGGTGCAGCAGCTGCCCACACAACCGCGCACACCCTCCTCCCGCGCCTACAACACCTGCTCTCACAACCAACAGAGCGCATAGCAGTCCGCCCAAGCCTCCAGCTAGTGCGTGCCACGCCCGCCAACAACAGCTGCAGCACCGGCTGCAGCCACCTCTGCCGGAGGTCATCCGGCCGCCTCCGGTCACCACACGACACACCGCCACCATCGTTTCGAAGCCCTCGGTCCAAGGGACTTCCTCCGAGCTTCCCTCGTCCGGCCGTCCACTCCTCGTCGCGCGCACCAAAGGGGAAAAAATCCCCTGTTTTGCTACAGTAAAATGGCTATTAATAATTACATTTTCTGCCATTGTCAATTTTTAATAATATTTTATTGATTCTACATTGCGACAAATATCCTCTAGTTACTCATAATTGCTATATCAGCATTGTTTAATGTTTCAACCTTAATCTGAAGGCAATTCTGGCTTGATTCTTGTCCAAACTTACTACAAACAAACATTTTTAACTGGTGCGAATTTAAATACGTCATTGCCTCCCTGTGGATACAACTCGCTCTTTTGCGAGTGGTTATTTCTTTTTAAATATTGATTAGTCGATTTTTCCACCACCTAAAACTGCAAACGACTTTAAAGCGAACAATCGACCAGTCACCGACCTCCCTCACGAGCACCTTCGTCTCCGACGTTGGCGATATGCACAGATGCCATCCCTGCCTCCCTCTTCATCTATTCACTCCCAGATAACTCTCTCTCACCCTCTACTCTATTTTTCCCTCTTTATTGCCCTCGAACGACCACTGCCAAACTCCACCACCATCATCCCTTCAGCTCCGGCCACCACTCCGACGAGTTTGCTCCACCTCAGTAGACCACCTCCCTCCTCGCCAACCAGTACATAAGCACCACCCCACCTCACTGATCATAACCCCCTACTCACAGCACTCTGCCACTTAGCCACAAGCGCTCCTGAACACACCCACATACACGACCGCAGTGTGCCCTAGCCACGCACCCATAGGCGGTCCCACGCCACGTCGACCACCCTGCACGTTCTTCACACCATGGCGAAGATCCCTGAGGTTCTTAACGTAGCTGCAAGGCCGTTTGTGTGATTTCTGGTCCAAGGGCTCACCGCCATTGACGCATGGCTTGAAGCTCCCTTGTATGCTTATCCAGGCCATGCCTGCTTCGGGATCCAATCCCAGGATGCGTGGGGTACTCTCGCAAACCTCTCCAGGTGGCTAATTGAAGGCAAGAGCCATCCCCGTAGCTGCAATTGAGCGACACCCCTCTGCTGCAGACATACGTGAATGAGGCGAGAAGATAGTCCCACCTCGGAAACATCTGGAGCGCCAAAGCCGCATAAAAGGAATTTTTGCATAGGGCTTATCGCTTCCAACTCACGAGGTGAGGTCCCCTTTCACCCGACCCGACCTCACACCTCACCCACCACCATACACCGGTGGGCCAGGTCCCGAGCGTGTATCTGACCCGATTACCCGGGAAGTGGCTCTGGGAGAGAGAAGCTAAGAGAGAAAGTAGAGAAGAGAGCTCGGTCGGGTAGGGGTAGGTTTTGCTCTATAGAGGAAGGAGAAGACAAGGCCGAAGAGGAAGCTAAGAGTTGAAGCCAAGAAGGAAGAAGGTGGAAGCCGAAGTCAAAAGCTAAGGAAGGAGAAGGGCTGCAGCAGAGAGAAGAAGGAAAGGGCAAAGGTAGAAGAAGGAGCTGAACAAAAGGTAGAGAAAGAAAGAGAAAGAAAGAGAAGGAAGGAATTGAAGGAAGAAGAAGCTAAAGGCAACCAAGACAAAGAAGAAGGCAGAGGAAGAGAAAGGCTAAGGCAAAGAATCAGAAGAAGATAAAGAAGAAGAGAAAGAAAGAAGAAGAAGATTGAAAGCAGCAGCCAGAGATAGAGAAAAGAAGAAGGAGAAGAAGAAGAGTCAAACACTGTAGCATCCACATTTTAAGGCGTCAGATTCACAAATCAGACGTCCAATTTTGTGTTTATTCACATTCATTGGTTTCTTTAGTGCCTTACATTTATTCCTATCCCTTTGCACTATAATATTTATTTTATTGCGTATTATATTCTTTCAAATTCTCAAATTGACATTGATTTTATTGCATATTATATTATTTCAAATTCTCAAATTTTGATTTTGATTTCTAAACCCTAATGTGCCCCTGATTCCGCAACAATCATAGGTCGTAGTTGACCTAAATTAGGCCATGACTTAGCATAAGTTAGGACTGTTCACGCATGCATAAGCATTACTTACATCCTTATTGCTTTCTTTTAGTTATGCATAAAATAATGCTATAATGTGCTGATTAAGTGCATTATGTTAATTACAGGTAGTAAGCTAACCAAGAGGTAGATCTAAAGCTGGATCTGAAGAATAAAGAATAACTAGAGTTGGAGTAGAGCTGGAGCAGAAAACCTACAATAAGATGTATTAGACAATAATGTATGGGGTTGAGGTATGCTATTCTATTTAAGTAGGAATAAAGTAGTAAATATGAAGAACTTAGGACCATCCTAGCCCTAGGATAGCCTAAAAGCTTCCCCAAGCATTATCCACCCTTAGATTAGGCCACCGCACCCTAAGAAACCGTAAAACCCTAATTCTAGCCTCTATCTGGACATCCAGAAGAGTTATAGGATGTCCATAACTCTCAACCAACTCTTGCACACCTTAAACCCACTTTTGTAGTGTTATTAGACATCCAGACACTTAGTTAAACGTCCAATTTCTGCAGAATACCCAAAACAGAACCTAGAAACCTTCCTGACTCCGATTGGACATCTTGACAACAAGTCTGGATTTCTGATTTTTCACTATAAGACATTTGACAACTTTATTAGATGTCGGATACTGTCCTCCAGTTCCTGTTTTAAAATTCATGCCTTGATCTTCGATCTCTAGCCCCCCAAACCCAATTCTAACCACATAGGCCCCTAAATCAAGGTGCCCTAACCCAAGTACATCACCTTTAGACCTTCCCAAGGACCTAATTAGGTCCTCACTGAACCTAATTGACTTGGATCTTAGTCAATTCCATCAACCTATTCAATTGGACTCAGTGGGTCGAATTGAGCCCTGATCTCAGCACACACTGCCCAATTGGACTCAGTAAGAGTCCAATTAACCTAGACCTAACTTAATTGAGTTATTTTACTCTCAATTAGGTTTCCACACACCCAATTAAACTTGTATTAAGTTTAATTTCACTTTACCTTAGTTAATTAGGGTTTACAACCCTAATTTTAGACCTACTTTGACCTAAACCCACTAGAACCTAACCTAATCAACCTAGCCACCTAAGTTTCGACCCACACACACCCACACACACCATCCACATGAAAATACCTAGCCTAGAGTTCTCTAGAACTCTCTACCATGTGTTGTTGCCTTGGTTGCTAAAATTAGCAACCAAAAGGCATTCAATTTTTAGATCCACATTTGGTGGATCTAAAAATCACCATCCATCCTTTCTCGCTCACTCTCCCATGGTTTCCCACCATAGGCCTCTCTAGTGTATTCTATAAAAAGACCTAAGGTGTGGCCATTTGCATTTATTCACTCTTGGTTTCCATTTAGCTTAGCTTCATTCCACCTCCACTCGACCTTCACGAGTTGCTTCAACATGGCCACCACTATCTCCATGCCAAGATGTTGGATCACCACTTCAACCTCTATACATGGGCCGGCCTAAGCACCATTGGCCACCCCTCCTTCTCCTCTCAACCAACTCAAAGTCCATCGGAGCCCACCATCGAATGCCATTATTTCTGCTAGATTAGTAGTTTAGTTCTTCATAGTTTACATGCTTTATTTACTACTTAGTAGTTTAGCTCTATATTCTCCCCCAATGATGCATGCATAATACCCCTTTAGATTCATGCATGAGATCGTTTTCTACTAGCTAGATTTGTGTTTCCAAGAATTCTTCTATAAGCTTTCCACGAGTTTCATGTTGCAAACACCATGATGAATCAATGAAAGATCTTTTTCTATATATATATATGTCTATGTGTTGAGAATCACCATGAGCTTATTGCAATATATTTTGTGTGATTAAGGTTGCCTGCTTTTAATTATTTTCTATTGCAATTAGCTTGTCGGTACCTGAAAATATCGAGGATCTAACTATTAATGCATCATCTGTAAACAACCACCACATAACTAGAATCGTGTGTACTAAAACTCACACTTTTACATTTGTCATCTATCTAACACATGCACACGTAATTAGGGTTCATAATGAAAGTGGCCAAACATTGATCCGACGATGAGAAACTGGCGTGTAATCTTAAGCAAGTAGAGTGAGTGAGATTGATTTCAAATCTGCATGTCCATAAATGCCTCCTAGAGACAAATCACCGGGACTCAAGTCTCGTTATCTTATAAATTATTTTTTTTGATCGTATTTCGCAACTATACTGTGACGCATTCTGATCAAATACGCATTATACAATTCCCAACAAAATGGCATCATTGCCGAAGAGGCAACGTCATTTTTGATTTCAACCTTTTGAGCTATCACTGACAAACCTTCCTCTGCTTGTCTTTTGATGTGCAAGAAAATAGGGAAAATGGGAATCAACACACACAACGAGCGTAGATTAAACAAAAATTAGGTGCACATCTCATCTTAGATTAGGATTTCCCTTTATAAACCCTCGGTTAGATTTATTTTAAAAAAAAAGAAAAAAAAGCCTATTTATTTTCATAAAAAGAAAAAAATAACAAAGAAAAGAAAATCTAGGTAGTTAGATTAGGTTTCTTTTTGAATCGTAGGTTAGTTTTGAAAAAAAATTGAAATTTCTTCGAAAAAAATCTTTCCTAAAAAAAAAATTGAAATGTTTTGAAAAAAAATAAAAAAAACTTTGGTGGAAAGTTTGAATTTTAAACTCAAACACCTTTTAAAAGCTTTCTCACCACCCTCTTATTTTTTGTTAGACTTCAAATTCCGATTTCAAAATTCAATTACTGAAATAATAAGTAAAAAATTCTAAAATTTAGGCTAAACTTTCATTTTGAAACCATCTTTCAAACGACACCATTCATTTAGAAAAATTCCAAGTAAAAAGGTTATAAAAATTCACAGAGTGTAAGGGGGTCAGACTGACTTAGATTTGAAAATTTTCAAAATTCAAAAAGCAATTCTGAGTAATGCACGAATCTGTTTTAACTAAAAATTGTGGGGTTTAAAATCTGATCTCATTGGCTTTAATTTTCATATTTTTTTCAAATTTTTGAAAGTCATTTGATACTATTTCAATTTGAAAATTGACCAGGGGTCAAATTCTAGATCTGACCCCTTGACATTTAAAAATCTCTAGAAATTCGGTTGAAATAGTAAAAATTAAAAAATATATATTTTCTGGAAAGATAATTAAAATGGGAATCTACTTGAAAAATTTTAACTTATTCTGATTCCAATTTTTATCACAGAATTGGTCTTAATTTCATTGGTCAGCTGAAGAAGAAAGAACAAAAAAACCCTAGAATTGCATGAACCCTAGGTTACATCTTTAGGGTTACAATCTAGTGACAACATTTAGGCTAACTTAGACTTAGTCAAGTTTAGTGTTTAGTTAACGAGCTTGGTCACCTTGTGGGTTACTCTCCACAAATCCCAACAGAAGAAAAATGGGCTCAAATTAATTTTAAAACATGAAATCAACCTAAATTCGTTGTCATACTATTGGGTGTTTTCAACCTCTCTTGCGAAACCTGGTTACTAAGTTTGTGGGGTAGTGTCAAACGACCACGGCTCGGGGGTCAACGGAACCGGAGGCGTAAGCCGAAAGAACTTTCCCTTAGTCCCCTCATAACCAGACTGGCGGGTTAGCTTTAGAGGTAAGAATCACTTTCAATCTGTTGTACGACGAATTTTTCCTCAGGAATTCTAACTTAGAACGAAAAATCTGGTCACCAGATCATAAGGACCATCTAATTGATAAGGCCTTAGCCTTGTCTGGCTTGGCTACACCAACCCAAGGGTTGGGTGGTGTATGCAAGGAAGGAGGTCACTTAGAGCTCAACTGGTTGGACCTTGGGAGCCACCCCTAAGGAGGCGAGTCACCTCGCCAGGACCATCTTCTCCCCCCACTTCTTCTACTCCCTTAGCTGCAATGGCTAATCCTGGACCTGGACATAGACTGGGTCAGGATGCTGGTAATCTAGACCCAATGGCTCATTTGGAGGCCCAGGTTGTTGAATTTGAGGAGTGGCATCAGCAGAGCATGGATCGTATCTTGACGATGCATCCACCATGAGGACAACAACTTCGGGATTTCTATGATCCAGCTGCACCGATCATCGCACCCTTAGTCAGGATTCCCGTAGGTGGAGACGTATTTGAGCTCAAGCCCAATGTGATCGATTTGATCAGCAATCATTTTTATGGAAACTCAAGCGAAGATCTGTTCCAGCACTTAGAGCACCTGAGTTGACTCCTCGAAATGATTTGACCTAGGAATGTTGATCTCGGGGTTATTCTGATGAAGCTTTTCCCATTTTCTTTGAGGGACAAAGCTTCATATTGGTTCAAGACCATTGGGAAGCCAATTGGAACCTTGCTAGAATTGCGACGTGAATTCCTGCAAAAGTTCTTCCTAATCGGTAGAATGAACGCGATAAGGCATGCGATCATAAGTTTCTCCCAAGGAGTTGGGGAGAAGTTGCATGATGCCTGGGACAGATTTCATGACCTTCGGAAATGCCACACCATGGTATACCCAGATGACACCTAGCTCAAAACTTTTACCATGGGCTGGATGACACATATCAATATCTAGCCGATGCATCTAGTGGAGAGAATTTCCTCGCAAAAGATGAGAACAACGCATTTGAGTTGTTTGAATCTTTGGCAGAGAACTCGATGAATGCCGCATCCATGAACTAGTTCCAGTAGCCTGGTCAGCAGCGGGTTGGTGTCCATAAGGTTCACACCGAGTCTATTCGAGCCGACATGGATATCATCGTCAAGAAGTTGGATAGAATAAACCTGATTGAAAAGGAGATTGACCAAATTAGTCACGGTCAATCTGACCTGAAGTCTGCTTCTCCAAGACCCTCTTGCTCGAGTTAATCTACTCACTCGGGATGCATCTTCTCCTTATTTACAAGATCCTACATATCAGGATCCCGTAAGCAATCCTGATCTGGCACCATATGACCAGGGTTACACACCACCCACTGACTATAATACGTATCCCTTTGATGGATATACGTCTCAGGCGTCTTCGACCTACGAGGATGTCAGTGCTATTCAAGGATACGGGCGTAATAACCCGTATTCAGAGATGTATAACCCTGGTTGGTGCCAACATCCGAACTTCTCCTGGTCTGGTAAGTCATAGAGACCACATCAAGATCCACACTACCAGACCAAGCAATACAAGAATGTGTAAAACACATAGCCTAGGCAGTAGCCATTCCCGTATCATTAGCAGCAACCCCGTTCTATATACCTGCCACTGCACCAAGCTGCCAGTCACCCTCCAAAGCGGGTTGACCCTCTGAAGGCACTGAAAGAGGAGCTGCAAGAATCGATGAGGAAATCTACACAGGATAGCTTGCAGATAATGAAGGTGATGGCTGACCAGATACAGACTATACAGAACATGCAAAACTAGCTGTTGCAGGAGCATAGGACTCAAGAAGCCTTGCCCTCCCATCCTGTCCCAAACCCTCGGTATGTGTAGAACCAAGGCACTCCGCCTAGGTTTCAGGCACCACAGGGAGGGAACATGCCATATTACAGGCACCTCCTGCACCACCTAGTTATGCTCAAGGCCAGCCGCCTTTGATGTAAAACCCTGCATACTCTGCCCCTTCCGCTCCCCCACCACCTCATGGATAGCAAGCCAATGCAAATGCTGTCCTTGAGGAATGGAAGGAAGACATTCGACCCACCACATAGGTAGGTGAGTCCTGATTTTTCTCACCTTTTGTCGCAGGCGGGTTCGACTCCTTCTTCATCTCAGGAGCCACCTATGGTAGATAAGGGTAAGAGGCCACTTGACCTTGAGATTCCGGTCCCTTTTCCCGAGGCTCTAACGCGAAATGTAGTACGGAAGAAAGACACGTGAAATTTTGAGGACCTAAAGTCAATGTTCAAGGAAGTACATATTCAGGTCCCCCTCCTCGAGGAATTGATCACATCCCCGCTGTCCCTAGGTTCTTCAAGGACTATTGTACCCTGAAGCGACAACCTAGAATTGGATGACAGGCGGTACTGTCAAAAGAAGCTAGCATCGTGATTCTTGCGGACTTGTCGCCGAAAGAGAAAGACCCTAGTAGCCCACTCATATCCTACTTCTTGCAGGATTCTCCATTTGATCAGGCCCTTCTAGATCTGGGTTCATCCATCAGCCTAACTCCAACTGCCATACTTGATCGATTTCTATTTGGGGAGTTAAAGCCTACCTTGATCACGATTCAGCTAGCTAATAGATCAATGGAAACATCGATGGGGGTGGTTGAGAACGTGGTCATAAAAGTCCATGGATTCTGCTTTCCCATAGACTTTTTCGTTCTTGATATGGAGGTTCCTCCTAATCTCCGAGATGCACCAATCATTTTGGGTTGCCCATTTCTAGTGATAACCTGAGCAAACATTGATTGTGCATCCGGGTGTATGGAGATAGCCCTAGGTAATGAGCAACTTCGACTTGACATATTCAGGGCATCATGGAATTTTGATTGTGATCACATAGAGGAGGATGGTGAAGACAAAGATTCGGCATACTGTGGTAACATTGGGCTCCATTGTGACGACCCAATGTCTTATTCGTCTGCACTATCAGGGTTCATGGACCTCGATCCACACGGGACTGAGACCACTGCACTGCACATATCTCCCTGAGGATCCAACTGTTTAGGGTGTGTTTCTGACCACAGCACCCCTGAATCTAGCTATCCTATTCCATACACTACTAGATTGCCCCTGTTTTTACAAGAAGACGTGACCACAACTAATGGGTTTCCTGTTAGCATAGTCAAAACTGACTATCTCACGGGTTGTGAATCATTGAGAATTCACACGCATTAGGATCATCAGATTTCCACCTTCGAGTCTGCTCCTCCTATTCCCATCTCTAACTCTGACCCACCTGTGATTGAATTGAAGCCCTTACCTGACTCACTTAAGTGTGTGTTCTTGGGTGAAAGTGAGACATACCCGATCATTATTAGTGCCCACTTAACCCAAGAATAGGAGCATCAATTGATTTCTATGCTACAAGACCACAGGGTTGCTATAGGGTGGAGCATTGTTGATCTCCGTGGTATTCGCCCCTCATTTTGCACTCATCACATTTACACGGATGAGGGGGTGAAACCCTTGAGACAACCTCAAAAAAGGCTAAACCCGAATATGCTAGAGGTTGTTAAGAAGGAGATCATCAAATGGTTGGATGCAGGTATTGTATACCCAATCTCTGACAGCCAATGGGTGAGTTCAATACAGATATTGCCAAAGAAAGCAGGACTCACCGTAGTGAAAAATGATAAAGGCGAATCCATCCCGACCGGCACTGTGGCATCTTGAAGGGTTTGCATTGACTATAGGAAACTAAACATGGCTACCTAGAAGGATCACTTTCCTTTGCCTTTCATTGATCAGATCTTGGAACGATTAGCCGAACACAGTTTCTTTCGCTTTCTGGATGGATACTCCGTGTATAATCAAGTAGCGATTAGCCTGGAAGATCAAGACAAGACCACATTCACATGCCCCTTTTGAGCATTCGCTTTCAAGCAGATGCCCTTTGGCCTCTGCAATGCACCAGCAACATTTCAGCATTGTATGATGGCCATCTTCACTGACATGATTGGGGACTATGTGGAGGTGTTCATGGATGACTTCTCCATTTTCGGAGATGATTTCGCATCTTGTCTTGATAACCTCACCAAAATCCTGAAATGGTGCATTGAGGTAAACCTAGTACTATCCTGGGAGAAAAGCCATTTCATGGTGAGGGATGGCATAGTACTAGGGCACATGATCTCTAAAAATGGACTCGGGGTCAATCGAGCTAAATCTGAGATTATTTGCCACTTACCCCCACTTAGATCTATCAAGCATATCAGATCATTCTTGGGTCACGTCAACTTCTTTCGGAGATTTATACTTGATTTCTCGAAAATTGCACGACCTTTGATGAATCTCCTTGTTGTCGATGCCCCATTCGAATTTGACACCTCATGTCTCAGCGCCTTTGAGACTTTATGAAGCACAGTCTCTGATTCCCCGATTCTCCAAGCACTCGACTAGTTGCTTGATTTCGAGATGATGTGCGACACTTCTAATTTTGCCATTGGTGCTATTTTAGGCCAGCATCAAGAAAAATAACCTTTTGTCATATACTATGCTAGCAAGATGCTGAATGAGGCTCAGTGCAATTGTACTGTCACCGAAAAAGAACTACTAGCAATAGTATTCGAGTTGGAGAAATTCAGATCTTATTTATTAGGGTCCAAAGTTATCATCTTCACTGACCACTTCATCCTCCGGCATTTGTTGGCAAAAAAGGATGCCAAACCCTGGCTCATCAGATGGATCCTTCTATTGAAAGAATTTGATATTGAAATCCGTGACAAAGTCGGAACGTAGAATGTTGTGGCGGATCACCTATCCAAGCTATAGCCAGCCCACAATCCTTATTCCCTGCCTATCCACAACCAATTTTCATATGAATCCCTTTTGGCAGTTCACTCTATTGAGTTCTCCTGTTACGCGGATATCGCGAACTATCTTGTTGCAAGCAAGATTCCCGCGAACCTATCCAACGACCAGAAACTCAAATTTACTGCGAAGGCCAAATTCTACTTCCGGGATGACCCACTGCTTTTCTGAATTGGAGCAATTTAGATTATTCGGAGATGCATCCCAAATTCTGAGATCCCCAGTGTGTTATCTTTTTGCCACAATGATGCTTGTGGTGGTCATTTCTAGGGAAGGAAAACCGCAGCAAAAATTTTGCAGTCGGGATTTTTTTGGCCAATTATTTTCAGAGATACACACGAATATGCCCAACACTGTAAATGATGCCAGTCGATCAGTTTTATGACCAGGAGAGACATGATGCCACTCCAGCCCATCATGGTTGTAGAAGTGTTCGTCGTCTGGGGCATCAATTTTATGGGCCCTTTTCCGAACTCACATGGCTTCGAGTACATATTACTAGTGGTTGACTATGTCTCAAAGTGGGTCGAGGCCGTCCCGGCGAGACGGGTTGATCATAAGACCATCATTTCTTTCGTACGGCAATACATCTTCCCAAGATTTGGAATACCCCACACTCTGATTAGCGACGGGGGAAGCCACTTCATCCACGCCCACTTCAGGTCATTATTAAAGAAAAATGGGGTACATCACCGTATATCCACCCTGTATCACCAGCAGACTAATGGGTAGGCTGAAGTGTCCAACTGTCAAATCAAGCTGATTCTCCAGAAGATGGTTAGACAAGATAGGAAGAACTGGTTCGATAAATTAGTTGATGCACTTTGGGCATATTGGACCATGTAAAAGGCCCCACTCGGAATGTCACCATATCGTATGGTATATGGCAAGGCCTGTCACCATCCTGTAGAGTTGGAACACCGTACCTTTAGGGCAGTGAGAAAATGTAAACTTAACCTCGATGCAGGAGGTCAAGAACGGAAACTCCAGCTTAGCAAATTAAAAGAGATCCGGCGGGAGGCCTATGAGAACGCATTGATATAGAAAGACAAGACCAAGGCCTTTCATGACCGCCACATCCAGAGAAAAACATTCATGCCCAACTAGCAAGTCTGGTTGTTTGATTTGCGACTGAAACTTTTTTCAGGGAAGCTCAAGTCCAAGTGGACTGGCCCATATATTATGATTCACCCATATCTTAATGGGGCGATCCAGATCAGGGACCCAAAATCTGGACGTATATCTTCGGTAAATGGCCAGTGCCTCAAGCCATTTTTGGCCTAGGAACCTCCTCTAGCTGACGAGATCATTCATCTTATTGAGGACGTGTGATTGAGTTTTCGCTCAGCTGGAGGTGTTAAACTCAGCATCTACCCCACATTCTACCATCATCTATACATAACCATTTTTATACAAAGCATATTTTTCTTTTAAGCATATTTCTTTTGCATATTGCATATTGTCAGGTTGGCCGATGTTGAAAGTTAAACTTTCAGGAGCAATTCCAGGTGATTTCTACTCATTTACTCCCAGCTATATTTATGTTCTTTTGTATTCATGAATGAGGACATGCAAGAAATTCGGCATGGGGGGGTAGATACGACAAAACTATAAATTTTTATGCCAACATTTAGGAAAACCCCAGAGTTGTATGTTAAACGTACTTTAGGACCCTAAATAAAAGAACAATAGACACCACCTCTGATTTGCCCATATTTGTAAGCTATTTAAGTATTTAAGTGCCTAGACATTAAGTTAATTCTAACATTTACTTAGCACAAATTAGGTTGTAAATAAATTAATTCATATTTCTAATTTAATTACATAATTCATACATTGCATTCATATTTAAATGATTTAGAATTAACTTAGAATTGCATTCATTTAATTAGTTAACCAATTAGGTGCATTGTATGCATTACTTTAAGTTAACATAAAAGTTGAGGGCATATAAATATCCATAATATTTTATTATTATTTTTATTCCTCTTCTATCAGCAACGGCTGCATTTCTTCCTCCAGCTGCTGCAATGAAAAATCCAATCAAGGAGAAGTGCCAAAAGTGGATCTGGTCTCCTCGACGGGGATAAGGAAGAGAGGGAGGCTGCCATGCACTAGTGAGACACCACCCCACTCCACTACCGTGTACTCCATTCCACCACCGTGGTCTCCAAGCCGAGCTCCACCACACCGTGGGCCGGCGAGGTGACAGCTTGCAACGTCAAGCTGGTGGACTCGTGCCAACACCGTGAGCGTGTGTCCTTGATGACCACACTTCCATCATCGTGCCTCACCAGAACCAACATCACCACCTTCACTACCATCACCAGCAACCACCACCATAGCCGCCGCAACTCCATGCCCTGCATCATCATCTCCCCCACCAGATAAGATGTCCGGGAAGTTTCCTGGACATCTGAAGCTTGCCCCAATCTTCTTCTTTCTTCTTCTTCCTCTGTTTCCAGTCACCTTAAAAACAAACCCGAAAACCTCGCCACTTCCACGCGCAGCTCTCAGCTACTGCACCGTAGCCACCTTCAGCCCTGTCAAGCATGCCACCACACTTCCATCCTCTAGTGCATCCACATTCGCAAGCATACGCACCAGCTACAGCGCCGCCTAATCACATGTTACACCTCCTGCAGCACGCACAGCGTGTAGCATCACACGCCCCTCTCCTCCCGCGCCTCAGCCGCCGCTCGCACATCCAGCCAGTGTGCCTAAGCCCCTGCCACGCGCCTGCAAGCATTCACTCCCACTTCTAGCCCACGTGCACCTTCGTGCGTGCACTTGCACTTCACCGCGCCACCGCCTGCAGCACCCGCCGCACCTGCAGCGTGCAGTAGCAGATGTGCTCCGCCTGCACCTCACTCCGCATGGCCTGCAGCAGTAGCAGCTACATTTTTCGTGCCTCCCTACGTGTGTGCGTGCGCCTCCACAGCAACATCTTCAGCAACCCGCTGCTGGCTACTTCAACCATGTTGCCGGCCACCACCGGCCGTCTTCGACCTCACTGCCACCGTCATTGAACTCCAAACGCATCGACCAACCTTCCCTCAAAGCCTCGCCGACCGCCATTCCCCTTCCCATGCACGACAAAGTGGGAGAAACTTTCCTCTATTTTGACATGAATTAAAATTTACATTGCTTTGCCATTTAAAGAGAGGGAATTTTATTTAATTAATATTATATTATGGCTATTTTGCTTGAATACCCCTCCACTTTCCTACAAATGCAATTTCAGCATAACTTCTCATTGTTATCTTGATTTAAAGACGGATTTGGCTTGATTTCTTGACAAAATCAATAGTGAACATTCATTTTTTATATTAACGAGTTTAATTAGGCAATTGCCTCCCTGTGGACATGACCCGCTCCTAATTGAGTGGTTATATTAATTGTTGATTAGTCAATTTTTCCACTACATATAACTACAAACGATGCATCATTTTATGTGACAAATGACTTTAAAAGTAAAGAATCGACTCGTCAAATGGCGCCGTTGCCAGGAGGCAACAGGCTTAATTAAATCACATTCATTCATTCATTCATTCACATTGGTTTAAATTTTGAATCATATTTAACTCTGAATTTTTTTCTGAGCCAAGTGCAACGATCTGCGACACATATTCTATGACTCGCAATCACACCAGCCATCGTGAGAGGCGACCCTTGACGTTGCCAGAGGAGAAATTGATCGAGCTACCTTGCAAGGGAGGGGAAGGACGAGGACGCGACGCTCATCTCTATACATTTAGTCGCTGATTTGATTAGAGTAGGATTAAGACTTTAGACTTAATTTTTCATTTCACATTTGGTTTGAGACCCTTGTTCTGGGGTATATTTTTAGGGGTTTGTTCCTCATTTTGTTTTAGGTCTGTGTTGGGTAGTTTTTGGGAGTCTGTTCCCTCTTTTCTTTAGATTTAGGCTTTTAATTTATTTTGTGGTTTGTTTATCCTTTATTTGCTTGTGCATAAGTAGCTAAAAAAAAAAGAAAATGATCTACCTGCTAGAAGCTGCCTGCCCCTAGGATGAACCATTTAGGTCTGTATGAGCAGCCTCTAGATTTATTTCTCTGCATTGCGTGCATTCTCACATCGTTAATTGCTGGAAGCAAGATACGCATTGCATCCTATTCTTGATCACACATTGCATTTGGACTTAATTCGAAGACCACCTAATATGTATTGAATAAATCTAACAAGTGGTTACATATTTTCTTAAAAAGGACTAATTAAAGGAGGGACATTTTAAAAACCAAGGATTTGATTTTCAAACTTGGCATGCGATTCAAAATTCAAAATCTTTTGCTGTGTATGCACACTTATATCTCTTGCACCAAGGCATGCTTTTAGACACTCCTTAGGTTTGGAAATACTAGGACAAGAGCCCTCCTATCGTTGATTCTGAAGTGTTTAGAACTTGAGATCAAAGGTTTTGCAACTCCAAAGAGGGAGATACCCTGTCACGGATTTTTGGGGGTAGTTGAGAAGCACCGCGAAAGCATAGCTTCAAAGGAAGGCTTAGGCCTACTTGCATCCCTTGATCTTCTGTCTTTGGAGTTGCTCTACCATTTGAGATTTAGGGAAGAACACCTAAGCTCCAACTAGGTCTTCTTAGGCGAGTAGTAGATCGACAATAAGCGCATAAATTGATTGAACAAATTGTATTGTCACCTACAATCTAACTTAAAATCAAAAGCCTAAATTGGGAAAGACATAAAAAGTCCTTTTTGAATTGTATTTTGCTTGGGGAATTCCGATTGAGGTGTGAGTTAGAATGGACCACATTGATTTTCATCCTTTCACATCTTGCCCACATCCTCACCCCCACTCTGCACTCTTCGATCCCATACATCGAGATGGTCCATTCTTTGATGGACATAATGACAATCATTGGGATCCGTTTTACTCCTATTATAGGAGTATTGGCCTGGTTAAGCCCCAAATCAGTGAGTAGAACCTAGGAGCGGGATTTGCTTTGCCCAATATCCCACACACCATGGAAATACCCAACCCACCCTCCCTGAATAATTATAATGGTTGGGCAGACACTCCTGGGTACTATAAGCTTGAGCCTGACTTCTCTCATGATAGAAATGACCTCTCCTCCTTGAAGATGGAAATACAGAAAATGCAAGACGAAATCATTGAATTGTTAGGAGAATCTTCGAGGGTAGGCCAACAAGAAAGAGATGAAATTAGCCACCCAATCTACCCCATTGAGGATGATGTACACCCCTTTACAATAGATGCATCTCCCATGGGAGAGCTACACTTTAAGTTGGAGGGAAATTTTGGGGATTATGTAAGGGAGAATAGCTACTTTTCGAGGTTCGATTTTGAAACCTCCCTATTAGATGACACTTCCTTGAGAGATCCACACCTTAAGTGGGAGGAAGATACATATGAAAGTAGCAATGCATTCCATGAAGAAAGGTGGCAACACGAGGAAGATGATGATAAGGTTGAGTATCCACCTGAATTTTATTGGAGTCAAAAGAAGGGAATGATGGTACCATTGGAAGACCTCGACCCAAATGATAGTATTTTCGTGACATTTGATGAAGAGGGTCGAAGTCAAGTTGTTAATCCTACCCTCCGTTCTGATCACGACATGGAACTCAAGCCCACCCTTAGGGAACCTAACCCTAAAGAAATTGACCTATCTGAGGAGTCTGATGTTACCAGTATAAACCATTTACCTCAGATAGAGTACACTAGGGGATTTGCTGAGATATTAAATGATTCTAGACTTCGGGTATATGATGAATCATATGATGAGGAGAAAGACGAATTATATGAGGAACCTACATTCAAGATTTAGAGTAACACTAAGGGTGATTATGTCTTATTTGAAGTGTTAACCCCTGAGGATGTCACAAATTTGACCAAATTAGGTTTCCTTAGCACATCCATTGATGATATTTCTCCTCATGATGAAATGATGAAAAATTTGGAAGCAACTTCTAAGATTTATGTCGATTCACATCTAGACTCCAGGGAAGATTTGAGTAAAGAACAAGAACCTGGGGATGACATTGATAGGATATTCCCCAGATCTGTTGCTTCCAAACTACCTTCAATTAATTCGAAGTCACCCTCTGATTCACTTATGTCTGAAGGTGAAATTGTGACTCCTAATGAAGTGCAGGAAGATACATGTAATGGTGCAAGGAATGCTAGGGATGCATTTGAGGATTTGGAAAGAGTGTTAGGGATAGACACCGAGCTGATTAAACCCAACCTAGATCTTATGGCCATCCTGCAACCTCGAAACTTGGATACCCTAGATGATCCTTGCCTTAGAGATTTGTTCACGTTTGTTCTAACCGGGGGGCTTAACTAACCAATATTTGCTGTAATGGAGTATCGGGTATGGATTGATGATTACTTTAGTCAGTCCATTGCCCTAGGGGTTTATCCCTGCACCATTCCTTCCTCATTCATTTAGGAGGATCCTTGTCATCCTCCCCCTCCTACCCCTTTGGAGGTTGTTATGCCAGTTTATCCTTTAGAACCTCTTCTGGTGACCTGGGAAGATTTATTCCCATCCTGGTTGGGCGAGCATTTGCTATCGGGATTCATCATCAGCTCGTCAACATCCTAGGTTACCTATTTTCTAGGCCGGCAATACTTTGCTCATTTTTAGGGCCTATTTCTATAATCATTGAACTTGATTTGCAGGTTCTTTGGCTACTCGGCTGCTAACAAAAGAATGGTAGCCCATTTCTGACCCAGGTAATATCCTTCTATGCAATGGGGACATTGCAGATTTTAGGCATGGGGGGGTGTACTTCGGGATATACATAGCATTTATACATAGTGCATTCATGCATTTAGTTAAAGCATTCTGCATTGCATACATTTGCATTGAATAATAATAATAATTACTATTATTATTTAATAATTAATTAATTAAAAAAAAGGTTTTGAGCTTAATTGGCTAGGTCCTACATTCTTAAGCAAATCAGAACTCTGGGTGAGACTAAGTTGGTTCTAGGGTCGAACCTTAGAAGCTAAATGAGCTACTAGCTTTAGACCTTTAGGGTCCTTTCTGGACTTAAAAACTTAAGTAGGAGTTAAGTTGTGGACCATTCTACAAGAGGTTGAGGAAGGAAAGCTAGGGTTTGAGCTAAATGGTGGGGTAGTACCTAGAGTCTTATTCTACCTTTTGGTTTATGGGTCCTTGTAACCCAAGCATCCAAATTTCACACACTTGGTCAGTTGTAAGTAAGTAATCAACTTAATTCCTTTCTTAAAAGAGATTTGGTTCTCTTAGTTTTGACTTAGGAGAGGCTTGAAAAGACAATTTGATTAGAAGAGTTCCCGCTACAGGAGAGGTGAAGTATATACTCACCTTGAGGATGCGATGATAACATATTACCTCCTCGGCACTTGTCTCTTAGGATATCCATCCTACTGGGGGCATGTAAGCGCATTGTGCGGTTCAGGTACCACGAGCGGCCCTATCTCGAAGTGCCGATTGCCACTGGCCTGAGTTCGCTTTTGAAATCCATGGGCAATACTATCTCGAAGTGTCGATTGCCTGGATTTCTTGGGGTCATTATGGGTGGTGCTATCTCGAAGCATTGAAAGCCAGGCACCCTTCGAGGTACGGTAATGGGGACAATGAATCCGACACAGACCTTGTTGATAGCTGATCTGAGGTTAGACTTACAGGAATCAAACAAAAAAAAGGAATATATATATATATTATTCAAAAAAAAAATTCTTTTTTCATTAAGATAAATAACTCAGACTAATACACATGCACGGATGCTTTAATCTTAGGGATCAATAAACCTTAGGGTAGAGTCAGAAATCAGAAAAACTTGTGCCTGCAACTCGTCTTTAGCCGACTTAGTTTGTAACTTAACAACTACTTGAGAACCTTAAGTCTAAAGTCTGAACTTAATATGTTTCTAAAGGAAGACCATTTGCGTTGGCTAGTCTACTTGGAGTGCTGGGTTTTGCTTGATTTTCCTAGGGACTAGCAAAAACTAGGCTTGGGGGTATTTAATTAGCCGATATTTGTGGACTATTTAAGTATTTAAGTGCCTAGACATTAAGTTAATTCTAACATTTGCCTAGCATAAATTAGGATGTAGATAGATTAATTCATATTTCTGATTTAATTACATAATTCATGCATTGCATTCATATTTAAATGCATATAGAATTAACTTAGAATTTCATTCATTTAATTAGTTAACCAATTAGGTGCATTGCATGCATTATTTTAAGTTAACATAAAAGTTGAGGGTTTGTATATAAATAACCATAATATTTTATTATTATTTGTATTCTTCTTCTATGAGCAATGGCTGCATTTCTTCCTCCAGCTACCGCAGTGAAGAACCCAATCAAGGAGTAGTGCCAAAAGTGGATCTGGTCTCCTGGACGGGGATAAGGAAGAGAGGGAAGCTGCCATGCACTAGTGAGACACCGCCCCACTCCAGCACCATGTACTCCATTCCACCACCATGGTCTCCAAGGCCGAGCTCCACCACACCGTGGGTTGGCGAGGTGACAGCTCGTCGCTCCAAGCCGGTGGACTCGTGCAAACACCATGAGCGTGTGTCCCTGATTGCCACACTTCCATCACCGTGCCTCACCAGAATCAACATCACCACCTTCACTTCCATCACCAGCAACCACCACCGTAGCCGCCGCAGCTTCATGCCCTGCATCTTCATCTCCCCCGTCAGTTAAGACATCCGGGAAGTTTCTCAGACGTCTGAAGCTTGGCCCCATATCTTCTTCTTCTTTCTTCTTCCTCTATTTCCCTTCACCTTAAAAAAAACACAAAAACCTCGCCACTTCCACATGCATCTCTCAGCTACGACACCACAGCCACCTTCAGCCCTATCAAGCGCGCCACCGCACTTCCATCCTCCAGCGCATCCACATCCGCATGCACATACACCAGTTGCAGCGCCGCCCAACCACGCGCTACGCCACCTGCAGCACGCACAACACGCAGCATCGCATGCCCTTCTCCTCTCCCGCCTCAGCCGCCGCCCGCACATCTAGCTAGTGCTCCTAAGCCCCTGCCGTGCACACGCAAGAATGCGCGCCCACTTCCAGCACACGCACACCTCCGTGCTTGCACTTGCACTTCACCACGCCACTGCCTGCAGCACCCACCGTGGCTGCAGCATGCAGCAGCAAATGCACTCTGCCTGCACCTCACCCCGCACAGCCTGCAGCAGCAGCAGCTACGTTTGCCATGCCTCCCTACGTGTGTGCGTGCGCCTCCACAGCAACATCTCCAGCAGCCTGCTGCCGGCCACATCAGCCATGCCGTCAGCCACCACCAGCCGTCTTCCACCTCACCGCCACCGTCATTAACTCCCAACACGCTGTCCAATCTTCCCTCAGAGCCTCGCCGAACGCCGTTCCCCTTCCCATGCACGACAAAGTGAGAGAAACTTTCCTTTATTTTGACATGAATTAAAATTTACATTGCTTTGCCATTGCAAGAGAGGGAATTTTGTTTAATTAATATTATATTATTGCTATTTTGCTTGAATACCCGTCCACTTTCATACAAATGCAATTTCAGCATAACTTCTCATTATTATCTTGATTTACAGACAGATTTGGCTTGATTTCTTGACAAAATCAATAGTGAACATTCATTTTTGATATTAATGTGTTTAATTAGGCAATTGCCTCCCTGTGGACTCGACCCGCTCCTAATTGAGTGGTTATATTAATTGTTGATTAGTTGATTTTTCCACCACATATAACTACAAACGACGTGTCATTTTATGTGACAAATGACTTTAAAAGCAATAGACTCGTCAACCTCCAATGTTCGTATTGAAACTAAAAGTCATCCACAACAGCCACTTCCGACTCACCTGCTCACCCTTTTGTTCTAAATTTTGGATCAAGCTGAATGTAACCTGATACGAAAATTTTACAAAGTACAAATTATATGGGGTTACTTGTTTATAGCATATATGCATAGTGCATCCTTGAATAAAATTTTTATCAAGAGAATGCATTAGGGATTTTATCCTCTAGTTGATTCCTGTAATCTAGAATTCAGTATAACTTTTCACACACACATAGAATTTGCAATGGATTCACGGTGAAGGCTGATAAACGTCTTTAATCTATCGAGAAGAAGTAGTGCTTCTTTTCCTAAACCCTTGGACAATATTTTGGGAGCTAGGTAGATTTTCTTCCAAAAATCCACCAAATAGTGTGAGATGAGAATAGAGAGTACTAGTGCTCTAAGATTAGTGCATGGAATCCAAAATCCTAGATAATTACGTGATGATACTCAGTGATTAGGCATAGTTTCTGCTCTCGGTTCCTGCGTATACATTTTTGTGCAAAATTTTTAGAGCCACCAAATAAGGAAAATACGCGGAGAGCAAGTTTGCATAAAACTAGGGCTAAGGTGGATGGTTATGACCATTCGTTATGGAATCCTCAGCTGAAGGAGGGTATTGATGTCAAGGTCAGAAATACACCATACTATTCATCTCTCTCAGTGCCGTGGGTAGGCACTTCCACCAAACAAGCCACCCATTGTCTCTTGAGTACCACCAAGCCCTAATAATGCCTCATCAATAAAGTTCATGGATATGTGCTAGTTGTGTTGTGTTGAAAGAAAAGAAAAAGTGGAAAAAAATGAAAAAAGGAAAAAAATGAAAAGAAAGAAAAATTGAAAGAAAAAAAGAAGAAAAAGCAAAGAAAAAAGAGAGTGAATATTTAGTGTTTATTTCAATTGCATTGAGGCAATACCACCAAATAAATTTGAGATCCACCAAATAAGGCCTTAACCTACTTTTCTGTGTTTCTGACCGCTCGAATACTGGCTGAGGAATTCTGACTTAGTGTTAGGGTTATGGAAACTCAATTAAAGTGTTAATGCCAAGTGAGACCACCAAATAGAGGTCATATGTGTGAATTTGTTGAAATTGTGAGCTCTAAAGAAAAGAAAGAAAAGAAAAGAAAAAAGAAAAAGAAAAAGAGAATGAATACAAAGGAACTAGAAGAGGGCATAGTTTCTCTCGTCTTTCGCTGAGTTGAGTTACTTGATAATTTGGGAATCTAGATTCTGAAGTACTAGTCTCTATGTAGCACCAAGTGAGAGTGAGCAACAAAATATATAATCTTTTCCCTCTAAGATTCTCTACCTAGGCTTAAAGCCAGGTGGAATTCATAAAATATCTTGAATGCCCCGATGGAAGAAGCCCGCCTATCCCACTAGAATTTTTACTAGGGGTCAAGTACAGGCTTTAGAGGTGAATCAGTTTTTCACTCGAATCTGTTGCAAAAGCTACATAGTTGCACTTTCACAATTGTCTGCGTTCTAGAACATAGGATGAAAACAAAAAGGAAAAAATCTTTAGTCAAACCCTTGAAAGTAATCAGTCCCTCAGGGGCCCTTGCTATAAATAACTTAGTCTTGCATTTGCTAAGGACTAGCAAGATTTAGGCATGGGGATATGATTGTGCAGCAATCATTGGTCTTAATTGACCTAAATTAGGCTAGGACATAGCATAAGTTACGATAGTTCACGCATGCATAATCAATGCTTGCATCCATACTGTTTTCTTTTAGCTATGCATAAAATAATGATATAATGTGTTGATTAGGTGCATTATGTCAATTACAGGTAATAAGCTAACCAAGAGGTAGATCTAAAGCTGGATCTGAAGAATAAAGAATAACTGGTGTTATAGCAGAGCTGGAGTAAAAGACCTAGAATAAGATGTACTAGACAATAATGTAAGGGGTTGAGGTATGCTACTCTATTTAAGTAGGAATAAAGCAGTAAATTATGAAGAACTTACGACCATCCTAGCCCTAGGATAGCCTAGAAGCTTCCCCAAGCATTAGCCACCCTTAGATTAGGTCACCACACCTTAGGAAACCTTAAAGCCCTAATTCCAACATCTATTTGGACGTCCAGATAAGTTATAGGATGTCCAGAACCCTTAGCCAACTCCTGCACACCTTAAACCCACTTCTGCAGTGTTATTGGACGTCCGGACACTTGGTCAGACGTCCAATTTCTACAAAATACCCAAGATAGAACCTAGAAACTCTCCTTACTCTGATTCTACGTCCAGACAACAAGTTTGGACTTCTGATTTTTCACTATAAGATGTCTAACAACTTTATTAGACATCTGATACTGTCCTCCAATTCCTATTTTGGAATTCAAGCCTTGATCTTGGATCTCTAACCCCCCAAGCCCAATTCTAACCCCATAGGAACCTAAATTAAGGTGCCCTAACCCTAGTATATCACCTATAGACCTTCTTAAGGACCCAATTTGGTCCTCACTAAACATAATTGACTTGGATCCTAGCCAATTCCATCAGCCTATTCAGTTGGACTCATTGAGTACAATTGAGCCCTGATCTCAGCACACACTGCCCAATTGGACTCATTGAGAGTCCAATTAACCTAGACCTAATTTACATGAGCTATTTTACTCTCAATTAGGTTTCCACACACCCAATTAAACTTGTATGAAGTTTAATTGCACTTTACCTTAGTGAATTAGGGTTTACAACCCTAATTTGAGACCTACTTTGACATAAACCCACTAGAACCTAACCTAATCAACCTAGCCACCTAAGTGTTGACCTACACAAACCCACACATGCCATCCACATGAAAATACCTAACCTAGAGTTCTCTAGAACTCTCTACCATGTGTTGTTGCCTTGGTTGCTAAAATTAGCAACCAAGAGCCATTCAATTTTTAGATCCACATTTGGTGGATCTAAAAATCACCATCCATCCTCTCTCTCTCAATATCCCACGAGCTCCCACCATAGGCATCTCTAGAGAATTCCATAATTCTCTAGAGAGCTTCCCTTAGGTCTATAAAAAGGCCTAAGGGGTGGCCATTTGCACCCATTCACTCTTAGCTTCCATTTAGCTTAGCTACATTCCACCTCCACTCCACCTTCACGAGTTGCTTCGACATGGCCACCACCATCTCCATGCGAAGATGTTGGATCACCTCCTCAACCTCTCTCCAAGGGCCGGCCTAAGCACCGTTGGTCGCCCCTCCTCCTCTCAACCAACTCAAAGGCCATTGAAACCCACCTCGGAATGCCCTTATTTCTGCTAGATTAGTAGCTTACTTCGTCATAGTTTACATGCTTTATTTACTGCTTAGTAATGTAGCTCTATATTCTCCCCCAATGATAAATGCATAATCCCCCTTTAGATTTATGCATGTGATCATTTTCTACTAGCTAGATTTGTGTTTCGAAGCATTCCTCTATAAGCTTTTCAAAAGTTTCATGTTGCAAACATCATGATGAATCAATGAAAGATCTTTTTCTATATATATATATCTATGTGTTGAGAATCACCATGAGCTTATTGTAATATATTTTGTGTGATTAAAGTTCCTTCTTTTAATTATTATCTGTTGCAACTAGCATGTCGGTACCTGAAAATATCGAGGATCTAACTATTAATGCATCTTCTGTAAACAGCCACCACATAACTACAATCGTGCATACTGAAACTCACACTTTCACATTTGTCATCTATCTAACACATGTGAACGTAATTAGGGTTCATAATGAAAGTGGCTAAACATTGATCCGACGATTAGAAATCGGCATGCAATTTTAAGTAGAGTGACTGAGATCAATTTGAAATCTACATTTCCTTAAATGCCTCTCAGAGACGAATGACCGATACTCAAGTATCCTTTTCTAAAGCCCCTCATTCTTAAAAGACAAAAAAGGATAAAATCAATTAGAGCTACTTGCTTTCCATTTCTAGCTAATTCACCAAAGTAGCTTGATTTGATTTCAACAACAATACTGATCTGTGCACCCATTTAAGGTAACTAGGGCTACCACCTTCTTGATTGAGCCCTAGATACCATATTTTGGCAAACTAAATTAGACCAAGATTGAAAGCCAAATTAAGGATTTCAATTTAAGGTTTTAGAGACACACCTTCATAAGCAAGAATCAACTCTCTAAAAAGAGGTGTGCCTAAGCCTTGGTTGAAGAGATCTATTCAAGAAAATCCTAAAAATTCAGGTTCTAAATCTCACTTGAATCCTAAAAGAAAGGACCTAAAACTTCTCAAAGGACAAATAGGTGATGTTGATCCCCTTGTTGGGTCAACCAACCTTGAAATTAGGTCACTTTTGCACTTAATACATCTAAAGTTCAAGAGGAATCTTAAGCACGCTTACTCTTAACTAAAACTGGTAGACTTAAGAGGTCAAAGTCTTCATTCTGGTCTACCTGGAACATTAGTGACAAGAGAGGTCGGGTGGGGGAAACCCTGTAACTCGTGTGGACACTCTACCAAGTAGGGGTCTTTGTAGGACTCTCCTTCTCTGGCTACCCAGGTATTTCTCAAGTGGATGACTTTCTCACTAAGGAGTATCATCTGCCCCGAACCTCTATAGTCATCCAAAATTTTGGGTGTCTTGATTGGGTCCATCACATTCTACTCTCATCCAAACCATCAGTGCATGTTCGGTAGGAGGTCCTTAAAACCATCCTTATGGCCTCCTCTAGTGATTCACTCCCGCCGAGGCCAGGCCTTGACCTCCGTATTTGTGCAGTAACCCCACCACATAGACATCTCCTCTGATTCATCTAAACCAAATTCTCCTTCTTCCATCATCATGGCACAACCAGTAGAAGAAGAGAATAACCTTGAGAACCAACTACAATGCCTTAATGATTTATTTCAAGCCTTTGTAAACCTGTCGCAGCATCCTATGATGCGAGATCACTATAATCCCACTGCGGTGGCGATCGAATCTTGAGTCCAAATCCCGGCTAGAGGTCCTGACTCTGAACTTAAGCCCAACATGATTCATGCTATTCCTAAGTTTCATGGGCTTAATTCCGAGGATCCCTTCCAACACATCAAACAACTCAAGCATCTGGCCCAGACCTTCGAGTCAGATGTCCAAAATTAGGATATTCTTCTCATGAAGATGTTCTCCTTCTCCCCCATGGACAAAGCAGCTCACTAGTATCAGACTCAAATGCATCCAATCAACACATGGGTTGAACTACAATCTGAGTTTCTGAAAAAGTTCTTCCTAGTTGGTCGGATGAATGCCTTACGACACCA
Organism: Thalassia testudinum; assembly: GCA_037157565.1. NCBI lineage: Eukaryota > Viridiplantae > Streptophyta > Magnoliopsida > Alismatales > Hydrocharitaceae > Thalassia > Thalassia testudinum. The sequence goes on from JAZHRO010000067.1 coordinate 56,830,275, forward strand.
GATCACACACTTCACCCAGCAATCTGGAGAGCCACTTCACGCAGCATGGGACCACTTCCTAGATCTCATGCAAAAGTGCCCCCATCATGGAGTTCCTAAATGGGAACAAGTCCAGTATTCTTACTAGGGACTCTGTGAAGATATCCGCTTATTCGTCAATGCAACCTGCGGAGGAAAAATAATGGGTCAATACGAAGACACTGTGTGGGAGATTCTTGAGAATATGTATGAGAACTCCATTAGTAATGACTCCATGGGCTTATTCGACTAGACAAATCCCCACGCATCGACGAATCCAAGTGGAGCACATGAGACGTAGAGCCTGTCCGCATCCGTCGACTTGGAATTGATGACCAGTCGATTGGACAAGGTTTCTATCATTGAGAAGAAGGTGGATGAGCTGATTCAACATCTGCAGCGAGCCACCTCTATGCAAAGCCCATTTGCGCAGCCACCTTCTAGGAGGGAAGTTGTGCATAACATCTATCACCGATCTTCTCAGGGGATGGACCCGTATCCACCACTGTCTGACTCTAGGGTCGAAGGAAACTCTGATTCAACCTACTCTAGTCGAGGGAACTCTGATCCCTCATACTCTGACTTTCCTGAGGTCCCTCAGACCTGCAAGGATCTCAATACCATCCAGAATGACCCATTCTCTAATACCTATCACCAGGATGGCGTAATCGGTCCAATTTCCTTTTGGTAGGAAATAATCAGAACAAAGACCACCATATCAACCGCATCCACAAGCTCCTCGTCCATATCAACCGCCTCAACCTCAGCCCAACCCTACCTATAAATTTGGGCCAACTCAAACAGATCAAATGACTCTTATCCTTTAGACTCTGGCTGACATTCAGAAGAAGAATGCGACTATGCAAAAATAGCAAAAGGATGAGATCACAGAGGTTCGCAATCAACTCGCCCAAATGGCAAATTCCAGCCAACCTAGCACACTCCCTTCGCAACCTCTACCAAATCCGAATAATGTGCTGAACCAGAGGTGCGTTATGAACCCAAATCCAGGCCAAGCCCACATGATTTCTCCCTGTTCCATCACCCAATGGGATAGAAGCTTCGACATCATATACAGGATTTCAGCAGCAGCCACCCATTTTACCAACTCCAAACCAAAGCCAGGTAGGACTGAATTCTATTACAACCCGTAGTGGTAAAGCAACACAATACCCACCTTATCCATGCCACTTTCAGCCTAGTAGTAACCCAAGCCCTAGGATAGTTATCCAGGATACCCCTATCCCAGATCAAGAACTTGGACCTATTCTAAAGGAACCATCCAAGGTTCCATTTCCCAAGGCCTTGACCAAAGGAAAGAGGACAACCAAACCCATGGCACCTGAGGAGGATCTAGTCAAGCTGTTTGAATAGGTCCATATAAACATCTCGTTGATGGATGAGATCCACCACGTACCGGCTTGCGCACAATTTCTGAAAAATGTATGTACACCTAAGCGTAAGCTGCCAACCAAAAGTGGGATTCCAATCGTACTGTCAGAGCAAGCTAGCTCTGTAATTTTAAGCAAACTCCCACCTAAGGCAAAAGTCCCAGGTACTCCCCTGATTTCCTGTACCATTAGGGATACCCAATTTGACAGAGCTTTATTAGATTTAGGAGCCTTCATAAACCTAATACCTACATCCCTACTTGACCATCTTGAGGAATCTGAGCTTAAACCTATAGAGGTGACATTACAGTTGGCTGACCGATCTATTAAGTTACCTAAAGGAGTTCATGAGGATGTCATTGTTAGGGTGCGGGATTTCTATTCCCCGGTGGACTTTGTAGTCTTGGACATGGATGCTCCAAAAAACCTGAGGGATACACCAATTATACTAGGGAGACCCTTTCTGGCCACTGCTAGAGCCAATATAAATTGTGAGGAGGGCCAAATTGAACTGAAATTCGGGAACAAAACATTAAAGATTGACATCTTTAAGGCCCAACAAGGGATTAATTGCAGTGTTATAGAACAAATATGTGACATTAAGGGTGTGGTTGACGATCCATATATTGAGGACAACTTGACTACTTCTGGTCAACCACAAGAGGATTAAAACCCGTAATCAGAGTCTGAACCTGTCCTAGATACACCCATAACTCCTTCCCTTGCTCCTGACACACACCCCGAACCACCTGTTGCTGCTAATAACCCTGTCCTGGAACTCAAGCCTCTTCCCAAACATTTTAAGTACATCTTTTTTGGTTCCAATCATACATATCCTCTGATTATCAACTCTAGACTCACACCTGATCAAGAATCCCATCAGATTACTATTCTCCAGCAACATCATAGTTCCATTGGATGGACTCTCGATGACTTAATTGGTATCAGCCCCTCTTACTGCACACATCGCATCTACACCGAAGAGGGCACATGACCTTCCCGTGAAATGTAGAGACGTCTGTATCCTAATCTGCAGGAGGTCATGAAAAAGGAGATCATCAAGTGGTTAGATGCAGGGATCATCTACCCAATCTCCGATAGTCAGTGGGTGAGTCCAATCCAAGTTGTGCCTAAAAAGGCAAGACTCACCATGATCATGACTGAAATCGGAGAAATCATATCGACCCATGTGCCGAATTCATGGAGAGTCTGCATTGATTACAGAAGACTCAATTCCTCCTCGAAGAAGGATCATTTCCCACTACCGTTTATTGATCAGATCCTCAAGAAACCAGCAGGAAATAAGTTCTACTTTTTGGATGGGTACTCCGGTTATAACCAGGTGGCAATCCATCCTGAGGACCAAGAGAAGACCACTTTCACCTGCCCCTTCAGGACATACATGTTCCGAAAGATGCCATTCGATCTTTGCAATGCACTCGCCACTTTTCAGCGGTGCATGCTTGCCATATTCTTAGATATAGTAGGTGACTATCTGGAAGTCTTCATGGATGACTTTTCAGTATTTAGAAAATCATTTTACAATTGCCTCCTACACTTGGTCTAGATTCTCAGGCGGTGCATTGACGTGAATCTGGTTCTTTCCTAGGAAAAGGGTCATTTCATGGAGCCTGAAGGAATTGTCCTGGGACATCTCATATCAGAAAAGGGCATCTAGGTCGATCGAGCCAAGGTGAACTTGATTTCCAAACTCCCTATGCCTAGCTCGATCAAGGACATCCGATCTTTTCTGGGGCACATCGATTTTTACCGTCAATTCATTCCTAATTTCTCAAAGATCGTGCACCCCATGACCACTCTGCTATCTAAGGATGTACCTTTCAAAATCTCCAGGGAATGCACTCAAGCATTTGATATCCTCTGTGATCGAGTTACCCAAGTCCCGATCCTACAATCCCCAGATTAGTCTCAACCCTTTGAGATCATGTGCGATGCATCTGATTTTGCTGTAGGAGCGGTACATGGGCAGAAAATTGATGGGAAACCCGTGGTCATCTATTATGCCAGCAAAACACTTGATGAGGCTCAGTAAAACTACACAGTTACTGAGAAAGAGTTGCTAGCCATAGTATTTGCCCTGGAAAAGTTCAGATCATATCTCCTGGGTTCCCATGTTATCATTTACTCAGATCACACAACTATGAGGCATCTCCTTGCGAAGAAGGAAGCGAAGCCTCGATTAATCCGCTGGATCTTGCTATTGCAAGAGTTTGACCTCGAGATTCATGATAAAGTGGGAAAACAAAACGTGGTAGCCGATCACTTATCCCATCTCCCTTCTGAGATCATCGACCCTTCCAGACCCATCACGGAACATTTTCCAGATGAGCACCTCCTGAATATCAATATAGGGCTTCCATGGTTTGCTAATATAGTAAACTACCAAGCATCACATTAGATCCCATCCAATTGGCGAAAGGCCAAGAAGGACAAATTGCTTTCTGTTGCAATGCATTACTTCTGGGAAGACCCATATCTTTTCCACATCGGTGCTGATCAAATCATTCGACGATGTGTCACGGAAGTTGAAATTCAAGAAATCTTATCCTTCTTCCATGACCAGACATGCGGTGGACATTTCTTAGGTCATAAAACCGTAGCAAAAGTCCTCCAATGTGGCTTCTATTGGCCCACGATTTTCCAAGATGCATACAATCACTGTAGGGCATGCACTCGTTGCCAGACCTTAGCCAACATGAACCATCGTGGTATGATGCCTGATAACACTACACAAGGGGGTGATAATTATGTTGAATATGGCCCATCTATAGAATAAAAGGCACAACATAAGTAGAATAGGAGCATTGCATGCATCATGTACCAAGATTGCTCATAAACTGTATAAATGGCCATTTATGCAAGCATTTGTCAAAGCAGGCCTCTGATGTAAACACATTTACACTACTTAAGATGTCTATTTATGCATGTTCTTAAGCATAGGATAGCATTTCATGATATAAATATTGCATTACATGCATCATCTTGCATTTAGAATAGTTTGAATAAAATGGAGGTTAATTGTCTCCTTTTATGTACTTGGACAGGACAAATATTTTATCAAGGCCTCAGATCAAAGATCCAACTGTATGAATGTGATCAAGGCGACGATTAGAGTTCAACGACTCCAAGATTGCCCTAATCAGGCATCCGTAGCATCAGATAGTGACTTGAGAACCCTAGAAGATCAAGGGCCAGGATGCTGTAAATCCGCACTTCAGATGATAAATCCGACCACACGGATGAATTCGGATCGAAGATCGTAGCCCAACGACACAAAAATCAAGTCAATCCGACATCCGTGGCACCATCTACAACTTCCAGAAGATGGACGGCCAAGATAGCGCCACGTGGCTCCATCTCAGTCGCCTAAACAGCCGCCTGCATCTTGTGAGAACCCCGCGCCCAATCGCTCTCCGCCGTTGGATCTTAATCCAAAGGCTGTGGGAGCTCGCATTTAAAACGCCCCCTTGACCATCCGCGCCCCATAGCGCAGCGGTCGAGCACGCTATCGCGAGTGCGGGGTGCGGGTTCGAGCCGTGGCGAGGAGCGGCGGGTGCGAGCAATTGGAGCGTCGGATGGAGATCGAACGGCTGCGCGGGCCCGATAGAGCCGACGCGTGATTGGACGCGCAATCGGACACACAATTAGACGCGCGCAGCGCGCGGGCGCAGACGCATCTTAAGCCGTCCGATCTCGCGATCGGACAGCTGAAAATCGCTGGACATGCGTGGACGTTGAGGAGCGGGCAGCAGAGGAGGCGCACATGGGCATGAAGGCAACGCCCACGTCGGGCCTTTAGTGATGGATTTATCCGTCACTAAAGACCCCTTATTTATTGTTTTGAAGTTGTAATGTCGATTTTGCCCCCACTCCTTGCAACTATAAAAGGAGACCTCCTCCCTTCTTTCTCCTCTCTACCCCTCCAAAGCTCAAAAGAAGCTTGTCCCACACCAGGGATGCTTCTTGCAAGATAAAGTCTAATTTTCGTTCCCCTTCGAAAGTGGATCCCGCGACGACGACGGCGTGCTGCTCCGTTCCCGTTCTTCTGCTTCATCCTCCTTCATCCTGCTTCATTCTCCTTCATCCAGGCGTCGTCCCGTCTGGCTCGTCCTCCAAGCAATCGTCGAGGAGGATAATTTCTCTCTCCCATTCTTATTTACAGCTTTTCTAGTGTAGAATTTTCTGCTTTATAGTGTAATTGATTTTTCCGCATTCTAGTGTAACTTTTATAAACTATTGGAATATTGAATGCATGTTCTCTTTCTCTCTCTCTCTCTCTCTTTCTCTCTCTCTCTCTCTCATAGTTTGATAGCTCCATTGTAATTATATCACCTTGCTTAACAAAAATCCAAAAAAAAACATATAATTGCGAATATAGATCAACGTAGCCTCCCTGTGTTCGACCCGGAATTATTTTCGGTATAGATTTTATTTGTTGAACACGAATTCTTCGCTTTCGAACTACAACGACAGGTTTTCCAAAAACCAAACAGGTAAGCACAGCGATTCGCAGAAACACGTTCAATAGCCTCACATGAGCAATCAGACCACACGGATGGATTCAGAACGATGAACGGAGTCCAACGGACTCAAGATCGGCCAAATCCGACATCCAGAGCTCCTACAATGGGCCCAAGAATTTCTGACCGTTGATCTGGAGATCAACAGCCCAGATTGCGCCATGTCAGCCTCACCCCACCACGCACCACGCCTTCAGCCAGCCGAGATCAAATCTTGGCCGTCGATCTTTGATCGAACGGCCAAGACTCGCGCGCCCACCCGCGGTCGCCGCGACAAAGCGTGGGCATGACGCAACGGTTAGAGTGCACGCCCGCACGGACATGACGCGGGTTCGAGCCGTGCGGAGGAGAAATTGAAGACTGGAGATGGGCATGGAGAAATTTGGCCACCCGATCAGCAGCAGGCGGCTGAGATCTTGCCATGCGGCACGACCGCAGCTCACGGGCGTCCACGCACGTGTGCACTCCCGGCGATGACGTGCGTGCACACGCGCACCCGAGGCTCGATCCCAGCATACCTGAGGCTCGATCCCAGCGCACCCGAAGAAGACTCTCAGTCGTCCGATCTTTGATCGGACGGCTCTTGTTTAACGGCCGCAGATCGCATGAAGAGAAGAAACGAGGCAGGCGGCTGATCGGCGGCTGGAGGGCTTCACCGACATTTTTGGGAGTGGTTTTAGCGACACTCTGGATGTTGCTAAGGCCCCTTCTTTTAGGAATCCCTTAACTCTATTTAAACCCCCTCCAACCACCATTCAAGGCATTCACTCCCCCTTGCAACTACTCCACCCCTCTCTTAGCTAGCTTTAGGCACTCTTGTAATCATCGGAGATGACGAGCCACCGACGGAGCCTCCTCCACTGCCGTGGCTACCTCGTCGCTCTCCACACACACACACACACTCTCTCTCTCTTTTAAGCTTTCTATTACTTTTGTTGAAGCATGTATTTAATGTTGTAAGTTATGAACTACAAGTGCATGTTTAATGAAGTTATTTTCCATTCAATTGCCATTTTAATTTCTGTTCAAGTTGCATGAACAAAACAAAGAGCTTTCTAACCCTAAACCTTCTCTCTCTCTCTCTATCTCTCTCTCTTGCTTTTCAAAACCGCATCTTTCGCAAGCAAAACTCTGCACTTTCCGTGACAACAAGTGATAAGCAAAAATTTGATTTCCACGCCTCCCTGAGAAAGACACTCGGACTCACCTCCGTTTACTTATTTTAAAATCGACGTTGCAAATGCGACTATAACAACACTCCTTAACACACATGCACTAAGACACGTTAGTTTTTGGCGCCGTTGTCGGGGAGGCAACGGATTTGTTTTATCACCTCTATTCCACGTTTATTCTCACATCGTCTAATGCCTTATTTTCCTTTTTACTTGACGGTTGCAGGAATTCGGCGCATGGATGGCGAGGCGACGCATCCTACGACGATAGCAAGGGAGTAGGCACCACGAGGACCGATAGTGAGTAATCTCTCTCTCATTGTTTGCTTGCGTGAGAAAACTAAAAAAATTTGTAAAAACTGAAAAAGAATTGGCGTGGTGTATGATTGCTTGACCCACATCCTTAACACATCACCCAACAAAAAAATGTACATTATAACATTCTGAATAAATTCTTGGAGTGTTCTTTTCCTTTTCCTGAGTGGTGTTTACGAAGCCACCATGAGTTGACCTGGGCCACACCACTCAACCCTAAAAATGACTCATCTAATAGAAGCTTCATGATCATTAGGATGAGTACACTAGGGTCTTAGGGCCTCTATAGAATAAAAAGGAAATATACTTTCATCGAATTGTGTGCAGAACTTGACGTGCCCACTGAAACTTGTTTGAAAACATTAAGACACGTCAACCCTAAAAAGTACTAAAGTAAGGATGAAACACTAAAAGACACCACATCTTAAAAAATCCTTGCTTGAAAACCATGCTTTGCTAGAAGCACACACTTTGAAAGTGGAAAATTAAGAGGCACCACCCCAATCAACGCCTCATCACATCATCCTAAGCACAAGTACTATCCTAACTCTTTAAAACTGAGTAGACGTGCCCTTGGCAGGACTGAGTTAAGTCTCAAAAGGTGAGGTTTTGTTCTCTAGGCACTTGGCTTTCATTCCCATGGTAGAATCTGGTGGCTAGGCTGCAGGGCAGTGTCAAATGAGCATGGTTGTGGGGTCTACGGAACCAGAGTCGCAAGCCAAAGGAAGAACCTTCCCTGCAACCCCCTCATAATCAACCTAGCCAGATTAGCCTTGGGAAGGGGAATCCAGTGCTTACGGACTTAATCAACCTTTGTGAGATTTCTAGGTCTCCTAAGGAATATACCATAAGGACTAGGCTTGTTTGCTTAGTTGAGTACACAACTCTTTCTCATCTGTTCTTCCCACATCCCTCTATTTCTTCCAAACCATGGATTTCAATGCCTATCCATCTTACCCAAACTACCCGCAACAGGATTTGTATGCTAACCCAAGTGGACCATACCCACAGCCTTCTTGGGCTAACCGACCACCAAGTTTGGGATACAACCTTGAATATCCCTCTTGGCCCAACTATGACCAAATTGCACCAACCTCTTATTGGAATACATCCAACATAGCCACCCAAGGGTACGATTCAAATCATGGGGCTACATATCTCAATTCTCCTCACGATGCCTCCTCATTTAGGTCCGACCCGCTCTACTGTGATAGGACCTACACTTTAAGAGAACACCAAGAACCCTACCCTTCTTAGGATAATAACCAAGAAAGGTCATCCGAATTCAACAACCTTTACTACTTGACCTTTGGATTGGAAGGAGTTCTAGACAAATGGAAATCAGAAAATGATCAGAAATCTAGGCAAGCCTAGGATCATCAACCTTTGATTTGGTCCCCTGATGAAGAATCTGACTGGGAGGAGAACTTAGAACCTCAACTATTTTGGAGTAGGACCAAACAGAGAATGGTTCCTCTTAAAGAACTGGACCCTGAACATGATAGAATAGAGGACCCACCCAAGAATCTAAACACCAGTGTGGGTTCTGACCCACAACCTCAACCATACTCTCTTAACCTGGATTTCAAGGACGAAATCCAAAGGACACCAAATGACACCATGTCAATTCTTGATAACCTCCAGTTAGAACTACACAAACAGAATCAAGAATTGGTTAAAGGGAAACAGGCCATGTTGGATTTGTTCCAACAATTGGGGGAAGAAGGCTAGAGAAAGCTGTTGCACACAACACCATTCATGGAATTCATAAACCAAGGACCTACCATGATCAATTAGACTACACCCAGTCATCCTGATTTAGTTCAGTCCACCACTGATACCCCTCAAGAGTTGGACAGCTCAATGGATAAGGACAGTAAGGATTCCTCGGAACACAATTTGGGGAGCATTGAGAACAAACATCAGGAGGAAACTGAGAATGTAAGGGGAGAGGCCTTGGAATCCGAATCTAATCGGCCCAAGAGAAGCAATCCGGTGGGAGCAGCAGCCAACATCATAGATGGAGAATGGAGTTACAATTTCATAGAAATTGATTATGAATCGAGTGGAATCCCCATCACAAATTTGGAGGAGGGCCGAGAGAAAGAATATGATCTAGAGGATGAAATTGACCCTACCTCTAATGCAACCCCAAACAGTGAATCTGATAAAGAGGTTGAAGAAAATATTCTTGAGATCAAGGGCTTGGAGGGAATGAGCAATGAAACCATAGTCGCGGAAGAGATGGATTCGTCTTTGGAGAGAGGCCTCATGCTTGATTGTAGGGCTCATTATGAAACTTTGGACTTTGTTACCTGCCCTACTAGAATAAACATCCCGCAACCCGAATGCACTGGAATTGATACACTTTCGATGGATTACAATTTTATGGGGACACAAGCTGAATATAAAACCTACATCTTTAGTGTCTGGCATGTCATATTTGGGGTGCATTCATCCACAGCAACTTGTTTGCATGCCCACAGACTAAGCGAGGATCTGACATGGGCATACATGATACATCTGTTGCAGAATTCCCGCCCCTTAGGAATGAGACTCCACCACAACCTTATTCGCATCTATGGACTTTTGATTTTGGGTCTGGTTAATTTTGAACATATCTCCTTGACCCAAACCATTCCTGTTTACGCACCGCCCAGCTAGAGGCATTAAACTCAACGCTTCCTGGGAGGCAACCCAGAGGATTCAGACTGATCTGGTAGTTTACGTCACTCAGGTACTATATTTTTGAACCCTTTTGCATCCATGAATCTGCCAATGAGGACATTGTCCAACTTAAGCATGGGGGGGTGGTAAATTGCATAATCTTAAGCTCAATTAATCAGTTTGAATGAATTAATTAATTTAAAAAAAAATTGAATTTAGGAAGAAAACTTAGGCATTAGAAACTTGTCAATAGTGGAAAATAATACAAAAAGAACTTAAACACTAAGACTTTTCAGGCCTTCAGGCTTAATTGGACCTGGTGTCCGTTAAAATATGGATTTAGTGGCGAATCCTTGCAACCTTAAGCTATGGTAATCCACCTACTAAATAAGGTAATAAGTATACGACTTATCAACTCACCCTCTAACTCAGGAAAACTTTGAGTCTAAGCATCTACACACATTTTTGTACAGACTCACTTCTCAGAGATTTTGACAGAAATTGGGTAGCTAATGAACTCTCTAAGGTGGTATTGGTGGCAAATTATCGTGGGTAACAGCCCATTGGTAGGTTGTCCAGAACCCAGCAACAGGCCATTTCTTTTTCATTACCTCTAGGTACATTTGAGATCAGGGAAGCCACCTATGAAGAAAAAAAAAAAAAAAAGGAAGAAGAAGAAAAGAAAATAAACCACACTTCACCGCACAAGTATGGCTGGCAAGTGATCGTGGGTAACAGCCCATTGGTCGATTGTCCAGAGACCAGCTCAATAATTGCACAAAAAAGACCAAAACACCTAAGGAAGAAGCGGGGAAGTAGTACAAGCCGAGGAGATATACACTAGAAAAATCCTTGTGTTGACCCCAATTAAAACAAACGTAGGGAGAAAGCTACCAATCAAACAAATACACCTTCAGGCAAAATTTATTTTCTTTTCTGATCACCTAGAGGCGTAGAAACTCGAAGTCTATCTCAATTACCGTTAAGTAAGTCTATCACAACATTCACACTAAGATGCTTAGCACTTAGGGTTTCGACCGAGTTTTGGGTGGGTTGGGTAGCCGTAAAAAGTTACCAACCCACACTGAATTCTGAAAAAAATTCTAAAAATATATATATATATATATTCTTTTTAGAATTTACATATACATATGTATAGTTATATATAAATTAAAGCAAGGATTTGGGTGATTCGTATTTTGGCAGACACCCGGGCGCTGCTTAGTCTTTGTAGATTAAGAACTTCGTATATTTCCTCTTATTAACAAGTAACGAAGTGTCTAAGCAATTACTTCTTAAATTCTGAAAGGAAATAAAAGCTAAAATAAACCTTGCTAGGGACTAGCAAGGAGTAAGCATGGGGGTATGATAACACTACACAAGGGGGTGATAATTATGTTGAATATGGCCCATCTATAGGGTAAAAGGCACAACATAAGTAGAATAGGAGCATTGCATGCATCATGTACCAAGATTTCTCATAAATTGTATTAATGGCCAATTGTGTAAGCATTTGTCAAAGCAGGCCTCAGATGAGCAATCGGACCGCACGGATGGATTCAGAACAACGAACGGAGTCCAACAGACTTAAGATCGGCCAAATCCGACATCCGGAGCTCCTACAATGGGCCCTTGAAGTTCTGACCATTGATCTGGAGATCAACGGCCCAGATTGCGCTACGTCAGCCCTGCCCCACCATGCACCGTGCCTTTAGCTAGCTGAGATCAAATCTCGGCCGTCGATCTTCAATCGAATGGTCGAGACTCGCGTGCCCGCCCGCGGTCGCCGCGACAAAGCGCGAGTGTGGTGCAATGGTTAACGCGCACGCTCGTACGCACGTGACGCGGGTTCGAGCCGCGCAGAGGAGAAATTGAAGACGGGAGATGGGCTCGGAGCAATTGGGCCACCCGATTAGCAGCAGGCGGCCGAGATCTTGCCACACGGTGCTACAGCAGCTCACGGGCATCCACGTGCACACGCACGTCGGACGATGACACGCATGCACACGCGTGCCCGAGGCGCGATCCCAGCACAGCCGAGGAGGACTCTCAGCCGTCCGATCTTTGATCGGACGGCTCTCGTTCAGCGGTCGCGGATCGTATGAAGAGAAGAAAAGAAGGCGGGTGGCTGACCGGCCTCTGGAGGGCTTCACCGACATTTTTGGGAGTGGTTTTAGCGATGCTCTGGATGTCGCTAAAGCCCCTTCTTCTTTTAGGAAGCCCTTAACTCTATTTAAACCCCCTCCAACCACCATTCAAGGCATTCACTCCCCCTTGCAACTACTCCACCCCTCTCTTAGCTAGCTTTAGGCACTCTTGTAATCGTCGGAGACGACGAGCCGCCCACGGAACCTCCTCCACTGTCGTGGCTACCTCGTCGCTCTCCACACACACACACTCTCTCTCTCTCTTTTAAGCTTTCTATTACTTTTGTTGAAGCATGTATTTAATGTTGTAAGTTATGAACTGCAAGTGCATGTTTAATGAAGTTATTTTCCATTCAATTGCATTTTAATTTCTGTTTAAGTTGCATGATCAAAACAAAGAGCTTTCTAACCCTAAACCTTCTCTCTCTCTTTATCCCTCTCTAAATCGCATCTTTCGCAAGCAAAACTCTGCACTTTCCGTGACAACAAGTGATAAGCAAAAATCCGATTTCCACGCCTCCCTGCGACCGACACTCGGACTCACCTCCGTTTACTTATTTTAAAATCGACGTTGCAAGTGCAACTATAACGACACTCCTTAACACACACTCACTAAGACACGTCAATGCCCTTATAACCAATTCTCATATGCGAAGTCTTCGACGTATAGGGGATTGATTTTATGGGACCCTTTCCTATTTCGGATGGCTTCGAGTACATTCTACTCACTATTGACTACGTGTCCAAATGGATTGAAGCCATTTTGACCCGAACCAATGATCATAAGGTGGTTATCAAATTCATTCATCAGAACATCTTTTCACGGTTTGGGATTCCATGTGCTATAATCTCTGATGGAGGGACCCATTTCACTAACGCTCAGTTCAGGTCACTGATGACCAAATACGGGGTGTCACACTGAATGTCTACTCCTTGCCACCCACAAACTAATGGTCTAGTTAAGCTATCAAATTGGGAGATCAAGAAAATCCTCCAGGTTACTATTCGACCTAATAGGAAGGACTAGTCATCCTGACTTCTAGAAGCTTTATGGGCTTATAGAAACACCCACAAAACCCAATTAGGTATGTCTCCCATCATATTGGTGTACACGAAGGCATGTCACCTCCCCGTCGAATTGGAGCATAAGGCCTATTGGGCAATACGGAACTGCAACCTAGATCTTTCTAAGGCAAGAACTCATAGAAAGCTTCAAATGAGCGAGATCGATGAATTATGCCACAATGCATATGAGAACTCATGAATTTACAAAGAGCAGGTTAAGGCCTTTCACGACAAGCACATATCTAGAAAGATCATCCAGCTTGGTCAAAAGGTCCTATTCTTTCATGCCAATCTTAAACTATTCCCAGGTATACTACGATCAAAATGGATCAGACCTTACCTCGTCCAACGAATCTTTAGAAATGGAGCCATCAAGATTATTCCACTCAGGCACGATTAAGAACCTTTCGTCGTGAACGGTCAAAGACTCAAACCGTTCATTGACCTAATAGATACAAATTTGGCTGAGATATCCTTTACCCTCCATTCTCCCTGAGCTCATTGCACCAAACCGATGGCATAAAACTTAGCACTTAATGGGAGGCAACCCATCATTTTTGAAAAAACTCGAAACCTTTCTTGATATTCCTACGCTAAATTCATATTGCACTTAAGGGTTCATCCATTAGAATAGTCGACCCCACCTCAGGTACCCGTACTCGAGTGTTGAAATCGTTCGCAACAGTCACCTCGACCAGTTCACTCGCCCAAAACCTGTTCTAGTGAATGATCTAAGCTGAACTCGAACCCACCTAATTTACAATGTGGACATTGCAAATCATAGGCATAGGGGGGTATGAAAGTGCAAAATGTCGTGAAAACTCATCTTACAAGAAAAGGTTTCAACAAAAAAGTAATCACACATCCCAAAAACACAAAAAAATGAAAAATTTTTAAAAAAGAATAAAAAAATTTCGAGGGGAGAGAAAATTTTGAGGAAATACAAATCATGAGAGGAAAAAGGGGAAAAGTGAAAAATGTCAAAATAAAAAAAAGGAGCACAAAATGGAAAAGAAGAGATGGTCATTAGTAAGAAATTAAGGGATTAACCGAGTTCTAGGCCATATCAAGAAAAAGAAAATGAAAGGAAAAATGTGCTAACGAGACACAAAAGAGATTAGTAGGAACACTGATCTTAGGCCTCTTGGGCTAAACTCCTAGGCTTAAAAATTCAAGTATCCGCTAAGATCTGGATAGTCCTCAAGAGGTTGGGAAAAATACGAACCTTAAGGATTAGGTCTAAGGCTTAGGGAGTATTCGGCCTCATTAACTGACCTCTAGTTTGTGGGACTCGGTAACCTAAGCACCCTAACCCACACATAGTTTGGTTCCGTGCACATAAGTATCAAAATCACACAAATGTGTTTAAGTTCCAAAAAAGTAGCCTAGATTTGGAGCGGCCGATCAACACAAATTGATTTGGACGAGTTCTCGGTGCAGAGAGGCGGGAAATTCCCTCGAAGACAGACAATAACATATCGTCTCCTTGGTGCTTGTCTCCTAGGATATTTACATTTCCTACTGGGGGCAAGTAAGAACCCTATGCTGGTTCAGATGCCATAGGTGGCATTATCACAAAATGTCAATTGCCAGGGTCTAGATTTAGCTATAGAACAACATGGGTGGGATTATCTCGAAATCTCGAAAGCCAGGGTTCTGGGTGTTGCCATGGGCAATGCTTTCACGAACCATCGATTGCCAGGGACCCTTCGAGGATTGATGATGGGGACTAGGAATCCAATACAGACCGTGTTGAGAAGCCAATCCGAAGTTAGAAATAAGAAGAATAGATAGAGAAAACTCTCCAAACAAAGAAAATCCTCTGTCTCTCGCTTACAAAAATACACTGCAAACTGAACCGAGGCTAAAATATGTTAGAAGCACAGGTCCTTTAACTGTGGAGTCCAATGAACCTTAGGATAGTTCCTATGGGCCTTAAAAACCTTCGCGGTGGACTGAGGCTCGAGCTGGTTAGATCCTGATCTTGGTTTCTACTTGAGTACCTCTATGCCTACTATCGGCATTCTAACCTAATTGAAAGAAAAAAAGCACTCATCGTAGTTTTGAGCATTAAAAGAACTCATGGTCTAGAATCAAAGTTAAAACATTAAAATTTTGCTAAGGGACTAGCAAAAGCTAGGCATGGGGGTATGATGGGAACACCATCATGAGCTCTAACTAGCTCATTTTGACCCATAAAAGAGAATAAAAGCTCCTATATAACCAACTGGAGGTCCTAATTCGCTGAATAACCATTTTGAG
This sequence comes from Thalassia testudinum, assembly GCA_037157565.1. Lineage (NCBI taxonomy): Eukaryota > Viridiplantae > Streptophyta > Magnoliopsida > Alismatales > Hydrocharitaceae > Thalassia > Thalassia testudinum. Next base: position 56,845,853 of record JAZHRO010000067.1, read on the forward strand.
AGAAAAGCAAGAAACAAGGGGTAAAACTGTAATTTTACCATTGCAGTGCAACAACGGATTTTCTCAAGGGCTAAACACAGGTCAAATGGTCCTAACAAGATAAAAGTGAGTTGGTTCAAACAAAAAAGGGTTCATGTAAATTCTGGGAATTAAGTAACTTCTGGTAACCCTAAAAGTGACCCACTCGATTTAACAAGGTTCAGGTTAGCATAAAATTCACCTAAACCCTCTAAAATTCATAGAAAAATATTCTCTATGGTTTAGAACCTTCAATTTGGCGCTTAAAAATTATTTTGACCTAAAATATGGTCTTCGACAAATGTTTGCCCTAAATTAGGTTTTTGCAAAAATTGACCAGTCAAACGTGGTCAAACCAAAAATCCAACCTCACCATTAGATTCCTTAGGTCCAAATTAAGTTTGTACCAAAATTTGGACCTAAGGGAATTCATTTTGACCCGCTTTGCAAATGGGTCCTGCCCAATTACATTTCTACCCCTAGATTTCAAAAACCCTCACAATTTACCCCCTATCTTCTCCTTCATTCCTTGCAATTAGGTCCCTCCTCCATTATAGCAGAGGGAATCCTACTCCGGCGAGCTTGAAAGGGTGATTTCTCCCTGATCTCTCAGAGAATCCCCTTCAAAATTAAAAGGGAGATTCTTTGAGAAATCTTCCCCAATGTGAACCCAATTAGAAGCCCTATTTGGTACCCAATCTCTCATGCAAACGCATGAGAGATTTGGGTCCCAACCTCCAGGACCTATTTAAGAAACCCCAACTCATTCCTCATCTCCTAAGCTTAAATTCATTCAGAGAAACTGATAACAATGCATCTTGGGGTGATAATTCCATTAAATACGGCCCATCTTAAGAATAAAGGGCATAGATAACACAACATAAGTACAATGGTTGCATTGCATGCATAATATGTCAAGATTGCCTATAAAATAGTATTAATGGCCATTTGTATGAGCACTTGTCAAAGCAGGCCTCAGATGAGCAATCGGACTGCACGGATGGATTCAGAACAACGAACAGAGTCCAATGGACTCAAAATCGGCCAAATCTGACATCCGGAGCTCCCACAATGGGTCCAAGAAGTTCTGACAGTTGATTTGATGACCAATGGCCCATGATGCGCCACGTGGCACCCACTCACCACGTCCAGATCGCCACCTTCACCTGGAGGATAGATCTCAGCCATCGATCTCCGATTGAACGGCTGAGAATCGCACGCACTCCCGCACTCGCCGTGACAAAGTAGCGGGCATAGCGCAGTGGGTGGAACTCACGCCCGCGCTCACGCGACGCGGGTTCGAGTTGCACGGAGTGGAAATGCAGAGACGACGATTCGCGCGGGTGAAATTGGGCCACTCGATCAACAGCGAACGACGGAGATCGCGAGACGTGGCACCCGTAGATGCGCCCTGGCCAGATGCACACGATGATGTGGGTGCAAGGGCGCGATCCAGGCGAGTGCCCCGCGTGAGATCCTAGCGGTCCGATCGAATTGCTCGTGCACACAGATCGAGTGCGAGGAAGAACGGCTGCGGGTGAGCGATCGGCAGGCAAGGGTCTTCACCGACATTTTGGGAAGGGTTTTAGCGACGTCCCGGATGTCGCTAAAACCCCTTCTTCATTTGGAAAGCCCTTCTCCCTATTTAAACCCCTTCCAACCACCCATTCATGGCATTCACTCCACTTACAACTCTCTACCCCCTCCTAGCTACCTTTAAGCCCTTTTGTAATCGTTAGAGACGACGAGCCGTCGACGGAGTCCTCTCCACCACCGTGGCTACCTTGCCGCCCTCCCTCTCTCTCTCTTTCTTCTCTTCTTTTAAGCTTTTCTTTACTTATTTTTAAGCATGTATCTAATGTTGTAATTATAAACTAAAGCTGCATGATTAATGAAGTTATTTTCTATTCAAACTGCATGTTACAAATGAAACAACTCTAACCCTAATCTCTCTCTCTCACTCTCTCGCTTTTCACCTGCGCCTTTTCGTAAGCAAAACCCCACGATTTTCGTGACAATAAGTGACAAGAGAAATTTGATTTTTACGCCTCCTTGAGACCGACATTCGGACTCACATCTGTTTCTTTACTTTAAAATCGACGTCGCAAGTGCAAACTATAACGACACTTCTAAACACACGTGCACACACACGTCAGTTTTTGGTGCCGTTGCTAGGGAGGCAACGGATTTGTTTTGTCACTTCCATTTTGCATCCATTCTCACATTGTCTAACGCCTTGTCTCCTTTTACTTGATGGTTGCAGGAATTCGGCGCTTGGATGGCGAAGCAGCGCAACCCGTGACGGTAACAAGGGAGTAGGCGCAACAAGGACCGGTAGTGAGTAGTTCTTCACTCATGGTTGTTTGCTTGCTTGAAAAACTAAACAAAAAAAATTGTAAAATTGAAAAAAAAATTGGAGTGGTGTATGATTACCTGACCCACATCCTTAACACATCACCCAACAAAAAAAATGTACACTCTAACATTCTGAATAAATTCTTGGAGTGTTTTTTTCTCTTTTTGAGTGGTGTTTGCAAAGCCACCTTGGATTGACTTGGGCCGCACCACTCAACCCTAAAAATGACTCATCTAATAGAAGCTGCATGATCATTAGGATGAGTACATTAGGGTTTTAGAGCCTCTACACAATAAAAGGAAATCTACTTTCACCAAATCGTGTGCAAAACTTGACGTGCCCACTGAAACTTGTCAGAAAACCTTAAGACACGTCAATCCAAAAAGACACTAAAGTAAGGATAAAACACTAAAAGACACCACATCTTGAAAAAAATCCTTGCTTGAAAACCATGTTTTGATAGAAGCACACACACTGAAAGTGGAAAGCTAAGAGGCACCACCCCAATCAATGCCTCATCACATAACCCTAGCACAAGCACTATCCTAGCCCTTTTAAAACTGAGCAGACGTGCCCTAGGCAGGACTGAGTTAAGTCTCGAGAGGCGAGGTTTTGTTCGCTGGGCACTTGGCTTTCATTCCCTTGGTAGAATCTGGTGACTAGGCTGAGGGGCAGTGTCAAACGACCGCGGTTGTAGGGTCTATGGAATCGGCAGCACAAGCCAAAGGAAGAACCTTCCCTGCAATCCCCTCATAATCAACCTGGCCAGATTAGCTTTGGGAAGGGGAGTCCAGTGCTTATGGACTTAATCACCCTTTTGAGATTTCTAGGTCACCTAAGGAATACGCCATAAGGACGAGGCTTGTTTGCTTGATTGAACACACACTTCTTGCATCTGTCGCTCTCCGCATTCCCTCCTGTTCTTCTCTAGTGTATGCATGGGAGACGCTCACTGCATCCCGAGTTGTTTGTGTTGGGACGGGAATCCAGGTGACTTGATTCTATTAGAAACATGGCTGAACCTAGAGTAGATGAGGCTGAGGACCAACCCCCACCAGACACAATGTCTATCATCCAAGCCCAAATTAATGCGAACCATCGGCTTCAGCAACAACAGATCCACACCATCATCCAAGCCATACACCGGTTACAGAACCCACAAGGGAAACCACCACTACCTTTCCATGGCCCACAAGGGAAACCGCCACTTGATTTACCACCAGTCCAGGATCAACCAAGGCCCCTCCGCGATTTCTACAACCCATTCGCTATTAGAGTTGAGCCACACCTTAGGATCCCCGAACGGGGAGATGATTTTGAGCTAAAACCCAATGTCTTAAGTCTGATCCAGAGCCGCTTCCATGGAAGCTCAAATGAGGACCCCTTCCAGCACCTAGAAGATCTTGACCGGATAGCACGAACTGTGAAACCTAGGAACATTAGCCTTGACATTATTTTGATTAAGATGTTCCCCTTCTCGTTGAGAGACAAGGCTTCTCACTGGCTTAGAAACCTAGGTAGACCTATCACCACTTGGGAAGACCTGAGGCATGCATTTCTAAAGAAATTCTTCCCCATAGGAAAAGCCAATGCCCTTAGAAGAGCTATTACTACCTTTACACTCCAGGGTGGGGAATAGTTCCATGAGGCATGGGAAAGATTTAATGAACTCTTGAGGAAATGCGCACACCACGAAGTACCAAGGTGGCAATTGGCCCAGATTTTCGACCACGGTATGGACAGCAACCTACAGAACTTCGTCGATGCCTCATGCGAGGGGAACTTCCTAAACAAGGACGAGGAGAGCGTGTTTGAGCTCTTTGAGTCCATGAGCGAAAATTCGCTCAACAATGCCTCCATGACCCAATTTAACCGATCCAGTCAACCCCGTGGTGAGATTTATGAGGTACAAGGAAATTCTGGAATGGTTGGCATGGACATCATTGCCAAGAAACTATTGAGTGGAATTGGTGGACAAAAAGATTGATGAGCTACTGAACCAGACTAGGAATCCGTTATAGACCTTCTCCCTAGCAAAGGGAGCATATAATGTTGACCTGGTCCAGCCCTTAAGCCAACTGAACCTGGAACAACCCTTGACCATGTTCCAGGGAGGGACCTTTGCTCCCTCAACCCTTGATTACTCTCTTCCCTCCCCATCAACATTTGCTATACTTGAAGATGTACAGGCTGTCCAAGGATATGCTAAACCTGACCCTTTCTCCAACACTTACAACATAGGCTGGCGTAATCACCCCAACTTTGGTTGGACAAACCAGAAACCACCGCAATTCCAAAAATAGCCCAGGCCAAATCAGCAGCCAAACATGCCCCCTATCAGCAAGGACCACCAGTTAAGCCCCCATATAATCAAAATAGGGTAGCCCCTCCCCCACCAAACCAAATGGGCACCCTAATAAAGATGATGGCTGAAATGAACTAGAAACATCAGGAGGAAATGGCCTTAGTAAAGGGACAGTTAAGCCAACTCTTGGACTGTAAACAACAAGGATCCCTACCTTCCCAGCCATAATCGAACCTGCGAAACATAATTACTAGAGGCCCAAATTCGCAAGGGTTCCAAGGCAATCCTAGGCAGGCTCACATGGTCCAGCCAGCCCCACAAACACCCCCTGGGTTCGGTGCTTCTTTGTCCTCATCTTCTCAAGGATCAACCCATGGTCCCAATGCCTCTACGAATGCTGTTACCTTGAGAAGCGGCACCAATACCCAGGATCCCAAATGGCCGACTATCCCCGAGACTTCACTAGCTGAGATACCCAACTCAGAAGAGGCACTGGAAAAACCTAAGGACCAAGAAATAGATCCATTCCATGTTCAGACACCCTACCCTGAGGCCTTGGACACAATCAAGAAAAAGAAAAATGTTGTGGAAACTGAGGAGCTTTTGGAGATCTTTAAGCAGGTATAGATTAATATTCCGCTCCTCGAAGCCGTTAAGCACATCCCGACTTACACTAAGTTTTTAAAGGATGCCTGTACACCCAAACGTAAGCCAAGACCTCAAGCACCTAGGAAGTTTATGCTCTCAAAACAAGCAAGTTTTGTAATATCAAGCAACCTTCCACTCAAGCGAATTGACCCAGGAGCACCCCTGATTTCCTGCAATATCGGGGGCATGACACTTGATAGAGCACTCCTGGACTTAGGTGCTTCTATTAATCTGATTCCAACAACCCTGTACCACCAATTTGGTTTCGGAGAGTTGACACCCACACCTGTCACCATCCAGCTGGCTGATAAATCTGTGAAGACCCCGAAGGGGGTTGTCTAGGTCGTGATTGTGCGGGTCAAGGACTTCTATTTCCCAGTCGACTTCTTGGTGCTCGACATGGAAGTCCCTGAAAAATTACAGAATGCACCCATAATCTTAGGAAGACCTTTCTTAGCTACGGCTAAGGCAAACATTGATTGTGACACGGGATGTATGGAAATTACCTTCAGAGACAAGAAAATGTAGTTAGATATCTTCCGGGCGACAAAGTCTTTTGATTGCGATTATGTTGAGGAACATGATCCCGTGGAAACTCTGGTCGAGGAATCCCTCACCCTTAGTTCTATCTCAAACCACTAAGCCTGTAACGACTGTTCTGACCCGTCACCATCGCTATTCGTGGACCTCTGTAAGGCTGATTACCATCAAACAACACCAATTGAGGAGATCGATGTTGATCAACTCCCACCTTTCCCTTTTCCATCGACTGTTGTTCCACTTGCACCTGAACTTAAGCCACTTCCCGAGAATCTCAAGTATGTCTTCCTGGGACCTGACCAAACCTTCCCTGTGATTATTAATTCTCATCTAACCATGGATCAAGAACTCAAGTTGACCGCAACCCTTTTAGAACATCGGGCCGCCATTAGTTGGACCATTTTGGACGTGAGAGGAATTAGCCCTGCCTATTACACCCATAAGATTTACCTAGAAGATGGGGCACGACCCTCCCGCCAGATGTAGAGACAATTAAACCCAAACATGCGAGAGGTCGTTAGGAAAGAAATTATCAACTGGCTTGACACCGACATCATCTATCGTATCTCTGATAGCGCCTGGGTGAGCCCTACTCAAGTGGTTCCAAAGAAAGCAAGGCTTACTGTTGTCACCAATGAGCATGGCGAATCCATCCCCACCAGCACCACCATCGCATGGCAGGTGTGTATTGATTATAGGAAGCTCAGTGAAGCCACTAAGAAGGATCATTTCCCCTTGCCATTCATTGACCATATCCTTGAAAGATTGGCAGGGCAAAAGTATTTTTGCTTCCTGGATGGATATTCAAGATATAACCAAGTCACAATTGCTTCGGAAGATCAAGAAAAGAGCACATTCACTTTCCCACACGGCACGTTTGCATTTTGTCGAATGCTGTTCGGGTTATGCAACGCACCTGCTACCTTCCAGCGTTGCATGCTAGCCATTTTCTCAGAAATGGTGGGTGAATACTTAGAGGTCTTTATGGATGATTTCTCTGTATTTGGGAATTCATTCGACCACTGTCTAAGCAACTTGGAGAAGATCCTGAAATGATGTATCAAGGTTAATCTGGTGTTAAGTTGGGAAAAGAGCCATTTCATGGTTCAAGAAGGAATTATCCTCGGTCACATTGTATCGCATAGGGGCATTGAGGTAGATCGGGCTAAGGTTGATTTGATTTCCAAACTTCCTCCACCTAGCTTGGTCCGACAGATTCGCTCATTCCTAGGACACATTGGCTTCTACTGAAGGTTCATTAAGGACTTCTCCAAGCTTTCCAAACCCTTAATCAACCTTCTGGCCAACGACGCCATATTCCACATGACCTCTGATTGCATCCAGGCTTATCACACCCTTCTGGACTTAGTCTCCACAACACCTATACTTCAACCCCCAGATTGGTCCTAGGACTTTGAGATTATGTGTGATGCATCAAAATTTGCCATAGGCACTGTCCTGGGACAAAGACAAGATAAGAAACCCATGGTGATCTACTACGCGAGCAAAACGTTGGACGAGGCCCAAGAAATTATACGGTCACAGAGAAAGAATTGCTCGCTATAGTCTTAGGGCTTGAGAAGTTCCAACCTTATCTACTGGGATCCCACGTGACCATCTATACTGACCATTCAACCATCTGGCACTTGTTGGCTAAAGAGGACATGAAACCCAGGCTCATTAGATGGATCCTGCTTTTGCAGGAATTTGACCTGGAAATCCAAGACAAAGTTGGATCAAAGAATGTGCTGGCTGACCACTTGTCTAGACTTCACTCAGACCACATTGGACCATCCCTGCCTTTATCTAACACCTTCCCCGATTAACACATTTTGGCTGTGCAAGACAAGAAACTGCCTCGTTATGCTGACTATGTCAACTACCTAGTTGTAGAACAGACCCCACACAGCTAGTCGAGACAGCAACGGGACAGGTTCTTGGCTGAGGCCAAGCACTATTTCTGGGATGATCCCATGTTGTTTTGACTCTATGCTGACTAGATCATCAGGAGGTGTATCCCCGAGAACGAAGTTCAGAGTGTGCTTTCTTTCTGTCATGACCAGGCTTGTGGTGGGGACTTCTCTGGAAAGAAAACGGCTGGGAAGGTTCTGCAGTCTGGATTTTACTGGCCTTCCCTATTTAATGACGCACACAACTTTGCCAAGACTTACTCATGCTGCCAAATGCTGGGGACCATGACCAAAAAAGATATGATGCCCCTCCAGTCCATCTTGATTGTCGAAATCTTCGACGTTTGGGGTATCGATTTTATGGGCCCCTTTCCACCATCCAACGGCTTTGAGTACATCCTAATCTTGGTAGACTATGTTTTGAAATGAATTGAAGCCGTCGCCACCTGCCGATGCAATCACAGGACTTTCATGGACTTTGTTAAACTGAACATTTTATCCCATTTTGGAATACCAAAGGCCATGATCAGTGATGGTGGAAGCCATTTTATTCACTCCCAATTCCGTGCCCTACTTAGAAAATATGGGGTTAACCACCTCATTGCTACCCTATATCATCCTCAAACAAATGGGTAAATCGAGGTCTCAAATAGACAAATCAAGAACATTTTACAAAAGACTATGAGACATGACAGGAAAGATTGGTCCACACGAATAGATGATGCCCTGTGGGCATACAGGACTGCTTTCAAGACCCCGGTAGGCATGTCACCTTATCGCTTGGTCTTTGGCAAAGCCTGCCACCTTCCTATGGAATTGGAACACCGGGCCTACTAGGCTGTCAAGCAATGTAACATGGATTTTAAGTTAGCCATTGCACAGAGGATGCTCCAACTCTCTAAGCTCAAAGAAATTCGTTAGGACACCTTTGAGAATAGTCAACTATATAAGGAGAAAATGAAAGCCGTCCACGACCGACTCATCCATAGAAAGACCTTCGAGCCTAACCAGCAAGTCTGGCTCTTCGATGCCCGCCTAAAACTCTTTCCGGGGAAACTCAGGTCCAAATGGACGAGACCATTTCGGGTGGTTAAGCCTCATTCTAATGGGGCGGTCGAAATCGCTGATCCAAACACTGGGCACACTTTTATAGTTAATGGTCAAAGATTGAAACACTTCCTAGCCTAGGTTCCCCCAAAGGAGAGTGTCACCATCATTGAGGGATGACATGAAGCACCACCCAGCTGGAGGCGTTAAACTCAGTGCTTCCTGGGAGGCAACCTAGAGGATTTAGACTGAAGTGGTATTTTACGTCACTCAGGTAATATCTTTTTGAACCCCTATTGCATCCATGTATTTACCAATGAGGACACTGTCCAACTTAAGCATGGGGGAGGGTGGTAAATTGAAATCATGAGTTCATTTAATCAATCAGAATAAAATAAAATAAAATAAAAATTTGAATTTAGGAAGAAACTTAGGCATTAAAAACTTGTCAATAGTGGGAAATAATACAAAAAGAACTTGAGCACTTAGACTTTTTAAGCCTTCAGGCTTAATCAGCCCTAGTGTCCATTAAAATATGGATTTAGCTTCAAATCCTTGCAACCTTAAGCTACTCTAATCCCCCTACTAAATAAGGTGATAAGTATACGACTTATCAACTCATCCTCTAACTCAGAAGGACTTTGAGTCTAAGCATCTGCACACATTTTTGTACAGACTCACTCCTCGGAGATTTTGACAGAAATTGGGTAGCTAATGAACTCTCTAGGGTGGTATGGCTGGCAAGTTGTCGTGGGTAACAACCCATTAGCAGGTTGTCCAGAGCCCAGCCACGGGACCACTTCTTCTTCATTGCCTCTAGGTACATTTGAGATTAGCGAAACCACCTACAAAGAAAAGAGAGAGAGAGAGAGAGAAGAAAACAAAATAAACCACACTTCATCGCACGATTATGGCTGGTAAGTGATCGTGGGTAATAGCCCATTGGTCGGTTGTCCAAAGCCCAGATCAGTAATTGCACAAAAAGAACCAAAACACTTAAGGAAGAAGCGGGGAAGCAGTACAAGCCGGGGAGATATACACTAGAAAAATCCTTGTGTTGACCCCAATTAAAACAAATGTAGGGAGAAAGCTACCGATCGAACAAATACACCTTCTGGCAAAATGCTCCCTCTTCCGGTCAGCTAGGGGAGTAGAAACCCGGAGTCTGTCTGAATTATCATTGAGTGAGTCTATCATGATATTCACACCAAGATGCTTAGCGCTTAGAGTTTTGTCCGAGTTTTGGGTGGGTTGGGTAGCCATAAAAAGTTACCAAACCACTCTGAATTCCAAAAAAAAATCTAAAGAAAGAAAAAATAATAATATATATATATATGTATATTTACATACATTAAAGCAAGGATTCAAGCGACTCGTATTTTGGCAGACATCCGGGCGCTGCTTAGTCTTTGTAGATTAAGATCTTAGTATATTTCCTCCTATTGACAAGTGACAAAGTTCTAAGTAATTACTTCTTAAATTCTGACAGAAAATCAAGGCTAGAATAAACCTTGCTAGGGACTAGCAAGGAGTAAGCATGGGGGTATGATAACAATGCATCTTGGTGTGATAATTCTGTTAAATAGGGCCCATCTTAAGAATAAAAGGCACAGATAACACAACATAAGTAGAATGGGAGCATTGCATGCATCATATGTCAAGATTGCTTATAAAATAGTATTAATGGCCATTTGTATGAGCACTTGTCAAAGCAGGACTCAAATGAGCAATCGGACCACACGAATGGATTCAGAACGACAAACAGAGTCCAACGGACTCAAAATTTGCCAAATCCGACATCTGGAGCTCCCACAATGGGCCTAAGAAGTTCTGACCATTGATCTGATGATCAATGGCCCATGACATGCCACGTGGCGCCCGCTCACCACGTCCAGATCACCACCTTCACCTAGAGGACAGATCTCAACCAACAATCTTCGATCAAATGGCTGAGAACTGCGCGCACGCCCGCACTCACCTCTATAAAGCAGCTGGAGTAGCGCAGCGGTTGGAGCGCACGCCTGCACTGACACAATGCAAGTTTGAGTCGCGCATAGCGAAAATGCAGAGACGACGATGCGCGCAGGTGAAATTGGGCTGCCTAATCGGCAGTGGATGGTAGAGATCACAAGATGTGGCGTCCGCAGATGCGCCCTGGCTAGACGCGTGCGATGACACAGACGCAAGGGCGCGATCCAGGCAAGCACCTCGTGCGAGATCCCACCCGTCTGATCTTCGATCGGATGGCTTGTGGCACGCGCACACGGATCGGGCGAGAGGAAGAACGGCTGCGGGCGAGCGACCAGCAGGCAGGGGTCTTCACCAACATTTTGGGAAGGGTTTTAGCGACATCCCGGACGTCGCTAAAACCCCTTCTTCATTTGGAAAGCCCTTCTCCCTATTTAAACCCCTTCCAACCACCCACTCAAGGCATTCACTCCACTTGCAACTACTCTACCCCCTCCTAGCTACCTTTATGCCCTTTTGTATGCACCGGAGACGACGAGCCATTGACGGAGCCCTCTCCACCACCGTGGCTGCCTCGCCGCCCTCCATTTCTCTCTCCCTTTCTTCCCTTCATTTAAGCTTTACTTTACTTATGTTTGAGCATGTATCTAATGTTGTAATTATAAACTAAAGCTGCATGATTAATGAAGTTATTTTCTATTCAGTTGTTTGCTCTATTTTCTATTCAAATTGCATGTTACAAATGAAACAACTCTAACCCTAATCTCTCTCTCTCTCTCTCTTGCTTTTCACCTGTGCCTTTTCGCAAGCAAAACCCCATGATTTTCTTAACAATAAGTGACAAGAGAAATCCGATTTTTACGCCTCCCAGAGATTGACACTTTGACTCACATCCTTTTCTTTACTCTAAAACCGACGTCACAAGTGCAAACTATAACGACACTTCCAAACACACACGCACACGCAAGTCAGAAACCCCTCAATTTTGTCCCTCCTCCTCCGGCCAATTTGCTCTTTAAGCTCCGATGGCTTCTCCCACTCTCCCACGTCGCCTAGCCACAATGCCGGTGGTAGGTTCCTCTTGCTCTTGCTCGTCCGCGTCGCACCACGCTCGTCCGCGTCGTACCACTCTCGCCAACGCTCCTGCCTCCCCTTCGTCCTCACCGACCTCCCTCACTGAGCTCCTTCGTCTCCGGCCTTGGCGATACGCAAAGATGCCATCCCAGCCTCCCCCTTCATCTTTTCACTCCCAAATAAGTCTTTCTCACCATCTACTCTATTTTTCCCTCCTTATTTCCCTCGAATGACCACTACCGTACTCCACCACCATCATCCCCTTCAACTCCGGCCACCACTCCGGCGAGTTCACTCCCCCACCACATACCACCTCCCTCCTTGCCGACTAGTCCATAAGCACTGCCCACCTCACTAATCATAATCCCCACTCAGAACACTCCGTTAGTCACCCACAAGTGTCCCCGAACACACCCACATACATGGCCACAGTGTGTCCTAAGCATGCACCCACAAGCAGTCCCACGCCACGCCAACCACCCTACACGTTCGTCGCACCTTGGTGAAGCTCCCTAAGCTTTTTAATGTGGCCACAAGGCCGTTTGTGTGATTTCAAGTTCAGGGGCTTGCCGCCAATGATGCACGGCTTGAAGCTCCCTTGTAAGCTTCTCCAGGCCATGCCCGCTCCAGGATCAAGTCCCAAGATGCACAGGGTACTCTCGCAAACCTCTCCCGGTGGCCAATTGAAGGCAAGAGCCATCCCCATAGCTGCAATTGAGTAACGCCCCTCTACTGCAGACATATGTGAAAGAGAAGGGAAGATAGTCCCACCTCGGAAGCATTTGGATCGCCAAAGCTACATAAAAGGAATTTCTGCATAGGGCTTATTGCCTCCAACTCATGGGGTGAGGTCCCCTCTCACATGGCCCGACGCCTCATCCATGACCACCCCCCATGAACCTGTGACCCGACCCAACCTCACACCTCGCCCACCACCACACGCTGGTGGGCTTGGTCCCATGTGCGTAACTGACCTGATTACTTGAGAAGTGTCTTTGGGAGAACAAACCTAAGAGAGAAAGGAGAGAAGAGAGCTCGTTCGGGTAGGGGTAGGTTTTGCTCTGCAGAGGAAGGAGAGGACAAGGTCAAAGAGGAAGCTAAGGGTTGAAGCCAAGGAAGAAGAAAGAGGAAGCCAAAGTTAGAAGCTAAGGAAGGAGAAGAGCTACAGCAGAGAAAGGAAGGAAAAGGCGAAGGTAGAAGGAGTTGAAGAAAAGGCAGAGAAAGAAAGAGAAAGAAAGAGAAGGAAGGAATTGAAGGAAGAAGAAGCTGAAGGCAGCTGAGGTAGAGAAGAAGGTTGAGGAAGAGAAAGGCTAAGGCAAGGAATCAGAAGAAGATAAAGAAGAAGAGAAAGAAAGAAGAAGAAGATTGAAAGCAGCTGCCAGAGACAGAGAAAAGAAGGAGAAGAAGAAGAGTCAAGCACTGTAGCATCCACATTTTAAGGTGCCTGATTCACAAATTAAATGTCCAATTTTGTGTTTATTCACATACAATGGTTTCTTTACTGCCTTACATTTATTCTTATCTTTTTACACTATAACGTTGCTTTTATTGCATATTATATTCTTTCAAATTCTCAAATTGTGATCTTGTTTTCTAAACCCTAATTTGCTCCCTGTGTTTGACCTCAGACTTCCAAATTCGAGTAATAAATTGTATTTGTTTTGAATGCCTTTTCTACTGTACTACAATGCAACTTTTTAAAACTCGATCAAGCATCCACAAACAGATGCTTTGGGATAGCACTGCCCATGGAAACCCCCAGAACCCTAGCTTTCGACACGTTGGGATAGTGTTGCCCATTGTGTTCTGCATTGGTGCTAAAGAACGACAATCATTTATTTTGATGATAACAAAACACGTGTTATTTAAAACTTGCATTTGAAGTCTTAGATTTCAGGTTAACTGCAAATAGAGATGTGTTTAGACAGAGTTCGAGCTCGCATCCATGGTGGATTGGAGGAGCTTGACAGAGGGAAAGGAGCTTTGCGAGGTGCAAAAGCTTCAAGAAGGAGATGAAGAATAGGATAGATTTCCTTTCTTGTTCTTTGTACTTTGTTATTTGTTCATTTGTTGCTCTTTATTTTCTTTCTTTGTAGCATGTTAAAGAGCCTCAAAGTACCCTCAAAGTAGTCTTAGGAACACTTGCTAGACCCTAGGATACTTAGGTTTTTTTAGAGAACTTAGAAAACCAAGATAGGTTTTAGACAGCCTGATCAGACATCCAATCTGGAAATCAGATGTTTGACCTTGACTTTTTAGATGTCTGATTGTTGACTCAGACATCCAATAACTTAGGCTGGACTTAGTAGGTTCTGTCTGTTGAAATCAAACGTCCAGACCTTTGTCCAGACATCTTAGAAGACATATAATGAAGTTGCTAGACGTCTAATTAGTGGAACGTTGGCTAACAAACTGATCATTGAGGTTATAACTATTAGGCTTCTATCAGACATCTGTAGAGGGCCCCAGAAATCTGATATGTGACCATTGAGCCTCGTTGTGAGCCAAAATCACCTTTATCAGATTATATAGCCATTTGGGCCTTGGGAAATCCATTCCTGTAGTATAATAGGTTTCCAGACATCTAGACCTAGTGCCAGACGTCCTGTACATTATCTGATGATTTTACACTAGAACACTACTTAGGTCTGATGATCGCAAGGAAGGAAACCCACCTAGAATCAGACGTCTGACTTAGTTCCTAGAGGTCTTAAACTAGTTTTCCAGACATCTAATGACCCTGTCAAAATAATAAATTATTCTGATTACGACTTATTTTGCCTTGGGTTCAACCCCATCGGCTATGGAAGCCTTCTAAGGCCTTCCAAAGCCCTTCTTAGGCCCTCTATAAATAGAGGACCCTTGCCTTGTAAAAACACACCAAGCAACTCATCTTCCACATCTTTTGTGTCCAAGAGAAGTAGAAGAAGCTCTAGCTCTCCAAGCATTTGTTCCACACCTGAGAGCTTCTTCCTGGTGTGCAGTCATTCTCTCGCTGACATTACGAGAGCATTATTGTGCCAAAGCGTGGTTCATGCACCTGCGTTGTCACAGCGGCGCACTCCCACCTAAGGGAAGATTCGTCACCTATAGTATCTAGGTTCATTTATATACTTTATTGGTTCTATAGGTCTATTGTATTTTTTCTTTATTATTCGTTGGGCATTCGCGTTGCAAATTCCTATCACCTTGCTAGACAAAATTTTTCTTATGAAGAAAAGGGATTTTTGAGGTACACTACCCTAATTCTAGGTAGTGTGGTTGTAAGAGGTTAAGTCACTCTCTTTTTAAGTGACTTGTTTAATGGATTTGACCGACTAGGTCAATCGAAAATCCTAACTCAAGAGGGTTAGGCGGTGGTTTTCACCTGATTTGGATTTCTACCTTAAAATCACTTGTGCCATTGTGTGATTGTTTATTTTTTAGATTGTGATTTATTTTATACATCACTCATGTTACGACCCAGTTCCTGGACCCCTACAAGACCCGAGACTAGCTCGCCTTGACTAATCCCAAGACCTAGTCATCCAACGAGAAAAAATCGAAAGTAGGAAATAAAACACATTGACACATGCATTATAACTAAACAGAAGGAAAAACAAAATAGTAAAGGAAAGTAGAGTAATTGTCTCAACAAAGTATAAAATGCCATCACAACAACAACAGCAGAACAGTAAACAGAGGTAACAGAAACAGTAAAATAGAGTTCTAGTACTCACTACAATAGCAAAAAACTAAAGAGCTGGAAAGAAACGACTACAGCTGGGCTCGGCTGGGTCCAGCACCCTCTACAGCTGAAAACTCGGGCTGCACAACTCCTAGTCCTAAAAAGGGTTACGAAAAGACAGAGTCAGCAAACGTTGAGTAGAGTGGTGTTTACATTATTTATGTGCAAGTAAAGCAAAACAATCAGCCAGGTTTTATTCTCATTTCAATTTATCTCATCTATGTGTTTCTGGTTCATTTGTTTCATAAAGGATCCAAGTATTTCTTGATCTTTCTTATTCCCCGTGGGAACGATCTTGATTGTAGTATTTTTCGTGGAGTAGATGGTGCACGTGGTGCTCTCCTGGCCTGGAGAGTCCCCTGTGGTAGTCCTACACCTAGTCAACAACCTCGAGGTCACTATTGTGACGAAGCGGTGACTACGGCACTCGTGATAAGCGCACGGGTAGCTACCTCGCACTAACACACGGTCAGTCATTTCCGCTTGTGGGTACACCTAAGGTACAACACGAAATAGTATAGGGCCTTGCCCCTCAGAACCAAACAGGGGTCTCGTCCCTCCATAGTCCGTGTACCCTCGTCGGACTACCCTGGTTTGCCCAGCGGGCCTAACAAAGTCGGTGTAGGGTGGCTAACTTAACCCTGGGCCCTGTGGGATGGCTAGCTCCCTTCCTACACTAGTAGCACACCTTGGTACCATGTACGTGAGGGCCTACAAGAGCCGGTGTAGAGTGGCCAATCCTAACCGTAGGTCTCAACTCAAGGGAGGCTAGCACTACTCTACGCTAAAAGAACCACTGTGCTCCTTGGTACTACATATGCATAGGCCAACTCACTTCCCGTCTCCACACAGAATTCCTTTCCATATCCAGGAGTTCTCCTAATTCCCCGTAGGGTTCTCCCACTGTATTTGTTCCATTTATCAATATTCCGATGTCATGGTTCATAACTCATTCCTCATCCATATACAGGTAGCTCATGTTTTCACAATTCAGTTCTCAATCATATACATGCAGCTAGTGGTTTCACAGTTAAATTTCTCATTAGCATACAGACAACTCACTTTTTAACATGCATCTCAAGTAAATAAAGTACCTAAACCATTTTCATTTGTTTCTACCCTAGGGTTCAGGTTTCTTCCAAAGGTTTATTTAGCAGTTCTATTTCTCATATACACATACAGGCAACTTGTATTTTAACATGCATCTCAAGAAAACATAGTAGCTCAAAATCAGGCTCACACATTTCCACCCTAGGGTTCCTTCCACATTCTGGAGTTTTAATAAATTTAATCTAAGCAAGTAAATTCTTTATTCACGTCTTAACAACTGAATTAAACCACTCTATTGGGTATCACGGGAGGAATGGGTCTTGTGCCTCAGATCTCGTCATCTCCACAGGCCCCGAACACGCCACCAGCTAGTAACCTATACCAGTGACTAATTGACATCAGACAAGCTCAAAATAATAGGTATTCAACACGAGCACGTAGAGAAACTCAAGTGGAAAACAACGGTACTTCGTTTGCGGAAAACTGACTCCGTTTGGGCCATAAACAAGCCAAAAACATGATTACTGTTCAAAATCAGATGTTTGGGACAATTCCCAGATGTCTTGAAAGACATCAAATCTTACCTCTCATTTCCTACAGTTGCTTCAAATGTCCAAACTCCTCTGTAACCATCTATGGGAAGTCTAAAACATCGGACCTTCCTTCCAGTCATCTAGAAGTGTCGTTGGATGTCTAGCGAAGTGGTCAGACGTCCAAAAGTGCCTGGAAAGGTGCACCGCTCACCTTTCCAACACCTTGCAGTTGCGTACGAAGACACGGACCCATTTTTAGCCAATAAAATCCTGTGTTACATTCTGCATGGGGGGATCTATGCAGACAACACATGCCTCTACATGAGAAAAGTGCTTCCAAACATTCGGCTTCATCTCCGGATGTCCTGATACCACTCCAGATGTCAGGTCGATGTCCCAGATGTCCGATACTAGAAAACCAGTATCTGAAAGTTCCTCTCGTGATCCTTCTCCTCCACGCGAACTCCTCCGCGTTGCCTATAGCTGTTATGCCAGCTGCCTCAGAAGGTCGTGAAGCGCCTTTCACGAGCTCCCCCTCCTCACACGGCTCTAAACTCTAGCTCGAGCTCGTGAGCTCCGCAAACCTCTATAGAGCTCTCTCCCTCGAGTTCCTCTTCCTCGAGGTCACGTTGCCACACACTCAACATGGCACTCATCGTGCGTGAGCTCTTCTGCCACACCTCCTCTCCCACACTCTCCTCTCACTCCCTCACCCTCACTCTCGCCTTACACCCCTCCTCACTCCCTTGCTCTCGCTCTCCTCAGCTCTCCCCCGCTCTACCCCACTCTCCCTCCTCGCCAAGAAGGTGGAGGTCGCTGGTGCAAGGGAAAGGTAAAGGTGGGTATGGCTGGAGTGGTGGGGGTGGAGTAGAGATGGAGGGGTTTAAATAGAGGAGGTTAGGGTTTGTGTGAGGAGAATGGAGGGGGAAAAGAGAAAAAGGATGCGTGCATGACGCCTGCATGCTGAAGCAAGCTGACATACAGTTTTCCCCCAGTTTCAGACGTCCAACCTTCAATCCAGACGTCTGGACAGATGTCTGACCAATCTCCTAGACGTCTTAAATATCCCAAGGGCGGCGGGTCATTTCAACATGACAAACTTTAAGGAAGTTTCATCTCCGAAACTTATGCCAAGTAGGGTGAGGAAAAGTAACGTAAAAGCTCATAACAAACTTAAAGGGGATCGAAGTAGGTCTGAGAAGACATGCCCTCAAAAAGCTCCAGGAATCGCCCTCGCATCGCCACCTTTGACTACCAGGTCGCCTCCCACCTCGATGCTCTCGTGGCTCAAAACGTGGTTTGAATCGACGACGTACTTCCTGTGGTTGGACGCGTGGAACATGTCATCCACTCCAAAAAGCTAGGGAGGAAGGGCAAGCCTTTAAGCAATGGGTCCCACCCGCTCCAGGACCTCAAAAGGCCCCACAAACCCCGACGCAAGCTTCCCCTTCACCCCAAAACGCTGCAAGCCCTTCATGGGAGAAACATGGAGAAAGTCGTGATCCCCAACCTCGAACTGCACCTCTCTGCACTTCTGGTTAGCATAGCTCTTCTGCCTACTCCTGACAGTGTGAAGTCGTCTGTGGATCTATTCTATCACCTCCTTACTCTACCTGATTAGCCTAGGACCAACCTCCCACTTTGTCCCCACCTTGACCCAACTCAAAGGTGCAGTACACCTTTGTCCATACAGAGCCTCGTAAGGTGACATGCTGATGCTCAAGTGGTAACTATTATTATATGCAAACTCGCCAGGGGTAAATGCCCCTGCCAGGAGCCTCTCTAGTCCAGTACACAGGCGTGTAGAAGGTCCTGAACTGTCTGTATGGTGCGCTTTAATTGCCCATCCGTTTGGGGGTGGTGGCTGTACTGAACCACAAATGCGTCCCCAAGGCCTACTGAAACTTAGCCTAGAACTATGAAGTAAAATGGGTATCCTTGTCGGATACTATCTCACGTGGGACTCCTCGCAAGCACACCACATCTCTGATGTATCGCTCTGCTAGCTGTGGCAGCCCAAAAGTGACTCAGATCGACAGAAATCGTGCCATCTTCATCAACTAGTCTACGATCACCCAGATTGCATCGTGTCCCCACTGAGTAATGGGTAGGCCCACTACCAAATCCACGGTGATGCTCTCCTACTTCCACTCTGGCACAAGAAGTGGCTGCAATGGCCCTACAGGCCTCTGGTGCTCGACCTTAACCTACTAGCATACCAAACGCTGTTGAACAAACTCACCAATATCCCACTTCATTCCTCTCCACTAGAATTCGCATCGCAAATCATGGTACATCTTTGTGCTCCTGGGATGTATGGTGAACCTGGACCCATGCGCCTCGATTAGGAGCTCTCTCAACAACTCCTTGTCTCTAGGAACGCATAGGCATCCCCTGCCAACACTCTGTCTCGTGTTGAGCTCCTTCTAGTCAAACAAGTACTTGAGGCTCTTATGATCTGTGCAGATCTCGAAAGTCTCACTGTAAAGGTAGTGCCTCCATGTCTTCAGCATGAAGATAACTGCTTCCAGCCCTAAGTCATGGGTAGGGTAGCTATGCTCATGTGGCTTCAGTTGCCGCAAAGCATAAGCGACAACGTGACCCCACTACATGAGTACACCCCCTAACCCCTGCAACGAAGCATCAATGTACCCCATGAAACCGCCACTACTATCTAGGATGGTAAGTACAGGAGCTGAAGTCAATCTCTCCTTCAACTCCTGAAAACACACCTCATACTCATCTATCCAGGCAAAGGGCACATCCTTCCAGGTCAGCTGAGTCATATGGTGCACAATCTGAGAGAATCCACTGATAAACTGCCAGTAATAACCTGCCGATCCCAAAAAGTTGCGTATCTTTGTGACTGTGTGTGGCCTCTTCCATTGAGTACGGTCTCTACCAAGGCTGGGTCCACAGCTAATTCATCTCTTGAAATCACGTGGCCTACGAAAGTAACCTATGGGTTATGAGTCCACCACGCTTCTGTTGTGACACTCTGATCTCGAGAGTAGACCCACATGCCCCCGAAGGTCACCACCACAAACGGGTCTAAGTACGGCCCGAAAACATGGTTCATCATATCCATAAAAGCTGCGAGGCATTGGTCAGCCCAAATGGCATGGCCAAGAACACGTAGTGCCCATACTGCGTATAGAAAGCTGTCTTGGAGACGTCGGTCTCCCTGATCCTCACCTGGTGGTAACTTGAACTCAGGCCTATCTTGGAGACACTGTGGCATCTCGCAACTGGTCAAAAAGGTCGTCGATACGAGGCAGCAGGTACCTGTTCTTGACGGTGACCCGATTCTACAGTCAGTAGTCGACACAAGGTCGTAGGGTACCATCCTCCTTCCTTGAGATCTATACAAAGGTTCCCCTACGGGGACATGTTGGGTCTCACAAAGCCCTCCCCCAACAGGTCCTGTAACTAAGACTTGAGCTCTCGCAGCTCGAGTGGGATCATCCTGTACAATGCAGTAGGGTGGGGTTAGTCCTCGGTACCAGTGAAATCTCAAACTCGATCTCACTCTCAGGCAGTAGTCCTGGTAGCTCCTCTGGGAAAGCGTTGGGGTACTCATAGACCACCGGAATACTCTAAAAGTCAGCCATGGGGCTGGGCTCTGCCACCACATAGGCCAAGAAACCCTCACACCCTTGTCTCAAATGCCTCGCTGCCCGAAGCGCGGAGATGCATATGAAACCTTCATCCACTGGTTGGCAATGAAACTCAAAGGGAGGTAACTCCAGTATAGAGAAGACAATCTTCCTCCTGAAATAGTCTACGAAGGAGTGAAAGGCGGACAGCCAGTCCATTCCTAGGATCACGCCAAAGTTCTCCATCTGGATCATAATCAGGTCAGCGGGGAGGCTATGTGCCCCCATTATTGACCTCAAAGTCTGTGTAAGCCTCCTTGGCTAGAAACAATAGAACACCTGGGCCTCTGATCACAAACGGATCCTCTAATAGTACACTGCCCTGCCTTAAACTGACCGCAAAACTTGTAGCGACGAAAGGGTGAGTGGCATCGAAAACGAGAAGTACACACACTAATCTGTCAGAAATAGTAACCATACCTACCACCACATAACCCAAAGCCCTGGCATCTCCGTGTGTAAGAACATTGATACGCCCTTCAGCTCTCGATGCAGAAGAAGTGGCTACAATCTGGGTTGGGCAAGCAGTAGTTGGCCGGTACCCACTTCGCAACTGCGATCCTTCCCACGTGCCTGGTGACCATGGTTGTTAGCCCAGCCTCCAGCACTCGGTGTGGGGAGCATCCACTGTGTTCCAGCCCTAGACGGGCAGTCCCTCCTAAGGTGGCTCGGCTAGTCACACTGGTAACAGAGAGGTACACAACCTCCTCCCGCAGTAGGTCCCTACTGGTGGCCGAGCGGGGGTTCGGTGCTGGCAGCTGGCCCCTGTCTAGGGCCCCCAAAGGCCACTAGTGGTCCAGCAAAATGAGATGGCTCTCCTGTAGGTGCTGTGTACCTCCTCTCCCGATGGCCCAGTGAGCGCCCCAACTAGTAGGGCCCCCTCTGTTCTCCTCTGACTCACCAAATGCTAGGGTGACTCCGCCATGCTGTAGGAGGCACCCCTTCCACACCCTTAGAGGTGACAGGGGGCAGCGGAGTCAGCAAAAACTGAAATTCCTCTTGTACCACCTCTCGGATCAACTAGACGAGGTCTTGGGCCCGAAGACTCAGGAGGAGAGGTGAGGCAACACTGGTTCCAAGTTCTACACGTCTGCCCCACACCTACAACGAGGCATCTCCTACAAGGAGATGAAAGCAAAAGAATAAGGACTGTCATGAACACTCAATTACATGAAGAAATACGACTTGAATGCTGAGATCAAAGTTAAACATTGTGATGGCTATCTTAGTTACATGCATACGAGTGGTCACTTCCAGACCATTTGGTTCATTTCCTGGAACGACCTCACTCTGATACCATCTTGTTAAACCTAGTTCTCGGATCCCTATAGGACCCGAGACCAGCTTTCCTCGACTAATCCCAAGACCTAGTCATCAAACAAGAAATAACTAAAAGCAAGAAATAAACCACATTCACACATGCATTTTAACTAAATAGAAGGAAAAACAAAACAGTAAAGGAAAGTACAGTAATTGTCTCAACAAAGTACAACTTGCCATCACAACAACAACAGTGGAACAGTAAACAGAAGTAACAGAAATAGTAAAATAGAGTTCTAGTACTCACTACAATAGCAAAAAACTAAAGAGCTGGAAAGAAACGACTATGGCTGGGCTCGGTTGGGTCTAGCACCCTCTACAGCCGGAAACTCAAGTTGCACAACTCCTGGTCCTGAATAGGGTTACAAAAAGACAGAGTCAGCGAACACTGAGTAGAGTGGTGTTTACATTATTTATGTGCAAGTAAAGCAAAACAATCAGCCAGGTTTTATTCTCATTTCAATTTATCTCATCTATGTGTTTCTGGTTCATTTGTTTCATAAAGGATCCAAGTGTTTCTTGATATTTCTTGTTCTCATGGGAATGATCTTGATTGCAGTCTTTTCCATGGAGCTAAAGGTACATGTGGTGCTCTCCTAGCTAGGAGAGTCCTCTGTGGTAGTCCTACACCCAATCAACCACCCTATGGTCACTTTTGTGATGTAACGGTGACTACGGCACGCGTGATAAGCACACGGGTAGCTACCCCGCACTAACACGTGGTTAGTCGTTTGCACTAGCGGGTACGCCTAAGGTACAACATGGAACAGTATAGGGCCTTGCCCTCTCAGAACAGGGGTCTTGCCCCTCAGAACCAAATAGGGGTCTCGTCCCACCATAGTCTGCGTACCCTCGTTCGACTACCCCAGTTTGCCCAGCGGGCCAAACAAAGTCGGTGTAGGGTGGCTAACTTAACCCCAGGCCCCGTGGGGTGGCTAGCTCCCTCCCTACACTTGTAGGATGCCTAGATACCACATATGCGATGGCCTATAAGAGTCGGTGTAAAGTGGCAAATCCAATCCCCGGGTCTCAACCCAAGGGAGGCTAGCTCCGCTCTACACTAAAAGAACCACTGTGCTCCTTAGTACTATATACGCAAGGGCCAACTCACTTCCCGTCTCCACACGGAATTCCTTTCCATATCCAAGAGTTCTCCTCCTAATTCCCTGTAGGGTTCAAGCACCGTATATATTCCATTTATCAGTATTCTGATCTCATGGTTCATAACTCATTCCTCATCCATATACAGGCAGCTCGTGTTTTCACAATTTAGCTTTCAATCATATACATGCAGCTGGTGGTTTCACAATTCAATTTCTCATTAACATACAGGCAACTCACTTTTTAACATGCATCTCAAGTAAACAGAGTACCTCAACCATTCTCGTTTGTTTCTACCCTAGGGTTCAGGTTTCTTCCTAAGGTTTATTTCATAGTTCTATTTCTCATACACATATAGGAAACTCGTATTTTAACATGCATCTCAAGTAAATAGAGTAGCTCCAAATCAAGCTCATACATTTCTACCTTAGGGTTCATTCCACATCCTAGAGTTTCAATCAATTTAATCTAAGCAAGCAAATTCTTTATTCACATCATAACAACTAAATTAAACCACTCTACCAGGTATCACGAGAGGAATGGGGTCCTGTGTCGCAAATCTCATCTTCTCCGTGGGCCCTGAACATGCCACCGGCTAGTAACCTATACTAGCGACTAATTTACATTAGATGAGCTCAAAACAGTAGGCACTCAACACGAACACGTAGAGAAACTCGAGTGGAAAACAATAGTACTTCGTTTACGAAAAATCGACTCCGTTTAGGCCCTAAACGGGCCAAAAACACAATTACTGTTCAAAATCAGATGTCTGGGAGAATTCCCAGATGTCTTAAAAGATGTCAGATCTTACCTCTCACTTTTTGCAACTACTTCAGACGTCCTGACTCCTCTACAACCGTCTAAGGGAAGTCTCAAATGTCGGACCTTCCTTCTAGTCATCTAGAGGTGTCGTTGGACATCTGGCGAAGTGGTCAAGTGTCCAAAAGTAACTGGAAAGGTGCACCGCATGCCTTTCCAACGCCTTGCGGTTGCATATGAAGATGCAAACCCATTTTCAGCCAAAAAAATCCTGCGTTACAGTATGCATGGGGGACCTATGCAGACAACACGTACCTCCACGTGAGAAACCTGCTTTCAAATGTCCGGCTTCAGCTATGGATGTCCTGATACCTCTCTAGGCATCTGATACTGGAAAGCCAGTATTTGAAACTTCCTCTCACGATCCTTCTCCTCCATGTGAACTCCTTCATGTCACCTGTAGCTACTATGCCAACTACCTCAGAATGTCGTGAAGCTCCTTTCGTGAGCTCCCCTCCTCACACGACTCCAAACACCTCTAGCTAGAGCTCACGAGCTCCACGAACCTCTCTAGAGCTCTGCCCCTCGAGTTCCTCCTCAAGCTCATGCTGTCGCACCTGCAACACGACACTCCCTGCGTGCGAGCTCTTCCGCCACACCTCCTCTCCCACATGCTCCTCTCACTCCCTCGCCCTCGCTCTCCCCCTACTCCCCACCTCACTCCCTCGCTCTCTCTCTGCCCAGCTCTCCCCTGCTCTACCCTGCTCTCCCTCCTCTCCAAGAAGGTGGAGGTCACTGGCACAAGGGAAAGGTGAAGGTGGCAGTGGCTGGAGTGGTGGGGGTGGAGTGGAGATGGAGGGGTTTAAATAGAGGAGGTTAGGGTTTGGGTGATGGGAATGGAGGGGGAAAAAGGAAAAAGGATGCGTGCGTGATGCCTGCATGCTGAAAGCAAGTGAACATATTATTTTCCCCCACTTTCTGATGTCTGGTCCTCAATCTAGACATCTGGAAAGATGCCTAACCAATCTCCCAGATGTCTTAAATATCCCAAGGGCGGAGGGTCATTTCAATGCATACCTCACCCCCTCTCAAAGGGAATTACATTTGGTATCAAAGCAGGTTTCCGCTTTCTAGGAGTAATATCTGCGGAAGATCAATGGAGGGGAGCATGTCTACGATTAGGATTTCCGAGGGGCAGTCAACCACTCATTCGTCATTCTTTGACAGGAGCAACTACCCCTATTGGAAGCTCAGGATGAAGATGTGGATGCCAATGACTTCACGATTTAGGCCAGGTGTGAGACACCATTTGACATCCCGGAGAAACCCGTGGGAGGCTACTCGCAACAACAAATCAGTGAGCTCTCTCTCAATGCGAAAACATTGAACACATTATGTTGCACGTTGAGCCCGAAAGAGTTCAACAGAATCTCGCAATGTGCCATCGCATATGAGATCTGGCACACACTTGAGGTAACTCACAAGGCTACCTCTAAGGTAATGCCTTCTAAAATTAATTTACTTTCACAAGAATTTGAATCTTTTTCTGTGAAGACTAATGAAACCTTAAATGAGATGAACACTAGATTAACTCACATTGTGAATGAATTGAAAGCTTTAGGAAAGACCTTTATCAAGGGGGAGCTTTAAGGATAGCTTCTTTGTTCCCTCGATCCGGAGTGGGAACAAAAGATCACCACAATCGAGGAGGCGAACGACATAGAAGAGCTCAACATGGAGGATCTCCTAGGCAACATGATGGTTATCCTTCTCAACACAGTTAATTAAGTTAATTGTGCTTATTTATGTGCAGAAGAAAGTAACTTAGGTCAACTTGAATTTGTGTCGATTGAGTAGTATAAGGTCAAGTTAACTTAACATTTTAGATTTTATTTCTTTTAACTGGTTGAGTCCAGGTCGTTCACTAGGAGGTATCACTTAATTAGAATTCACCATTAAGTCTAAGCTACTTATAGAAAGTATAATTAAATTTATTTTAAGAACATGAACTTTGCTTAATGATTTCAAATTAAAAAGATATGCAAAATTCCATAAGAAAACACATTTACACAAATGATCTTCTCTAACAACAAGTAAACATGTTATTTCTTTTTATTTCAAGTGATTAAGGCAAGAAAAAGTAATTCTAATGGAAATATGCCTTATTACAACATTAAGCTCAAAAGGAATGAATAATATGCAAGAAATTAAACCATTTCTTTCTCTTCTTTGTCTTCAGCCTCTTTCTTTCTCTTCTTTTTACTTATTTCTTAATCTTCTTAATCTTTTTCCTTAATCTTTCTCGAGCTCTTTCTTTTACATGCCTTCTTTTTACTCTTTTTTTTTTCCATCCCAGCCTTTTCTCTTTCGCACTTGCCTGTTCAACCTTCCTTTCTTTCTATGAGCTCTCTCTTTCCTCTCCTTCTCTTCCTTTCCTTTGCTTCTTCTCCTTCTCTTCTGAGCCTTAGAATCCTTTCCTTCTGAGCCCTTGTAGACCTTCTAAACTGAATTGGTCTATCTATTTAAACCAAAAATTAGGTTTTTAATTGGCGGCTTGGACCGGTTGGGGATACACAGTACCCCTCTCTAGGTGAGACAGGACCCTACTGACGTGCCTTCGTGCGTGTGTGTTAAGAGGTGTCGTTATAGTTGCACTTGATACGTTGGTTTTAAAAGAAGTAAACGGAGGTGAGTCCGAGTGTCGATCTCAGGGAGGCGTGGAAATCGGATTTTGTTTACCACTTGTTGTCACGAAAAAGGCGGAGTTTTGCTTGCGAAAGAGACGATTTTGAAAAGCGAGAGATAGAGAGAGTTTAGGGTTAGAAAGCTCTTGGTTTTGATCATGCACTTTAAACAGAAATTAAAATGGCAACTAAATGGAAAATAATTTCATTAAACATGCATTCATAGTTCATGGTTTACAATATTAAATACATGCTTCAACAAAAGTAAATGAAAGCTTAAAAGAGAGAGAGAGAGGTAGAGAGAGAGTGGAGAGCGACGAGGCAGCCACGGCGGTGGAGGAGGCTCCGTCGGCGGCTCGTCGTCTCCGGCGATTACAAGAGTGCCTAAGACTAGCTAGGAGAGGAGTGGAGTAGTTGCAAGTGGGAGAGGATGCCTTGAATGGTGGTAGAAGGGGGTTTAAATAGAGTTAAGGGCTTCCTAAAAGAAGAATGTGCTTTAGCGACATCCAGAACGTCGCTAAAACCGCTTCCAGATACGTCGGTGAAGGCCTTCTGCCGCCGATCAGCCGCCCGCCCCTCTCTCTCTTCAGGCGCGATCCGTGGATGTCGAACGAGAGCCGTCCGATTGATGATCGGACGGCTGAGATCCTCCCGCGCCTGCGCTAGGATCACGCTTCGGGCGCGCGTGCGCGCGCGCGTTTCCGCCCGGCCTGCGCGCGCGCGTGGGAGGTGGGGCGCTGTCGTCGCGCCGCGTGGCGCAATCCTAGCCGCTCGCTTCTGATCGGGCGGCTCAATTTTGCCAGCCCTTCGCTCACAATTGATTTCTGCTCCGCGCGATTCGAACGCGCGTCGCCGCGACGCGAGCATGCGCGCTAACCGTTGCGCCACGCCCGCGCTTTGTCACGGCGACCGCGGGCGAGCGCGCGGATCTCGGCCGTTCGATCGAAGATCAACGGCCGAGATGCGTCCTTGGCTGGCTTGGGGGCGTGCGAGCGGCGGGGGCGGGGCGACGTGGCGCGTTCTAGGCCGTTGATCTCCAGATCAACGGTCAGGATTTCTTGGGCCCATTGTGGGAGATCCGGATGTCGGATTTGGCCGATCTTGAGTCCCTTAGACTCCGTTCGTCGTCCTGAATCCATCCGTGTGGTCCGATTACTCATCTGAGGCCTGCTTTAACAAATGCTTTACACAAATGGCCATTAATACTGTTTATAAGCAATCTTGGTACTTGATGCATGCAATGCTCCTATTCTACTTTATGTTGTGCCTTTTATTCTAAAGATGGGCCATATTCAACCTAATTACTACCCCCATGCGTGGTGTTATCATACCCCCATGCTTACTCCTTGGTAGTCCCTAGCAAGGTTTATTCTAGCCTTTATTTCTTTGCAGAATTCAAGAAGTAATTGCTTCGGCACTTCGTTACTCGTCAATAAGAGGAAATATACGAAGATCTTAATCTACAAAGACTAAGCAGCGCCCGGGTGTCTTCCAAAATACAAATCGTCCGAATCCTTGCTTTGTATATATAACTATACATATGTATACGTATATGTCTATATATGTCTTTTTAGAATTTTCGGAATTCAGTGTGGGTTGGTAACTTTTTACGGCTACCCAACCCACCCAAAACTCGATCAAAACCCTAAGTGCTAAGCATCTTGGTGTGAATGTTGTGATAGACTCACTTAACGGTAATTGAGACAGACTTCGAGTTTCTACGCCTCTAGGTGTCCGGAAAAGAAAATAAATTTTTTCCTGAAGGTGTATTTGTTCGACTGGTAGCTTTCTCCCTATGTTCATTTTACTTGGGGTCAACACAAGGATTTTCCAGTGTATATCTCCCCGGCTTGTACTACTTCCCCGCTTCGTCCTTAGGTGTTTTGGTCTTTTTTGTGCAATTATTAAGCTGGGCTCTGGACAACCGACCAATGGGCTGTTACCCACGATCACTTGCCAGCCATACTTGTGCGGTGAAGTGTGGTTTATTTTCTTTTCTTTTCTTTCTTTTTTTTTTTTTTTTTTTTCGTAGGTGGCTTCCCTAATCTCAAATGTACCCAGAGGCAATGAAAAAGAAATGGCCTGTGGCTGGGTTCTGGACAACCTGCCAATGGGTTGTTACCCATGACAACTTGCCAGCCATACCACCCTAGAGAGTTCATTAGCTACCCAATTTCTGTCAAAATCTCCGAGAAGTGAGTCTGTGCAAAAATGTGTAGATGCTTAGACTCAAAGTTTTCCTGAGTTAGAGGGTGAGTTGATAAGTCGTATACTTATTACCTTATTTATTAGGTGGATTAGAATAGCTTAAAGTTGCAAGGATTCGCCGCTAAATCCATATTTTAATGGATACCAGGGCTAATTAAGCCTGAAGGCCTGAAAAGTCTAAGTGTTTAAGTTCTTTTAATATTATTTCCCACTATTGACAAGTTTCTAATGCCTAAGTTTTTCTTCCTAAATTCCATTTTTTTTTTTTAATCAATTAATTTATTCATTCAGACTGATTAATTAAGCTCAGGATTATGCAGTTTACCATCCCCCCATGCTTAAGTTGGACAATGTCCTCATTGGCAGATGCATGGATGCAAAAGGGTTCAAAAAGATAGTACCTGAGTGATGTAAACTACCAGATCAGTCTGAATCCGCTGGGTTGCCTCCCAGGAAGCGCTGAGTTTAACGCCTCCAGCTGGGCAGTGCTTGGTGTCAGCCCTCAACAAGGGTGACACTTTCCTTGGGGGGTACCTGGGCCAGGAAATGCTTCAATCTTTGACCATTGACTGTAAAGGTGTGCTCGGTATTAAGATCGGTGATTTCGACTGCCCCATTGGAATAGGGCTTGACCACCCGAAATGGTCCTATCCATTT
The DNA here is from genome assembly GCA_037157565.1 of Thalassia testudinum. Classification (NCBI taxonomy): domain Eukaryota; kingdom Viridiplantae; phylum Streptophyta; class Magnoliopsida; order Alismatales; family Hydrocharitaceae; genus Thalassia; species Thalassia testudinum. Next base: position 56,875,414 of record JAZHRO010000067.1, read on the forward strand.
GGACCTAAGTTTCCCTAGGAAGAGTTTCAGGCGTGCATCAAATAGCCAGACTTGTTGGTTTGGCTCAAAGGTTTTCCTATGAATGAGTCGGTCGTGGACGGCTTTCATTTTCTCCTTATATAGCCGATTATTGTCAAAGGCGTCCCGACGAATTTCTTCAAGCTCAGATAATTGAAGAGTCCTTTGCGCACCAGCTAACTGGGGATCCATGTTACATTGCTTAACAGCCCAGTAAGGCCGGTGTTCTAATTCGACAGGGAGATGGCAAGCTTTGCCAAAGACCAAGCGGTAAGGTGACATGCCTATCGGGGTCTTAAAAGCGGTCCTATATGCCCACAGGGCATCATCAAGTCGTGTGGACCAGTCTTTCCTGTCAGGTCTCACAGTCTTCTGTAAAATGTTCTTGATTTGTCTGTTTGAGACCTCAGTCTGCCCATTTGTTTGTGGATGATACGGGGTGGCAATGCGGTGGTTTACCCCGTATTTTCTAAGTAGGGCACGGAACTGGGAATGGATAAAATGGCTTCCACCATCACTGATCATGGCCTTGGGTATTCCAAACCGGGAAAAGATGTTCTTCTTTACAAAGTCCATGACCGTCTTGTGATCGCATCGTCGGGTGGCGACGGCTTCAATCCATTTGGAAACATAGTCTACCGAGACCAGGATATACTCGAAGCCGTTGGATGGTGGAAAGGGGCCCATAAAATCGATACCCCAAACATTGAAAATTTTGACAATCAAAATGGGCTGAAGGGGCATCATATCTTTTTTGGTCATTGTCCCTAGTGTTTGGCATCGTGAGCAAGTCTTGGCAAAGATGTGTGCATCCTTGAATAGGGACGGCCAATAAAATCCAGACTGCAAAACTTTTGCAGCTGTTTTCTTGCCAGAGAAATGGCCGCCACATGCTTGGTCATGACAAAAGGAAAGCACACTCTGAACTTCGTCTTTGGGGAGGCACCTCCTGATGATCTGATCAGCACAGAGGCGAAACAGCATGGGATCATCCCAGAAATAGTGCTTGGCCTCAGCCAAGAACCTGTCCCGTTGCTGTCTGGACCAGCTGTGCGGGGTTTGTCCTATAACCAGGTAGTTGACATAGTCAGCATACCATGGCATTTTCTTGTCTTGCACGGCTAGGATGTGTTCATCAGGGAAGGTATCAGATAGAGGTAGGGAGGGTCCAATGTGGTCTGGATGAAGTCTTGATAGGTGGTTAGCCACCACATTTTTCGATCCGGCCTTGTCTTGGATTTCCAGGTCAAATTCCTGCAAAAGCAGGATCCATCTGATGAGCCTGGGTTTTGCGTCCTTTTTGGCCAACAGGTGCCGGATGGCTGAATGGTCGGTGTAGATAGTCACGTGGGATCCCAGCAAGTATGATCGGAATTTTTCCAATCCAAAGACTACAGCAAGCAACTCTTTTTCTGTGACCGTATAATTACGTTGGGCCTCGTCCAACGTTTTGCTCGCATAGTAGATCACCACGGGCTTCTTGTCTTGCCTTTGTCCCAGGACAGCGCCTATGGCAAAATCTGATGCGTCACACATAATCTCAAAATCCTGGGACCAGTCTGGGGGTTGAAGTACAGGTGCGGTGGAGACTAAGTCCCGGAGGGTATAATAAGCCTGGGTGCAATCAGGAGACATGTGGAAAGTGGCGTCGTTGGCTAGAAGGTCGGTCAAGGGTTTGGAAAGTTTGGAAAAGTCTTTGATGAACCTTCGGTAGAAGCCAACATGTCCTAGGAAAGAGCGAATCTGTTGGACCGAACTAGGTGGAGGAAGTTTGGAAATTAAATCAACCTTAGCTCGATCTACCTCGATGCCCTTATGCGAAACGATGTGTCCGAGGACAATTCCTTCTTGAACCATAAAATGGCTCTTTTCCCAACTTAACACCAAGTTAACTTCGATACATCGTTTCAGGATTTTCTCCAAGTTGCTCAAACAATGGTCGAATGAATTCCCGAATACAGAGAAATCATCCATAAAGACCTCCAAGTATTCACCCACCATTTTTGAAAAAATGGCTAGCATGCAACGCTGGAAGGTCGCGGGTGCGTTGCATAACCCGAACTGCATTCGACGGAATGCAAACGTGCCATACGGGCAAGTGAATGTGGTCTTTTCCTGATCTTCCGGAGCAATTGCGACTTGGTTATATCCTGAATATCCATCCAGGAAGCAAAAATACTTCTGCCCTGCCAATCTTTCAAGGATTTGGTCAATGAATGGCAAGGGGAAGTGGTCCTTCTTAGTGGCTTCTTTAAGCTTCCTATAATCAATACACACCCGCCATGCGGTGGTGGTGCGGGTGGGAATGGATTCGCCATGATCATTAGTGACAACGGTGAGCCCAGCCTTCTTTGGAACCACTTGAGTGGGGCTCACCCAGGGGCTATCAGAGATAGGGTAGATGATGTCGGCGTCGAGCCACTTGATAATTTCTTTTTTAACGACCTCCCGCATGTTAGGGTTTAACCGTCTCTGCATCTGGTGGGAAGGTCGGGCCCCATCTTCCAGGTAAATCTTGTGGGTGCAATAGGTGGGGCTAATTCCTCTTAGATCTGAGATGGTCTAACCAATGGCGGCCCAATGTTCTGAAAGAGTTGCAGTCAACCTTAGTTCCTGATCCTTGGTTAGATGGGAATTAATAATCACTGGGAAGGTCTGGCCAGGTCCCAAGAAGACGTACTTGAGATTCTCGGGCAATGGTTTAAGTTCAGGTGAGGGTGGGACCACAGTCGATGGGAATGGAAAGGGCGGTAGTTGATCAACATCGATTTCTTCAAATGGTGTCATGTGATGATACTCAGCCTTACAGAGGTCCACAGGTAATGATGGTGACGAGTCAGAACTACGGGTTTGGTGGTCTGAGACAGAATTGAGGGTAAGGCATTCCTCGATTAAAGTTTCCACGGGATCATGTTCCTCAATGTAATCACAATCAAAAGACTTTGTTGCCCGGAAGATATCCAATTGCATTTTCCTGTCTCCGAAGGCGATTTCCATACATCCCGTGTCGCAATCGATGTTTGCTTTAGTCGTGGCTAAGAAAGGTCTACCTAAGATTATGGGTGCGTTCTGTAATTTTTCAGGGACTTCCATGTCGAGCACCAAAAAGTCGACTGGGAAATAGAAGTCCTTGACCCGTACAATCACGTCCTCGACAACCCCCTTCGGGGTTTTCACTGATCTATCCGCCAGCTGGATGGTGACAGGGATTGGTGCCAGCTCCCCAAAACCAAATTGGTGGTACAAGGTTGTGGGAATTAGGTTGATAGAAGCACCTAGGTCCAGGAGCGCTCTATCAAATGTCATGTCCCCGATGTTGCAGGAAATTAGGGGTGCTCCTGGGTCAGTTCGTTTGAGTGGAAGGTTGCTTGATATCACGGAACTGGCATGCTCAGAGAGTACAACCTTCCTAGGTGCTTGAGGTCTCGGCTTACGCTTGGGTGTACAGGCATCCTTTAAGAACTTGGCGTAAGCGGGGATGTGTTTGACAGCTTCTGGAAGCGGAATATTAATCTGTACTTGTTTAAAAATTTCCATCAGCTCCTCAGTTTCCACAGTATTCTTTTTTCTCTTGATTGTTTCCAAGGCCTCAGGATAGGGTGTCTGAATTGGTTCCATGTTTGGGTCCTTGGTTGGTGTTTCTTCTAAGTCGGGTAAAGTCTCGGGGAGAGTCAGCCATTTGGGATCCTGGGTTTTGGTGCCGCTTCTAAAGGTCACCGCATTCGCAGAGGCATTTGGGCCATGGGGTGATCCTTGAGAAGACGAGGATGAAGAGGCGCCAAACCCAGGAGGTGTTTGTGGAGCCGGTTGGACCATATGAGCCTGCCCGGGGTTGCCTTGGAACCCTTGCGAATTGGGGCCTCTGTTAATTATGTTTCGCGGGTTTGGTTGTGGTTGGGAAGGTAGAGATCCTTGCTGTTTACAGTCCAAGAGTTGGCTTAACTGTCCCTTTACCAAGGCCATTTCTTCCTGATGTTTTTGGTTCATGTCAGCCATCATCTTTATTAGGGTGTCCATTTGGTTTTGTGGGGGAGGGGCCGCCCTATTTTGGTTATATTGGGGTCTAACTGGTGGTCCTTGCTGATAGGGGGGCAAGTGTGGCTGTTGGTTTGGCCTGGGCTGGTTTTGGAATTGCGGTAGTTTCTGGTTTGCCCAACCAAAGTTGGGGTGATTACGCTAGCCGGTGTTGTAAGTGTTGGAGAAAGGGTCAGGTTTTGCATATCGTTGGATGGCTTGCACATCTTCTAGAATAGCCGATGTTGATGAAGAAGGAAGGGAGTAATCAAGGGTCGAGGGAGCAAAGGTCCCTGCTTGGAACATGGTTGGGGGTTGTTCCAGGTTCAGTTGGGTGAAGGGTTGGACCAGGTCAACATTATGTGCTCCTTTTGCTAGGGTGAAAGTCTGCAAGGGGTTCCTGGTCTGGTTTAGAAGCTCATCAATCTTCTTGTCCACCAATTCCACTCGATCCAACTTTTTGGCAATGATGTCCATGTCAACCATTCCAGAATTTGCTTGCACCTCATAAATCCCACCACGGGGTTGACTGGATCTGTTAAACTGGTTCATGGAGGCATTGTTGAGCGAATTCTCGCTCATAGACTCAAAGAGCTCAAACGCGCTCTCCTCGTCTTTGTTTAGGAAGTTTCCCCCGCATGAGGCATCGACGAAGTTCCGTAGGTTGCTATCCAGACCGTGGTAGAAGATCTGGGCCAATTTCCACCTTGGAACTTCGTGGTGTGGGCATTTCCTCAAAAGTTCATTGAATCTTTCCCACGCCTCATGAAATTGTTCCCCACCCTGGAGTGTGAAGGTAGTGATAGCTCTTCTGAGGGCATTGGTCTTTCCTATGGGGAAGAATTTCTTTAAAAATGCATGCCTCAGTTCCTCCCAGGTGGTGATGGGTCTACCTAGGGTTCTAAGCCAATGAGAAGCCTTGTCTCTTAATGAGAAAGGGAACATCTTGATTAGAACAATGTCAAGGCTAATGTTCCTAGGTTTTACTATTCTTGCTATGCGGTCGAGATCTTCTAGGTGCTGAAAGGGGTCTTCATTTGAGCTTCCATGAAAGTGGCTCTGGATTAGACTTAATACATTAGGTTTTAGCTCAAAATCGTCTCCCCCTTCGGGGATCCTAAGGTGTGGCTCGACTCTAATGGCAGAAGGGTTATAGAAATCACGGAGGGGTCTTGGCTGGTCCTGAAATGGTGGTAAATCAAGTGGTGGTTGTCCTGGTATGTCATTGAAAGGTGGTGGTTGTTCTTGCGGGTTCTGTAACCGTTGTATGGCTTGCATGATGGTGTGGATTTGTTGTTGCTGAAGCTGATGGTTAGCATTGATTTGAGCCTGGACGACAGCCATAGCATCTGGTGGGGGTTGATCTTCAGCCTCATCTACCCTAGGTTTAGCCATGTTTTCAACAGAATTACGTCGCCTAGATTCCTGCCCCAAAACACACAATTCGGGATGCAGTGAGCGCCTCCCGTGCATACACTAGAGAAGAACAGGAGGGGATGCGGAGGGCGACAGATGCGAGAAATGTGTTTCAATCAAGCACGCAAGCCTAATCCTTATGGTGTATTCCTTAGGAGACCAAGAAATCTCACAAAGGGTGATTAAGTCCGTAAGCACTGGACTTCCCTTCTCAAGGCTAATCTGGCCAGGTTGATTACGAGGGGATTGCAGGGAAGGTTCTTCCTTTGGCTTGCGCCTCCGGTTCCATAGACCCCACAACCACGGTCGTTTGACACTGCCTCGCAGCCTAGTCACCAGATTCTACCAAGGGAATGAAAGCCAAGTGCCTAGCAGACAAAACCTCACCTTTTGAGACTTAACTCAGTCCTGCCTAGGGCATGTCTACTCAGTTTTAAAGGGCTAGGATAGTGCTTGTGCTTAGGGTGATGTGATGAGGCATTGATTGGGGTGGTGCCTCTTAATGTTCTACTTTCAAAGTGTGTGCTACTAGCAAAACATGATTTTCAAGCAAGGATTTGTTAAGATATAGTGTCTTTTTAGTGTTTCATCCTTACTTAAGTACTTTTTAGGGTTGACGTGTCTTAATATTTTCAAACAAGTTTCAGTGGGCACGTCTAGTTCTGCACACAACTTAGTGAAAGTAGATTTCCTTTTATTTTGTAGAGGCTCTAAAACCCTAGTGTACTCATCCTGATAATCATGCAGCTTCTATTAGATGAGTCAGTTTTAGGGTTGAGTGGTGCGGCCCAGGTCAACTCACGGTGGCTTCGCAAACACCACTCAAGAGAAAGAGAAAAGAACACTCCAAGAATTTATCCAGCATATTAGAGTGTACATTTTTTTGTACGGTGATGTGTTAAGAATGTGGGTCAAGCAATCATTCATCACGTCAATTTTTTTAGTTTTTATGATTTTTTTTAGCTTTTTCACGCAAGCAAACAATGAGAGAGAGAGTACTCACTATCGATCCTCGAGGCGCCTACTTCCTTGCCACCATAGTGGAATGCGTCGCTTCGCCGTCCATGCGCCGAATTCCTGCAACCGTCAAGTAAAAAGGAAAATAGGGCATTAGACGATATGAGAATGAAGGTGGAATGGAGGTGATAAAATAAATCCGTTGCCTCCCCGGCAACGGCGCCAAAAACTGACGTGCCTTCGTGCGTGTGTGTTAAGAGGTGTCGTTATAGTTGCACTTGATACGTCGGTTTTAAAAGAAGTAAACGGAGGTGAGTCCGAGTGTCGATCTCAGGGAGGCGTGGAAATCAGATTTTGTTTACCACTTGTTGTCACGAAAAAGGCGGAGTTTTGCTTGCGAAAGAGACGGTTTTGAAAAGCGAGAGATAGAGAGAGTTTAGGGTTAGAAAGCTCTTGGTTTTGATCATGCACTTTAAACAGAAATTAAAATGGCAACTAAATGGAAAATAATTTCATTAAACATGCATTCATAGTTCATGGTTTACAATATTAAATACATGCTTCAACAAAAGTAAATGAAAGCTTAAAAGAGAGAGAGAGAGGTAGAGAGAGAGTGGAGAGCGACGAGGCAGCCACGGCGGTGGAGGAGGCTCCGTCGGTGGCTCGTCATCTCCGGCGATTACAAGAGTGCCTAAGACTAGCTAGGAGAGGAGTGGAGTAGTTGCAAGTGGGAGAGGATGCCTTGAATGGTGGTAGAAGGGGGTTTAAATAGAGTTAAGGGCTTCCTAAAAGAAGAATGTGCTTTAGTGACATCCAGAACGTCGCTAAAACCGCTTCCAGATACGTCGGTGAAGGCCTTCTGCCGCCGGTCAGCCACCCGCCCCTCTCTCTCTTCAGGCGCGATCCGTGGATGTCGAACGAGAGCCGTCTGCTGAGATCCTCCCGTGCCTGCGCTAGGATCGCGCTTCGGGTGCGCGTACGCGCGCGTGTTTCCGCCCGGCGTGCGCGCGCGCGTGGCAGGTGGGGCGCTGTCGTCGCACCGCGTGGCGCAATCCTAGCCGCTCGCTTCTGATCGCGCGGCTCAATTTTGCCGCGCCCTTCGCTCGCAATTGATTTCCGCTCTGCGCGATTCAAACGCGCGTCGCCGCGACGCGAGCGTGCGTGCTAACCGTTGCGCCACGCCCGCGCTTTGTCGCGGCGACCGCGGGCGAGCGCGCGGATCTCGGCCGTTCGATCGAAGATCAACGGCAGAGATGCGTGCTTGGCTGGTTTGGGGGCGTGCGAGCGGCGGGGGCGGGGCGACGTGGCACGTTCTAGGCCGTTGATCTCCAGATCAACGGTCAGGATTTCTTGGGCCCATTGTGGGAGCTCCGGATGTCGGATTTGGCCGATCTTGAGTCCGTTAGACTCCGTTCGTCGTCCTGAATCCATCCGTGCGGTCCGATTGCTCATCTGAGGCCTGCTTTCACAAATGCTTTACACAAATGGCCATTAATACTGTTTATAAGCAATCTTGGTACTTGATGCATGCAATGCTCCTATTCTACTTTATGTTGTGCCTTTTATTCTAAAGATCGGCCATATTCAACCTAATTACTACCCCCTTGCATGGTGTTATCACCTACTAGGTCCAAGCCTGGTTTATTTAGTTTTGGTTTATTTCCGATTTGCATAGTCTCAAGCCCATTCGGCTCGTGGCCTCCCCGGCCCATGCACACGCCCTCACAAGCCCACACTCACATGCCCACAGGCGCACACACACCCGGGCACGTGCACTACATGCACCCACACACACACCCAATATGCTCAGTTCATTTCCTTGCACCGTGCACTGTGGACTAATATGCCAATAACACAAATAAGTTTTATTCCCATGCGGCCACTCCAATCCTAACGAGGTGGGACTAAGTTTCCCCCTCCCAGTTCAGACTTCAAATGACAATTCCTTCCAGTTCAGAGCTCTGTTCCAAGCAAATAAAAGCTTGTTGGAATTCTCTTGAGTTGTTCTACATGGTTGAAGTATCAATTTGATACTCAGGGGAGGTTAAGTTCTTCGATTTGGAGGGCGAAGGTCCTGGGTGTACTATGTTCAAACTGGCCAGCAGGGTGAAGTTGTGGCTTTAAAGTCCTGCAAAAGGACTTTGACTTCAAGATGAAGTATTGAAGAGGTTCAGAGGTTGATTCCGTGGCTATTGATGAAGGAACTGTGCTCTAAGGAGCTTCATGGAAGGTGCAGAAGCTAAAAGCTTCTCCAGGGAGCTTGAGAACTGTTATTCAAACTCTGAAAGGTCCTAATAGACAGCTACAGACCTAATTAATCAATTCAAACAACCTCTAGAGGTTATTATGAATCTATCTGGGTAGATTATTCATTAAAATCCCACCAAAAATCCACTCTCATTTATTTAGGTTCAAAAGCAACCCAAACTGACAGAAATCAAATTCTACCATATAGTTTATCAGAGATCATCCAAATCTTATCTAAATCATTCACAAATATCTCAACAACATCTTAAACTCAATTTGTCTGATTGAATCCAGAATCCAAGGATCAAACTTTAGTTTGACCAATTAGCCTCAAATTTTGACTTTCTGAGTTTAGCCATTTCAAAGGAAATTAAAGCCTTAAACATCTTCACTTCAACTTCAGGAATAGATTCAGACCTTAGAAAGGTGATTCAACTAAGGTTCCTAGGGTTCTAGGCCTATCAGCTGAGCTTCTAAAGGAGTTTGTTCGTCAGGACAAACCAAGGGTTCTTACAATGAGTGAATCATTGAAATAGTCTCAGTGCAAGGAACTGGTGCTTTCAGACCTTTTAAACAAGATTTAAACCTAATTGTCATACATCTCCAACTCTGGCAGAGTTGGAGAAGATGAAGACCTAACATAAGCTCCAAGCACTAAAACCTCAATTAAAATGTCTCAGCATGATCAGTAAACCTCAAATCATTGATCTGGAGCATCACACTAAGTTCTACAGCTTGAAGAGCTTGTTTTGACTCGCTGGAGCTCACCGGAGCTCCGGTGGGTCTAGAAAAAGGTGAAAATGTCCCAAAATTGTGAAATTGTGCCATTAATGATTCAAAAAGCTTCCTGAGGTCACAAGGAACCTCTAGAACAAATTAATTTCATCATTTATCCATTAAAGTGAAGATTAAACAGTAAATTCATTTTGGACAAGATTTAAGTTGGATTAGGCTCAGGACTTGTTTTCCCACTCAATTGAGTGAGGAAAACAAGTCAAAATATATTTGCAATGATATATAGGTGTATATTTAATGATTTAAACTTCTCCTGAGCAGCAATTGACAGTGAGATCAAGTGCTTAATTAAAATTGAGCGTTTAAGTTATAGGGGGTAATTACTTAAATTAAAGTGAGGATTAGGGCCCTTAGGTAATGAACAAATGGTGGAGGACCCAGTGATGGTGGAAATAGCTCAACTACTGCTGCCATGGACAGCAGGAGCAGTTGGTGGAGGTGAAGGTGGGTTAGTCGATTAGATGATTAATTGAGTAACTAAGGATGATAGAAATGTTCATGGAAGGTGTGAGAAGGTGAACGGTGACTTAAGAAGAAAAAGAATTGTGCCTGACAAGCTCAAGGAGCTTGTCAGAGTTGAGGAAGACGAGTATGAAATCTAAAATTACACTACCTAATCTACCTAACTATCCTAACTAAGCTGCCTACCTAATCTACTGTTAGCTGGACGAAGGGGATAGGAGATCTCTATCGATGGCTCATAAAGGAGGAAGAAATCAGAGGCTTGGTGAAGGAGTCTGGCAAGCGGTTGTGAGGTGAAGTAGAGGAGCTCCTAGTCAGCACTTGTGTCAGAAGACTTGGTTGACGTCAGTGGAGATCCAGAGCTATCAAAGATGAATGGAGGAATACAGATGAAGCGGAGAAGGTTGATGGAGTTTAGAGAGAATAGCCTATCGGGTTAGCTTAGTGAAGAAGAGGGAAGGGAGATAACTTGGTGAAAATCGAGGGTGTGAAGGGGTATTTATAGGTGGCGACGACGGAGATCGTGGTGGAATTTGGATGGAGACGCGGCTAGGAGTGGAGTAACCACCGGCGTCTTCTCCGACGCTAGTGAGTTTATCTCCAACCCTAAAATAGGATTTTAGCATCATCCAGACTGGTGGATGAAAAGGAGATGGTGAGTACAAGCTCCAGGTGCTTGCAGAAGAAGGAATGACGTCGGATTAGTGGTGATCAGACAGTGGACGCACCTCCTGTCGTCAGCCGTCCAGACAGTTGAAGAAGGAAAGAAGTTTCAAGGACATGTTCGTTGTGAAAGCTGAGGACCTAAATGGAGAATAAGGATCTGATTGAAATAAAATATAAGGACTAAAATGTAAACTCAGGCTTTCAAGGTTTATTTTAATTTAAATCTTTTTCAACTTTTTATATATGATTATAAATAAGACAATTATTATATTTAGACCTTGAATTTACATTTTTGACCTTTTTGGATTAATTTATTTAATTAAGTAATGTTACTTAAGTTATTACATACTTAGTTATATATTTTACTTAAGTTATTTAAACATCAATTAGATGAATTATTAATAATATTTCTAGTCCAATTATTAATTAAATTATTAATAATACTAATTGAATGATAATATAGCATTTTTAACTTATTTTAAGGTCCTTTACTATTTATCCCTTATTTAATAATTAACCCATATATTTACATATTTCTAGCCAATTAACTAGGAAGACTAGTTAATTACGTGTAATTAGAGACCATGATGAGTTTCTCATCATACCCCCAAGTCAAAGTTTTGCTAGTCCCTAGCAAAATTAACTAAAAATATGACAATTTAAAGCACTTGGGTTTAAATTAATATAAATAAGAACCAAGTTGAGGAAAGCTTAGGTCAAAATTAATTTTTTAGATTTAATATAAATACCTGATATATAGTGCATTTTGAGAAAATTTCCTTACATAGACATAAAACTCAAAACATCTTCGAAATGCACTTTATTAAAAACAGTGTTGCTGACAAGAATTTTATCAAAAATTAGAATCTCAAAAATCACTTATTCTTTGTAACCATTCATAACGCTTAAAAACTTAAAATTCAAAATGTTTTAAGAAACCAAAGCCTAAGAGTTGGAAATTAAATTTTAACTCAAAAACTCAATAAAATTAAGTTAATCCTTTGTTTATGATATTTGATTTTTATTAATCTAAGTTTAAGCAAATTAACCAGACATTCATCATTAATCAAATTTTTTTTTTGAAACAGTGAGGATTGCTATCGTGATCCGATAGCAATCCGGAGGGCAGTATATTTCATATCAAACAAAACATTATAAAAGAGATCCCCAGCTATGTATGAGGGACCAGCATTCATTTACAATGTTCTCACATCTAACCGGTCTCTCCTGAAAAAATTTATCATTACGTGCCCTCCACACACACCATAAAATGGCAGCCATACCCCCATATGGCCAGCCAGGAGCAATGAACCTTTGCCACAGGGAATCCCAGGTGGGAAGAGGTTCCAAGAAAATCATCCTCCAAATCTTGTCGGTGATCAGGCAAGAGGAGAAAATATGTGACGTACTGTCAGAGTGTAATCCACAAAGATGGAAAGCATTCAAAGTAGTCCCCATTCTTCTATGTCTAAGATCACTAATGATCAGGCCTTCCCATCTACAAAGCCACAAGAATATTTGAACCTTCAAGGTGACTTTCAATAACCAAGTCTTCCTATCAATAGGGTCACACTCCACCTCAATGTTAGACCTAATGACCTTCTCATAAGCCTACTGCATTGAGAATACACCCTGCCAGACATATGTATCAGTCACATTCTCCCTAGGGCACACCTGCTGTAGAGCAGCCATCAGGTTCTGCCTATCCTCCCATAATCGAGTGCCTAATCTGCAGTGTTCCAGCATTTCCAGCTGCCAGCAGCCCTCCGCAGCAGACCACAAGCTGCTAACTTTGGCCTCCTTGTTCGTAGCAGTAGCATAAGCTCTCTGATACACCTCTTTTAGCACCCGCATACCAGACCACTGCTCATTCCACAAACTAAAATCTCTGCCATCTCCGAGTCTAGGTTGTAGCAAGTGCCAGTACCTACTGATTGTACTGATAACTGATCACCAAAAGGTGGAAGGTTTCAACGGTTGTAGCTTCTACAGACTGCTATTTGATCCACCATAGCTGTCCCTTATCAGATCTGCCATCAAACCCTCCTTGCAATCCAGAATCTTGATGGCCCATTTAATCATTAAAGCGTCATTGAACTCCTTGAGTGCCTTAATCCCCATACCACCAATCTCCTTTGGCCTGTAGATTTTGTTCCATCTGATGGGCTGCATAAAGCCACCCTCATGACTAGCTCCTTTCCAAAAAAATCTTTTCCTCGTAACATCCAATCGCTTCCAAATAGACTTCGGGGCCTTGAATATGCTAAAAGAAAAGATCGGGATGGATGTAATGACTGAGTTAAGAAGGATTAGTCTCCCACCCTTGGATAAGAACTTATTACTCCATCCTTTCAATTTTCCAGAGACCTTATCAAACAAGACATTCCAATCAGATTTCTTCAGTTTTGCAGCCCTCAATGGCAGTCCTAGGTACCTCAGTGGAAGTTTAGCTCGAGGTAATCCCAATGTATTCTCCACATCTATCTGCTCCGTTGATTCATGCCAAAACATATCAAGATAGACTTTTCCTTGTTCAAACATAGGCCAGAAATATCCCCAAAGATCTTTACCAATAACCCCAGAGCATGTGCTGCAGGCTTGGACCCTTCCATAAAGAATACCATGTCATCTGCATATTGCAAAATGGGGGCCAGATTCTCCTATTGGATAATGAATATCCTTTGATTAGACCCACCTCTGTCAATCTGCAAGCATACCTTGCAAGCCCATCCACCGCAAGGTTAAAAACCAAAGGGGCTAAAGGACATCCTTGCCTAACCCCACGCTGAGGCTGAATCCAACCACTGCAAGGCTTTCCATTGATCAGTGGGGAAAAGGGAGCATTTGTAATACAACGTTTCATCCATTGGATCCATAAAGGAGGAAAACCTCTCCTTTTAAAAACCTCCCAGAGATACGGCCAAGAGATCGAATCATACGCCTTCCGGAAATCAACTTTCCACATGAATGCCTTGCATTTCCTTCTGTGCCATCCACTCATCATTTCTTGAGCCAAAATGAAAGATTCTTGGAGTGATCTGTTAGGTAGGAATGCAGCTTGCACTGGATGGATTAGGCTCTGTAGAACTGTTCTCATCTGGTTAGCCAAAATCTTGCTGATGACAAGGTAGATGGAATTTGAAAGGGAGATTGGCCTAAAGTACGAGAATTTTTCTGCACCCATTGATTTAGGTAGTAGAAAGAGGTATGACTTGTTGATCCTCTCGAACCCAGCATTTTCCTTGTCAAATTCTTTAATGACATCCATCACTTCCTTGCCTACCACACTCCACATCTCTCTGTAGAAGAAGACTTGTATTCCATCAGGGCCTGGGGACCCTTCCATATTAAGCTCTTTAAGTGCCTACAGGGTCTCATGTTCAGTGATGATTGCAGTCAGCTGAGAGGCTTGTTCACTTGTCACCCTAGGAGCATCACTTCTTTCTATTCTCCATTTCCCCCTCTTAGCTGCCCGAGAAGCATCTCTAAAATATTTAATGGCTTCAGATTTTATCTCCTGAGTGGAGGAGATCTTGTGTCCATCTCTAAGAATAGAAGATATAAAATTAACACTCCTCCGAGAGCTAGCTGCAAGATAGAAGAATTTCGTGTTCGCATCTCCCTCCTTAAGCCATAATTGCCTTGATCTCTCCCTCCAATCGATTTCTTGTTTAAGGTCTTCATCCTGTATCACACCCTGCCACACCTTCCTCTTAGCAAGTTCTTCCTCAGATAAAGGGCCAGCAGCTTCCTTAGAGTCCAACTCCAGAATTTTATTCAAAGCCTCCCTCCTCCTTTGCTACCTCATCATGATAACAGTAACTCCATACACTTTTAGGATAGTGCGCAAGTCAGTCGGCTTGGTTTCCAATCTGACAGTAACAGAGCCCTCCACCTTTTTAGCTTGCAACCATGAGCTGATCATCTGACAGAAGCCCGGCTCATTCAGCCAAGATCTTCTAAGCTTGAAGTAAGAGCCAACTTGCGTTTCTTCCCCACTGTCGCACACCAAAGGGGTGTGATCATAGAAAGGTCGATCCAAACCACTAACAGTCGATAACTGAAATCTTTGAAGAATGTTCACATTCCCAAAAAATCTGTCTAGTCTAGATGCCAGCCCATTTCCATTGCACCATGTAAATTCCACACCAGAAGATGGATACTCACTCAAATGAAGAGATTGAACCACCATCTGGAAGCCAATAGCTGAGCTGTCAGTGCCACCATTAGGCTTGTCTGCCCCTGTTAACACACAATTGAAATCCCCACCAGTCAACCATGCACCCCCCTACACCAGCTCAGCCGCAGCAGTCCACTCCTCTCACATCTCCTGCCTAGTAGACGCAGCACATGGGCCATATACCCCAGTAACCTAGATATACTCATCCCCGTGGTGAATTTGGAATTTGCAAGTCAACATATGCCTGGCTTTGTGAACTTCCAGACATTGAGCCCACCCCTTCCTCCACCAGATAGCAATACCCCCCGATCTCCCCTGTGCATCAATCTTCACACATTCATTCATCCTTGAAGCCAACAAGTCATACAAAAGCTTATCAGAGTTGCTCTCAATGTGCGTCTCTTGAATGATCGCACATTCAATCCCCCATTGTCTCAAATATCTCATCAGAGAAGCCCTCCGACTTTTGCCGTGAAACCCATGCATGTTCCAAGTGAGGATTCTCATCTATCCTCATGAGATCCCTCCCCCCTGAGGATTTCGCACTTACATACCTGCATAACCTCCGCAATCTTTTCTTCATCCATCAGACTGATAGCCTTTGACTTCCTCTGTCTAAGGCTATAAGGTGATCTGCCCTTACTTGTTTTAGCACAAGAACTACCATCAAATTTACGGCCCTCAATCTCATGGAAATTCTATTAATCCTTCAGATACAATGTGCGTCTCTTGAATGATCGCACATTCAATCCCCCATTGTCTCAAATATCTCATCAGAGAAGCTCTCCGACTTTTGCCGTGCAACCCATGCATGTTCCAAGTGAGGATTCTCATCTATCCTCATGAGATCCCTCCCCCCTGAGGATTTCTCACTTACATACCTGCATAACCTCCGCAATTTTTTCTTCATCCATCAGACTGACAGCCTTTGACTTCCTCTGTCTAAGGCTATAAGGTGATCTGCCCTTACTAGTTTTAGCACAAGAACTACCATGAAATTTACGGCCCTCAATCTCATGCAGATTCTATTAATCCTTCAGATACTCAAGCTACGTCTCTTAAACCCCCTGCTCCTCAATCTCCACACTACTTGGCAGCACATCCCCTACCACCATGGACGTTGGTCCTGATGTTTCCACCCCACCTAAATCCTCCTTCTCTATATTCAAAACCTCCCCCTTTTCCCCCACAGGAAGGTCCTTACAATTTTTGATAGATGGGGGTTCTTCAAATGGAGCCGTGCACAGGTCCTATGCAGTCGCCTCCTCATCAGCTTCAGGTCCTGATGACTTATCTTGCTTTGCTACAGTGTCACCCATCAAGAACCTCATCCTCAGCAACCATGAGCTCCCACCACATCTCAGAATCAGTCTATCAGGTACCGAGTTAGCTTTAAATACATCAACCATCACATTCAACAAGCGCCCATCACCCTCAAGCAGTCCAACAAACGCATCTTCTGCCACTGATGCAAATCCTGATATCATTGATGATACAACCTCCTTCGAACTCAGATGCAGAGGCAATCCCTCGATCTCAAGCTTTCCCAATCTAGACCCCACTCTCTGGGGTGACCTCTCCAGCAAAGCTCCATAAAAGGGAGAAACCAGTCTCCAGATCACCGCGAGGCCATTGTAGCAGGACGTCTGAAATCGCAGCCTCTTAACATCCACCATTCCCAATCCAAAGAGGACAAACCGTGTAGTTGATAAAAAAGCAAACTGCCAAGAGTTGGTCGAAAGGGAAAGAGAGTTTAACAGGATGAGAAAATTCTCCGTTGTCGGTCTTCCAGACATAACCTCCCCAGCCAACGCTCCACGCAAAGCCATCTCTGCCGCTTTGATGTTTTCAGTCATAGGAACCTCCACATCAGCCGTAAGCCCCCCTGAGCTGCGCAAAGATGGGGGCAGAGGAGGCACCTGCAAAGCCCTAGAATTCAAAATTCCAGAGCACGGGAAAAGACGTTCTTTCATCTGCCCCCCAGGATCCCTACACGAATCCCTCTTGTGACCAAATCCCCCGCATTCTAAGCACACCATGGGAGATCGGCAAGTAGCCGCCACATGTCCCCGTCGCCAGTAGCGGAAACATAAGATCTTGCCGTGCACCTTTGCGCCCCATCTATCAGACCATCTCACCTCCATCACCCTTTTACTGTGCACATCCGAGTCCCTCCGCTCCTTCCGCCTCCAAACCCTCGACCTCCAAGTATGACAGCCTTCGCCTTCCCTGATTCCACCGATCGTCGCCCTAGCTTCACCTGCTATCACCCCTGACATCACCACCCCTTCGCAACCCATCATTAATCAAACTTAGAGTAGTAAAACACTAATCTAGCAGCCTACAACACTGAGGACAAACTTCTAGACCTAGGATTTTGTCAGTCCTTCTCCTTTAGGTCTCAACTGTAAATCCTTAAAGCCTGATTTCTTAGGCTTCATTTCCCAATACCAAGGTTCAGTTGCTATGATTTTAAAACATCCGTTCTTTGTCAAAAGAGTTGTCCTAAAGGCATCCAAATTTGCAAAAATCTAGATCTTAAGACATCAATTTCCAATCTAGATTATTCCAATTCAAGCCTTTGGCTTGGCCTTACTCAGGTTTGGTTGCTTTCTCCTCACCAGTTTTCTATCCTGAGGTCAACACTTTTTGTGTATATCTCCCTGGTGGACCACTGGGTCTTTTCTTCCTAATTTTTATCTCCATATGTTTTAAAACTTTTTCTATAAGTTAGAACACCCATATGTAGTGAGGTGTTCTTTTATTTGATGGAAAGAAGGGTAGCATCTATTTATATCGAGATGCTTTATTTTTATGGAAAAACTACATAAGTACCCATTTGTAGTGAGGTACTTAACTACAGGGTGTTTTATTTAATTTTTTTATTTTTCTCCCCCTTCTCATTTTTCTTACTAACTTTATTCTCCAAATCCTTTCTCTAGGCAAGTGGCATATCCTTCACCCTTTCAAGAACCACTCCATAGAAATCCTTAAACTAAAGAGGATTTAGAATCGATCTCTTAACCTCTGTGTTTTCGCGGTCTCAGATGCCAACAAGATAATTCTATCTGTGTGATTTTTTTGAATGTTTAGGTTACTTAGCCCTCAAACCAGAGCTTGTACAACAAAGCCATTCACTCTCAGGTTCTTTAAACTTTTAGTTTCCTCCTATAGGATCTCTCAAGACAAAAATTACCAAGTCTAGCCAAATATCCTTTAGTTGATTAAGCTAACTATAGCCTGATAGACTTGAAGACTAAGATTCTACTAACTTTTTACTTAATTAATTCTGAATATCTGGCCTTTTTACTTAACTTTATGATAAAATCAAATATTCAGAAAGGAAAAGGATTACTTAATCTAATTGATTAAAAGGTTACAATTTAATTCCAAAGCTTAAGTTTAAAACTTAATACACCTTAGTTTCTTAATTTCAGGGTAAGAATAGGAAAATCAAAGCTTTATGGTTTAAAGATTCTAATTCAAATAAATCTTGTTTTAAGATTTTGTGAATAAAAGCGTGTTTTTACAAAATGTTAAAAGTAAAAATCTAAATAAGAATTTAATGCTCTTATATATATACTCTATATATTCTTTATATATATATATTTTCTTGGTTTTTGACCTAAAAGAAAGATCAAGCTCTTAATTATTTTTTTTCTTCTTTTCTTTATTCTAGATGAAAGTTCCCTTTTTATTATTTTTATAATTTTTTAAATTTCCAAATTTTTGTATTTATTTATTTTTAATTTTACGTTTTATACAATTTTCCAATTTTTATGATTTTTGTCAAAATTTTCCAAATTTTTATGTTATTTTTTATTTTGAAATTTTTAGAATTTTTGGTATTTCTCTTTTTTTAAAATTTCATCGGTATTTAATTTTTATGTGTTTTTTTTTTATATTTTCTCTACACATACACTTGAAGTGAAAATTTCACTTCACCTCCCCCTAAGCCAAGATTTTACAATGTCCTCAATGTAAGAAGGGTGAAATGATATTACTCTTCATTTAGTGTAGGGTAATGGAAGGAGTTGGATAAAGGAGATCAAAGATCTCTATGTGGACGATGTCAATTCTAACCAAAGGTCAGAGTGGACAATCGGACTAAATGAAGGTAATCAGTGCAAGATGAAGTCAAAAATCAGAAAACTGTATGGGAAGTGTAAAAAGCAAGAAATAGCTATGTACAAAATACACTAAGTTTTACACCTTTAGCTAGGCGTAAACCCTAGTAAAGAACTCCTAAAAAGAATATGTATGGTGAAAACAAAGAAGTTATGGAAGAATTGATTCAGAAATAGAAAGAAATAGATAAGACCACTCGGTAGAAACTCATCTTGAGATTGCCTAAAATAGATCTTGCAGAACCAAAATCAGATTCCTATATAAGTCTCAGAAAAATAAGAGTGAATCTCATGAAGATCAGATCTGATTTAGGTTGAGATGTAAAATATTAAAAATTGAGGCAATATAAGAAGTGATTCCAACCAAGTTCAGAAGATCAGTAGAGTCAATTCTTGTTCTCAATAATAGGTGGATCATTTTGATACAATAAAGGTTGCCGATGTAGGTTTGGTGGATTATTTTCAAGAAGTACAGAGGATGGGTTCCGATTAGAATCAAAGGCCTGATTAATGAAATGTACAAGGCCTTAATGTTGCCTAGGGTTTTACAAATTCCTAGGATTCGAAATTGGCTGAGATGGAAGAGTACCTGGCTAACGAGATTCAGCCAAAAGTGTGATTTGATTTCGTAAATTAGCCAATTCTACCTTACATTGCCTTTGGATCTCAGTGAGTGCTTCAACATTTTGTTGCTGACTCTCTATAACAGCTCACAAAATTTGATCGAGCTACGTATCTCTAATAGGCCCATAGTAGTTCTGCATACCCAAGGAATTAAACCTCACATTTGGTTGCTGAGAAGGCAATGGAGGTGGGTTTAGATGGGTTTGATTTGGATAATTTGGTCTTTGATTTTGATCAGCCCAGGAGAAATTTCGGTGGCTTCTCTGTTAAGGATTATAGGTATTAGAATAAGGATTTGATCTTGGAATATTTTCCTGGATGGCATGTAAACTAGAAAGATATGGCATGTTTTCTGCAACAAGAAAGGGTGGGGAAAAGGGTGGGAAAGATTGCAGGACAAAGGTCCCTCCTTGGGTTGGTGCAGGAGTAGATAGAAAACCCAAGGAACATGGATCTCTAGAATCCAGATTATTCATAAATTCCCTCCACGTGGGAATTTGTGAAACAGGTTAATGCGTGGGATTTTGCATAGCAAGTAGAGGTGTAAGAGTTTTCATAGTGTTTTGGACCTCATCGAGATGCTTTGCTACGATGTTGACTTTGTCTAGTTTTTCTGCAATAATTTCCAAATCCTTTAAACTGGACAGATTACTGATCTCGTGCATGTCCTTATGCGGATTTTGATGTGCTGTATTCGTGTCCTGTGTAAATTGTGACATGGATGCATTATTGATCGAGTTCTCCGCTATCCCTTCAAATAAATCTGAAGTGGATTCTGCGTCGCGATTGAGATAGTTCCCTCCACAAGAGGAATCAACTAGATTGCGAATGCCCTCTTGCAATCCATAATAGAAGATATGCATTAATTACCAACGGGAGATGCCATGATGTGGGCATTTCCTTTGTAATTCATGAAAGCGTGCCTACACTTCATGAATTGGTTGTCCTTGATTTTGATTGAAAGTTGTGATTACTCGGCTTAAAGCTTTTGTGAGACTAATAGGAAAGAATTTCTTCAAGAATGCAAATTCAAGTTCAGCCCAAGTTGAGATTGGTCTTGCAATAGTTCTATACCAATATGCTACTTTATCTTTAAGGCTAAAAGAGAACATCTTCATGAGTAGGATTTCCCTATTTTGATTTCAAGGTCCAAGAGTTTGAGATAGATTTTTAAGATCTTCAATATGTTGGAATGGATCCTCGGATGCAAATATGTGAAAATGTGGGATTAGACCTATAATGTTTGGCTTCAGTTTTGGGTCATTTTCCCCAATGGGAATCCTAACATTAGGCTCTACTTGTGCATTAGATGGATTATAGTAGTCTCAGAGTAGAGTCCTTGAATGAGGAATCGGTAAATCAGGAAGGTCAAAACCCACCGCAGGTTGAGGTGGAGGATGGGTTTGAAGATTCTCTAAATTATTTAAAGCTGCTGTTAAAAGATTGATTTGACGATTTTGTTCAAGCATTCTAAGATTCTGGTTCAGAAGCGCCTCATGAATGTCAAAAGGTGGCATCTTCCCCTGACCAAAAGAAGCGATCTCAGGATTCTGATTTTGCAATTGATCCATAGAAACAGACAAATTAGATGGGAATTTAATTGGTTATTTAGCTGCAACCGACTTAGGAGCACCTGTCAAAGGAGTTACAAGAGGCGGATGCAAGGATCGCCTCCCGAGCATAAAATGAAAAGAATGTGCAAAGGCACACTCACACCACCATTAATAAGTAGGAACAAAACCCTCAAAACAACGCGAAAAAGCAGGTTTTTCTCTTCTTTCAAAGGAAAGAAGTGAGTCCTAGAATACGCAAAAATACTTTGGACGCAAACAAGTATAGTATGAGTATCAAAATATGTGTCCTAAACCTATGTCTACTCAAGTGCGTATCCTTAAAGCTCAACAACCTAAGCTCTGGGATCAAGACCGCTCACTACTAACTACCCAAGGCTTTAGTAGTGAGATAGACTTGTTGATCTTCGACCAAAGCCCTAAGAGGTGCAAAGAGGAGAGATAGAAAATTAAGACTTGTGTGACTCTAGTGATCGCATTATGTACGCGATAGCATGCAACAGATGATAGTGATAAAATGTGCATGCATTCTGCAAACAGATTTAAGTCATAATTTTTATTATCCTCTTTTTTACTTAATCTTTTCAAAAATATGATCAAAAGAAGTAAAGTAACCACTTTTTAAGTATTTTAAAAGAATATGTGGTCTTGATATTAACTCTAGGACAGGGATCTATGCAATTTTTTTCGTGTGTTTTTCCGTTGATGAGAGAAAACAATAGAAATCTTCCCGAGTCAGATCGTAAAGTACTAGCAGGAAAATGCACTCCTAAGCGTGTATGCCTATATCATGTTGCTGCTAATCAGAAAGTATGTATTTTTGTATTTTTTTAATTTTTTAACTAACTAAATGCACCAATTCAAACTAAACTGGAGACTAAGGAAAGACTACTTACAATGGTATGTATAGTGGAAAATAGAAAAAGAAAGCACGTCTTCTTTCCTGAGATTACCCGCAGAGGTAAACCCGAAAAGAAGATAGAAAACAAAACAAAAATAAAGCTAATTAATACAAAACAAAAAATAGTAATTATGGCGAATGTAATTACAGTTACCTCCCCGACAACGGCACCATTAAAATGATGATGAGACAAAGCTATGCAAGGGAATGTTTTGGTGAATTAAAATGAAGCAAAATATTACCTCCCCGGCAACGATGCCATTAAAATGATGGTTATCTTTCTCAACACAGTTAATTAAGTTAATTGTGCTTAATTATGTGCAGAAGAAAGTAACTTAGTCAACTTGAATTTTTATCGATTGAGTAGTATAGGGTCAAGTTAACCTAACATTTTAGATTTTATTTCTTTTAACTAGTTGAGTCCAGGTTGTTTACTGGGAGGTATAACTTAATTAGAATTCACCATTAAGTCTAAGCTACTTATAGAAAGTATAATTAAATTTATTTTAAGAACATGAATTTTTCTTAAAGATTTAAAATTAAAAGGATATGCAAAATTCCATAAGAAAACACGTCTACACAAATGATCTTCTCTAACAACAAGTAAACATGTTTATTTCTTTTTATTTCAAGTGATTGAGGCAAGAGAAAGTAATTGTAGTGGAAATATGCCATATTACAACATTAAGCTCAAAAGGAATGAATAATATGCAAGAAATTAAACCATTTCTTTCTCTTCTTTGGCTTCAGCCTCTCTCTTTCTCTTCTTCTTTTTACTTATTTCTTAATCTTCTTCTTAATCTTTTTCCTTAATATTTCTCGAGCTCTTTCTTTTACATGTCTTCTTTTCTTTCTTTCTTTTCTTCCTTCTCTACCTTTTCTCTTTAGTGCCTGCCTATTCAACCATCCTTTCTCTCTACGAGCTCTCTCTTTCTTCTCCCTCTCTTCCTTTCCTTTGGTGCTTCTCCTTCTCTTCTGAGCCTTAGCATCCTTTCCTTCTGAGCCCTTGCAGACCTTTTGAACCAAACCAATCTATCTATTTAAACCAAAGATTAGGTTTTTAATTAGCGGCTTGGACCGGTTGGGGATGCACAGCACCCCTCCCAGGGTGGGACCAGACCCTACTAGATCCAAGCCTAGTTTATTTAGTTTCAGTTTATTTTCGATTCGCATAGTCTCTAGCCCATCCGACTCATGGCCTCCCAGGCCCATGCACATGCCTTCACAAGCCCACACTTGCACGCCCACAGGCGCACACACACCTGAGCTTGCGCACTGCACGCACCCACATGCACACCCAATATGCTCAATTTGTTTCCATGTGCCGTGCGCTGTCGACTGATATGCCCATAACATAAATAAGTTTTATACCCATGCAGTCACTCCAATCCTACCGAGGTGGGACTAAGTTTCCCCCTCCCAGTCCAGACTTCAAATGACGATTCCTTTTAGCTCAGAGCTCCGATCCAGGCAAATAAAAGCTTGTTGGAAAGCTCTTGAGTTGTTCTACATGATTGAAGTATCAATTTGATACTCAGGGGAGGTTAAGTTCTTTGATTTGTAGGGCTAAGGTCCTGGGTTTACTACGTTCAAACTAGCCTGCAGAGTGAAGTTGTGGCACAAAAGTCCTGCAGAAGGACTTTGACTTCCAGATGAAGTATTGAAGAGGTTCAGAGGTTGATTCTGTGGCTATTGATGAAGGAACTGAGCTCTAAGGAGCTTCAGGGAAGGTGCAGAAGCTAAAAGATTCTCCAGGGAGTTTGAGAACTGTGATTTAAACTCTGAAAGGTCCTAACAGATAGCTACAGACATAATTAATCAATTCAAACAACCTCTAGAGGTTGTTATGAATTTGTCTAGGAAGATTATTCAATAAAATCCCATAAAAAATCCACTCTTGTCAGTTTGGGTTCAAAAGTAACCCAAACTGACAGAAATCAAATTCTACCATATAGTTGATCAGAGCTCATCCAAATCTTATCTAAATCAGTCACAAACATCTCATCAACATCTTAAACTCCTCAATTTGTCTGATTGAATCCAAAATCAAAGGATCAGACTTTAGTTTGACCAATTAGCCTCAAATTTTGACTTTCTGAGTTTAGCCATTTCAAAGTAAATTAATGCCTTAGACATCTTTTCAACTTCAGGAACAGATTCCGACCCTTAGAAAGGTGATTCAACTAAGGTTCCTAGGGTTCCAGGCCTGTCACCTGAGCTTCTAAAGGAGTTTGTTCATCAGGACAAACCAAGGGTTCCTACAATGATAGAATCATGGAAATAGTCTCATGCAAGGCACTCATGCTTTTGGACCTTTTAAACAAGATTTAAGCCTAACTGTCAGACATCTCCAACTCTGTCGGACTTGGAGAAGATTAAGACCTAACATAAGCTCCAAGCACTAAAACCTCAATTAAAATGTCTCAGCATGATCACTAAACCTCAAATCGTTGATCTAGAGCTTCACACTAAGTTCTACTGGTTGAAGAACTTGTTTTGACTCGTCGGAGCTTACTGGAGCTCCAATGAGTGTAGAAAAAGGTGAAAATGTCCAAAAATTATGAAATTGTGCCATTAATGATTCAAAAAGCTTCCTGAGGTCACAAGGAACCTCAAGAAAAAATTAATTTCGTCATTTGTCCATTAAAATGAAAATTAAATAGTGAATTCATTTTGGACAAGATTTGAGTTGGATTAGGCTCAGGACTTGTTTTCCCTCTCAATTAAGTGGTGAAAACAAGTCAAAATATATTTGTGATGATATATAGATGTATAATTAATGATTTAAACTTC
Source organism: Thalassia testudinum (assembly GCA_037157565.1). Classification (NCBI taxonomy): domain Eukaryota; kingdom Viridiplantae; phylum Streptophyta; class Magnoliopsida; order Alismatales; family Hydrocharitaceae; genus Thalassia; species Thalassia testudinum. The sequence goes on from JAZHRO010000067.1 coordinate 56,900,185, forward strand.
TCCTGAGCCGCCATTGACAGTAAGCTTAGGAGCTTAATTAAAATTGGGCGTTGAAGTTGTAGGGGGTAATTACTTAAATTAAAGTGAGGATTAGGGCCCTTAGGTAATGAATAAATGGTGGAGGACCCAGTGAAGGTGAAAATAGCTCAACTACTACTGCCATGGACAGCAAGAGCAGTTGGTGGAGGTGAAGGTGGTTTAGTCGATTAGATGATCAATTAAGTGATCAATTGAGTAATTAAGGATGATAGAAATGTTCATGGAAGGTGTGAGAAGGTGAACGGTGACATAAAAGGACAAAAGAATTTCTCCAGACAAGCTCAAGGAGCTCGCTGGAGTTGAGGAAGATGAGTGCGAAATCTAACATTATACTACCTTATCTACCTAACTAACTATCCTAAATAATCTGCCTACCTAATATACTATTACCTGGATGAAGGGGATAGGAGATCTCCATCAATGGCTCATAACGGAGGAAGAAATCAGAGGGTTGACGAAAGAGTCCGGTAGGCGGTTGTGAGGTGAAGCAAAGGAGCTTCTAGTAAGCACCTGTGTCAGAAGACTGGGCTGACATCGGCGGAGATCCAGAGCTATTGAAGATGGATGGAGGAATATAGATGAAGTGGAGGAAGGTTGCCATAGTTTAGAGAGAATAGCCTATCAGGTAAGCTCAGTGAAGGAGAGGGAAGGGAGCTAACTTGGTGAAAATCGAGGGTGTGGAGGGGTAATTATAGGTGGCAGTGACTGAGATGGAGGTGGAATCTAGACAGAGAAGCAGCAAGGAGTGGAGTAACCACCGGCATCTTCTCCGATGCCGGTGAGGTTATCTCCAACCTTAAAATAGGATTTTAGCATCATCCAGACTGGTGGATGAAAAGGAGATGGTGAGCACAAGCTCCAAGAGCTTGGAGAAGAAGGAATGATGTCGGATGAGCGGTGATCAGACAATGGATGCACCTCCTATCATTAGTCATCCAAACGGTTGAAGATGGAAAGAAATTTCAGGGACTTGTTCCTAGTGAAAGCTGAGGACCTAATTGAAGAATAAGGACTCGATTGAAATAAAATATAAAGACTAAAATGTAAACTCAGGTTTTCAAGATTTATTTTAATTTAAATCTTTTTCAATAGTTTATATATGATTATAAATAAGACAATTATTATATTTAGACCTTGAATTTACATTTCTAACCTATTTAGATTAATTTATTATTTAAGTAATGTTACTTTAGTTATTACATACTTAGGTATATATTATGCTTAAGTTAGTTAACACATTAATTTGATGAATTATTAATAATATTTTGAGTCCAATTATTAATTAAATTCTTAATAATACTAACTGAATGATAATATAGCATTTTTAACTTATTTTATGGTCCTTTACTATTTATCCCTTATTTAATAATTAACCCATCTATTTACATATTTCTAGCTAATTAACTAGGAATACTAGTTAATTAGTGGTAATTAGAGACCATGATGAGCTTCTCATCAGCAACCTCATGGCCTTTGAAACAAAATTGAAGTAGAAGAAGAAGGACACACCTGAACCAAAGCCTATGAAGGCTCTCGCATTCAGAGCTGTGTCAGATAGCAAGGTAAGTTCTGATGATGAAGATTTTAAATTTTTACTTAAAATGTTTTCCAAGTTTTATAGGGAATCAAAGAAAGAAAAGAAGGAGAAGAAGGAAAAAGAAAGCCCGAGTCGTTGCTACCACTGCAACGAAAAGGGTCATCTTCGACCTGAGTGCCCTCTTCTCAAGAAGGAGAATAAGAAGGAGAAGGAGAAGTATAAGAAGAAAACATTCCAAGCAACTTGGGATGACTCGAGCTCGGAGGAAGAAGAAGAAGAAAATCCTGAGAAGAAGAATGAAACTGCTTGTATGGGTTTCATGGCCATGGCAGAAGATAGCGAAAGAGACTCCGACAAGGAGGTATAAATGCTTTTGATGAGTTATTTGAAATCAATAAGTTGCATAAAGTGGAAAACAAAAGCATGAAAAAGAAACTTAACTTTTTAAAATTTGAAAATGATAGGTTAGAAATAAAACTTAAGAACCTAAAAGGTAGTTCTACTCCTAAAGATGATGATTTGTCATTGGAAAATCACAACCTAATCATTGAAAGTAGCAAATTGATTGAGGAGAACACTAATTTAAAATTAGAAGTTTTTAGTTTAAAAACAATGATGCATATTATAGGAAAGGAAATTACATGCCTTAGGGAAAATTCTAACAGATTGATAAATAAAGTAGATAATTTGTCTAGCCCTCAGGTTGAGAAAGGATCTCTTTCAAGGAGACCCGCTAACAGATCCGGATCCAAATTGACTTGGATATCAAAGAGACAAATAGAATCTTATTTTGTAAGTTTCAAGGGAGACTACAACATCGAAGATTTGACCTACACAATGAAGAACAGTTAACTCGAGTTAGGTGGACCAACATCAAGACTAGAAGATCGATGAGACGACGAACAAATGTTCGAATCGTTGCACATCGACAGCTTGATTGGAGACTGGTGCCAATATACAGACCTCCAAGCTATGGATGGGAGCCCCATCTAGTTTGGCATCCACTTCCATTTGGGCCATTCTATTGGCCATGGTAGTAAGGTAAATTCTTTACCCTATCTTTTAATTTATAGCATCTAGATACGGGGAGTAAAAAATTTATGATGCTATTTGTTAATCTAGATAGGGGGAGGTTTCAAAAATAACCCAGCTATATTGCCTTTAGAAAGGGGGAGGTAATAACATAGCTATCTTGTTTTGATGAAAGGATGAAATTAGAAGAGCATGTTTTAAGGGGGAGTTTAGGATAGTTAAAAATTATAACACCTTTTTGACAATGTCAAACAGGGGGAGAATTTTATGTGTTATATTTATGGTTTCGTCATCATCAAAAAGGGGGGATTGTTGGTGCTAGAGCACCATGATCTTTTATTTTGGGGATAACAAAACACGTGCTATTTAACATTTGCATTTGAAGTCTTCGATTTCAGGTTAATTGCAAATGGAGACGTGTTTAGACAAAGTTCGACATCGCATGCATGGTGGATTGGAGGAGCTTGACGGAGGAGAAGACGCTCCGCGAGGAGCGAAAGTTTCAAGAAGGAAGGAGATGAAGAGTAGGATAGATTTCCTTTCTTGTTTATTGTACTTTGTTATTTGTTCATTTCTTGCTCTTTATTTTCTTTCTTTGTAGCATGTTAAACAACCTCAAAGTACCCTCAAAGGAGTCCTAGGAACACCTGCCAGACCCTAGGATACTTAGGTTTTCTTAGAGAACATAGAAAACTAAGATAGGTTTCAGATAGCCTGATCAGACATCCAATCTGGAAATCAGACATTTGATCTTGACTTTTAAGATGTCTAACTGTTGACTCAGACATCCGATAACTTAGGCTACACTTAGTAGCTTCTATCTATTGAAATCAGACATCCAGACCTTAGTCCAGACGTCTGATGAAGTTGTTAGACGTTCAATTAGTGGAATGTTGTCTAACAAACTGATCGTTGAGGATATAACCGTTAGGCTTCTATCAGACATCCGTAGAAGAACCCAGACATTGATATGTGACCTTTGAGACTCGTTGTGAGCCAAAATCACCTTTTTCAGATTATATAGCTATTTGGACATTGGAAAATCCATTACCACAGTATAATAGGTTTCCAGATGTCTAGACCTAGTGCCAGACGTCCTGTACGTCGTCTGATGGCTTTACACTAGAACCCTATTAATGTTTGATTAAAGTTACGAAGGAAACACGCCTAGAATCAGATGTCTAACTTAGTTCCTAGACGTCTTAAGCAAGTTTTCCGGATGTCTGATACCTGGACCAGATGTCTGATGACCTTGTTAGAATAATAAATGTTTCTGATTATGGCCTGTTTTGCCTTGGGTTCAACCCCAATGGCTATGGAAGCCTTCTAAGGCCTTCCAAAGCCTTCCTAGGCCCTCTCTAAGTAGAGGACCCTTGCCTTGTAAAAGCACACCAAGCAACACATCTTCCGCATCTTTTGTGTCCAAGAGAAGTAGAAGATCTAGCTCTTCAAGCATTCGTTCCATACTTTAGAGCATCGTCTTGCTATGCACTCGCTCTCCCCCCGACGTTATGAGAGTGTTGTTGTGCCAAAGCATGGTTCACGCACCTACATCGTCACACCGATGCACTCCCACCTTAAGGAAGATTCTTCACCTATAGTAGCTAGATTCATTTATATACTTTGTTAGCTCTATAGGTCTATTGTATTTTTTCTTTATTATTGGTTGGGTATTGTCATTGCGAATTCCCATCTCCTTCGCGAGACAAAATCGTTCTTGCAAAGAGAAGGGGTTTTTGAGGTACACTACCCTCGCTCTAAGTAGTGTGGTTGTAAGAGGTTAAGTCACCCTCATTTTAAGTGACCTGTTTAGTGAATTTGATCGACTAGTGACGAAAACCGTTCTCACACATTTGAAAGTCGTCGGAAATCGTAGTATAGTTTCGCAAAAACGTTCGTTAAAAGTTAAGTTTGTCAAGATTACGAGACTTGAGTCTCGATCATTTGTCTCTGGGAGGCATTTGCTTTACTCTTGAATTCGATCTTTTTGCCGCTCTACTTCGTTTGAAAATGCACGCTGGTTTCCAATCTCCTAACTAAAACTTCACCACTTATGTTATTAACTCAGATTACGTGCACATGTGTCAAATAAATTACGAAGGTGAACGTGTGAGTTTCTGTGTGCACGATTCCAGTGAGGTGGTGACTATTTATGGAGAAAGCCTCTATTGTAAGATTTTCAGTATCCTAGGGAAATGACATGCTTGTGTGTAATGGATAGATAGTTGAAGAGCAGGCAACTTAAAACACGCAAATATGATAATTATTAAGCTCATGGTGATTTAAAACATATATATATATATATAAATTCACTTTCATTCATTCCATTGGGGAGTTGTTTGCACAAGAAATTTAGAGGAAAGCTTGTACATAAATGCTTCAAACAGAAATCTAGCTACCAGAAAATGACTGCATACAAGAATCAATGGGGGGATTTCACATGCATCATTAGGGGAGAAGTAAGACTATGCTATTAAGCAGTAATAAAAGTAGTAAAAATTATGGAGAGCATAAACTAAATCTAGCAGAATAGAGGGCATTCAGGGGTGGTCCCCGATGGCCTTGGAATGATCGGGAGGAGAATGAGGGGCGGCTAATGTAGCTTAGGCCAACCATTGGAGAGAGGGAGGATTGATCCAGCATCTCGGCATGATGTCCTCCATGATGGTGGTGAGCTCGTGGAGGTGGAGTAGCTGACCTTAGTGAAGGTGGGTGTGTATGGAGCTAATTAGGTGAGTGGTGCCAATGGAAGCCAAGGGATGTGAATGGGGTCACTTGGCCGCCCATGGGGTCTTTTTATAGACCCAATGGCTTCTCTCTAGAGAGGTGTGGAACTCTCTAGAGCAGTCCAAGAGTGGCTAGACAAGAGGTTATGAGATCCAAAAATTATGGATCTCATTTTGAATCCTCTTGGTTGCTAATTTTGGCAACCAAGAGGTGGTGCCACTTCAAAGAGAGTTCTAGAGAACTCTACAGAAGTGTGTGTGCATGAATGGGTGTGTGTGTGTGTGTGTGTGGTCATGCTCTATATGGCTAGGTGGCTTAGTTTTGGTCCTAAGGGGTTTGGGTAGGTGTAGGTCTTGAATTAGGGTTACAAACACTAATTGCTAAGGGGAAAATGCAATTAAACTTTACCTAAGTTTAATTGAATGAGTGTGAACCTAATTTACAGTAAAATAACTTAATTAGGTTGGGTGTAGGTCAACTAGACTCTCAGCAAGTCCAATTGAACTTGTGTGGGTTGAGATCCAAGCTCAATTGGACTCAATTGACTTAGGTGAAGGTAATTGACTTTGATCTAAGTCAATTGGGTTTGGTGAGGACTTAATTAGGTCCTTAGGTAGGTCTAGAGGTGATGTAATAGGGTTAGGCACCTTAATTTAGGTTCCTATGGTGTTGGGGTTAGGTCTAGGGAGTTAGAGATCCAAGATCAAGACTTCAATCTCAAAACAGGGGCTGGAGACCAGTATCAGACGTCCAATGATATGATCAAATGACTTATACTCAAAAAATCAGAAGTCCAGACTTCAGTTCTAGACGTCCAATCTGAGTCAGTGGGAAATCAAGGTTCTGTTTTGGGTATTCTACAGACATTGGACGTTTGACAATGTGTCTGGACATCCAATAACACTGCAGAAGTGGGTTTGAGGTGTGCGGGAGATGGCTTAGGGTCCTGGACGTCCTATAACTTATCTGGACGTCCAGATAACAGATGGAACTAGGTTTTTAGGGCTTCCTAGGTTATGGTGACCTAATCTAAAGGTGGCTAAGGCTTAGGGAAGTCTCTAGGCTATCCTAGGGCTAGGATGGACCTACGCTCTTCACATTTTACTACTTTATTTCTACTTAATAGATTAGAAAACCTTTAACTCCCTTACATTATTATTCCTACATCTAAACTAAGCCTTCTGCTCCAACTCTACTGCAACTCCCGTTATTCCTGATCCAGCTTTAGATCCAGCTCCAGATCAAGCTCCTAATCAGCTTATTCCCTACAATTGACATAATGTACTTAATTAGCACATTATAACATTATTTCATGCGTAGCTAAGGAAGAGTAGTAAAGATGCAAATAATGCGTATGTATGCATGAATAACCCTTACTTATGCTAAGTCCTAGCTTAATCTAGGTCAATTAAGACCTATGATTGCTGCACAATCATACCCCCATGCCTAAATCTTGCTAGTCCCTAGCAAATGCAAAACTAAATTATTTTCAGCAAAGGTCCTTAAGGGAGTGATTATTTTATCAAGTGTATGCCTGGAGATTTGTCTCCTTTTTGTTTTCATCCTATGCTCTAGAATCCAGACAATCGTGAAAGTGCAACTATGTAGCTTTTGCAATAGATTCAAGTGAAAACTAATACACCTCTAAAGCCTGTACTTGACCTCTAGTAAAAAATTCTAACGGGATAGGTGGACTTCTTCCCTCGGGGCATTAAAGATATTCTACGATTTCCACCCTGTCTTTAGGCTTAGGTAGAGAATCTCTGAGTGAAAGGATTGTATATTTGGTGGCTCACTCTCACTTGGTGCTACATAGAGACTAGTACTACAGAATCTAGATTCCTGGATTACTAAGTGACTCAACTCAAAGAAAGATGAGAAAAACTTTGCTGCCTTTTGATTCCTTTGTATCTATTCTCTCTTACACTTTTTCTTTTCCTTTTCTTTTCTTCTTAGAGCTCACAACTTCACCAAATTCACGTATATGACCTGTATTTGGTGGTCTCATTAGGCATTAACACTTTAATTGAGTTCTCATAACCCTAACACTAAGTCAGAATTCCTCAGCCAGTATTCAGGCGATCAGAAACACAAGAAAAATAGGTTAGGGCCATATTTGGTTGATCTCAATTTTTTTTCATGGTATTGCCTCGATGAAATAAACACTCAATATTCATTCTCTACTTTGCTTTCTATTCTTTTTCTAATTTTTCTTTTCATCATTTTTTTTCAACATAACACAACTATAATACATTCATGAACTTTATTGAGGAGGCATTATTAGAGAATGTTGGTACTCAAGTGACATTGGGTGGCTTATTTGGTGGAAGTGCCTACTCACGGCATCAGGAAAGACGGATAGGATGGTGTATTTTGACCTTGACATAAATACCCTCCTTCAGCCGAGGATTATGTAAATAATGGTCGTAACCATCCACCTTAGCCGTAGTTTTATGAAAACTTGCTCTCTGCATAATTAGCTTGTTTGGTGGCTCTCAAAATTTCACACAAAAATTCATACGCAGGAACTGAGAGTGGAAACTATGCCTAATCTCTGAGTATCATCACCTAATTATCTAGGATTCCTGATTCCTTGGGCTAATCTTAGAGCACCAGTACACTCTACTCTTCTTCTCACACTATTTGGTGGATTTTTTTGGAAGAAAATCAGCCTAACTCCCAAAACACTTTCCAAGGGTTCAGGAAAAGAAGCACTGCTTCTTCTCGACAGACTAAAGTCATTTATCAGCCTTCACCGTGAATCCATTGCAAATTCTACTTGTGTTTGAAGAATTGTACTGGATTCCATATTACAGGAATCAACTAGAGGATAAAGTCCCTAATGCATTCTCCTAATAAGATAATCTTATTCGTGAATGCATTATGTATATATGCTATAAACAAGCAACCTCGTATAATTTATACTTCATGAAATTACCGTATTGGGTTACAATCATCTTAACCCTAAATTTAGAATAAGAGTTGAGCGGGTGAGTCGGAAATGGCTGTTGCAGACGATTTCTAGCTCCAATGCGAGCATTGGAGATGGTGTGGGTTGTTCTTTTGTTTAAGGTCCTAAAGTACGTTGTACATGCAGCTCTGAGGTTTTCCTAAGTGTTGGCAAAAAACTTTTCAGTTTTGTTGTATCTACCCTCCCATGCCTAAGTTCTTGCATGTCCTCATGCATGACTATAAAAGAAAATAAATCTGACAGAGGATGAGTGGGTAGAAGTCGCCTGGAATTGCTCCTGAAAATATACATTCAGCACCAGCCAACCTGTTAGCATGCAATATACAAAAGGGAAATATGCTAAAAGAAAAATATGCTATGTATAAAAATGGTTATGTATAGATGATAGTGAAATGTGGGATATATGCTATCTATATGTGCTGTGTTTAACACCTACAGCTAGGCAAAAACTCAATCAGATGTGTCATTTCTAGCATAGGAGTTGGCTAATATTAAGAAAGATATGCTCGTATGCTACCAAAATCAGTGGTCCAGAGATGCAAACCAGCTAATTGTGCACCCCTACTCCAAAAAGTATAGCTGTAAGAAAGTGTGGAGTGGTGGTGGAAAATAGAGGATAATCGGAGGGGGATCATGATGCTGATTCAGCTGATTTATCATGTCCCAAACTTCAGTAGGAAGTTGCTGAGGGAATAGATCAACTTGTATCTCAGAGCCAGAATCTGAGTCATAGGGATCCTCATAATGATAATTGACATCAAAGATCATGCCCTCGCCAGGCTCTGGGTCATACGGGGGTATTCATGAAAGTATAAAATCTATGGGGAGGTCACTGAAATCCTCATCAGAAATTACTTCATCCTCATCAGTAGTCATCTATGATTCATCAAAGGCTGACTCGTCAGGCTTGGGGTCGAGCCATTGACTAGGATGATAGGTGCATCCCCAGCTCATTCTGCTCAAAGCTTCACCCTCATATGCATTGGGTTCCTTAGTAATTCCGGCATCCATAGCTATTTCTGGTCTTCGGATGTCATGCTCGAGGATAGACAATGTCATCTCAAAATCTCTAGCATCCGAATTAGGGATGTAGGTGAAAGAAGAGTGCAGATCAAAAGATGTTGGCTCCAGCTCCTAGGATTTAGGATAATCTGATTGCGGCTCAGTCCTGGAGTTATTAGTCCTTTCCTCAATTTCAGATGAACCCACTCGGCATACTTCCTACTCCTATCTCATATCATAGCTAGGTTCTTTTTCCCCTGAGTGATCTTCCAGTATCTACTCCCGAGAATCTTCTGTGTGTCGTTGTGACATAATCTTTTCAGATTCCTCGAGGTCTTCAAGGCTATTTTCCACTTGATATCTCAAAAGTAGTAGTTATTGAGTTTCCCGATTTTGTCTCATTAGCCTTGTTATCTCTACTGTTTCCCAAAGAAGCTCCATCACATCTTGTTGATGCGGAATCCAGCTTTGTCTTTGGTTCGGCTCAATGATAGCCTGGATTTTGTGTAGATATAATGCGGCCTTTTCCTTAGCGCTCATTATAGCTCTGTGTATTCTATAATGCGGCCGCATATACACCGGTAGCTCTTCAGGGGTTCCAGGGGGTGAATCAGGTCTACCCATGTTCCATGGGTGAGAAGCAGGAGTATGAAATCCATATCCTAGGTTATAAGATGCAGTCCTTTGAGGGGCCGACTGCTATGGGTCATAATATCCAGGGTTAGGATATGGGTTAACCATTTCGGTAACCTGAGGAGAAGGATCAGGCAAAGCGAAAAGTCATCTTCGCCACCTTGGGTTCTGATCCCAAGGTTTAGCTGATTCAGAGACCTGGGCTCTAAGATAAGCTCGTGGGTCCAGCTCTTCTGGATATTGATTAGGTCCAGATCAAATGTTAGCTATCACGGCTCAGCAGATAGAAGAAGTGACTTGCCTCCTTGGGAGCGGCTCCCAAGGTCTAATCAGTTGAGGTCTAAGTGACCTCCTTCCTTACATACACCACCCAACCCCTGGGTTGGTGTAGCCAAGCAGGACAAGGCTAAGGCCCTGTCAATCAAATGGTCCTTATTGATCAGGTGACCAGATTTTTTGTTAGAAGTTTGAATTCCTAAAGAGAAGTCCATCATTCAACCAACTAAAAGTGATTCCCGCCTCTCAAGTTAACCCAGCTAGTCTAGTTACGAGGGGACTAAGGGGAAGGTTCTTCCTTTGGCTTACGCCTCCAATTCCGTTAACTCCTGAGCCGCAGTCGTTTGACACTACCCCGCAAACATAGTCAACAGGTTTGGCAAGAGAGGTTAAAAACAGCCAATAGTATGACAACAAACTCAGGTTGATTTCATGTTTTAAAAATAATTTTTAACCTATTTTTTTTCAGTGGGGTTTGTGGTGAGTGGCCCACAAGGTAACCAAGCTCATCGGCTAACTAGACTTGATTAAGTCTAGGTTAGCCCAAAGTGTGGTCTCTAATTTGTAATCCTAAAGAATCAACCTAAGTTTCATGTGCTTCTAAGGTTTTTTTTTGTTTTTCTATTTTAGTAGACCATAAAAGTAATGTTCGTTCACTGATAGAAATTGGAATCCAATTAACTTGAAATTTTACAAGTAGATTCCTTTTTCAATTTGCTTTTTATAGATTTTTTTTTGGAATTTTTACTATTTCAACTGAATTTTTAAGGAATTTTGAATATCAGGCGGTCAGATTTGGAATTTTCACCCTGGTCAATTTTTCATTTTGAAATAGTATCAATTTACATTCAAAATTTGGGAAAAATATGGAAAATAAAAATAATTAGATTTTATTTCAAACCCCACCAATTTTCGTCAAAACAGATTCACAGATTGCTTCGAATCGCTTTTTGAAATTTGAAAAATTGACTCTGGGTTAGTTTGACCCCCATGCACTTCACGAATTTTTACAAATTGTATACTAGGAATTTTTTCAAAAGAATGGTGGCATTTGAAAGGTGGTTCAAAAATGAAGGTTTCGCCCAAATTTCAGAATTTTTCGCTTACTAATTTTTTAGCAATCGAATTTTTGAATTAAACTTCAAATCTGGCCGAAAATCAGAAGATGGTAGAAAAGCTTTTAAAGAGGCTTGAACTTGAAATCTATGCTTTCCACCAAAAATAAAATGTTCTTTTGTTTTTTTTCAAAACTTTTGGAAATTTTTTTCTTGCAAAGAATTTTTCAAACGATTCAAAGAAAATAACTTTTTTTTCTTTTTTTCTTCAAAGTAACCTAGATTTGAAAGGAAACCTAATCTAGATTCTTTTTTTCAAAATTTTTATTTTTGATTTTTTTCCTTTTTCAAGAAAATGAGTAAAATATTTTTTTTTCAAAGAATGTTTCAAAGGAAATTGCAGAAAGTAAATCTACTCTTAGGGTTCACGAAAAAAAACCTATTCTAAGGGGAGATGATGTGCACCTGACTTTTTTCTTTGCCGTGCTCAATGTGTGCGTAGATCTCATTTTTCTTTCGTTTTCCTACACATCAAAGATAAAGTAGAGAGAAATTTGTCAGTGATAATTTCAAAGATCAAAATCATAGAAAATGACGTTGCCTCCCTGGAAATGGCACCATTTGACCGAAATCATTCTCTCACATTTGAAAGTCGTCAGAAATTGTAGTATAGTCACGCAAAAACGTTCGTCAAAAATTAAGTTTGTAAAGATTACGGGAATTGAGTCCCGGTCGTTCATCTCTAGAAGGCATTTGCTTTACTCTTGAATTCGATCTTTTTGCCGCTCTACTTTGTTTAAAAACACACGTCGATTTCCAATCTCCTAACTAAGACTTCACCACTTCTGTTATTAACTCAGATTACGTGTGCGTGTGTCAAATAAATTATGAAGGTGAACGTGTGAGTTTCTGTGTGGATGATTCTAGTGAGGTGGTGACTATTTATGGAGAAAGCGTCTATCATTAGATTTTCAATATCCTCGGGAAACGACATGCTTGTGTGTAATGGATAGACAGTTGAAGAGCAGGCAACTTAAATCATGCAAATATGATAATTATTAAGCTCATGGTGATTCCAAGCATATAAACAGATATATATATATAAATGCATTTTCATTCAATCCATTGGGGAGTTGTTTGCATAAGAAATTTAGAGAAAGATTGTACATAAATGCTTGAAACGAAAACATAGCTACCAGAAAATGACTGCATATAAGAATCAATGGGATGATTTTGCATGCATCATTGGGGGAGAAGTAAGAATACGCTATTAAGCAGTAATAAAAGCAGTAAAAATTATGGAGAGCTGGTCGGACCCGGATAGGTTGTGTTAATATGGTGTTTTAATCATTGAAATGAGTATAGTAGTTAACCTAAATCGAGCTTAACCATCTTTTTTACAAAATTTTTAACCTGGCATACTTGATTTTATCTTGGTCACTTTTAGGCCTAGGGTCGAACTCAAGGAAGTGGGATTAGAGGTGAATAAGTTTCTACGCCTTTCCTACAACGAATCTCTTCTGTTCGTTTATTATGTTTTTGGTGTTTTTCTATTTAAGATTTTTTTCTGATAATTTTTGTCCTTGAGGTACACCCTCAAAATCAGGTTCTTGGCTTTGAGCCAAATTAGGGTTTCAAAACTGGTCTTGCAATTTGCAAGACTGAGTACCTGCAAGTCAAGGATTATCTTTTCTCTTTTGTATATTTTTTTATCTTTTTAATGGCAGGAAAGAAAAATAGAAATAAGGTAAATATAGTATATACATATACGTATATATTATATATGTATATAGGGGTGGGGGTGGAGGTGGAAATGGCGTGTAGCACGGTGTCGAGTTGATCGTCGTCTACGAAGACGCAACCAACAGGACGAAGTGCCACGTGGAGTGTAGGATGGATGGGTGGAAGATGTGTGCGAAGATGCTTTCTGTACGCGTGTATCGGGGAATATCAGCAACTGGTGCAGATATTCCCGCGATACAACGTATGGTAGGTGATATCAAAATATATATATGTATATGTGTATATATGTAGATATATATCTATATGTAAATATATATGTATGGTTATAATTATATAGGCGTATATGTAGTTATATATGTATATATATATATATGTATATGTATATGGATATGTAAATATATGTATAGATAGATGTATGTATATGTATATATATGTATATATATTTATAATTAGATATATATGTATGTATATATAACTATATATATAGATATAGATATATATATGTATATATATAGTAATATGTCTATATAGTTATATATATGTGTATATGTATATATAAATTTAGTTTAAGTATCTATGTATATAGATATATGTAGATAGATATACATATATATATATGTATATGTATATATGTGTGTATATTTGTATATATATATGTATAAATATATATGTATATATCAGTATACATATATATGTATATATACTTATACTTAGTTATATAGGTACTAATATATGTATAGATATGTGTATATAGTGGTGTATAAGTGAATGGGTGTGCATACGAGAGTGTGTGTGTGTGTATGTGTCTGCAGGAGGGAGTGAGAGAGAGAGATCGTCTGCTGGAGGAAGAGGCACGGGCGAGTTAAGTCATCCGGAGCCTCTAGCTATCGTTTGATGGCCACGTGCAGGCACAGGTGCATAGGCACACAAAGAGGCGCGCGCTTGCAGGAGGGAGTGAGCACGAGGGAGGGACCGCAGTGCACCGTGCTACGTGCTAAGGTGGGTGCGGGCGAAGAAGCGGGCAGGTGCAGACGCGAGAGCAGGCGCTGGAGCGAGCACGGGGAGAGACGCGGGCGCAGGCTGGCGACGGTTGCAGTGAGGAGAGAGAGTGCCTGGTGACCGGAAAAGTGAGAAACTTTCTTGTCACTGCACTGTAGTAGCGTGAGATCGCAGCTACAGTGCAGGGGCAAAAAGTTGTCCGGCTGGCGCGTGAGAAATCGGTTAGGCCGCGGGAGGGGATTCACGACAGGGTGCGCGGAGAGGGGCGAGGGTAGCCTGCTAGCGTGCAGAGCACGCGGAACAGGCACCTTAGGCGCATGGAGGCCTGCGCTACTGTTGGCTACCGCTGCTTCTACTTGAGCTTTCGAGCTTGAAGCTGTTGTTAATGGCGGCGATGGGCTGGAACGACGAAACAGAGAGGTGAACCACCACGCCCACCGGCTCTTTAATGAGCTGGGCGGTGGTGGGACTCATAGTGGTGGTTGTGCACCACTGTGAGCTACTCCAGCCCGTAGAGTAGCTCTTCAAGAAGAAGAGAGGCTACGTATGGAGGGGAGAGGGGAGCAGACGGCCTGGAAGAAGGAGGTGTTGTTCTTGTGTGTTGGACCAGGCTCCCCTGCAAAGAAGATAGCTGTGCCTTTTTAAAGAGGAAGAAGGCAAGCACAGCCATGCCCTAGGCTATGCATGGCTGTGCATGGCTGGCAGGGAGTGGCTGTGCAGAGCATGGTGCGAAGAAGATCAAGCCATGCTTTGCAGCTGCAGAGAAAAAATTCAAAGTCAATAAAAAATGAGAATGGTGATTTTGCGAGGTAGCACTTGAGGAATACGTAAATTTCAAGGCCATTTTATTCACTCTCCTCCCCTCTCAAATAAATGCATGCATGCGTTTATTTTTACAAATGCGACTATGGCTACCTAATATACACTGGAAATGCTTGGAAATAGACAAGATGGCACAATTGCTGGTGCATTTTTGCTGTGCAAACAACAGCGTAAACTAAATCTAGCAAAATAGAGGGCAAGCAGGGGTGGTCCCCGATGTCCTTGGAATGGTCGGGAGGAGAATGAGGGGCGGCCAACGTAGATTAGGTCGACCCTTGGAGAGAGGGAGGATTCATCCAGCATCCCGGCATGATGTCCTCCATGATGGTGGTGAGCTCATGGAGGTGGAGTAGCTGACCTAAGTGAAGGTGGGTGTGTATGGAGCTAATGAGGTGTGTGGTGCCAATGGAAGCCAAGGGATGTGAATGGAGTCACTTGGCCGCCCATGGGGTCTTTTTATAGACCCAATGTCTTCTCTCTATAGAGGTGTGGAACTCTCTAGAGAGAGTCCAAGAGTGGCCAGCCAAGAGGTTACGAGATCCAAAAATTATGGATCTCATTTTGAATGCCTCTTGGTTGCTAATTTTGGCAACCAAGAGGTGGTGCCACTTCAAAAAGAGTTCTAGAGAACTCTAGAGAAGTGTGTGTGCATGAATGGGTGTGTGTGTGTGTGTGTGTGTGTGGTCGTGCTCTATATGGCTAGGTGGCTTAGGTTAGGTCCTAAGGGGTTTGGGTAGGTGTAGGTCTTGAATTAGGGTTACAAACAATAATTGCTAAGGGGAAAATGCAATTAAACTTAACCTAAGTTTAATTGAATGAGTGTGAACCTAATTGAGAGTGAAATAACTCAATTAGGTTAGGTTTAGGTCAACTGGAATCTCACCAAGTCCAATTGAAGTTGTGTAGGTTGATATCTAAGCTTAATTGGACTCAATAAGTCCAATTTACTTAGGTGAAGGTAATTGACTTTGATCTATGTCAATTGGGTTTGGTGAGGACCTAATTAGGTCCTTAGGTAGGTCTAGAGGTGATGTACTAGGGTTAGGACACCTTAATTTAGGTTCCTATGGGGTTGGGGTTAGGTCTAGGGTGAGAGATCCAAGATCAAGACTTGAATCTCAAAACAGGGGCAGGAGACCAGTATCAGACGTCCAATAATATGATCAGACGACTTATACTAAAAAATCAGAAGTCCAGACTTCAGTTCTGGACGTCCAATCTGAGTCAGGGGGAAATCAAGGTTTTGTTTTGGGTATTTTGCAGAAATTGGACGTCTGACAATGTGTCTGGATGTCCAATAACACTGCAGAAGTGGGTTTGAGGTGTGCAGAAGATGGCTAAGGGTCTTGGACGTCCTATAACTTATCTGGACGTCCAAATAACGGATGGAACTAGGTTTTTAGGACTTCCTAGTGTATTGTGACCTAATCTAAGGGTGTCTAAGGCTTGGGGAATCTCTAGGCTATCCTAGGGCTAGGATGGACCTATGCTCTTCACATTTTACTGCTTTATTTCTACTTAATAGAATAGAAAGCCTTTAACTCCCTTACATTTTTATTCCTACATATAAACTAAGCCTTCTACTCCAACTTTGCTGCAACTCCCGTTATTTCTGATCCAGCTTCAGATCCAGCTCCAGATCAAGCTCCTGATAAGCTTATTCCCTCCAATTGACATAATGTACTTAATCAGCAGATTATAATATTATTTCTTTCATAGCTAAAGAAGAGTAGTAAAGATGCAGGTAATGCATATGCATGCATGAATAACCCTAACTTATGCTAAGTCCTAGCTTAATCTAGGTCAATTAAGACCTATGATTGCTACGCAATCAACTAGGTTAATCAGGAATCCTAACTCGAGAGGGTTAGGTGGTGGTTTTCACCCATTTTGGGTTTCCACCTTAAAATGACTTATGCCATTGTGTGATTGCTTATTTTTGAGATTGTGATTTATTTTAATTCCAAATTTTATACATCATGCATATCTCGCCCCCTTTAGTAGCAAATTGCATTCTGTAGCTAAATTCAGGCCCTGGTAATCAACATTTCGAGATAATCCTATCAATGGCACCTAAATTGGCAATAGGTTCATACATGCCCCCGGTAGGATACTTAGATATCCTAGTAGACAAGCACTGAGGAGACGATATGTTATAACACATCTTTGAGGGGAGCATTTTTCATTCTACCTCTTCATGCAAGGAACTCATCCAATCAACTTGAGTGTTCGAGTCACACCTAAGCCAAATCTTCGAGAAAACATTTTCAGAACAGAACACTTTTTGCATTATACTTCATTAAGTGCACTAAACTAAACTGGTGTGTGATTTTCGGATGCTTAGGCTACTAAGTCCCGTAAATCAAAGGGAAGGCAACGGGGTAGAATAATCCCTAAGCCTAAGACTTAATACATCCACCTCATACTTTCCACAACCTCTTAAGGAATAATCTAGATCTTAACAAATATGTGAGTGTTTAGGCCTTAGAATGGGCCCAAGAGCCCTAAGGTTAGTATCCATCACTTAACTCTTAAGATTTAGCCCTTCAGGTCTTAATTCATCATCTGATCCATCTTAGAACTTAGGCAAGTTCCATATTCATTTACAGGGACTATCACCATTTTCTTCTGTTGTTCGCTCCTTTTCTCTTTTTTTCCTCCTCAAGAAAGATTTTTAATTATGTTCACAAAATTTTCCTCTCTTTTATCCTTTTTTTTTATGAAACCCATCCATGAATTGAATTTCACCATGTTTCGCACTTTAATGCCCCCCACGCCTAAGATTTGCAATGTCCTCATTGTAAATTAGGTGGGTTCGAGTTCAACTTAGATTGTACAGTAGAATAGGTTCAATTAGGTGGTGAACAGGTTGGGATGACTATTGCGGATGATTTCAAGCTCTGATACGAATATCGGAGGTGAAGTTGACTATTCTAATGAACGAACCCTAAAGTACAATATGACTTCAAATGAACGATAGGATATATGGGTCTTGGGTTTTTTCAAAATGAGAGCATGCCTCCCGTTAAGCGCTAATTTTAACGCTATTGGCTAGGTAGAATACAACTGAAAAGGATATGTCATCTACCACATTGTGATGAGTGGTAGGAGAAAATATGCAATCATGATGAAAGAGAATCGGATGGCCCAAAATGAGTACCAAATCATGATGAAGAGTTAATCCAGAAGGTCTCTGATATGGATCAGGTAGATTCACTTTTGGGTGTCTCTTATTGAGTTTTTTCGGAGGAATCACAGATAAGGTGAAGTAGTCAAGGGGCTTTGAGGTCAGATTGTGATGAGTCCAAGACCCTAAAGTGGTGAACCTAGTCAACGTAACCTAAACGAAGTCCATGATTGGAAATGTTTTGTACCCAATCAAGACATCCAAAAGAATTCAATGACTATAGCAGTTCGAGGCAGGTGGACCTTTGGATCAAAAACTCGCACACCCGAGAATTACTTGGGTAGCCAAGAAAGGAGAGCCCTGCAAAGGCCCTTACACGGTAGAGCATCCCCACGAGTTACAGGGTTTTCCTCGCCTGACCTTCCTTGTCACCATAGATCCAAGTAGGCTAGAATGTGCGAATTGAGCCTTAAGTTTACCAATTTTTGGCCTAATTGTGCCTTAGATTTTCACTTGAGTTAGAAATTGATTCAACTTAAGACTTAATTTGAGGTTGGTTGATTCACAAACTGAACCAACTTCACTTGACCTGCCCTAAAGTTGAGGATGGAATTCGGGTCAACTCACTCGAACCACCCTATTTTCCTTCTCAAGAGGTTATTAGGTCCCAACTTTCATATTCAACTAAACTTAGAACCTTGATTTTAGGGTTTGAAGCTTAGATTAGTTTAATTAAGGGTTTAGGTAGCACACAAATTCTAGAAGATTCATTCCCCTGATGGATGGCAAGTGTATACTAGCACTTCAATCCTAAGGTGAAAAACCAAATTGGCTTTGTTTCCAAGTTGAAACTAATTCCAGATATGGCACATTGGACGAAAACAAGAAGGTGAGTAGTCTAAGGTGCTTTATGTCCCTAATAGGTTCAAGTAGCAATGAATGGGTGTTCTAAATCGAATCAAATCAAATTTGATCACAATCAATCGAGATAATTAGGAATCTTTTACCTTGAATGATATTAATCGAAAAATAAGGTAGGGTTGGATTCCTAATTTCTGTTGTTTCATTTTTTATCTTCCTAAGTGAGAGAGGGGATTAAGGAAGAAAGGGAAGATGACCTGCCCATGGTGTGGTTGCTCTAAGTGGATGATCTTGAGCACTTGATTCACCTTGAAACATTCAAACAAGACAAGTTAGAAATTGAAAGTAGGGAAACTGCACATTGCTCACCGAAAATGATACTAAGATGTTAACATGCTTTCATCGAGTTTAAGAAAAATGTCGTAGTATAGCAAAGAAAATGAATCAATGCTTAAATTCTATAATCTCGAATGTGAGCTTAAGGTGCTCTCAGGGAGCAAATTAATCGCAATTTAAATCGCTAATCAAGTGAACAAAATGAAGCATAAAGAGCTTAATATAAAAAGAAATATAGCACTCAATAAATATTTGTATCAAACTAAAAAAAAAATGTAAGTGTTTGAGGTAAACAAATGTGTTTTTCAACTAAGAGAAAGTCCCCAACACTTAGAATTTTCTCAACCACAGAAAAGCCTTCACAATGCCAAGCACAAAACATGGACCAAGGCTTGGCCTAAGCACAGAACCGGCCTAATTCTCAGCACAAAGGATCCTCTTCAAAGTAAGCCACAACCTATCCAAACCTCAACCCCAAACCTGGTTCCAAACCCAATCAAAGCCCAATTCACACCCATGTGTGTCCATGATAAATGCCAGTTTATAATCATTCTTATGCCCTAAAATAGGTCTAACTCTTAGGATTTTAATTCTGTAATCATGTTTTTGGGCTGCATTTTGGCATTCCAGTAGGTTGGGCATGCATTGCATTATTTTGTGTTTTTAATATGTTTATTTGAGTGTTAGGGATAAGTAGAGAGTCAGATCCCATAAACCCTAGCACATTGGAAGGCAAAAGATGAAAAGGAAGCCCAAATTCAGATGGATCCTCGCTGAATCCAGCTCATCACTGCTGAATTCCAGCACCACTTAGTTAGGCTTAGCTCATCTCAACTTCATATAGCTAATTCCAGCTAGATGGTAGCTCAAGCTAGCTCAACGCAGTTGGCTTCAACTAGATTCCAGCTCAAGCTAGTTGAGGCTAGCTCATCTCATCTACATTCAGCTCACCTTAGTTGAGTGAAAACTCAGGCTTACTCAATTTAGTTGATCCCACCTCCTCTTAGCTCCATCCTAGCTCTAGGAGGCTCTACCCAACTAGGGGTAGCTACTGCCATTAACTAGTTAAGCCTAGTCAACTGAAGAATCTCTCAACTAGCTCAGGTCAGCTCAACTTAGTTGATGCTGAGCTACTTGACCTAATCTAGCTACCTCAACTAGTTGGGTAGCCTTCGAGAAGACCAACTCCAAACAAAAGAAAACAAACTCAACATAGCTAAGCTTGGTGGCTAGCAAAGAACTAATTAGCTAAGCTAGCTATTGAGCTCCACATCAGCTATCTTCAGTAGCGGTCAACAGCAGCAACCTTCAGTGTAGCTCCATTAAGCTCCACTACAGCTAAATCCTAACTCCCCTACTCCTCCTTCTACTCTACTAGTTAAGCTAGCTAGCTTAGCTTATCTCTACCTCCTTTACCATGGCCATCCACCTACTTTACCTGTACGTAGCTCCACTACTACCTCCACCTTAACCCAACGTTAACCTAACCTAAACCCAATCCCAACCACCAATGTTGGTGCCAACTTTAGGTGCCTCTTCACCATAACTCCCCCTCCCATGTGGCGCCAACTTTTCCTCCAAAAATCCACCTCATCTCCACCATCCATCAAAGCTACACCTTATCACCACCCTTCATTCCTCCCCCCTTCTAGAAGCTCCCCTTTTGGCGCCAACACCTAGTGTCTCTCCAGCACCAAGAGAAACCAATACCACCATAACCACCTCCCATACACCACTTTAGGTGGCACCAACCTATCTCCACCCTAGGATCCTATAACCACCACCCAAAACCAAATCCTAACACTCCAATAAGTGGTGCCAACCCTTAACCCTAACCTCACCTAATAGATGGTGCCAACCATACTTAACTCAACCATAACCACCACTCAACACAACCTTACAATTGGGGCCAACCCTAATCTACCCTACATGCATTACCACCATCCTAAGCCTTAATCCTAGCCACCCATCAAAGCCACACCACCCTTAACCCTATTTGGCACCAACCTTCCCCCATACACTCTATAAAAAAACCACTAAGTACCCATTTCCATCCATTTCTGCTCACCAAAAAACCTAGACCCACAGCTATACAATTCATCCAAGGAAGGAGGAGAAGAAAACATGATCATGGACACAACATACCCCCCTCTCTAGTGCCATCTTCTTCTCTCTTCTTCCTTGTGCCATGCCAAGGAGCAACCTGCTTCAAGGCAATGGCTAGGTAGAGGATGAAAAGCCAGGGTGGACAAGCACCCTTGCTTGAGGAATAGAGGATGATACCAGGAGCACAGAAGTTTCCTTCATAGTGCGAGAGCTACTACACTAGGAGCAAAAGCTTTTCGCTACTTGGAGGCCCTTTCTTCATCTCTTTTAATTTCTTGTATTAGCTAGTGTTTTTCTTATTTTCTTGTAACAAGCATTCCCCTACCTGTTGTTGATTTCACTAGTAATATAAGAATTTAGTTGCCTTTCATTTTCCTTCTTTCAATTTCGTGTGTTTCCTATTTCTAGTAGTTCTAGTGCACCACTCTCTCTCTCTCTCTAATTATCTTAGGTCTCCATGCACCTAGAGTGAGCTTAGAGAGGAGTTTATCTTGTCACTCAATTTCTAGTTGATAGGTGTAGTTTCTTTAGTGTAATCATCTTCACAATTATGCCTGTTATCTCAAAAACCCTAAAAGCAACAAAAATCAAAATACAAGAAAGAAAATTGGCCTCCTTGATTTGAGAGAGTGAGAGAGAGAATCACTTATTTGAGTAAGAATTGGCCTCCTTGGATGACCCTAAATACCACCACTATCTAGGTTTACAAATTTCAAAAGTGATTGGATTTCACATGTTACAACGACAAAAACCCACTTTTATAAATTATGTGATTTTCGCTGTCACTTTTTGGCGTTGTTGCTTGGGAGGCACGGCGTAGTTGATATTCATGTATCTGTCTTGCTTACTTGAGTCTTCACAAGTTTTGTGTTTTGCTTTATTTAGGTGCAAATAAGGAGCAAGAGTGGGATTCAGATTCACATGGAGTGGAAAACTTCAAGTGTCTTGTCTTCTGCATACTTTAGATTAGTACCCCAGGCCATTTCTTTCATTAAAAATAAAAATCTCCTAAAAAGAAATCTTTAAATTATCAGAAAAATAAAAAAAATGTAAAATTGAGGGTGGTGGAACCCTAAAAATTATTTTGTTGCTTGTTTGCTTCAGTTCTCCACCACATCCTTATTGGTGTTTGATTTTTGAAAATCTAGACTTCTGTCTTGATTTTCAAAAATTGAGTTTTGCCAGTTAGAGGCTTCCAAAAATCCTCAAACTTCAACCAAGGACACCCCTTTGAGTCAAGAACCTTGATTCAAAATATTTCATAAATTTTTGACAAGTAAGAAAAATTAAAAAATTCATGGACTAAACAATGGTCAAACCTTATTTCCTTACTATTTTATTACTATTCGTGAATTTTATAAATTTTTCTACTTATCATATTTGGACAAACTTTATATTATTGAAAACCTTCAGAAATTTTCTACATCATATAAAATTCTCAAAATGTTTTGAGGTCATTTGCGGTTTTTGTAAAATCCCTTTTCCGAATCTATCATTTCTAACTTTTGACACTAGTATAAAGAAAAATTCCAAAAAAATATCAATCAATTTCCTAAAATATCAAAAAAATTATTTTCGAATTCCTTGTTTGATTTAGGTGGTGTTCTTTCTTGTTTGGATCACTACTTTTAATGATTTTGATAAAAAGAGATTCATTTAGGAGTTGTTGACTTAGGGTTTTCAACTTTAGGGTTTTGATTTTCTCTTACTCACACAATCCAATTAAAGGAGTTGGTGATTGGCTTTCACCAACTCCAAAACTTGATTGCCAAGTTGTGTGAAGCATTTCAAACTTTTTTGAATCATTAACAAGGGAGAATCTTAAAATTTTGATTAAATCTTATCAAACCCTAAAATCCTTTAATCTTAATCCTTATCTGCAAACATCCATGTTTTTCCTTTGGGCATCACATTCCCACCCAAGTTCGCACACACATAAAAAAGAAATGGGCATTATCCTAACTAACGGTCATCGCATTCTCATGAACTTTAAGTTCCTAAACATAAATTAAAATTGGTAGTGATTTGACCACTAAGGACTTCATTTCATTATAGGCTCGATATGCAAATTTCAAGTTATCTTTAATTATTCCTAATTTCCATAATAAATGTGGTGTTAGACTAAGAGGGAAGTCAAATAATGAGTATGGGTTTACACAAGCCCATGGCGATTTTCCCAGGACATGCTTGGGCCCAAGCCACCTCTATTGTCTAAACAGGTTAATTCTGGGAAGTAGGTCCACTTATTGATTTCTTGATTTACCAGGTTCCCAAGTCTTAGGTTCTTAAGATGTCCACCCTAAGCTAGGCTTAGATTTTGTTTGCTTGCTTGCACACTTCTTCTCATCTTTCCCTTCTCTTCTCCCCATCTTTCTTCCTGTATGCATGGGTGACGGTCAAAAAATCCGCACTTGGAAGGACCACTTGATTTTGCCCAACGAAAAAAAGTTCACTTTTCCCACATTCTTCCTCTTCTTGCAAAAACATGGAAAATCAACAAAATAGGTCCACAAATACATCCACATCCACCTTTAACCCTTAATTTGACCCACATTTTGACTTCTCCCTCCCTCACTTACCCAGCCTGGAGCTACCTCAAAATCTATCTAATGTTGAGATGCCTAATCAACAAACCAAGGCCCCCTGCCCAATCCCTTATATATGATGGTTGAGCAACTAGCTCAAATTCAAGCAAAATAACAATAGTTGGCTAGGACTATCACGAACCTAGCCAACCAAGGGGAAAACATGCCACCCCCTCAGCAGCCTGTTGTTCCTCTTAAGGATTTTTATGATCCTTCTAGTTACGAGGATAGACCAGCGATGGTCATACCAGAGGGGGACCTTGAGATTAAACTAGCTCTTTTAAACCTAATCAAGCACTTCCATAGCCTTCAAAGGGAAGGCCTATTTAGCCACCTTGAGGGACTAACACTCCTCGCACAGACAACTGATAGCGAAATACGCATGATTTGTAAAAGCAGGTTTTTAACATCGTTGTAACACACGAATCCACTCTTGCTTTTAAATTTATATCCTAGATAGGGGAGTATCTAGGGTCGTCCAAGGAGGCCAATTGTTTGCAAAATTAATCCTCTTGCTTACAAATAGATCTCAACTTTCTTTTTGGTATTTTAAATATGGAATTTTTTTGTTTTGAAAAGACGAGGGCAAAATGCGAATTGTAACGGAAAGTACTAACACCTACAATTGCTTAACTAAAACTTAAAAGATAGAAATATCTTCTTCCTAAGCTCACTCTATGCAAGTGGAGGCCTAGAGTAATTAGGAAGAAGAGGTGAAACAAGTGCTAGAACCAAAAGTAACAATTGTAATAAAAAGCTAAAAGAAGGCAATTTAATTGACTAGAATTGGTGTTTTTTTCAAGGTCAAGTAGAGGAATGCTTCTACTAAAATAAAAAAATCTAAAAGCAAGAAAAGAAACACAAATCCTCTTACAAAAATGGTGAAGAGAGTTTTCTTGCTCCAAGCCTAGCTACTCCTTGGCTTGAAAAGAGGGCCTCCTTCTTCTCCTTCCTTGAGAGCTCCTCCAAGGTGGAAGCTACCACCTTCAATGCTCTCCTCCAAGGGGGGGGGGGGTGTGCACCACCCTCAAGAGCTCCTCCAAGATGGCGTGGACCACCTTCAAAATTTCCTCCAAAGATCTTCCTTGCCTGAATTTTATAGCCAAGGATGCCTTGAATGGTGGTGGGTAGTGGTCTTTTTATAGGGTAGGATGGGGGGTTAAGGTGCCCCTTGAAATGGAGGGCTAGGATGGAAGGATGGAGGTGGTTGGTGATCCTATGGCCAAGGGTATTTGGCGCCAACCAAAGGGGTGTTAAAGGGGGTGGATATGGTGGTGTTGGTGGCTTTTGGTGGTGGAGAGACACCACTAATTTGGCGCCAACCTAGGGTCTTCTAGAGGGGGGGTTAGGTGGATGGTGGAGATGGATTTAAGGAGAGGTGTATGGTGGAGATGAAGGGGGTTTTTGGAGGGAAAAGTGGAGCCATCAAGGGGGTGGTTAGGGTGGTTTTGGCACCACTTTTAAGTGTCTTTTAGAGGTTGTGGGTAGGCTAGGTTGGTGCCAAGTAGGTTAGCTTATGTGGAGCTAGTTGTATGGAGTTGTTAGGTGGGTTTTTGGGGTGGTACAAGCCAAGGAAGTTGGAGCATAGCTAAGCTAAGCTAAGCTAAGCTAGCTTAGCTAATGGAGGAGTAGAGTAGAAGGTGTTGGAGCTAGGGTTTGGAGGGAGGAGCTGAGGATGAGATGTCTGGAGCTGAAATTGGAGCTGGCTGGTGCTGAAGAGGCTGTCATGGGGCTGCTCTAGCTGGCTTAGCTTGCTAGTTCTTTGCTAGTTGCTAAGCCAAGCTAAAGTGAGCTAGCTTCTACCATAATGAGCTGAGGTGAGCTAGGTCTGGTTCTCCCAGGGAGGATCAAGCTTGTTGAGGCAGTTAAGGTAGCTTAGCTGAACTAAGTTGAGCTAAGCTGAATCCCCGGGAGCTGGACTTGAGCTTCCTGAGCTGAGATGAGTTCTTCTTCATCTGGCTGGAGTTGAGTGGAGCTGGATATAGCTGGGTCTGATTTGGTGTGAACTCCTGTCAACTCAGCTGAGCTAGCTAGAGCTGCCTGTGGACTAGTGGGAGCTAAGATGAGCTAGACTCAGCTAAGTTGAGCTAGATCTGAGCTGACTTGAGCTAGGGTGAGCTAAGATGAACTCTCTTGAGCTGCCATTTAGCTAATATTAGCTGAATGGAGCTGGGAAGAGCTAACTCTAGTTCAAGTGAACTAGGTTCCAACTATGGTGAGCTGGATCAAGTTGAGTTCCAGCTAGTCTGGGCTTCTCCTTCACCATTTGCCTTCTTGAGTGCTTGGGTTTTAAGGATCTGCATACATGTTCATCCCTAACACTCACAAAAACATATCAAAAAGATAATAAAAAATGCAATGCATGCCTAACCTAATTTATGCCTAAATGCTGCCCAAAAACCCGTTTGCGAAGTAAAATCCTAAGAGCTAGTTTTGTTTTAATGCATAAGAATGATGATAAACTGGCATTTATCAACAACCCATTCTCCTAATATGCGAGAAGATTTATGGCTGATGCGGTTATTCCTGCTTTCTCGTAAAGATAAGGTCAATTACTGGTTTAGAATTATTGGTAGACCTATTAACACATGGCCTTAGTTAAAAAGTGCTTTCCTTAAAAAATTCTTCCCCATTCATTGTACAAATTCTTTGAGAAGATCTGTTATGACCTTCCAACAAAAATCTACCGAGACTTTACATGAAGCTTGGGAATGCTCCCAGGTTCTTTTAAGAAGTTACCTGCATCACGAGGTTCCTTTATGGTAGCTCGTGCAGATCTTCTACCATGGATTAAAAGATCAACCACGACGTCTTGTCAACGCCTCTTGTGGCAGTGATGATAACATCATAATGAGCCATAACTAGCTTCAATTAGTCAGGATTAATTGACAAATGCTTCTACATAATCGCCTGAGTGTCATAATTCTTTACATATCCATTCTAAGAGAATATTAAGATAGGGTTAATTATGCAGTTTTAACATCACATCATTAAAGTAGAGTAACCACAGGGTTTGCCAGGGATTAATCTAAGTTCTAATGAGCATTAAAGACTAATAAGAGGGTCCATGCAGACAGAAATGGGGTTTCACGCATTTCAAGAACCAATACAGCACCTAAACCCTAATTTCAGACCTGCTTAAAATAGGAGATTCTGGTCAGGATTAAATTCATTTAAACCTTCTAAAATTTATATAAAAATATTCCTTGAGGTTTGGCATCCATGATTTAACCTTTGGAACCTATATTGATCATAAATCTAATCACAGACAAAGTTCTGCCCTAATTTAGGTTTCTACGGAAATTACCTAGTAAACCTTGGTCAAAACTCAAATCTGACTTTACCATCAAATTCCTTGGGTCAAAATTTGGTTTGTACCAAAATTTGGGCCCAATCAAAATCCATGTTGACCTATTTTGCATTCTAGTCCCTTAGAACCCTATTCTTCACATATAAACCCCTAGCTTTTGAAATTCTTTGCGAATAGCCCTAAACTTTGTTATCTTCTTTCCAAGTAGGTCCCTGTTGTCATTAGAGGTCAACCAACCACCAAGGATCCTTTGACCTTACCTGCTGATGTAAACACGTTTGAATCACATAAACTATCAATTTTTGCATATTCTTAGACATATAGTTTCATCATACAATATAAATATTGCATAACATGCATCATCTTGCATTTAGGATAGATTGTATAAAGTTTAGGTTAATTTTCTCTTTTTATGGTTAGGAAACAGGGTGATATTTAATCAGGGCCTTAGATTGAAGACCCAACTGTACGGATCTGATCAGGGCGACGATTGGAGTTCAATGACTCTAAGATCGCCTCGATCAGACTTCCATAGTATCAGATGCAATCCAAGAAAGATATGAGGTCAAGGGGCCAAGGTGGTGTAACTCCATTCATAAGATGACAAATCCGATCGCACGGATAGGTTCGGATCGACGATTGCAACCCAACGACACAAAAATCGATTCAATCTGACATTCCTGGCACCATCGACAAGCATTGGAAAATGGATGGCCTAGATGGCACCACTTGGCGCCATTTTAGCCACTTACACCGGCCCACGAATTCCTGGTTCTCTCTCTCTCCTCATGAGCTCATTTGATCTAGGCTATTGCATCTTGATCTAGTGGCCATGGACGGGTGTGCCTTAAATCAGAAGCTTGCCTAAAGAGAGGCCGTAGCATAGCGGTCGAGGCATTACACGTGCAAAGGTCATGCATTTGAATTGAGCGCAATGCCCCTCCCACTTATGCGTGAGCATGAAATCGAGCCGTTCGATCAAGCATCAACGACACAGATGATCTAATTGGTTGGACATGCAAGATGATGCCTGATCTCATGCGTGGGAGGCACAATTTGTGAAGGCTTGCAATTACGTGATCTGGGCCATTGATTCCTCATTTAACTATGGAGATGTTGCCGTGTTACCTCTCAACGGTTGAAGAAGTGATGGAGCATTTTAAGCCATCCGATCTCTTGATCGGATGACTGAGAATGCCCAATCATGCATAAGCGTTGAGCGCAGAGGAAGGAGAGGAGGTAGGGGCATGCGCACATTCTTCAGTGACGTGGGGTCTTTAGTGGCATTTATATTCGTCACTAAAGACCCCCTCATTTAATGGTTTAAGATTGAATTGTCAATTTTGCCCTCAATTCCTACAACTATAATGGAGACCCCTACAACTCGAATTCTCATCCCTTCCTTCATCTCTCTCCCTCTCGAAAGCTCTAAAGAAGGTTGTCCCAACCCAGGATGCTCCTCTAGAGTTAAAACCAAAATTTTTCCACTTCTCACCCCGTTTGTGGAGCTTCCATGGTCGTTTTCTTACCCCGTTCCAGAAGTGGATCTCGCAACAACAATGCCTTACCTCACCCCTAGTTCTTCCTTCTTCATTCTCTATCTTCCATCTCTGTTCTCCATCTTCCATGTGTCACCTGTTCCAGCTCATCCTCCAAGCAGCCAACAAGGAAGATAATTTCTCACCTCCCTTCCCTTTACTGCTTTCTAGATTAGATTTACTGCTTTCTAGTTGTAATATTTCTAGCTTTCTAGTTGTAAAAGCACTAGCTCTATTATGAAAAGTGTTTTTCTCTTTCTCTCTCTCTTCTAGTGTTAATATCGCAAGTAAAGTTGATTCATTGTGATTATCCCATCTTAAAACTAAAATTATAAAAAATATATAATTGCGGATTGTGAATCAACGTAGCCTCCCTGTGTTTGACTTGAAATTCCTTTTTAGTTTCGGTAACTTTATTTGTTGATGAATTTTCTCGCAAATTGCACTACAATGACAGGTTTTCCAAACTCAATCTTTTTGCGACTATTCTCTGCCACAACATTTTGGTGCCATTGCTGGGGAGGCGATGCTCTTTGATTTTTTGCATTTTCTGACTTGCTGATCATTTACCTCACTTCTCTCCTTTCTTATTGTGATTGCAGGTACTCTCACGAGGTGGGCAAAACCAGTAGATTAGAGAAAGTGTTATTGAAGGTTCTGTAAGTAATCCCACCTCCCCACCCACTAGATTTCTTTAGACCACCTAATAACACAAATCCTAATTAACCTAGGAGCTTGCATAAACTGTAAGGTTAGTTTGGATTGTTTGTTTGACACTTCCACCTACCTCACACTCCGCATATTAAAGAAAAATTTTTTAAAATCACACAGAGGTACACAACCTCATCTAATTCTTCATACCCAACCGATAACAAGATCTTTGGGATTGGTACACTCATCAACACAAAATTGAGTAGAAATTAGATTACATAATCACTTGTGTGCCTAATTAAGTGGTGCATCAGGCCAACTGTTTGAGTTATTTGGGTCTCACCACTTCAAGTAAAAATAACTCATCAAGTAGCTGCCAAATAGGTTCAACTTTTAGGACTAAACCAGGCACTCCACATCTTTAGTTTGATTTCAAAGGAAAACATCTTCACCTATGTTTTCAAAACCTGGTGTGCGAACTGAACTTGATTGAATATACCTAAAGTTGAATCCTAAATGCTACTAAGCAAGATTTAAACCCTAAAATTCACCGCATCCAAAAATAATATTGCTTGAAAACCATTGGTTGTGCATGCACACACATATTAACTAATCATTATGGGCACGACTCAGATAAAAGGGCCCATCACGTTTCAAAGCACATTCAAACCTAACCCTAATTTAAATAGAGTAGACGCTAGCCTTATGGATTGGACTCACTCTTCGGAGCCCAGATTGAGATTATTTTCGATTATTTTGCTTCTACCATTCAATCTGATGTCTAGCTAGGAGAGTAGAATCAAACAATCACTGTTGTGGGTATCAAAGGAGCCTGAGGCGAAAGCCAAGGGAGGAACCTTCTCCCTGGCCCCTCCCTATAACTGGTTGGATTGACCGGAAAGAAGTAGATCAAATCGTTTCTTCATCTCAAGATGGGTTTTGAGAATCCGTAGGTCTTTAGGCTAGCTTACCTAAGGATAGGTTTGATTGTTTGTATTGCAGGATGCCTTTCTTTCTCCTATTTGTAATGAATCGTTCCACATTCTACACGCATTCTCGCTCCTACCCTTCTGACACATCTTATCCCCAATATGATGATTATTATCCCGATCCATGCTGTAATCAACCATCTACTAGTTGCGATAACTCGGATTGGGGATATAGTTCTGGACCTCTGTGTTCAGGGTTTAACCCTGGACACCATTATCTTAATTCTTATCCTTCTCCAAGCTACATCGATTATAGATCACCACCCTTATATGGACAACCTAATATTTTCTACAATATGAACGAAATGTTGATCCTTACCCTTCCCCAAATTACACTACATATAGGTCATCACCTCTTTATGGACAACCTGAAATGACCTATTATCAGGGAGGGTATCAAGAACCTCAATTTGTTGACTCCCTTGGACTGGACCCAAACCCCCCTAGCCTGAACCAAACCATTTGGTTCAGGTTAACTAGGTCCAAGATAAGGTTTTGGCTAACTTAAGGAATACCATACAATCTTTAGAAGCTCAGCCAATACCTTGCTTGAAGAATTGGAGCCTCTGATTGAAATGATTGACAATCTTAACAAGTATTTGCTGGATTGGCTCCAGGATGTTAAGGATAAGGACCCGGGTGAGTTTCGGATTAGGAAGTTATCGAAATTGAGGATGCGATTTATGATTACTATAGTCCAATCTTTGGAAGATTCCCAGGATGAACCTGTTGAATGCTCTGAATCGGTGTTTTAAAAGTAATGCATTGTAGTATAGCCAATAAATCGCATAGAACACTTAAAATTTATAGCTCGAAAGAAATCTGAGGTTGAATGCAGAGAACAATATAGCAATTTATCTCAAGATCACAATTGTAAGCAAGAATATAACAATGTAATAACAATTTCAAACACAAATGATATAAATATAGATTCAAAAGTCAATGTGGCAAAAAGATTAGGGTAAAAATGGTGATTTGAATCACCAAATTACCCTATTACAATTCTACCTAAATAATGCAATAGTATCAATCAACCAAATGCCATGTCAACTTAAGTCCTACAGTGTCTCAAAACCTCAGGCCTAAGGGAGAGGCATAAGCACAGCACATCACAGCACCAACACCAATAGAGGAGAAGGCCTCTTCAGATTTTGACTAAGTGACGAGAGATAGGGAGGTAGTGCAAAACCTCGCCTCTCTTTCTCTTTCTTTCCTTCTTTTTCTTTCTCTCAAAGACTCAGGGTTAACCGGGTAATCAGGTAGGAACAGTAACCAGATCCGAGTGTAGGGCTACGTGTGTGGAGTCGCAGTCGAGCAGCGAAACGGGTCTAGTCAGGTGAACATGAGTGGGTAAGCGAGGACCTCACCCCCAGGTGTTTGAGGTGATAAAGCCTATTGGGAAAAATAATATATGCGGCTGCAATGCTTCTCCCACCAATGTGGGACTAAAGTGCCACCTCGTTCTTCATGCGTCAGCTGCTACGAAGATGCCTCCAATTGAGGCAGTTACAAATGTTGGCATCCCCAATCAGGGGCCTGGGAAGGGCCCTGGGACTACTCTGCGTGACCTGGGCCACTTGAATAACGTGGTGAGAGCTCGCTTGAAGTAGCTGCAGCAATGGTGCTGTGGTGCAAACACTTGAAAACAAGTAACACAGTCTAAGAGCCCTAGTTAGAAGGTTCAAAGGCTTCGCAATGGTACGTGGAATGTGATGGCAGCGTCCGTGGAGTGTGGGAATGAGTGTGGCGAGTGGACAGAGGCGAGGATGACCGAAGGAAGTGGGTTTGTTTGTCTAGGTGTTTGGGTGAACGATGGGGTGAAGTAGGTTAGGGCTTTTGTAGAGGTGGATGTGGCGATGCTTATGAGGTTGGTGGCGAGGCTTATGGTGCAGTGAAGCGAATGGAGAGCCTTGTCAAAGTAGTTGCCAGAGCGGAGGAAGATGAAGTCAAGGGAGGCGATGTAGTGGTCGAGTCATGAGTGGCAAAGACAAAGATGTGAAGTAGCGAAGTTAGGGAGATGATTTGAGTAGGTACCAGACAATGGGGAGGTGGAGCGATGTCGGGTCTAGTATGGTCGGCATTGGAGACAAAGGTTACTTCGGTGGGGTAGAAGTGGTGACAACGATGAGGATTGGGGCACCCATTGGTATGGCACGATGTGGAAAAGGGAGAGGAAGGAGAATCTGCCACTGGTATTGCAAGTGGATGATGAGAGTGGTCGGAGGGAGTCGTTGGAAATCATGGAGCCTTTTTCCGGAGAAGAGGGAGGAAAGAGGGGTATTCCAAGCCAAAAATGATCCTAGGGAGATCGGCATGCAACATGGGTCTTTATATAGGCCTTAGAGGGAGGTTTAAAACTTGGAAACCAAGCTTTCAAGCATGGTAAGCTTGATGCACAAGAGACACCTGACTCTTTGAAGGATTTGCATGAGCTTTTCAGAGAGATTTGGAGACTTGGACATGGCTCAATAGGAAGGAGATTACCTAACGAATCTCCCTTTCAATTTTGAGAGGGATTTGTCAAATAATCACAAAGTTCTTGCCAAAAGAAGCTTGCCAGAGTAGGATTCCTACACAACAATGGTAGAGGGACCTATTTGCAAAGAGTGATGACAAAGATAGGGGGTATTTGCAAGGAATTTCAAAAGTTGAGGGGTTGTGTGAGAGAGAAAGAGTTAGATTGGACCAAATTGCAAACTAGGTCAAGACAATCTCTGATTGGGCCCAACTTTTGATATAAACCTACTTTGGGCCTAGGAAATCCAATGGTGAAGTTGGATTGTGGTTTTGACCTTGTTTGAATAGGTAATTTATGTAAAAACCCAAATTAAGGCAATAGTCTATCTGAGACTCTGTTTCAAGTCAAAATGGGTTCAGATCGTCAAATCAAAGATGCCAAAGCCTAGAGAATATTTTTATATGATTTTTAGAGGATTTAGATAAATTTTATTCTGACCAAAACCTTATTTAATTAAGAGAATCTATATTTAGGGATTCAGATGTCCACTAATTCTTGAAATGTGTGAAAACCCATTTTTTGTCTACATAGACCCACTTATTAGGCATTAAAGACTAAATGACCTTTAATAAGCCCTTGGCATACCCTATGGTTTTTCTGTATTTTTGATAGTTGGTAAAATTATAGAAATAACCTTGTTTTCATCTTTTTTTCTAAAAATAACTCATCCTGCTCAAGAGACCTTTTGGCTGTTATGTCGAAGCTTTTATTGACTTTATAAGACCAAATTGAGCTAGTTATGGCTCATGATGGTGTGCCCATAAGAACCCCCATCAGGAGAGTTGATGTCAAAATCCACTTAGGCACCTATAGGGGGACACGTTCTACGAGACCAAGGTTGATGAGGTTGTTCTAGAGCAATTAAATAGGGATGAATTGAATTCTTCACCTGAGATCCTTGAGTTGGGGAATGAGGAAACGTATGTATCCATGGATCAGAAAGTATTTGATGATTTTGTGACATACATTAATGCAGATTTAGAATTCTTTGATTCTAAAGGTGAAGAATCATTATGTGAAGTCTCACCTGAGTTTACAATACACGATTTCAGTGAGTGAACTGGGCCTGAGGAATTCGATGAATCATTTGATGGCCCTAAAATTGAGGAAATTGATTTTTTTGGGGCTCGCATGGTGGATTCAGATCCTCATTTCATGAAGGATACAATTCAAAGCCCCATTCCTCAATCACACCTTGTTGAGCATAATGAGGATTTTGTTCTTGTGATCATTCGACCCAAGTTAATTTTGATTCAATCACAACTCTTAGACTTGAAAATTTTAGATGGGGTGATTAATATGCAGGAGGTCCCAGAATTCAAAATTCTTATTATGGAGGATAGGAATTGGGAAATGATGATCTGGGAAGCCAATTCCAAAGGAAGCAGAAGACCAAATCTAAGGGTTTTGATTTGTTTGAAACCCCCAACCTTCTAACAGGACACTTATGACATTATTTCTGAGGATGTGCAACCCAAGCATAAATTCATTGATTATCCTTTTGAGCTTGATTTCTTTGTTATCTGACTTTTTGGCCCAGTGTTGCATTCTCACAAATCGCAGGCTCGGCCCCGCTTACATGCTGATCTTAGGTTTTGGATAATTTTTATCCAAAATCTTAGATATGCACGACCATGGGGTATGGGTCTGCACCACAATCTGGTCCACGTCTGTGGACATCCTCTCCTAGCAACTCCAAAACTATATTTTCTTATTCTGATACTGACCTGCACCTGTGATTCTTTATTTCTTCTTTATTTGTATAGTGTGCCTAGCTGAAGGCACTAAACTCAGCATGTATACAATCTGTTTTGATCTCAGAGCTGACTGGGTAATCACAAAATTCAGGTGCTTTCTTTTCTACTTAGCTCTTTGTCATGTCTTTTTAATACAATGAGGATATTGTATTAGATAGTCATGAGGGGTGGATATTCATCTCTGAATCGTTTCATTAGCTCCATAGATTCTTTTTATTTTTCTTTTTATTTAAAAAAAAATGTTGAATTATGAAAAGAGAACTTGGGCTTTAGAAAACTTTCAATCTCAAAGAATAAAACTATATGACTTGAACACTTAAGACCCTTCAAGTCTTCAGGATTAATCAACTCGGGTGTCCACTAAAATGTGGATTTGTTTATCGAGTCCTCGCCATTCTGAATTTATTTCAAATTGGTTAAATAAGTTGGGGTGGTAAGTACAC
Organism: Thalassia testudinum; assembly: GCA_037157565.1. Lineage (NCBI taxonomy): Eukaryota > Viridiplantae > Streptophyta > Magnoliopsida > Alismatales > Hydrocharitaceae > Thalassia > Thalassia testudinum. Next base: position 56,935,242 of record JAZHRO010000067.1, read on the forward strand.
GACTTATCAACCCGCTCTCTGATTTGAGGGGACTTTAAGTCTAAGCATCTACATATTATTTGCACTAACTCACTTTTCGATGATTTTAATGGAAATTGGGTAGCTAATGAACCTTCTATGGTGGTATGGCTGGTAAGTTTTCATGGGTAATAGCCCATTGGTCGGTTGTCTAGAGCCTAGCCACACGGCCATTCTTTTCCTGCTACCTTTAAGTAAATCTTAGAATAGGCAAGCCGCCTACTTAGAAAAAAAGAAAAGAAAAATATCCCAAAAGAAAAGAAATATAAATTGAAAAGAAGAAAAGAAGAAAAAGAAATAAACCATAGTTCATTGCACGAGTATGGCTAGCAAGTTGTTGGTGGTAACAGCTCACCGGCCGGTTGTCCAGATCCTAGCTTAAGAAATGCAAGTATAATTCCTAAACACTTAGGAAGAACCGGAGAAGTAGAATAAACCTAGGAGATATACACTAGGTTCGCCCTTGTGTTGACCCCATAAAAGTAAAAGTAGGGAGAAAACTATCGGTCGGAAAGATACACCTTTAGGCAGAAATTCTTTTAAGGTAACCTAGGGGCGTAGAAACCTAAAGTCCATTCTGATTGCCGATCAATGAGTCTAGCACTTCACACAAAAGAGATCCTTAGAACTTTGAGCTTTCATCGAGTCTTGGGTGGGTTGAGTGGCCGTAGAAAGCTGCTTCGAAACCCTAAACTCAAAAATCCAAAAAAAATTAGAAAAGAAGAAAAAGAAAAAGATCCTTCTTTGAATAAGGCGAGGGCTTGAGGCGGTCAGCACTTTGGTAGACACTCAGCTGCTATTGTGTCTCTGTAGTTCAGGTCTTAATTGAAATCCCTAAGTGTTGAAAAATAATTTTTGCCTAAGAAATCTGATTCCAATTCTCTTATAAGTAGCACATAGTTTTGCTAAGGACTAGCAAAACATAAGCATGGAGGCATGATGTAAATATGTTTATATCACATAAACCGTCTATTTTTGCATGTTCTTAGACATATAGTTTCATAATACATTATAAATATTGCATAACATGAATCATCTTGCATTTAGGTTAGATTGTATAAAGTTTACGTTAATTTTCTCTTTTTATGGTCAGGAAACAGGGTGATATTTAATCGGTGCCTCGCATTGAAAATCCAACCGTACAGATCTGATCAGGGCAACGATTGGAGCTCAACGACTCCAAGAACACCTCGATCAGACTTCCATAGTATCAGATGCAGTCTGAGAAAGATCAGAGGTCAACAGGCCAAGGTGATATAAATCCATTCATCTGATGACAAATCCAACTGCACAGATAAGTTCAGATCGACGATTGCAGCCTAATGATGTGAAAATTGGTTCAATCCGACATACGTGACACCATCTATAAGCTTTGGAAAATGGATGACCTAGATGGTGCCAATGGCACCATCTTAGCCACCTACAATGGCCCAAGAATGCTTGGTACTCTCTCTCTCCTCATGTAATCATCTGATCTGGGTCGTTGGATCATGGGCCATCGTATCTTGATCCAATGGCCAAGGAAGGGCATGCCTTGAATCAGAAGCTTGCCTTAGGAGAAGTCGTAGTGTAGCGGTTGAGGTGTTATGCATGCAGAGGTCGCGTGTTCGAATCAAGCACAACACCCCTCCTCCTCGCTTGTGAGCGTGAAATTGAGCTGTTCGATCAGGCAACAATGGCACAGATGATCCAATTGGCCAGATGTGAGAGATGTTGCCTGATCTCACTCTCGATCTCATGCACGGGAGGCACGATTTGTGAAGGCACGCGATCGCATGTTCTAGGCCGTTGATTCCTCATTAAACGATGGAGATGTGGTCACATTACCTCTCAATGGCTGAAGAAGCAATGGAGCATTTTAAGCATTCAATCTCTTCATCGAATGGCTGAGAATGCCCAATCGTACATGAGTGTTGAACGTAGAGGAAGGAGAGGAGGCAGGGGCGTGCGCACATTCTTTAGCGATGTGGGCCATTTAGTGACGTTTATATCTGTCACTAAAGACCCCGACATTTAATGTTTTAAGCTTGAAATGTCAATTTTGCCCTCGATCCTTACAACTATAGAAGGAGACCCCTACCACTCGAAATTCTCATCCCTTCATCTCTCTCCCTCTCCAAAGCTCTAAAGAAGCTTATCCGAAACCCAAGATGCCCCTCTAAAGTTAAAATCAAAATTTTGTCCAATTCTCACCCCATTCATGGAGCTCCTGTGGTCATCTTCTCACCCTTGTTCCGGAAGTGGATCCCGCGACGACAACATCCTACTCGCCCCTGGTTCTTCCTGCTTCGTTCTCTGTCATCTGTCTCCGCTCTCTGTCTTCTAGGTATCTCCCGTTCTGGCTCATCCTCCAAGTAGCTGACGAGGAGGATAATTTCTCACCTCCCTTATCTTTACCGCTTTATAGATTAGATTTACTGCTTTGTAGTTCTACTATTTCCAGCTTTCTACCTGCAAAAACACTAGCTCTATTATAAAAAGTGTTTTGTTCTCTCTCTCTCTATTCTAGTGTTAATATCACAAGTAGATTCGTTGTGATTATCCCATCTTAAAACTAAAATTACAACAAAAGTATAATTGTGGATTGTGAATCAACGTAGCCTCCCTATGTTCGACGTTGAATTCCTTTTGAGTTTTGGTAAATTCATTTGATGATGAATTTTCTCCCAAATTGTGCTACAACAACGAGTTTTCCAAACTCAATTTTTTTATGATGATTTTCTGCCCCAACACCTACTCCTACTTAAATTAACACCAAATACTACCAAATTTGGTTGGATTGGTGTGCACTTTGTGAGGAATCCTCTGAAGGAAATTTGGGATACTAAATCACATCTAATTACTCTAGTGAACCCACGAAATTGGTGGGTGTTTCTTGAGTCAAGCACAAGCCATTGTGGGCTTGTTTCCATGTCTAGAGCTCAGCTGGAGCCCAATAAAAGCTACCCCATTGTGAAACCAAGCTCTCTAGCTCGATTCAGGCCTCAATTCTTCAAATATTCCTCTCTCCAGCCGCCTCCACCGCAACTCCCGTGAGTCTCCTCCAACCTCCTTCGTCGTCGTCTTCATCTCCCACTTCTGCTCCTCGACATACAAGTCAGGAGCTTCCAAAACCTCTTCGTCATTGTTGTTCCATCACTGAAGGGCTTATCTTCTCCAATGCTGGCCAATCATAGCCAATGCCCTACGAGCCCTTTCATCCCGTAGTTTAAGTCGCAACCTATCCCTCTTTTCCTAAATCTTCCTATTCCATTCCCTTTCTATTTCGATCACCAACATGACCTCATGCCCACCATCTTCCTTCGCTCCAGCAACGCTTCGGTGAGCTCGCCACGCCACCAGAGACCTCCATACAACCTGCTACTGGTCCCATAAGCTATACCGTCCCACTCTCAACAAAATGCCTCAAGAAATTGAGGGGATTGTCCATCCAAATTGCCCGCCTCCACCGCACGTCTTCCCCAACTTTGCCAGACCTCCACACATACCCGCACGACATGAGGACACCACCATTGCATTCACTGTCCTCTGAAGAACCTCCTGAGCTATTTTGACATGGCCGTAAGTCCATATTCTTAATTTTAGGTGCTCGCTATTGCTCAGCTGCGGCCCTCGCCTTCATCGACTTCACACGCAGTACTCCGGCCACCATTCCACTTCAAAACATCGGCAATCAACGTGGAATCATCTAGAGTACTCCCTCGCAACAGCAATTAAGAAGGGAAGTAGCAGCAACATGCCAATCAAGGTGAGTCCTTTGATGTTGCTGCATGTGAGGGAGTAAAGTGGCATAGCCCCACATTGAAAAGCCACAAAATCATTGCAGCATATAAATTGATTTTCTACTTAAGCCTCTTTGCCCAGTACACGGGGGGTCGGGTCCCCCACACACGCGCCTCCTCATGCCCTCAGGCCTCGCCCGTGCACACGCACACAAGTCTGGCCACTTTCTAGGATCCGATAACCTGATACTTTAACCTGATTACACTCGGGTTTGAGGAAGAAGATAGAGAGGAGAGAGTTCTATGAGAGGATGGGGGAGGGTTTTGTTGTGCAACCCTTTGCCTTGCCTTGGTGCTAAAGAAAGAGAGAACTTACCACTTAGCTTCTGAAGAATGTTAGCCATGTGGCTGTGTTTGAAGAAGGCCTTGGTCCTTGAGAAGGCTTTAAAGAAGGTTGGCGCCCTTATGTGCCTTCTGTGAGGCTCTGTGCTATGGAGTTAAGCCATCTGATTTACATAGGCAATGTCTGATTGAGCCTTTGATGCTGATACTGTTGATTTAAGTACCTAAGTTAATATTGATTAATTAATTGAAGGTATTATTTGGTTATTTAAATAATTTGAGTGTGAGATATATGCTTAATTAAGATAATAATTGGTGATTCAAATCATCATTTTTTTTTCTTTCTATTCTTTTTGTCTCATGATCCTTTGACTTACATTAGATTGTCAATCTAAGAATCCATTTATTGCATATCTATTATTGTGATCAATTGATTGTGCTCATCTATTTTAAATGAAAATTAATGTGAGTTCAATATTTGCTCCCTGTGAATGACCTCAGACTCCAATTAGAATATGAGTTTATAAATTTAAATGTTTTATTGAGCGATTTAGAATTGTACTACAATGAACGCATATTTAAAATCTCCTCTTTCTCTAGCAACACTTTGGTGTTGTTGCCTAGGAGCAAAGAGCAATTCAACATTAGTCTTATCTTTCTTCATTTATCTGAGAACTAACCTACCCTATTTGCTTTGCTCATGATTGTGCAAGGTACATCACGAAGAGATCTTCCATGCAATCAGTCACTCTAGGGGTAGGTAAAATTTCCCTTCTTCCCTAATCAACCTCCTAATCTCAAGAAAGAGAAAAGGAAACAAACAATTTGGATTCACCTACCTTATTATCTTACTAATTATCATTCAAAGGAAAAGTTTCCCGATTTGCGAAATTAACTTAATATCTAATTGAAGATGAGATGATTTGTTTAGAGATCTCTACCTTGATTTCCTATACCTACTAAGGATTTACGCTTAACTTCTGATCAACTTGGACTATGCACTTCTTTCTTGAAGTCTAAGGTGTACATTTTGAGATCAAATTAGACTTGGAATAGAGCCAATTAGGGTTTCTACTCTAGGGTTCTGAAGTATTAGTTCACAATTGTCTAAATTAAAGGAAATTGATCCTCCCATAAAACCTTGCTTGAGAAGATCTAATCAGAAGAACCCTAAAATTAGGCTCTAAATTCACTTGAACCCTAAAATTTTGGACCTAATAACTTGAGAGTCAATTCAGGGTGATCTTTGGGTCTTGACTCAGATTTCAACCTCAAACCTTTAGGGAAGGTCTGGTGAAGTTGTTCTACCATTTTAGGCCAATCAACCTCCAAATTAGGTCACAATTAAATTAACTTCTTAATCAAGTGAAATCCAAGACAAAATCAGGGCTAAAATTGGTAGACTTAAGGTCTCAATTCATACATTCCAGTCTACTTGAAACAGCAGTGACAACGAAGGTCGGGTAGGGGAAACCCTTTAACCTATGGGGATGCTCTACCATGTAGGAATCTTTATGGGGCTCTTCCTTCGTAGCTACCCAAGTACTTCTCGGGTGTGTGAATTTTTGATGCAGAGGTATCGTCCACCTTGAAACAAGCCTTAGTCATCCAAAATTCTTTGGGTGCCTTGATTTAGTCAAATTCATAGCCAATCCCTCATATATTTTTGAGAGCACATACATAGGAAAGGTCCCTAGGTTGCTAACCTAGAGGCCTCATTAGGGTTAATTTTCTGTGGGATTTTTTATATGATCACATCACTTCAATATGAACCTGAATTTGATTCTACATCTTGATCCTTGACCTTATTTGAAAATGCAACATGACAATTTAGGAAGACTTTGTAGGAAACCTGAATCCCAAATGACCATGACATAGAAAATGATTAAGGCTACACTTAAACATCATTTAGATTATGACAAAACATCAAATCCAGTTAGCAAGATTCTAGTTAATGTATCGACAACAACAACCTTCATTACAAATCATGTCCTATTATATTGACACAAATGACAAATGGATCAACCAGGGATACTCTCATGACAGGATACATTGAAATAAAAAGATTGCATAATTTTGAGTATCTTCAATGTTTAACAAATCCATGACTTTTGGAAAAGCATCAAGATGACCTTGAGAAATGGGAGAACTTGATAACTATGTTGAAACAGGTCATCAATCAAATTTACCCATATCAATATTCAGAAATTGATGAGAATAATGTTGAAAATCAAAATGATCTCCTGAATCCCGGGTTTGAAAATCAAGGTTGTTGTGAACCCCCAACCCAAATGGAATCTGATTCAAATTATGTGCAAAATGACACACTTGATCTTGACATGGGTTGGGAGGATCCGATTGCAGGTGTTCCTGATTCGAAAATAGCCCTAGAAAACTATGAAGCTGGCTCATCATGCCTAGATTTCCTTGATATCTATGATGATAAGCCTAAATCAGAACCTCTCGAGAATATAATTCTTGAACCTTATCCTGTGAAGGAAATTCTTGAGAATGATTCTAACATCCCAATTGACCCTATCTCAGATTCTAGTGACCCAATTCCTACCTTTGACCTAGAATCTAGATTAGAACCTATTTGGGATGATCATACGGCCCAATATGAAAGGAGTCAAATTTTGGATCCAAACTATGATTCAGAGCCTATGTTTAATGATTGCACCTCTCTATACTCCTCATAGATACAAACTGATTTTTCGCAAGTCGAACCGATTTATGATGCAAAAATAGAGGGTTGGAAGAGCTGGATTTTGATTGGGTCTATCCTAGGAGCCAAGAATAGGAGACTATGCCTAATAAGGACACCTCTTTGAGCTTAGAATTTGAGATTAGGTTAGATTCAAGTCAAGTTGTTGGTTCTACACATATTGATTAATTCTATGGCGGAAATCCTGATCTAGAATCAGGTTCAGAAACTTATCTTTGCAAATTCTCTGATGATTTTGAATCTTACTTTGATTTCGAAGATCCATAGTTTCCTGATGATTATGAACTGATTTACGACCTCAGCATCCATGATCCATTCTTTAATTTTGATGCTGAGGGAAATGATTTAGACCTCAAAGAAGTCACACCTTCCGATACACATACAGAACCTTCCAAAATCTGATCCCATCCCTGACCTGCCACCAAAATCAAATTCTATTCTGACTCACCTCTCTCTGGTCCGATTGCATATGATTCTCCTCCATCTTTTGATCGGGTTTTGGACATTGATCAGACTGTTAATCACTTTTTATCCCTCTCTGATCTTACCTATAGGGTTCCTACATCCTCTATAGCTACATTTTCTTTTGAGGATCCCTACTCTAATCAGGCTGAACTGATTCAGCCAAATCTGAGATTCTCATTTCCATATCTCTTTAAGCCTCAAAGTATCTGGTGGGCTCTACAGTTATTGATTCACATCCATCAACCCACCAGACTGATTGGGTTTGGTTTGCATCATTAACCTGTTGATCTGAGCAAGGACCTGGTTGGACCAACCAAGCTACTTGTCAAGGTGCTTGTTCTACAAAACTCCTCTGATTTGACCACCCCTTCTCCTTGACTACTTTCTGCTCAGCTGAAGGCATTGAATTTAGTGCTTAACGGGAGGCAACCCATCATTCCGAAAACCTTAAACCCTTTTGATCATCCTTTTGAGCTACACTCCTATTGCACTTCTGAGTTCAACTTTAGAACAGTCGACTCCACCTTTGGTACTTGTGTCACAACTTGAAATCCTTGACAACCAGTCATCCTGACCCATTCACCCACACTTTGATCGTGTTCTGATCCTTTAACCAAACTGAATTTGTACCCTCCTAGTTTACAATGAGGACATTGCAAAACTTATGCATAGGGGGTGTTAAAGTGCAAACATGTAGAAATTCAATTCTCTGAGGGGTTCTCACAAAAATATACATTTTCAAAAATGATAAAAAATAAAAAAAATGAAAAATGAAAAAATTGGAGAAAGGGGAGGAAATTTTGTGAATTAAATTGCAAATCTTTCGTGAGGAGGAAAAGAGGAAGAAATTCAAATGTCACAAAGGAGTAAAAATGAAAATAAAAAATGATAGTCACAGCAATTGATTATGGAATGCACTTAAGTTCAAGACTTAATCAAAAGAAAAAATTAGGTCTTGGAATGATAGATACAAGGAAATTAGTATGAGTGCTGATCTTAGGCCTTTTGGGCTTATTTAAGGGCTTAAACATTCACATATACATTGAGATCCGAATTAGTCTTCAAGAGGTTGAGGAAAGTGTGAAGCTGATGTAATAGCACTAACGCTTAGGGATTATACGGCCCCGTTGCCTGCCCTTTGGTTTGTGGGACTTGGTAACCTAAGCACCCAAAATCACACACTAAGTCTGGTTCAGTGCACTTGATAAAGAAAATAATGGCAAAAGCATTCTATTATGAAAAGCCATCTCGAAGATCTAGCTTAGGAGCGACTCGACAACACAAGTTGACTGGACGAGTTCCTAGCATGGAGATGTGGGAAATTCCCCTCAAAGATGTGTAATAGCATATCGTCTCCTTGGTGCTTGTCTCCTGGGATATCTAAATATCCAATTGGGGGCATGTAAGTACATTGTGTTAGTTTAGATGCCATGGGCAGGATTATCCCGAAATATCAATTGTCAGGGCCTGAATTTAGCTACAAAATGCCATGGGTGGCACTATCCCGAAGTGTGAAGAGCCAGGAATTCTGGGGGTTGTCATGGGTGGTGCTATCCCTAAAGCATCGAAAGCCCAGGACCCTTTGAGGATTGATGGTGGAGACAAGGAATCCGATACAGACCATGTTTAAGGTCAATTCGAGGCAAGATTTAGGGAAAAATAAAAAAAGAAAAGAGAGGAAACTCTCCAAATGAAAAAATCCTTCTATCTCTCTCTTACAAGAAAATGCACTGGCAAACTGAAACTAGACATGCTACATTCTAAGCATGGGTTCTTTAACCATTGTGGTCAACAAATCTTCGGGTAGTTTTTGTGGCCTTAGAAACCTTTGCAGTAGACTCAGGCTGAAACTGGTCAAGTCTGGTTCTTGATTGATACTTGAGTACCTATGGGCCTATTATTGGAATTCTAACCAAATTTCTAGAGAGTGAAACAAATCAGGCATCTGAACATCAATGCATTGTCTAGAGATCTAGTCCTTTCCAAAAGGTTTTGCTAAGGGACTAACAACAGTTAGGCATGGGGGAATGATGATAACATTATCATGAGCCATAACTAGCTTTAACTAGTCGGGATTAATTGACAAATGCTCCTACATAATCGCCTAAGTATCATAATTCCTTACATATCTATTATGAGAGAAGAACATTAAAATAAGGTTAATTCTGCAGTTTTAACATCACGTCATGAAAGCAGAGTAACCATGGGGTTTTCCAGGGGTTAGTATAAGGTTTAATAAGCATTAAATACTAATAAGAGGGTCCATGCAGACAGAAATTAGGTTTCACATGTTTCGAGAACTAATACAGCACCCAAAACCTGAATTTCAGCTGTGCTAAAGATATAGAGGTTCTGGTCAGGATAAAATTCATCAAAACCCTCTAAAACTCATATAAAAATATTCCTTAAGGTTTGGTATCCTTGATTTGACCTTTGGAACCTATTTTGACCGTAACAGTGTCACAAACAAAGTTCTACACCAATTTAGGTTTTTGCACAAATTGCCCAACCAAACTTGGTTAAAACTAAAATATGACTTCACCATAAGACTGCTTGGCTCTAAATTAGGTTTGTACCAAAATTTGGGCCTAATCAGAGTCCATCTTGACCTAGTTTGCATTCTAGTCCCTTAGGACATTATTCTTCACATATAAGCCCCTAGCTTTTGAAATTCTTTGTGAATAGCTCCCCAACATTGTTATCTTCTTTGCAAGAAGGTCCCTACCGCCATCAGAGGTCAACCAACCTCCAAGGAGCCTTTGACCGCACCTAATCCTACTCAAATCAACACCAAATCCCACAAAATTTGGTGGGGTTGGTGTTCACATTGAGAGGAATCATCTGAAGGCAATTTGGGATCCCAAATCACATCTGATTGCCCTAGCGAACCCGAAAAATTTGTGGGTATTTCTTACATCAACCGTAAGCCATTGTGGCATGTTTCCATGTCAAGAGCTCAGTTGGAGATCCATAAATGCTACCCTATTGAGAAACCAAGCTCTTTAGCTCGATTCAAGCCTAAATTCTTTAAATATTCCTCTCTCCGGCCGCCTACGCCGCAGCTCTAGAGAGTCTCCTCCAACCTCCTTCGTCGCCCTTTGCCACATACAATAGGCAAAGGAATCATCTTCATCTCCTTCTTTCCCTCCTTGGCGAACAAATCAAGAGCTTCCAGAACCTCTTTGTCGTCATCATTCCATCACTAGAGGACTTCTCTTCTCCGACGTCGGCCAATCACCGCTGGTGCCCCATAGCCCTTTTGTCCCTTAGTTTAGGTCTCAACCTATCCCTCTTCTCCTCCTAAATCTTCCTATCCCATTCCTTTTCTGTTTCGATCACCAACACGATCTTACAGCCACCATCTTCCTCCACTCCAGCAACGCTCCGATGAGCTTGCCACACCACCACAAACCTCCATTCAACCAACTACCGGTCCCATGAGCTCTGCCTTCCCACACTCAAAATGACCCCTCAAGAAATTGAGGGGATTGTCCATCCAAATTGCCCACTGATCACGACCTCCATCGCACGTCTTCCCTTACATTGCTAAACCTCCACACACACCAGCATAGCACGAGGACACCACCACCACATTCACCATCCTCCGACAAACCTCCTGAGCTATTTTCATGCGGTCGTAAGTCCTTATTCTTTATTTTAGGTGCTCGCCATTGCTCCGTCATCGCCCTCACCTTCGTTTACTTTACACGTGGTACTCTGGCCACCATTCCACTTCAAAACATCGGTAATCAATGTGGAATCATCTGGAGTACTCCCTTGCAACAGCAATTGAGAAGTGAAGTAGCAACAACAAGCCAATCAAGGTTAGTCCTTTGACACTACTGGATGTGAGGGAACAAACTGGGATAGTCCCACATCGGAAAGGCACAAATTCACTGCAATGTATAGGTTGATTTTCTGCCTAAGCCTCTTCGCCGAGTACATGTGGGGTCGGGTCCCCCACGCACGCGCCTTCTCACAACCTTAGGCCTCGACCATGCACACGGACACAAGTCTGGCCACTTCCTTGGATCCAATAACCCGATACTTTAACCCGATTGCACCAGGGTTTAAGGAAGAAGATAGAGAGGAGAGAGTTCTATGAGAGGAGGGGGGAGGGTTTTGCTGCGCAACCCTTTGCCTTGCCTCGGTGCTAAAGAAAGAGAGTCCTTGACACTTAGCTTCTAAAGAATGTTAGTCGTGTGCCTATGTTTGAGGAAGGCCTTGGTCCTTGAGAAGGCTTTGAAGAAGGTTGGTGCCCTTGTGTGCCTTCTGTGAGGCTCTGTGCAGTGGAGTTAAGTCGTATGATTTACATAGGCGATGTCTGATTGAGCCTTTGATGGTGATACTGTTGAATTATTTAAGTACCTAAGTTAATATTGATTAATTAATTGAAAATAATGTTTGGTTTTTTGAATAATTTGAGTATGAGATATATGCCTAATTAAGTTGAATAATTGGTGATTTAAATCACCATTATTTTATCTTTCTATTCTTTTTGTCTCATAATCCTTTCATTATTAATCTGAGCAATCCATTTATTGCATATTTGTTATTGTGATCAATTGATTGTGCTTATCAATTTGAAATGAAGATTAATGTATGAATTCCATATTTGCTCCCTGCAAACGACCTCGGACTCCAATTAGAATCTAAGTTTATAAATTTAAATGTTTTGTTGAGCAATTTAGGAGCATACTACGACGAACACATGTTTAAAATCTACTCTTTCGCTTAGCAACAGGCGGCAACTTCTTGATCAAAGATGCTAAGAGTGCCTATGAGCTATTTGAAGAAATGAGTGAAATCCCATTTAATCATGCATCCATTAACACCTTTAGTAGATCTACCAACCCATAGTTCGGTGCTCATGAGATAAGAACTCAGTCCATTCCTGTCACCCAAGTTGATCTTCAATTCATTTCCTATAGACTCGACTATATGCAATTAAATCAGAATAAAATCTAGCATTCTAAAGAGAGAAAACATGCATAATCTCAATACTGTACCAGTTGAGTATAATCATTTTTCTAAGGCTTTATATGGTTCACTGGGGACTTATATTTATCCAAATCCCAACCCCATTTAGAATATTTTCGCCCTCTAGGAGCACTTTAGAAAAATCCCTCCAACTCAAATTGGTGTAACTACCAGACGCACTCTAATTGCACAGCAATCATAGGTCTTAATTGACCTAAATTAGGCTAGGACCTAGCATAAGTTAGGTGGCAGTGGAGGGACGGAGGGTGTTTGGTGAAGTGAGGCGGAGCTTTTGGGACAGTTGGCGAGTCGTATGGGGTTGTGGGATGACGGGGATGACTCGTCGGAGAGTGACCGGAGGTGGGGAAGATGAGGGTGGTCAGGCGTGGTCGTTAGGCGATCAAACAAAACAAGTTAGGGAAAAGGAAAGGGGAGGAAGGGAAATAACTGTTACTTACCTATAGGGACGAAGGGGGGCTGGAGTGGCGAGCAGCTGTACCGACTGTCGCCGGAGAAGAAACACCCAGAGGGAGAGAGCGGCGACGTGGAAGAGGGCAGGGAGGCGCGCGCTTGGTACGGCACGACACGGGGAGATCAGGTGAAGGTGGCTCTGCTGCTGGTATTGCAGAAGAGTGACGAGAAGGAGGAGGAGGAGCCGTCGGAGCTGGTGGGTTCCTGTCGGAGTGGGGAGAGAGGAAGGGATGAGGGATTCTCCGTCAAGACAAAGCTAGGAGAAACGGCTGGCGACGCTGGTCTTTATAAAGGCGGTGGCAGAGGGGCGGACGCACGCTGGCGACGTGCATCCCTCACCGGAGTATGGTCGGAGACGAGACCCATACCTTCCGCACGTTCGCATGGAAGGTGTGGGCGTCGTCAGGTGGCATGGCCGAGTCCTTGTGATAGCAGACATCGCAGGGAACTCCGCGTTCTCTTTGCAAGACACCCTCCTCACCCTACGCGGCGCCATGCTCCGTGCAAAGTCGCCAGAGCATGGTACTACGTAGAGACTTGTAGGAGGGACCAAAATGCAAAGAACGAAGAGGAAATTAGGGGCCAAAATGCAAGGGTTTTGAATGTTGAGGGTCAAAAAGTAAATGATGAGGACCAAATTGCAAAGTCGGTCAAGGAGGTCTCTTATTAGGCTCAAATTTTTATACATGACTAAGTTGGACCTAAAGATTTTAATGGTAAATTTTGTTTCTAGGTCAGACCATGTTTGACCAACCAATTTACGTGAAAACCTAAATTAAATCATTAATTGGGCATGGTTCTCAATGTAGGTCAAAATGGGCTTCTAAGGCCAAATTGAAGGTTCTAAACCCTAGAGATTATTTTTATATGAATTTTAGAGGGTTTAGTTGATTTTTACCCTACCTCAAACCACGTGAATTGAAGTGGGTTTGTTTTAGGGTTACAGAATGTCATTTAATTCCCTGGAGTTGTTGTAGCCCTTGTTGGATCAGATCATCCCACTTTCCTTCCTATTAGGTTAGTTTGACCTATGTTTGGACCTTGAGTTACCCTGTTTGCAGATTGTGTTGGTGAAATTGCATTTTTACCCCTTATGACTTGTTTTCTTCTTAAACTCAGAATTCTCTGAGTTAAGCCTTTCTTTGAGTTATGTAGGAGCTTTCTCTTGCATACCTAGGTTAGATTGTGCTAGTTAGGGTTCATGATGAGGTTCTCATCATTAGGGTAATTCATGCATGCATAAGCATTATTTGCATCTTTACTACTTTCTTTTAGCTATGCATAAAATAATGCTATACTGATTAGGTGCATTATGTCAATTGTAGGTAATAAGTTGATCAGAAGCTAGATCTGAAGCTGGATCAGAAGCTGGATCTGAAGAATAACTAGTCTTGCAGTAGAGGTGGAGTAAAAGACCTAGAATAAGATGTAGTAGACAATGATATAAGGGATCGAGGTATGCTATTCTATTTAAGTAGGAATAAAGCAGTAAATTATGAAGAACTTAGGACCATCCTAACCCCAGGATAGCCTAGAAGCTTCCCAAAGCCTTAGCCACCCTTAGATTAGGTCACCACACCCTAGGAAACCTTAAAACCCTAATTCCAACCTCTATCTAGACATCCAGATAAGTTATAGGGTGTCCAGAACCCTTAGCCAACTCCCATACACCTTAAGCCCACTTCTACAGTGTTATTGGACATCTAGACACTTGGTCAGCCGTTCAATTTTTGTAGAATATCCAAGACAAAACCTAGAATCCCTCCTAACTCTGATTGGACATCCAGACAAGTCTGGACTTCTGCTTTTTCACTATAAGACGTCTGACACTATTATTGGATGTCCAGAATCGCCTTCCAGACCCTATTTTGAGATTCAAGCCATTATCTTGGATCTCTAAGTCCCTAACCCAATTCCAACCCCCTGGAAACCTAAATTAAGGTGCCCTAACCCTAGTACATCACCATTAGACCTCCCTAACGATCTAATTAGGTCCTCACTAAACCTAATTCACTTGGATCTTAGTCAATTCCATTAGCCTACTCAATTGGACTTATTGAGTCCAATTGAGCCCTGATCTCAGCACACACTCTCCAATTGGACTCAGTGAGAGTCCAATTGACCTAGACCTGACTTAATTCAGTTATTTTACTCTCAATTAAGTTTTCAAACACACAATTAAACTTGTATTAAGTTTAATTGCACTTTACCTTAGTGAATTAGGGTTTACAACCCTAATTTTAGACCTACCTTACCTAATCAACCTGGCCACCTATGTTTCGACCCACATACACCCACACACATCCACACACACCATGCACACGAAAATACATAGCCTAGAGTTCTCTAGAACTCTCTACCACGTGTTGTTGCTTTGGTTGCTAAAATTAGCAACCAAGAGCCATTTAATTTTTAAATCCACATTTGGTGGATCTAAAAAGAACCATCCATCCACTCTCTCGCACTCTCCCACGACCTCCCACCATAGGCCTCTCTAGAGAATTCCATAATTCTCTAGAGAGCTTCCCTTAGGTCTATAAAATGACCTAAGTGATGGCCATTTGCATCCATTCACTCTTGGCTTCCATTTAGTTCAGCTACATCCACCTCCACTCCATCTCCACGAGTAGCATCACCGTGGCCACCACCATCTCCATGGAAAGATGTTGGATCACCTCCTCAACCTCTCTCCAAGGGCCAGCCTAAGCACCATTGGCCACCCCTCCTCCTCTCAACCAACTCAAAGGCCATCGGAGCCCCCTTTTGAATGCCCTTATTTCTGCTAGATTAGTACCTTAGTTCTTCATAGTTTTACTACTTTTATTACTTCTTAGTAGTGTATCTCCTTACTTCTCCCCTAATGATGCATGCACAATCCCCCTTTAGATTCATGTATGTGATCGTTTTCTATTAGCTAGATTTATGTTTTCAAGCTTTCCTCTATAAGCTTTCCACGAGTTGCATGTTGCAAACACCATGATGAATTAATGAAAGATCCTTTTTTTCTATATATATCTACGTGTTGAGAATCACCATGAGCTTATTGCAATATTTTTTGTGTGATTAAAGTTGGCTGCTTTTAATTTCTGATATTCTGGCAACTAAGCATGTCATGCATAAATACGTAATAGCCATAAACCGACATGCAATTTTAGGCAAGTAGAGCAAAAGAGATCGATTTTGAATATGCATTTCGATAAACGCCTCCCAGAGATGGACCGGGACTCAAGTCTCGTTATCCATAAAAATTATTTTTGACGAGCATTTTTAGCGTGACTATACTACGATTTCCGACGATTTCGAAACATGCAAAAACGGGTTTGTCAAATTGTGCCGTTGCTGGGGAGGCAACGTCATTTCTTGATTTCGATCTTTTGAGCTATCACTGACAAATCGTTCTTTGCTTGTCCTTTTGACGTGGAGGAAAATAGGAAAAACAATATCTACGCACACAACGAGTGTGGAAAAAAATTCCAGGTACACATCATATCTTCCTTAGTCTAGGTTTTCTTTTTTTTGAACCCTATGTTAGATTTTCTTCTAGCAATTTCATTTGAAAAAAAAGAAAAAAAGTCCAATTCATTTCCATGAAAAAGAAGAAAATATCAAAAAAAAAAATATAGGTAGTTAGATTAGGTTTCTTTCTGAATCCTAGGTTAGTTCTGTAAAAGCAAAAAAAGAAAAGAAAAAGTTTTCGAAAATCCTTTGAAAAAAAAATCCTCCGTGAAAAAAAAAAATTTCAAAATTGTTTGAAAAAAAACTTAATGGAAAGTTTGAATTTTAAACTCAAATACTTTTTAAAAGCTTTCCCACCACCCTATGATTTTGGGCCAAACTTCAAATTTTGATTTAAAAATTCAATTACCGAAAACTTAGTGAACGAAAAATTATGAAATTTGTGCTAGACCTTCATTTTGAAACTTTCTTTCAAATGACATCATTCATTTAAAATAGTTCCAAGGATGAAATTTTTAAAAATTCACAAAGTACAAGGGGGTCAGACTGACCTAGATTTGAAAATTTTCAAAATTTCAAAAGTAATTTTGAGCAACCTGTGAATCTATTTTGACTAAAAATGGTGGGGTTTGAAAGATGATCTCGTTGGGTTTAATTTTCATATTTTTCCTGAATTGTTGAAAGTCATTTGTTACTGTTTCAATTTGAAAAATTGACTTGGGGTCAAATACCAGATCTGACCCCTTGAAATTTAAAAATCTCTATAAATTCGGTTGAAACAGTGGAAATTATAAAAAATATTTTATAAAAATAAAATTGAAAATGGAATCTACTTGCTAAATTTCAACTTATTCTGATTCCAATTTTTATCAGAGAATTGGTCTTAATTTCGTGGTCTGCTGAAAAAGAAAAAAACAAAAAACCTTAGAATTGCATGAACCTTAGGTTACATCTTTAGGGTTACACTCTAGAGACCGTATATCTGGGCTAACCTATACTTGATCAAATCTATGGTTTATCCGATGAGTTCGGTCACCTTGTGAGCCACTCACCATAAACCCCAATTGAAGAAAAAAGAGCTAAAATTAATTTTAAAACACGAAACCAACCCAAATTCATTGTCATAGTACTGGGTATCTTCAACCTCTCTTGCCAAACCTGGCGACTAAGTCTGCAGGGCAGTGTTAAATGATCGCGGCTAAGGGGTAATGGAACCGGAGGCATAAGCCAAAGGAAGAACCTTCCCCTTAGTCTCCTTGTAACCAAACTGACTAGGTTAGCTTCAGAGGCGGAAATCACTTTCAATCGGTTGCACAACGAATTTTTCTTCACGAATTTGAACTTAAAACAAAAAAACCTAGTCACCCGATCATAAGGACCATATGATTTACAGGGCCTTAGCCTTGTCTGGCTTGGCTACACCAACCCAGGGTGTGGGTGGTGTATGCAAGGAAGGAGGTCACTCAGACCTCGACTGGTTGGACCTTGGGAGTCGCTCCCAAGGAGGTGAGTCACCTCGCCAGGACCATCTTCTCCCTCCGCTTCTTCTATCTACTTAGCTGCAATGGCTAACGTTGGATCTGGACCTAATCAGGATCCAGAAGAGCTGGACCTGCGAGTTTATCTGAGAGCTCGAGTTACTGAATCAACTCAACCTTGGGATCAGAACCCAAGGTGGCGAAGATGACTTTTCGCTTCTCCTGATCCTTCCCTCAAGTTACCAAAATGGTTAACCCATATCCTAACCCTGGATATTATGACCCATACCAGTTGGTCCCTCAAAGGACCGCATCTTATAACGTAGAATATGGATTTCATACTCCTGCTTCTAACCCATGGAATATGGGTAGACCTGATTCACCCCCTGGAACCCCTGAAGAACTATCGGTGCATATGCGATCGCGTTACAAAATACAGATAGCTGTAGTTAGCGCTAAGGAGAAGGCCGCATTCGACCTACACGAAATCCAAGCTATCACTGAGCAGAACCAAAGGTAAAGCTGGATTCTATATCAAGTTGTGATGGAGCTCCTTCAGGGAACAGCAGGGATAACAAGGCTAATTGGACAAAATTGGGAAACTCAAGAACTATTGCTTTTGAGATATCAAGTGGAAAATAGCCTTGAAGACCACGAAGAATCTGAAACGACTATGCCGGAAGGACACACTGAAGATTCTCCGGAATAGATGCTGGAAGATCAGTCAGGGGAAGAAGAATCTAGCTTGGATATGAGACAAGAGTAGGAAGTATGCCGAATGGGTTCGTCTGAGAACTCCATTCAGGAAATTGTGGAGGAAAGGACTGATATCTCCAAGACTAAGCCACAATCAGATTATCTTAAATCCTGGGAGATACCTTTTGGGTTAGATAACCCAATCGAGATAAGGGAAGTAGATCCAAGTGAGGATATGGATCTTGAGGCAAACAATACATGCGGCACTAGTGATCACTCTAGGCCACTTCCCATTGTAGGTGAACCTGTGATAGATCCAACATCTTCTGATATGCACTCTTCTTCTTTCACCTACATACCTAATTCAGATGTTAGAGATTTTGAGATGACACTTTCTATCCCCGATGCTGGCATCCGAAGACTAGAAGTAGCTATGGATGTTTTGACCAAAGAAATAAATATGCCACCTGAGGCAGGAATTACTAAGGAACCCAATGTATATAAGGGTGAAGCTTTGAGTAGAATAAGCTGGGGACACACCTATCATCCTAGTTAATCTAATGGATGGCTCGACTCAGAGCCTGAAGAGTTAGCTTCTGATGAATCAGATATAAGTATGGACGAGGTCGAAGTAATTTCTGACGAGGATTTTAGTGACCTCCACATAGATCTTCTACTTTCACAGATACCCCCATATGACCCAGAGCCTGGAGAGGGCATGATCTCTGATTTCAATTATGGTTATGAGGATCCCTATGACTCAGATTCTTGTTCTGAGATACATGTTGATCTACTCCCTCAGCAACTTCCTGCTGAATTGTGGGACATGATAAATTAGCTGAATCAACATCATGATCCCCCTTCTGATTATCCTCTTTTTTCCACCACCACTCCACACTTTCTTATAGCTAGACTTTTTGGAGTAGGGGTGCACAATCAGCTGGTTCGCATCTCCGGAGCACTGATTCTAGGAGCATATGAGCACATCTTTCTCTTAATCTTGACCTGGTCCTATGCTAGAACTGATACATCTGATTACATTTTCGTCCAGCTGGTGGCGTTAAACATAGCACATATAGATAGCATATCCCACATTCTACCATCATCTATACATAACCATTTTTATACATAGCATATTTTTCTTTTAAGCATATTTCTTTTGCATATTGCATATTGTCAGGTTGGCCGATGCTGAAAGTTAAAATTTCAGGAGCAATTCCAGGTGATTTCTAACATTTACTCCCAACTGTACTTATGTTCTTTTATATTCATACATGAGGACATGCAAGAACTTAGGCATGGGGGTTAGATACGACACAACTGAACTTTTATGCCAACATTTAGGAAAACCCTGGAGTTGCATGTCAAACATACTTTAGGACCCTAAATAAAAGAACAATAAACTCCACCTCCAATGTTCGCATTGGAGCTAGAAATCATCCGCAACAGCCATTTTTGACTCACCCGCTCACCCTTTTATTCTAAATTTAGGGTCAAGCTAAATGTACCCCGATAAGGGAAATTTCATGAAGTACAAATATAAGAGGTTACTTTTTTATAACATATATGCATAGTGCATCCATGAATAAGATTATCTTATTAAGAGAATGCATTAGAGATTTTATCCTCTAGTTGATTTCTGTAATCTGGAATGTAGTACAATTTTCACACACATGTAGAATTTTCAATGGATTCATAGTGAAGGCTGATAAATGTCTTTAGTTTGTCGAGAAGAAGTAGTGCTTCTTCTCCTAAACCCTTGGATAGTGTTTTGGGAGCTAGGCAGATTTTCCTCCAAAATCCACCAAATAGTGTGAGATGAGAATAGAGAGTACTGGTGCTCTAAGATTAGTGCAAGGAATCTGGAATCCTAGATCATTAGATGATGATACTCAAAGATTAGGCATAGTTTTCACTCTCGGTTCCAGTGTATAAATTTTTGTGCAAAATTTAAGAGCCACCAAATAAGGCAAATACTCGAAGAGCGAGTTTTCATAAAACTAGGGCTAAGGTGGATGGTTATGACCATTCTTTACAGAATCCTTAGCTGAAGGAGGGTATTGATGTCAAGTTCAGAAATACACCATCCTATCCATCTTTCCTGGTGCTGTGAGTAGGCACTTCCACCAAATAAGCCACCCAATGTCTCTTAAGTACCACCAATCCGTAATAATTCCTCCTCGATAAAGTTCATGGATGTGTGCTAGTTATGTTGTGTTGAAAAAAAAAAAAAAGAGAAGAAAAAAAAATGATGAAAAGAAAGAAAAATTGAAAAAGAAAAAAATTAGGAAAAGAAGAAAAAGAAAAGAAAAAGAGTGTGTGAATATTTAGTGTTTATTTTAATTGCATTGAGGCAATACCACCAAATAAGGCCTTAACCTATCTTTCTATGATTCTGACTGCCCGAATATTGGCTGTGGAATTTCGACTTAGTGTTATGGTTATGGAACTCAATTAAAGTGTTAATGCTAAGCGAGACAACCAAATATAGGTCATATGTGAGTTTGGTGAGATTGTGCGCTCTAAGAAAAAGAAAAAAAAGAAAAGAAAAAGAAAAAGAGTAAGAGAGAATGAATACAAAGGAATCAAAAAAGAGAATAGTTTTTCTCATCTTTCTTTGAGTTGAGTTACATAATAATTTGGGAATTTAGATTCTATAGTACTAATCTCTATGTAGCACCAAGTGAGAGTGAGCCACCAAATATATAATCCTTTCCCTCTAAGATTCTCTACCTAAGCTTAAAGACAGGTGGAATTCATAGAATATCTTGAATATCTCGTGGGAAGAAGTCTGCCTATGCCGCTATGATATTTACTAGGGGTCAAATACAGGTTTTAGAGGTGAATTAGTTTTTCACTTGAATCCGTTGCAAAAGCTACAAAGCTACACTTTCATGATTGTTTGGATTTCTAAAGGATAAGATGAAAACAAAAAGGAGAAAAATCTCTAGGCATACCCTTGATAAAATAATCGATCCCTTAGGGACCCTTATGTGAATAATTTAGTCCTGCATTTGCTAAGGACTAGCATGATTTAAGCATGGGGATATGATTGCGCAGCAATCATAGGTCTTAATTGACCTAAATTAGGCTAGGACTTAGCGTAAGTTAGGGTAATTCTTGTATGCATAAGCATTATTTGCATCTTTACTGCTTTCTTTTAGCTATGTATAAAATAATGCTATAATGTACTAATTGGGTGCATTATGTCAATTGTAGGTAATAAGTTGATCAGAATCTAGATCTGAAGTTAGATCAGAAGCTGGATCTGAAGAATAACTGATGTTGCAGCAAAGCTGGAGCAAAAGACCTAGAATAAGATGTAGTAGACAATAATGTAAGTGGTTGAGGTATGCTATTCTATTTAAGTAGGAATAAACCAGTAAATTATGAAGAACTTAGGACCACCCTAGCCCTAGGATAGCCTAGAAGCTTCCCCAAGCCTTAGCCACCCTTAGATTAGGTCACCACATCCTAGGAAACGTTAAAACCCTAATTCCAACCTCCATCTGGACGTCCAGATAAGTTATAGGACATCCAGAACCCTTAGCCAACTCCCGCACACCTCAAACCCACTTCTGTAGTGTTATTAGATGTCCAAACACTTGGTCAGACGTCCAATTTTTACAGAATAGCCACGATAGAACCTAGAATCCCTCCTGACTCTACTTGGATGTTCAGACAACAAGTATGGGCTTCTAATTTTTCACTATAAGACATCTGACACTATTATTGGATGTCTAGAACTGCCCTCCAAACCCTGTTTTGAGATTCAAGCGTTGATCTTAGATCTCTACGTCCCTAAACCCAATTCCAACCCCCTAGGAACCTAAATTAAGGTGCCCAAACCGTAGTACATCACCACTAGACTTCCCTAAGGACCTAATTAGGTCCTCACTAAACATAATTGACTTGGATCTTAGTCAATTCCATCAGCCTATTCAATTGGACTCATTGAGTCCAATTGAGCCCTGATCTCAGCACACACTATCCAATTGGACTCAGTGAGAGTCCAATTGACCTAGACCTGACTTAATTCAGTTATTTTACTCTCAATTAAGTTTTCACACACCCAATTAATCTTGTATTAAGTTTAATTCCACTTTACTTAGTGAATTGGTGTTTACAAACCTAATTTGAGACCTACCTTACCTAAACCCACTAGAACCTTACCTAATCAACCTAGCCACCTAGGTTTTGACCCACACACAACCACACACGCCATCCACATGAAAATACCTAGCCTAGAGTTCTCTAGAACTCTCTACCATGTGTTGTTGCCTTGGTTGCTAAAATTAGCAACCAAGAGCCATTCAATTTTTATATCCAAATTTGGTCGATCTAAAAACCACCATCCATCCTCTCTCTCTCACTTTCGCACGGGCTCCCACCATAGGCCTCTCTAGAGAATTCCATAATTCTCTAGAGAGCTTCCCTTAGGTCTATAAAATGACCTAAGGGGTGGTCATTTGCACCCATTCACTCTTGGCTTCCATTTAGTTTAGCTACATCCACCTGCACTCCATCTCCATGAGTAGCATCACCATGGCCGCCACCATCTCCATGCCAAGATGTTGGATCACCTCCTCAACTTCTTTCCAAGGGTCGGCCTAAGCACCATTGGCTGCGCCTCCTTCTCCTCTCAACCAACTCAAAGGCCATTGGTGCCCACCTCCGAATGCCTTTATTTCTGCTAGATTAGTAGCTTAGTTCTTCATAGTTTTACTACTTTTATTACTGCTTAGTAGTGTAGCTCCTTACTTCTCCCCTAATGATGCATGTAAAATCCAACTTTAGATTCATGTATGCGATCGTTTTCTACTAGCGAGGTTTATGTTTTCAAGCTTTCCTCTATAAGCTTTCCACGAGTTCTATGTTGCAAACACCATGACGAATTAATGAAAGATCTTTTTTTCTACATATTTCTATGTGTTAAGAATCACCATGATCTTATTGCAATATATTTTGTGTGATTAAGGTTTGCTACTTTTAATTTCTGATATTCTGACAGCTAAGCATGTCATGCATAAATACATAATAACCATAAACCGACATGCGATTTTAAGCAAGTGGAGTGAAAGAGATTGATTTCGAATCTGCATTTCCATAAACTCCTCCCAAAGAGGAACGATCGGCACTCAAGTCTCATTATCCTTAAAAATTATTTTTGACGAGCGTTTTTTGCATGACTGTACTACAATTTCTGATGATTTCAAAACACATGAAAATGGGTTTGTCACACTCCTGGCCTAATCAGGTTCCCTCTCAGAAACAAAATCAATTTGGAGGGCATAGGTAGAATCAGATTTTTTACCAACTTGAGCAATCCCAAGAAGATATCAATGCCCAGGTGATGAGAAGCTCATCATGATCTCTAATTACCCCTAATTAACTATTCTTCCTAGTTAATTAGCTAAGAATATGTGAATTTATGGGTTAATTATTAAATAAGGGATATATAGTAAAGGACCTTAAAATAAGCTAAAAATGTTGTTTTAACATCCAATTAATATTATTAATAATCTAATTAATAATTATACTTGAGATATTACTAATCATTTATCTAATTAATACATTAATTAACTTAACCAAATATATACATAAGTATGTAATAATTTAAGTAACATTACTTAATTAAATAAATTAATATAAAAATTTCAAAAATGTAAATTCAAGATTTAAATATAATAACTACCTTATTTACAATCATATATAAAAAGTTGAAAAAAATCTAAATTAAAATAAACCCTAAAAGCTTGAGTTTACATTTTGGTCCTAACATTTCATTACAATCGGGTCCTTATTTCCTACTTAGGTCCTTAGGATTCACTGCGAATAGGTCCCTGACCTCTTCTTCTTCATATCAACCAGTTGAACGGCTGATGACTGAAGGTGCTGCCACCGCACGATCACCGCCCATCTGACGTCATCTCTCCTTCAAGCTCCTAGAGCTTGCACTCACCACTCCATCTTCATTCATCGGTCTGGATGACACTTTTATCCTAATTTAGGGTAGGAGATAACTTCATCATTGTCTAAGAAGACATCGGTGGTTAACTTCCTCCTAGCCTCATACGCATCCAGATTCCTCCTCCTTACTCATCGTTGTCGACTATAAATACCCCCTCACCCCCGTGATTTTCTTCAAGTTGGCTCCCTTCCCTCTCCTTCTCTGCAGCCAACCCAATAGGCTATTCCCTCCACAACTCCAGCAACTTCCGATCTGATCTTCTGACATCCTCCATCCACCTTAATCAGCTCTGGAATTTCGCCGAGGTCGGCCATGTCTTTGGACACAGGCACTGACCAAGGAGATCCTATGCTTCACCTCACAACCATCGTTGGAGATCTTCCAATTACCCTCTGATTTCACTCCATCATGAGCCATCAACGAAGTTCCTCTGTCCCCTTCGTCCAGGTAACAGTAGGATAGGAGTAGGAGTAGGAGTAGAGTAGTTTAGATGGTTAGTTAGGTAAGTAGTTACTGTAATGTCAGATTTCAGATTTCATCTTCTTCGACTCCGGCGAGCTACTTGAGCTTGCCAGAGCCTTAATTTCATCTTTTGAATCCACTGACCACCTTCCTATATCATCCGTGATCATTTCTATCACACTTAATCTTTAATTTGATCACTGATCTGCCTAATTCCAAATCCACATTCATCAGCTACTTCTATTGCCCATGGCAGCAATAGTTGACCTAAATTTCACCTTCACTGGATCCTCCATCATTCAACTCATCACTAAAGGATCGCAATTATCACTTTAATTTGATTAAATACTATATATAACTTAAATGCCTAATTTATTTAAGCTCCTGAGTTCACTGTCAATGGCGGCTCAAGAGTAGTTAAAACTCTAAATTAACTAAGTATTTATGATCATAATTACTCTTTGACTTGTCTTGACCTCACAATTGAGTGGGAGATCAAGTCCTGTGCCTTAACCAACTCAGATTACATTCAAATTGAATTCACTATTAAATCTTACATCTAATCAGTAAATAAAGAATTCAATATGATCCTGAGGTTCCTTGTGACCTCAGGAACCTTTTCAAATCGAAAATGGTATAAATTTTCATTCTGTGTATAGGTTTCATATTTTTCTGGAGTCACCGCAGCTCCGGCGAGCTCCGACGAGTCAAAAGGGATCTTCAGCCTATAGAAGTTGATGAGAAGATCTAGAATGATGTAATATTTTTTTTGAAACAGTGAGGAATGCTATCGTAGGATGATAGCAATCAGGAGGGTAGTATATTTCATATTAAACAAAACATTACATAAAAGATCCCCAGCTGTGTATGAGGGACCAGAACTCATTTACAATGTTCTCACATCTAACCAGTCTCTCCTAAAAAAACTTATCGTTACGCTCCCTCCACACACACCACAGAGTGGCAGCCATACCCCCATATGGTCGTCCAAGAGCAATGAACCTTTGCCAAAGAGAATCCCAGGTGGGAAGCGATTCTAAACAAACCATCCTCCAAATCTTGTCTGTGACTAGGCAAGACGAGAAAATATGCGACGTACTGTTTGTATGTAACCCGCAAAGGTGGCAAGCATTCAGAGTAGTCCCCATTCTTCTATGTCTAAGATCACTAGTGATCAGGCCTTCCTGTCTGCAAAGCCATAAGAATATTTGAACCTTCAAGGGGATTTTCAATGACCATATTTTCCTATCAATTGGGTCACTTTCCAACTCAACGTTAGATCTGATGATCTTCTCATATGCCTGCTACATTGCAAAAACACCATTCCAGCCATAAGTGTCAGCCACATTCACTCTAGGATGCACCTGCTATAGTGCAGCCATCAGGTTCTACCTATCCTCCCATAATCGAGTGTCAGATCTGTAATGTTCCTACCCTTCCAGCCGCCAACATCACTCTGCAGCAGACCACAAGCTGTTGACTTTAGCCTCCTTGTCTGTAGCAGCAGCATAAGCCCTTGGATATGCCTCTTTTAGAGTCCCCAGATCTGACCACTAATCGTTCCACAGGATAAAGTCCCTGCCATCTACGAGCCTAGGCTGCAACAGGTGCCAATAGTTATTGATTGCACTGATAACTGATCGCCAAAAAGGGGAAGGCTTCATTGGTTGCATAATGATGTAATATTGATCACTGATCATTATGCGATCATTTATTTAGGATTTTAATGTCTGGAGTTGTACATAATGATTCATCTTCTCCAACTATGGCAGAGTTGGAGAAGTATGATAGAAGTTTAAAAGTCACATTTGATAGATCTAGAAGCTTCAGTGCGATGCATTGAAGTTAATTTTGCCCTCAAATTAGTGTAACAACCTATTGATCATCCTGACGAACAAACCACATTTAGAGTTCGGGCGATGAGCCTGAAACCTTAGTTTCTTAGGTCCAAACAACTGTTTAAGGGGTTGACCAAGTTCCTGAGGTTGAGAAGAAGAGATTTTAGGTTTTAATTTCTTGAGAAAAGGCATAGAACAAAAAGTCAAATTCGATGGCCTTATAGTCAAACCTGACCTTGATACCTTGATTCTGAGCTCAATTTGATGCTTAGATGAGTTTGAATTATCTATAAGGTGTTATTGAATGATTCTTAGGTGAATTGGATGAGCTCAGATGTATGATTTACTTGGATTTCAATCACTGCCAGTTTGGGTTATTTTTGAACTCAAACGGTTGGTAGTGGTTTTTGGATGAAATTTGAATGTGAATTCTGCCCAGATAAGCTTGTAACACTTAGAAGCTGTTCTAATTGATTGAACATGATCTTAGCTATCTGTTAGGTCTTTCTTAAGTTTGATTTCAGTCTCTGAAGCTTTCAGAGAAGCTTCAACCTCCTTTAGGCTTCCTGAAGCTTCTAGGAGCTTGAAACCTTTACCTACAACTGTGGAATAACCTGTAGAAGCCATTTAGAGCCTTAGCCAAGAGCTTAAGTCCATTCTTTGGACTTGTTAACCAGAATTCCATTTCTAGCCATAAATATACTGTAGAAAACCCATAACTTTGCCCTTAAAATCGAAGTAGAAAACTTCCGCTTAACATTAAATTGAAAGCATAATCCTATAGAACAACTCAAGAGCTTTCCAACAAGCTTTTGTTTGCCTGATTGGAGCTCTGAGCTAGGAGATATCGTCACCTGAAGTTTGCTCTGGAAGGGGAGCATTTAGTTCCACATCGAGAATCCTTGATCGCCTGCCTTGGTATAAAAGTATTTTGTTAACAGCGCTATTTAGTCATCAGCACTCGGTGCACGGCTACCGAATGAATGAGCCTATGTGTGTGTGTGTGCAGGCATGTGTGCCTGCGAGTGTGCGCCTGTGTGGGCATGCGATGTGTGGCCCTGAGAGGGCGAGGCCTGGGAGGCGTTGAGTCAGTTGGCCCGAGAAAATAAATCAGAGATAAATCAAAATTAAATAAACCAGGCGAGGACTTTGTAGGGTCAGGTACAGCCCTGTAAAGGGTGCTGTGTATCCCCGAAAGGTCTGAGCCATAAACTAAAAACCAATTTTTGGTTGTGAAAGAAATGCCTGGTCCAGTTCAGTTGATGGTTCAAAGGAAGAGCTAAGTGTTGAAGACTCTGATGGCTAAGTGCTGAAGGAAAATCACTATGAGAAGAAGGAACTCGTAAAGAAAGAAAGAGAAGGCTGAGCAGGCATTGAAGAAGGAAATAAAGAGGAGGCTAAGGAAAAAGAAAGAGAGGCAGAACAGAAGGGAAGAAGAAGTGAGCTCGAGAGAATAAGAGAGAAATAAAAGAGAAAGAGAAAAGATAAAGAAAAACAAAAGAAAAGAGAGAGAGAGAGAAAGAATGGATGAGAGGTAAAAGAAGAAGAAAAGAGAGAGAAAGTCCGAAGAATAAAAGGAAAAGAATTCATTTTTCTTGATATATTTTAAATTTCTTTTTGTTTTTAAATGTTGTAATAAGGCATACTTTGGTTAGAAGTACTCTTATCTGCCTTACTTCTTTTGAAATAAAATAGAAAACTAACATGTTTACATGCTAATTAAGTAGATCATTTGAGTAAATGTGTTTTCATAAGGAATTTTACATTTTCCTTAAGTTTAAATCATTTGGCAAAATTCACGTTTTTAAAGTTAACTTAATTATACCTCCTAAGAATTACTTTTAAATAGCTTGGTGAATTTTATGTAATGTATACCTCCTAGCGAATAACCTGGACTCAACCAGTTAAAAGTAGAAAATCTAAAATGTTAGGTTAACTTGACCCTATACTACTAAATCGACAGAAATTTGAGTTAACCTAAGTTACTTTCTAATACACTTAATTAAGCAAAATTAACTTAATTAACTGTGTTGAGAGAGAACGTCCATCATTTTAATGGCGTCGTTGCTGG
Organism: Thalassia testudinum; assembly: GCA_037157565.1. Classification (NCBI taxonomy): domain Eukaryota; kingdom Viridiplantae; phylum Streptophyta; class Magnoliopsida; order Alismatales; family Hydrocharitaceae; genus Thalassia; species Thalassia testudinum. The sequence continues at coordinate 56,963,937 of JAZHRO010000067.1, forward strand.
GGAGGTAACCTTTTGATTCACCAAATCATTACCTCGTTTAATTGTTTAAATAGGAGGTATTTGTAATTATAATTTTACTATTTTTAATGTTTTTGTGCTAATTAGTTTTGTTTTTGTTTTGTTTTATCTTCTTTTCAGGTTTTCCTTTGCAGGTAATCTCAGGAAGAAGGTGGGTTTTTTGATTCTGTTGTCCACTATAAATACCATTGTAAGTATTTCTATTCTTTGTCTTTAGTATACTTGAATTGCTACATTTAGATAAAAATTAAAAAATATAAAAATACATCTTTTCTAACTGGCAGTAGCATATCATAGGCAAACACTCTCAGGAGTGCATTCTATCTGCTAGTATTATCTTGTGATCTGACTCGAGAATTTTTACTAATTTTGTCACATCAGTGAGAAAATGAAAAAGATAAACCGCATAGATCCCTCTCTTGAGATTAATTAACAAGTCCACATATATTTTTGAAAAGACTTAAAAAGTGGCCACTGTAATTCTTTTGATATATTTTTTGAGAAGATTAACTGAAAAAAGGGAAATTAAAAATTGTGACTTAATCAGATTGCAGAATGCATGAGGGTTTTTCTATTGCTATCATCTGTTGCATGCTATCGTGCACACAACACGATCACTAGAGTCACACGAGTCTTAATTTCTATCTCTCCTCTTTGCAAATCTTAGGGCTTTGGTTAAAGATCAACAAATCTGTCTCACTACTATAGCCCCAGGGAGCCAGTAGTGAGTAGTCTCGATCCTAGACCTTAGACCTTTGAGCCTTAAGGATACGCACTTACATAGACATAGACTAGGACACGTATTCTGATATTGTTACTCTATTTGTTTGCATCCAAATTACTTTTGCATATCTTAGGAATCTCTTCTTTCCTTTGAAAGAAGAGCAAAACCCATGTTTTTCATGTTGTTTTGTGGGTTTTCATGCCGCTATTTTTTATGGTGTGAGTGTGCCTTTGCACATTATTTTTCATTTTATGGACGGGAGGCGATCCTTGCATCCGCCTCTTGTAACTTCTTCGATAGGTGATCCCAGACCGGTTGCAGATAAGCAACCAATGATTTTCCCGTCTGATCCATCTACATCTATGGATCAAATGCAGAATCAAAATCCTGAGATCCCTTCTTATTCTAGTTAGGGGGAGATGCCGCCTTTTGATGTTCATGAGGTGCTCCTAAACCAGAACCTGAGGATGCTTGAGCAGATAAGACAAATTAATCGATTAACAGCAGCCTTAAACAATTTATAGGCTCTTCAAGCTCATCCTCCACCTCAACCTGAGGAGAGTTTTGACCTTCCTGATTTGCCGATCAATCATCCAAGGCCTCTACTTAGAGGTTACTACAGTCCATCTAATGCACAAATAGAGCCTAATGTTAGGATTCCTATTGGAGAGAATGATCCTGAATTGAAGTCGAATATTATAGGTCTAATCCCTCACTTTCATGGATTTGCATCCAAGGATCCATTTCAACACATAGAAGATCTAAAGAATCTATCTCAAACTCTTGGACCTCGAAATCAAAAGAGGGAAATCCTACTAATAAAGATGTTCTCTTTTAGCCTTAAAGACAAAGTAGCTTATTGGTACAGAACAATTGCAAGACCAATCTCAACTTGGGCTGAACTCGAATCCGCATTCTTAAAGAAATTCCTTCCTATTGGTTGAACTAATGCTTTAAGGCGAGCCATTACTACTTTCAATCAAAGCCAAGGAGAACCAATTCATGAAGCATGGGAATGCTTTCATGCATTGCAAAGGAAATGCCCACATCATGACATCCCTCGTTGGCAACTTATGCACATATTCTACTATGGTTTACAAGAGGGCATTCGTAATCTAGTCGATGCCTCTTGTGGGGGGAACTTTCTAAATCGTGACGTAGAATCCACCTTAGAATTATTTGAAGGGATGGTAGAAAACTCGATCAACAACGCATCTATGTCGCAATTCACGTGAGGCGCAAACACAACTCATCAAAATCTGTATAAGAGCATTCTTGAGATCAGTAACCCGTCGAGTTGAAAGGATTTGGAAATAATTGCAGAAAAATTCGACAAAGTCGATATTGTAGCAAAGTATCTCGACGAGGTCAGAAATACGATGAAAACTCTTACGCCTCTACTTGCTACGAATCCTGCGTATTCACCTATTTTGCAAATTCTTGCGGGGAGGGAATTTGTGAATAATATGGATTCTAGAGGTCCATCTTCCTTGGGTTTTCTATCTACTCCTCCACCAACCCAAGGAGGGACCTTTGTCCCACAATCTTGCCCACCCTTTTCCCCACCCTTACCTTTTGCATAAAACATGCCATATCCTCTAGATTTAAATGCCATTCAGGGATACACACCAAGATCAAACCCATATTCAAACTCCTATAATCCTAGATGGAGTAATTACCCTAATTTCTCTTGGTCTGACCATTCACAAAGACCATCATATCTGACTCAGACCAGGCAAAACCTGCCTACATTGTTGTTTCAGCAACACAATGCAAGGCCATTTTACGTGGGTTTGCAAAACCCTGTAGGGCCGAATAGAGATTCACAGCTAGACCAAATTTTGAGAGCTGTGACTGAGAGCCAGCAACAAAATGCTGAGGCTCTTGCTGAAGTCCAATGACAATGTTCGGTAGAGTTGGCTGATCTTAGGGGCCAAATCACGCAGTTAGCTGAATCTCGTCAGCTAGGGGCCCTTCCATCCCAGCCAATTCCAAACCCTAGGAATATCTAACAGAGACAACACCTGGGAGTTCAAAATCTGAATCAGGGACATGTCCATCTCCTTAATCAATTACCCCTGAATCCAAATCTAAATCAAAATCCGAATCCACCCTCTTCTAATCATGATTTTGAATATCTTAATCAACAACAATCACTTTTAAATCAACCTTTAATCAATATTTCATCTTTCCAAAATCAACAAGCATCTTCTTCATCAGCTTCTTCTTCACATGCAGGTATTAACTCTGTTACAACCCACTGTGGAACTTCCACTAGGGATCCAGTTTATCCAAGAAACCTATCCCAAGACCCTAGTACATCTAGAATGACCCCTATTTCTACACCTGGAAGAGGTGCGAACCTAATCCCGTAATTCCCGCTAATTCATGAGATCAGGGAAATGCCTCAATAGAACAAGAAATCCACACCCCATTCCCAGAGGCTTTGAAGAAGACTAGGAAACAAAAACAACCTGTTACATTAGATGAAGATTTGATTAAGATTTTTGAATAGGTACACATTAATATCCCACTCCTAGATGCTATCAAACACATTCCGACTTACGTGAGATTTCTTAAGGAATTGTGTACTCCTAAGCGTAAGTCGAAGAAAGGAAGCACTGTGGTACTTTCAAAGCATGTGAGCTCTATAATTTCAAGTACGCTTACTTTGAAAAGGAATGACCCAGGATCTCCATTTATTTCCTGTATAATTGGGGGTCAGTGTTTTGATAGAGTCCTCCTAGATTTAGGAGCATCTATTAACCTCATTCCTTTGCCTTTGGTAAAACCTTTCAAAATAGAAAACCTTAAGTCTACCAATGTGACCTTACAATTAGCCGATAGATCTATTAAGTCACCTAAAGGAATGTTGGAGGATGTTATTGTAAGAGTTTGGGATTTTTACTTCCCTGTAGATTTTATTGTCCTTGATATGGAAGTACCTGAATACATTAGCCACACCCCAATTATCTTAGGGAGACCCTTTTTGGCTACTGCAAAGGCCAATATTGATTGTGAATCTGGAAAGATTGAATTGAAATTTGGGGAGAAGGCAATTAAGTTAGATATATTTAAAGCTTCTAGTGGATTAGATTGTGAATGGATCGAGGAAATAAAATCTAAAGTAGCTTTTGAGGATGACATTAGTTCCTTAGAACTAGAAAGTACACCTTTTGATATCCAATACCCTCAAAGCAATGAAATCTTTTTGCTAGAATCTTTACTCAATCCTGAATCTGAATCTGAATCATTTAACTCACTTATTGCAATTGAAAATCCTACCCCAAATCCTGCTGTTGATTCTACTCCTGTGTTAGAATTAAAACCATTGCCTGACAATCTTAAATATGTATATCTCAAATCTGATCAAACATATCCTGTAATTATCAACTTGCATCTATCTGAATCACAAGAATTCAAATTGATCAAGGTTCTTCGAGATCACAAGAAGGCAATTGGGTGGACTCTACATGATCTCACTGGGATTAGCCCTAATTTTTGTACTCATCCCATCTATATTGAAGATGGGGCACGACCTTCAAGAGAAGCTCAAAGACATCTAAACCCGAATTTAAAGGAGGTTGTTAAGAAAGAAATAATCAAGTGGCTTGATGTTGACATTATCTATCCCATATTTGATAGCCCTTGGGTGAATCCAATTCAAGTGGTACCTAAAAAGGCAGGATTCACCGTAATTAAGACTAAATCTAGGGAAACCATTCCCACACAAATTGTGAATTCGTGGCGGGTTTGTATTGATTATCGTAAGCTGAATACTGTTACAAAGAAGGACCATTTTCCTTTTCCATTCATTGATCAAATCCTTGAGAGATTAACTGGTAATAGGTTCCTCTACTTTCTAGATGGTTACTATGGATATAATCAAGTATCAATTTATCCCAAAGATCTAGAGAAAATGACTTTCACCTGCCCCTTTGGAACCTTTGCTTTCCGAAGAATGCCATTTGGGCTTTGCAATGCACCTGCGACTTTTCAGCATTGCATGTTATCCATTTTTACCGAAATGGTGGGTGAATATATGGAGGTTTTTATGGATGATTTTTCAGTCTTCGGGGAGACATTTGATATTTGCTTCGATAATTTGTTGAAGGTTCTTAAGAGATGTATTGAAGTAAACCTTGTCCTTAGTTGGGAGAAGAGCCATTTTATGATTCCAGAGGGCATTGTACTTGGCCACCTCGTGTCTGAGCGAGGTATCCAACTAGATCGAGCCAAGATCAATCAAATTGCAAATCTTCCAATTCCTAACTCGCTCAAAGGCATTAGATCATTTCTTAGGCATGTGCAATTTTATAGGAGATTTATACTTGATTTTTCAAAAATTGCCCGACCACTCACAAACCTCCTCACAAAGGATGCTACTTTTGAGATGAGTGAGGAGTGTATTTTAGCATTTGAAACTTTGAGAGATAGAGTTACACAGTCTCCAATTTTGCAACCAACTAATTGGTATTTACCATTCGAAATCATGTGCGACGCTTCAGATTATGAAATAGGAGCTATTTTACAACAAAAAATTAAGAATCCGGTAGTAATTTACTATGCTAGTAAAACATTGAATGAGACACAAAGAAATTACACAGTTACAGAGGAGTTACTAGAAATAGTATTTGGATTAGAAAAGTTCAGATCTTATATACTCGGATCTCAAATCATCGTGTACTCTGATCACTCAGCTATCTGACACCTTCTATCTAAGAAGGGCACGAAACCTAGGTTGATCAAATGGATCTTGCTTTCGTAGGAATTTGACCTAGAAATTCGTGATAAGGTGGGTCGACAAAATGTTGTTGCTGACCATCTTTCACACCTTCCTTCTGATACAATTGAATCACCTCCTCTAATTACTGAACATTTCCCTAATGAACATCTTTTGACCATATCTTCAGATCTTCCTTAGTATGCAGACATTGTTAATTATTTGGTTGCAATCAATTCCACCAGACTGGGATAGGAATCGCAAATCACGACTCAAAGCAAAAGCCAAGTACTATTTCTGGGAAGATCCGTATCGTTTTCGACTCTGTAATGACCAAATCATCACGCATTGTGTCACTTCTTCTGAGATTGATTCTATCCTATCCTTTTGTCATGACCAGGCCTGTGGTGGTCACTTTTCAGGTAGAAAGACCGCTGCAGAAATTCTTTAATGCGGGTTTTATTGGCCCATGTTATTTGTTGATTCACAGACTTATTGTAAGGCATGTAGTCACTGCCAAACACTTGGTGGCATGTCATGAAAAGACATGAAGCCTCTATACCCGATTATAGTCTATGAAATCTTTGATTTTTGGGGCATAGATTTTATGGGCCCATTTCCATCCTCTTTTGGCTTCCACTACATTTTACTCGCTGTTGATTATGTTTCACGTTGGATTGAAGCCATACCCACATGCACAAATGATCATCGAGTTGTCATTCCTTTTATACAGAGTCATATTATAGCTCGTTTTGGGGTACCTCGTGCCATCATTTCTGACTGTGGTTCCCATTTTATTAATGCCTAACTTAGAACTTTACTTCGAAAATATGGGGTTACACATCGTATTTCTACACCTTATTGACAAAAAGCCATTTTTGCGCATTTGAAAGTCGTCGAAAATCGTTGTATAGTCGTGCAAAAACGTTCGTCAAAAATTTAAATTCTAAAGATAACGAGACTTGAGTCTCGATCGTTCGTCTCTGGGAGGCGTTGTTTTTGTTTTTGAAATCGATCTTAAAGCCGCTCTACTTTATTTAAACGACATGCTTGTGTGTAATATATAGGTGGTTAAAGAGCAGGCACTTAGATCACTCAAATATGATAATCATTCAGCTCAAGGTGATTTCAAACACATAAAAGATATATATATATATATAAAATGAAATTTCATTCATTATGGGAGAGTTGTTGTACAAGGAAATCTAGAGGAAAGCTTATACATGAATGCTTAAAATTAAATCTAACTACCAGAAAATGATTGCATACAAGAATCAATGGGGGGGGATTTCGCATGCATCATTGGGGGAGAAGTAAGACTACTCTACTAAGTAGTAAATGAAAGCAATAAAAATTATGGAGAGCATGATCTAGAGGTAGAAGAAAAGAGGGCATTCAGGGGTGGTCCCCGATGGCCTTGGAGTGGTCGAAAGGAGAATGAGGGGTGGCCAATGTAGCTTAGGCTGACCCTTGGAGAGAGGTAGGGTTGATCCAGCATCCCGGCATGGTGTCCTCCATGGTGGTGATAGTGAGCTCATGGAGGTGGAGTGAGTGGCTAAGTGGAGGTGGCATGAATGGCACCAATGGAGAGCAATTGCCAAGGGAGTGAATGGGTGTAAATGGCCACCCAAGGGGTCTTTTTATAGACCTAAGGGAAGCTCTCTAGAGAATTATGGAATTCTCTGGAGAGGCCTATGGTGGGAGCTCGTGGGAGAGTGAGAGAGAGAGGATGGATGGTGGTTTTTAGATCCACCAAATGTCGATCTAAAAATTGAATGGCTCTTGGTTGCTATTTTTGGCATCCAAGGCAACCACACATGGTAGAGAGTTCTAGAGAACTCTAGGCTAGATATTTTCCTGTGGATGGTGTTTGTGGCTGTGTGTGGGTCAAAACTTAGGTGGCTAGGTTGATTAGGTTGGGTTCTAGTGGGTTTAGGTCAAGGTATGTCTCAAATTAGGGTTATAAACCCTAATTCACTAAGGTAAAGTGCAATTAAACTTAATAAAAGTTTAATTGGGTGTGTGGAAACTTAATTGTGAGTAAAACAACTCAATTAATTAAGGTCTAGGTCAATTGGACTCTCACTGAGTCCAATTGGACAATGTGTGCTGAGATCAGGGCTCAATTAGTCTTAATGAGTCCAATTGAATAGGCTGATGGAATTGACTAAGATCCAAGTCAATTAGGTTTAGTGAGGACCTAATTAGGTCCTTAGGGAGGTCTAGAGGTGATGTAATAGGGTTAGGGCACCTTAATTTAGGTTCCTATGGGGTTGGAATTGGGTTTAGGGATCTAGAGATCCAAGATCAAGGCTTAAATTTCAAAACAGGAATTGGAGAGTAGTATCAGATGTCTAATTATAGAATTAGACGTCTTATACTCAAAAATCAAAAGTCTAGACTTGTTGTCTGGACGTCCAATCAGAGTCAGGAAGGATTTCGGGTTCTGTTTTGGGTATTCTGTAGAAATTAGACGTCTGACAAAGTGTCTGGACGTCCAATAACACTGCAGAAGTGGGTTTGAAGTGTGTGGGAGTTGGCCAAGGATCCTAGACGTCTTAAAACTTATCTGGACGTCCAAAGAAGGGTTGGAACTAGGGTTTTAGGGCTTCCTAGGGTGTTGTGACCTAATCTAAGGGTGGCTAAGGCTTGGGGAAGTCTCTAGGCTATCCTAGGGCTAGCATGGACCTAAGCTCTTCACATTTTACTGCTTTATTCCTACTTAATAGAATAGAAAACCTTTAAACCCCTTACATTATTATTCCTACATCTAAACTAGGCATTCTGCTCTAGCTCTGCTACAACTCCTGTTATTCCTGATCCAGCTTCAGATCCAGCTCCTGATCAGCTTATTCCCTGCAATCGACATAATGCACTTAATCAGCACATTATAACATTATTTTATGCATAGCTAACGGAAAACAGTAAAGATGCAGATAATGCGTATGCATGCATGAATAACCCTAACTTATGCTAAGTCCTAGCCTAATTTAGGTCAATTAAGACCTATGATTGCTGCGCAATCACTTATCATCCCTAGACTAATGGGAAAACTGAGGTCTCTAATTGGGAGATCAAAAAGATCCTTCAAATGACAATCTGACCCAATAGGAAGGATTGGTCTTCCCGTTTAGATGAGGCTTTTTGGGCTTATAGGACTACCCACAAAACACCAATAGGCGTGTCACCATATAGACTTGTTTATGGGAAAGATTGTCATCTTCTCGTAGAAATTGAACACAAGGCCTATTGGGCAATTAAAGCCTATAATTTAGACCATGCGAAGGCTGGTGAAAATCGTAGGTTGCAGCTTAGCGAACTTGAGGAATTGTGTCATGATTCCTATGAGAGTTCAAAGCTGTATAAGGAGAAATTTAAAGCCTTCCACGATAGATTTATTTCCCGCAAATCCTTTACATCTGGTTAGAAGGTGTTGTTGTTTGATGCCCATTTGAAGCTCTTCCTTGGTAAACTTTGGTCTAAATGGCAAGGGCCATTTATTGTTGTTAGAGTCTTCGACAACCGAGCTGTCGAAATCACTGAAGCCAACAAGGATCAACCCTTCAAAGTCAATGGTTAATGTTTAAAACCTTTCTTGGAATCACATTCTTTAGGTCTTGTTGGAGAATGTTATAGGCTCCACTATGGTTTGCCACATCATCCACCAATCTTGTACATACCTGTTTCCTTCTTCATACTTTTTGAGTCTTCTACACTTTCTCTGATTTTTCACTTCATATTACACTGATTACCTTCGTTTAGTCATACTGACCACTCTGACCTTTGGTCAGACTTGAAATCGTCTACATAGAGATATGTGATCTCCTCTTTTCGACTTCTTCCATCACACTATACTAAATGAAGTGTAATATCTTTTCACCCTTCTTATAGTGAGGACATTATAAAATCTTGGCTTAGGGGGGTGTTGAAGTGAAATTTTTAGTTTAAGTGCATGTAAATAGAAAATATTAAAAAAATACATAAAAATTAAATATCCATGAAATTTAAAAAAATAGAAATTCCAAAAATTATAAAAATTTCAAAATGAAAAATTTCATAAAAGTTTGAAAAGTTTTGAAAGAAATTCACAAAAAGTTGGAAAATTTTATAAACATAAAAACAAAAATATATAAATACAAAAATTTGAAAAATGAAAATTTATAAGAATAATAAGAGGGGTATATTCATCTAGAATAAAGAAGAAAATAAAAAAGAAGATATATATATATATATTTATTATTATTAAGAGCTTAATTTTTCTTTTAGGTTAGAAACTAAAAATATATAAAATACATACGGAGTATTTAAGAGCATTCAATTCTTATTTAGATTCTTACTTAAAACATGTAAAAACACGCTTTTGTTTTTAAAAAAATCTTTCAAACAAAATTTTATTTGAATTAGAATCTTTGAATCTTCTAAGCTTTGGTTTTCTATTCTTACCCTGAATTAAGAAACTACGGTGTATTAAGTTTTAAAGTTAGTTTTGGGATTAAGTAATTCTTTTGCCTTTTGAAAATTTGATTTTATCATAAAGTTAAGTAAACTACCAGATATTCAGAGTTAATTAAATAGAAAGTTAGTAGAATTTTAGTTTACAAGTCTTACAGGCTAAAGACATATAACTAGACTTGGTAAATTTTCTCTTGACAGATCCTATAGGAGGAAAGTAAAAATTTAAAGAACCTGAGAGTGAAGGGCTTTCTTGTCCAAGCTATGGTTTGATAGCTAAGTGACCTAAACATCTAAATTCACACACATAGAATTGTCTTGTTGGTATCTAGGACAGCAAAAACACAGAGGTTAAGAGATCGATTCTAAATCCTCTTTAGTCCAAGGGTTGCCGTAGGCGGCTCTTGAAAGGGTGAAGGATGTACCACTCACTTAGAAAAAGGATTTGGAGAATAAAGTTGGTAAGAAAAATGAGAAGGGGGAAATTAAAGAAAAAAAAGAAAAAAATAAAATAAAACACCCTGCAGTTAAGTGCCTTGTTACAAATGGGTAATTATGCAGCTTTTCCATATAAAAATAAAGCATCTCGGTACAAATGGATGCTACCCTTCCTTCCATTACATAAAAGAACACCTTGCTACATATGGGTGTTCTAGCCTATAAAAAAAGTTGAAAAAATATGGAGATAAAATTTTAGGAATAAGAGACCCAATGGTCCACTGGGGTGATATACACAAAAAGTATTGACCTTGGGATAGAAAACTAGTGAGGAGAAAGCAACCAAACCTGAGTAAGGCTAAGCCAAAGGCTTGAATTGGAATAACCTGGATTGGAAATTGATGTCTTAAGATCTGGATTTTTGCAACTTTGGATGCCTTTAGGACAACTCTCTTCACAAAGCGCAGACGTTTTAAAAGCATAGCTACTGAACCTTGGTATTGGGCAATGAAGCCTAGGAAATCGGGTTTTGAGGATTTAAAGTTGAGACCTAAAGGAGAAGAATTGACAAAATCCTAGGTCTAGAAGTTGTTCTTAGTACTATAGACTAGTAGATTAGGGTTTTACTACTCTAAGTTTGATTAATAATGAGTATTTGGTTAATTTGCTTAAACTTATATTGATAAAAGTCAAATATCATAAACAAAGGATTAACTTAAGTCTATTGAATTTTTGAGTTAAAAATTAATTTTCAACTCTTAAGTTTTGTTTTCTTAAAACACTTCGTATTCTAAGTTTGGGTTAAGAATAGTTAAAAAGAATAAGAGATTTTTGAGAATTCCAATTTCTAATAAAATTCTTGTTAACAACAATGTTTTTAAGTGTGTTTTGAAAATGTTATAAGTATAAGTCTAAGTAAGAAAATTTTCAGAAATGCTTCTCTGTATATTAATTATTTATATTAAACCTAAAAAAATTCTCTGACCTAAGCTTTCCTCTACATGGTTATTATTTATATTAATCTAAACCCACGTGCTTTAAATCATCATATTTTTAGTTAATTTTGCTAGGGACTAGCAAAACCTTGGCTTGGGGGTATGTTGAGAAGCTCATCATGATCTCTAATTACCCCTACTTAACTAGTCTTCCTAGCTAATTAGCTAAGAATATGTGAATATATGGTTTAATTATTAAATAAGGGATATATAGTAAAGGACCTTAAAATAAGCTAAAAATGTTGTTTTAACATCCAATTATTATTATTAATAATCTAATTAATAATTGGACTCAAGATACTACTAATCATTCATCTAATTAATACATTAATTAACTTAAGCATAATATATACATAAGTATGTAATAACTTAAGTAACATTACTTAATTAAATAAATTAATATAAAATGGTAAAAAATGTAAATTTAAGCTTTAAATATAATAACTACCTTATATACAATCATATATAAAAAGTTGGAAAAAATCTAAATTAAAATAAACCCTGAAAACTTGAGTTTACATTTTGGTTCGTACATTTCATTCCAATCGGGTCCTTATTTTCTATTTAGGTCCTTAGGATTCACCGTGAATAGGTCCTTGACTTCTTCTTCTTCTTCTCCTCAACCGGTTGAACAACTGAAGACCGAAGGTGCTGCCACTGCACGATCACTACCCATCCGATGTCATCTCTCCTTCAAGCCCCAAGAGCTTGTGCTCACCACTCCATCTTCATCCATCGGTCTAGATGATGGTTTTATCCTAATTGAGGGTAGGAGATAACTTCACCATCGTCGGAGAAGATGCCGGTGGTTAACCTCCTCCTAGCCTCATACGCGTCTAGATTCCTCCTCCTTCGTCGCCGTCGACTATAAATACCCCTTGACCCCCTTGATTTTCTTCAAGTTGGCTCCCTTCCCTCTCCTTCACCGCAGCCAACCCAATTGGCTATTCCCTCCACAACTCCAGCAACTTCCCATCTCATCTTCTGACTTCCTCTGTCCACCTTAATCAGCTCTGGAACTTCGCCGAGGTCGACCATGTCTCTGGACACAAGCACTGACCAAGGAGATCCTCAACTTCACCACACAATCACCGCCAGAGATCTTCCAATTACCCTTTGATTTCACTCCTCCATCATGAGCCGTCGACGGAGTTCCTCTGTCCCCTTCGTCCAGGTAATAGTAGGATAGGAGTAGGAGTAGGAGTAGAATAGCTTAGATAGTTAGGTAAGTAGTTAGTGTAATGTCAGATTTTAGATTTCATCTTCCTCAACTCCGACGAGCTCCTTGAGCTTGCCAAAGCCTTAATTTCGTCTTTTGAATCCACTAACCACCTTCCTTTATCATCCTTGATCATTTCTATCACACTTAATCTTTAATTTGATCACTGATCTGCCTAATCCAAATCCACATTCATCAACTAATTTAGCTGTCATGATAGCAGTAGTTGAACTAAATTTCTCCACTGGATCCTCCATCATTCAACTCATCACTAAAGGATCCTAATTATCACTTTAATTTGATTAAATACTATATATAACTTAAATGCCTAATTCTATTTAAGCTCCTGAGCTCGTTATCAATGGTGGCTTCAGAGTAGTTAAAACTCTAAATTAACTAAGTATTTATGATCTCAATTACTCTTTAACTCGTCTTGACCGCTCAATTGAGTGGGAGATCAAGTCCTGTGCTCTAACCAACTCAGATTACATTCAAACTGAATTCACTGTTTAATCTTACATCTAATGAGTAAATAAAGAATTTAATGTGATCCTAAAGTTCCTTGTGACCTCAAGAACCTTTTCAAATCGAAATTGGCACAAATTTTCATTCTGTGCGTAGGTTTCAACTTTTTCTAGACTCACCGGAGCTCCGACGAGCTCCAGCGAGTCAAAAGAGATCTTCAGCCTATAGAATTTGATGAGAAGCTTCAGAATGATGTAATATTGATCATTGATCATTATGCGATAATTTATTTAGGATTTTAATGTTTGGAGTTGTACATAACGATTCATCTTCTCCAACTCCAGCTGAGTTGGAGAAGTCTGATAGAAGTTTAAAAGTCACATTTGATAGATCTAGAAGCTTCAGTGCGATGCACTGAAGTTAATTTTTCCCTCAAATTAGTGTAACAACCTCTTGATCATCCTAACGAACAAACCACATTTAGGGTTTAGGTAATGAGCCTGAAACCCTAGTTTCTTAGGTCTAAACAACTGTTTAAGGGGTTGAGCAAGTTCCTGAGGTTGAGAAGAGATTTTAAGTTTTAATTTCTTGAAAAAAGGCATAGAACAGAAAGTCAAATTAAAAGGCCTTATAGTCGAACCTGAGCTTGATACCTTGATTCTGAGCTCAATTTAATGATTAGATGAGTTTGAATTATCTCTGAGATGTTATTGAATGATTCTTAGGTGAATTGGATGAGCTCAGATATATGATTCACTTGGACTTCAATCACTGCCAGTTTGGGTTGTTTTTGAACTGAAACTGTTGGCAGCGATTTTAGGATGAAATTTGAATGTGAATTCTACCCGGATAAGCTTGTAACAACCCTTATAAGCTGTTCTAATTGATTGAACATGATCTTAGCTATCTGTTAGGTCTTTCTTAAGTTTGATTTCAATCTTTGAAGCTTTCAGAGAAGCTTCAACCTCCTTTTGGTTTCCTGAAGCTCCTAGGAGCTTGAAACCTTTACCTACAGCCGCGGAATAACCTGTAGAAACAGTTTAGAGCCTTAGCTAAGAGCTTAAGTCCATTCTGTGGACTTGTTAACTTGAATTCCAATTCCAGGCATAAATATACCATAGGAAACCATAACTTCACCCTTAAAATCAAAGTAGAAAACTTCCCCTTAACATTAAATTGAAAGCATAATCCTATAGAGAAACTCAAGAGCTTTCCAACAAGCTTTTGTTCACCTGATTTGGAGCTCTGAGCTAGGAGATCTCGTCACCTGAAGTTGGCTCTAGATGGGGAGACTTTAGTCCCACATCGAGAATTCTTGAGAGCCCAGCTTGGTATAAAAGTATTTTGCTAACTGCATTATTCAGTCATCAGTGCTCGATGCACGGTTACCGAATGAATGAGCATATGCATGTGTGTGTGCAGGCGTGTGTTTCTGCGAGTGTGCGCCTATGCAGGCGTGCGATGTGTGGCCCTGGGAGGGTAAGGCCTGGGAGGCGTTGAGTCGGTTAGCTCGAGAAAATAAATTGGAAATAAATCAAAATTAAATAAACCAAGCAAGGACTTAGTAGGGTCTGGTCCCACCCTGTAAAGGGTGCTGTGTATCCTTGAAAGGTCTGAGCCGCAAACTAAAAACAAATTTTTGGTTGAGGAAGAAAAACCCGGTCTGGTTCAATTGATGGCTCAAAGGAAGAGCTAAGTGTTGAAGACTCTGATGGCTAAGTGCTGAAGGAAAATCACTAAGAGAAGAAGGAGCTCGCAAAGAAAGAAAGAGAAGGCCGAGCAGGCACTGAAGAAGTAAAGAAGGAGAAGGCTAAGGAAAAAGAAAGAGCGGTAGAACAGAAGGTGATGTAAACACATTTGTTGAGGGTAAAATGCCTATTCGTGCATGTTCCTAGTCTTAGATTAGCATTTCATGTTATAAATATTGCATAGAATGCATCATTCTACATTTAGAGTAGTTGTATATTGTTTATTGCTCTTGATCGGGTTTAAAGAATGTCACGTTGTAATATAACCGAAAAAACGTTCAAAACAAATAAAGAGTTTTTATTACTCGAAAATCGGAGTATCCGAGGTCGAACACAGGGAGCAATCGGAATTTACTACTAATCTCAAATGCAATTGAACACCCTAATTTACTCACAACTTTAATTCAAATATGAATGTATGTGGTTAAAAAGTAATTATGACAAAAGAGAAAAATTAGACGTTTGATTTTGTGATCAGACATCTTAAAAGTGTTTTCCCTTTTTCTTTTGCTTTCTTTCTTCTACAGTCTTCACTTTGCCTTTCTGCTTCTTTCTCTGCAGTCTCTCTTCCTTTCTTCTTCTTTCTCTCTTCTGCGAAGACTTCTTCTTCTTCCTTGCCTTTGCTTCTTCTCTCTTCTGTCTTCTTCTTCTCAGTAGTCTCTACTTCTTCCTTCAGATCTACAGGTCTTCTTCCTGCCTTTGCTCCTTTTCTTGCAGTCCTTTCTCTCTACAGTCTCTCTTTCTTCCTTCTCTTCTCTTCTTCGCTCAGCTTCTTCTTCTGCTTCTTCTCTTTGCGGCTAAGTCTCTCTTCTTCAACCAGCCTGCCTGCACAGAGAGGACGAAGCAAAACCTACCCTGCCCCTCTACCCGCACGTCGCTCTCTTTCTGAAGTTCACTCAAGGATGCTCTCCCAGAGCCACAGGTAATTGGGTCGGATTTCGCACCCGGGACCAGGCACACTGGCGTGAGGGTGATGCACGAGGTGTGCTCAGAATGGGTCGGGTCGGATCCCGCCAGATCCGCGAGGTGAAACTGCGGACGAGGCGAGCGTGGGATAAGGTGAGGGACCTCACCCCTGTGGGTTCGGAGGCAATGAGGCAATATCACAAAAATAATTTAAAGTATACCTGCGCTTCGCGTTTCGCTGATGCGGGACTATTAGTTTTACCCTGCTCCCGTGCGCACCCGCAGAGCCTTCGTGCAATCGCCACAGCTGTGGACGTTGCTGCGCTCCGTGCTGGACTTAGGTGCTTCGCACTACTGTCCTGAATATGCTGCACCTGAAGATTGGAGAAACTGATGCCTGGAGCTGCTGAAGCTTGGAGCTACTCCAACCATCAATGGCGGCAGGGGCTGGAATCCTGTCAAACACAAATATGGCCTATTGGCCTAATCACACCTTCGCCTTAGCACGGCGAAGGTGGTGAGCCATCCGGCAGGTCGTGGGATGGCCTAGGCGTGGGTGCCTAGGTCAAACTGTGGCCGGGGGTGTGTTCGGGGGACTGTGGTGGAGGCGTAGAGGGATGGTGGATGGGCGGAGGTTGTTCCTTGTGGTGAGGCGGAGCTTATGAGACGGTTGGCGAGCCGTGTGGATGGGCGGAATGGTGGGGGCGACTCGCCGGAGGTCGGTCGGAGGTGAGGAAGATGGAGGTGGTCAGCGACGGTCGAGGGGCAATTAAATGAAATAAAAGGGGGAAAAGAGAGAGGGGAAGATGGAGAATGTATTAAGCCTAACTGCAGGGACGAAGGGGGATGGAGAGGCGGACAGCTGTACCTGCTGTCACCGGAGAAGAAGCTGCCCAGTGGAGGAGGACGGCGGCGACGACGGGGCTGAGGCGGCGTGCGCGGGTATTGCGCGACGCGGAGGAGAATCAGGAAGATGACTCTGCCACTGGTTTTGTGGCAGAGCGAAGAGGGAGGGGAGGGGGGCTCGTCGGAGCTCGCTGGGTACTTTGGCCGGGAAGGAAGAGACGAATTGGAGGTGGAAGCTCGGCCAAATCAAGCTGAAAATGAGCGGCCGGATTTGGAGGTTCTTTTATAGGAACTAGGCCATGCTTTCAGAGCGTGGAGGGCACGCCATTACCTCCGCCGGCTCGCCAGAGAAGGAAAGAGGGTGGATACCCAAATCCCTTGTGTGTTCGCACGAGAGATTGGTTTCACGCTAGAGATCGTGATTGGCCTTCGATGGAAGGGAGTTCCTCAGAGAATCTCCCTTCCAGTTCTGGGAGGGGATCTCTGAGGAATCAGAGAGTATTCCCTCTCTAATCCTCGCCGAAGAAGGATTCTGCCCCAATAATGGTGGAAGGACCTAATTTCAACGGTGGCGAGGAAGTTAGGGGGCTCTCTGCGATGATTTCAAAAGATAGGGACCAAATTATGATTTGGGTGTACTAAATTGCAAAGTAGGTAAGGATGACCTCCCCTTAGGTCCAAATTTTGGTACAAACCTAATTTTGACCTAAGGAATCCTATGGTGAAGTTGGATTTTAGGTTTGACTACTTTTGACTGGATATTTTGCGTAAAAACCCAAATTAGGTCAATTAATGAGCTAGGACCCTATTCTAGGTCAAACTAGGTTCCAAAGGCCAAATTAAGTGTTCTAAACCCTAGAGGATATTTTTCCATGATTTTTAGAGGGTTTAATTGATTTTTATCCTGACCGAAACCTTGTTGATTTAAGCAGATCTATTTTAGGGTTACCAAATATGATTTAATTCCTAGATTGCACATGAACCCATTTCTGATTGATTCAACCCACATTTTATTTCATTTAGACATTTTGACCTATGTTTTGCCTCTGAGAAATACTGTTTATGCACTGCAATGGTAAAATTACAGTTTTAACCTTTATTTCATGTTTTCTTCTCAGAACACTTATTCCTTCATTTAGGCCTTCTACTAGGTTATGTAGGAGCTTTTATCTTCTTTATTGGGTCAAAATGAGCTAGTTTTAGCTCATGATGAGGCTCTCATCATACCCCCATGCCTAGCTTTTGCTAGTCCCTTAGCAAAATTTCAAGGTTTCAACTTCTGTTCTAGACCCTGAGTGTAAGTGCTTTTCTTTTTCTTTTGTGATTAGGTAGGAATGTCGACAATAGGCCTAGAGGTATTCAAGTACCAACCAAAATCTGGACCTGTTCCGCTTTAGCCTCAGTCCTCCGCAAAGGTTTCTAAGGCCCACAGAAACTAACCTAGGGTTTGTTGAATTCCGCAGTTAAAACACCGGTGCTTCAGACATTCTTAGCCTAAGTTTAGTTTGCAGTGCATTTTTTGTAAGAGAGAGATAGAAGATTTATTTGTTTGGAGAGCTTTTCTCTCTCTTTTCTTTTTATTTCTAGCTTCGGATTAGCTTCTCAACACGGTCTGTATCGGATTCCTCATCCCCATCATCAATCCTCAAGGGTCCCTGGCTTTCGAGATTTCGAGATAATCCCGCCCATGGCAACCCCCAGAACCCTGGCTTTCGAGATTTCGAGATAATCCCGCCCATGGCGTTTCGTGGCCGAATTCAGACCTTGACGATCGACATTTCGTGATAATGCCGCCCATGGTATCTGAACCAGCAGAGTGCTTACATGCCCCCAATAGGATATTTAAATATCCTCAGAGACAAGCACCGAGGAGACGATATGTTGTTACGCATCTTCGAGGGGAATTTCCCGCCTCTCCGCACTGGGAACTCATCCAAATCAACTTGTGTTGATTGGCTGCTCCTAGTCTAGGTGACTTTTTCAGAACATGAAACGCTTTTGCGTGATTTGGATGTTTATGCGCACTGAACTAGACTGTGTGTGAATTTGGGGTGCTTAGGTTACCGAATCCCGTAAACCGGAGCTCAGTTAACGAGCCCAAACACTTCCTAAGCCTTAGACCTAATACTCAAGCTTCGTATTTTCCTCAACCTCTTGAGGATTATCCATATTTTAGCGAATACGTGAATTTTTAAGCTAAAGAATCTAGCCCAAGAGGCCTAAGATTAGCGTTCCCGCAAATCTCTTGTTATGTCTCCTTAGCACTTTTCTTTTATTTCTTTTCTTGATCTGGTCTAGAACTTCAGTTATTTTGTGAGAATCCTTCTGATTTTTTCTTGGTTCTGTATGTATGCACTTTATCACCCCCCCATGCCTAAGTTTTGCAATGTCCTCATTGTAAATAGAGGGTGTGAATTAGTGTTGAGGTCAGGGACTTAGGACAGGATACATCGGGTGGGTGAATGGGTCGGGAATGACTGATGCAGATGATTTTAAGCTCTGATACGTGTACCAGTGGTGGGATCAACTGTCTAAGGCTGAACTCAAGGTGCAATGGATGTGGAGTACAGACGGATAATCAGACGGGTCTTTGTTTTTGGGATGACGAGTTGCCTCCCATTGAGTGCTAAATTTGATGCCTTCAGCCGAGCGGAAAATGGGGTGGAGCGGGAGTGGTCAAATCAGTGGAATTTTGTAAAATAAGCACCTTGATTAAGAGCCTGGTTGGTCCAACTAGGTGCTTGTTGAGATCAGTTGACTGATGATGCAGCCCAAACCCAATGAGTCTGGTGGGTTGATAGATGTAGATCAGTAGATGCGGCACCCACCATATGCAGTGAAGTTCTGATGGATATGGAAGTGAAAACTCGGGTTTAGGCTGAGTCGACTCAGCCTGGTCAGAGTAGGGTTCCGAAAAATAGTCAATGTAAGGTGTGGAATCCCTACAGGGGTGATCAAAGAATGACGACTCCTATTTTTCGATCTGATCAATGCCTGATACCCGATATAGATATGGAGTTGAATCATCTGCAAACGGCTCAGTGAGAGGTGAATCGGAATAGAAATTGAGTCCGGTTGCGGGTCGAGGTAGAGAACGGGGTTTGATTGGTTCTGTATATGTGGAGCAGGTGGCTTCAAAGAAAATTGGCTTGTTATAATCAGGAAGCAGATTTCCTCTGATGTTATGGTCAGATTCGAAATCGTCGGAGAGTTTGAGAAAATCAAAATTTGAATGAGATTCATGATCATGAGTTCCACCATATAATGAATCATATGTTGTATACTCAGCAGCCTCACTGGGGTCTAGCCTAAATGTTAATTCTGAGCTTAAAAGGGTGTCCCTATTTGGTAGAGGCTCAGGTTTTAAGCTAGTAGGGCAGACAGAATTGAAACCCCGCTCATCCAACTCCTCGGTTTCTGTGTCATAGATTGGCGTGACTTCCGAAAAATCGATTAGTTCCTCTGAGGATGTTGGCAAGGGATATTCATCAAATCGAGGCCCAAAATCATATTCTTCATTGAAAGATTGATCTTCTTCATATGGGGCCTTGAAATCTTCAAAATAGGTTTCAGATCTAGATTCTACGTTTAGGATGTGGGTTAATTACTAGAATCTAGGTCTGAATAACCTTCAATGGTCACCTTATTAGAATAAGGGACGGAATTTATACCGTCGAGAGGTTCAGTTCTACTCTCATACTTGCAGGAGTTTTGGGATTCTAAAATGGGTTCAACATTGTATTTTCCTGCATTTGAAGCTTCCCAACCTTCTTCAATATCAGGCACATTGCATTCTATCTGGGTTGGGAATCCACAACCATTTTGTGACTCAAACCCGAGATCAGATTTATCCTCGATGTTGTCCCAAGATAGTTCCTCCTCTGTTTGTGGTATATACGGGTACTTCTGGTTAATAACTTGCTTTACTAATCTCATTATCTCTTCCCATTTTTCAAGACTATCTTGGTGTTGCTTCCAAAGTCGAGGATTTGTCATACATTGAAGGTATTCAATATTGTGTAGTTTTTCTATCTCAATTTATGCAGTAATGAGCAAGTCACGGGTTGATCCTTTTGTGGCTTCTGCTAATAGTACTTGGGCACAAGTTATGATAAAGGTTGTGGTTGTTGGGACATCAACCTGAATGTTTCCTACTGGTGTTGAGGTTTCTTCACTTTCATAGAATTTCATGGCATCCTTAATCATTTTATCTCTCATGGATCTCTGATATTCAAGTTTCCTGAATGGTGGTCCTAAGTGGTTTGGCTGCATATTTGGATCAGGTGGTGGAGTCAAGATGTAGAATCAGAGTTTGAATCAAGATGTAGAATCAAGTTATGAAGTGATCAGATCTGAATAACGAGTCCCACTGAAAATGTGTATGTGTGCTCTAAAGAGAAAAGATGAGGGACTGGAGATGTTTTTGACCCAATCAAGACACCGAAAGACGTTTGGATGACTATGGAGGTTCGGGGCGGATGGACCCCTGGATCAGAAGATCGTCCACCTGAGAATTACCTGGGCAGCCAGAGAGGGAGAGTCCCGTAAAGACCCCTACACGGTAGAGCGTCCCCACGGGTTACAGGGTTTCCCCCATTCGACCTCTCTTGTCACTGAGATTCCAAGTAGACCAGAATGGGGACCTTGACCTCTTAAGTCTACCACTTTTATTTCAAAGGTGTTTTAGGGTTCTCACTTGAACTTTAGATGTTTTGATATTGTGACCTAATTTAGAGGTTGGTTGACCCAAGGGGTCAACTTCACCTGACCTGTCCTATAGATGGCAGAATGATTCTAGGTTTGGAGCCTAGAGATCACCCTGATTTGACTCCCAGGTTATTAGGTCCAAAAATTTTAAGATTCAAGTGATTTTTGAACTCCTTTTTTCTTAGGGTTTGTCTTGTTTAGATCTCTTCAATCAATGTCTTGGGTGACACACTGATGCGGGAAGGTTTATTTCCTTTTATGCAGGCATGTGCGACGAACACTCCAAGATCCTACTGTAGAAACCCTAATTTGGTTCTATTTCCAATCCTTTTTTCTTTTTCACAAAAATTCTCTTTGGACTTTAAAAGCAAGAAATGTGTTGTCTACAGAGATTAAGCGTTATTTCTATTAGGCACATGAATTTGTGAGATGGAATCTAAAAAATCGCTCTAACTTCAAGAACATTTGAAAAAATTTTTGCAAAATTAGGAAACGTTTGCCTTAAAGATGGCGATTACTATATAAAGAAGGCAATTGATTCCTAAATTGATTTTCTTCCTTTTGTCTTTTTAGAATTAGGGGATGATTAAGAAGAAAAGAAATTACCTGCCGTGGAGTGGTTGACTTGCGGAGGGGATTTTCTCGTGAAATACCTGCAAGATCAAAACAAAGCAAAGTAGGGCAAGTTAGTGTTCAATATGATAAAAAGAATGTAGAGACTAATGATAAATTGCGCGTTGCTCCCCAGCAACGGCGCCAAAATGTTTATCGCGCATGATCGGGTTTAAAGAATGTCACGTTATAATATAGCCGAAAAAGTGTTCAAAACAAATAAAGAGTTTTTATTACTTGAAAATCGGAGTATCCGAGGTCGAACATAGGGAGCAATCGGAATTTACTACTAATCTCAAATGCAATTGAACACTCTAATTTACTCAAAACATTAATTCAAATATGAATGTATGCGGTTAAAAAGTAATTATGACAAAAGAGTAAAATTGGACGTCTGATCTTGTGATCAGAAGTCTTAAAAGTGTTTTCCCTTTTTCTTTTACTTTCTTTCTTCTGCAGTCTTCACTTTCTTTTTGTCTGCGGTCCTTTTCTTCCTTGGCTAAGTTTCTTCACTCTTCTGTCTTCTTCTTCTCAGCAGTCTCTACTTCTTCCTTCAGATCTATAGGTCTTCTTCTTGCCTTTGCTCCTTTTCTTACATTCCTTTCTCTCTGCAGTCTCTCTTTCTTCCTTCTCTTCTCTTCTTCGCTCAGCTTCTTCTTCTGCTTCTTCTCTTTGCGGCTAAGTCTCTCTTCTTCAACCAGCCTGCCTGCACAGAGAGTCGAAGCAAAACCTACCCTGCCCCTCTACCCGCACGTCTCTCTCTTTCGGAAGTTCACTCAAGGACGCTCTCCCAGAGCCATGAGTAATCGGGTCGGATTTCTTACCCGGAACCAGGCACACCGGCGTGAGGGTGATGCGTGAGGTGTGCTCAGAATGGGTTGGGTCGGATCCCGCCAGATCCACGAGGTGAAACTACGGACGAGGCGAGCGTGGGATAAGGTGAGGGACCTCACCCCTATGCATTTGGAGGCAACGAGGCAATATCACAAAAACAATTTAAAGTATACCTGCGCTTCGCGTTTCGCCGATGTGGGACTATTAGTTCTGCCCTGCTCCCGCGTGCACCTGCAGAGCCTTCGTGAAATCACCACAGCTGCGGACGTTGCTGCGCTCCTTGCTGGACTTAGGTGCTTCGCACTACTGTCCCGAATATGCTGCACCGGAAGATTGGAGAACCTGACGCCTGGAGCTGCTGAAGCTTGGAGCTGCTCCAACCGTCAATGGCGGCAGGGGCTGGAATCCTGTCAAACACAAATACGGCCTATTGGCCTAATCAAACTAGCTGGGCACCTTCGCCGTGGCACAGCGAAGGTGGTGAGCCATGTGGCAGGCCGTGGGATGGCCTAGGCGTGCGTGCCTAGGTCAACCTGTGGCCGGGGGTGTGGGTGTGTTCGGGGGACTGTGGTGGAGGCGTAGAGGGATGGTGGATGGGCAGAGGTTGTTCCTTGTGGTGAGGCGGAGCTTATGAGACGGTTGGCGAGCCACGTGGAGGGGCGGAATGGTGGGGGGGCTCACCGGAGGTCGGTCGGAGGTGAGGAAGATGGAGGTGGTCAGCGACGGTCGAGGGGCAATTAAATGAAATAAAAGGGGGAAAAGAGAGAGGGGAAGATGGAGAATGTATTAAGCCTAACTATAGGGATGAAGGGGGATGGAGAGGCGGACAGCTGTACCTACTGTCGCCAGAGAAGAAGCTGCCCAGTGGAGGAGGACGGCGGCGATGACGGGGCTGAGGTGGTGTGCGTGGGTATTGCGCGACGCGGTGGAGAATCAGGAAGATGACTCTACCACTGGTTTTGTGGCAGAGCGAAGAGGGAGGGGAGGGGGGCTCGCCGGAGCTCGCTGGGTACTTTGGCCGGGAAGGAAGAGACGAATTGGAGGTGGAAGCTCGACCAAATCAAGCCGAAAATGAGCGGCCGGGTTTGGAGGTTCTTTTATAGGCACTGGGCCGTGCTTTCAGAGAGTGGAGGGCACGCCATTACCTCCGCCGGCTCGCCGGAGAAGGAAAGAGGGTGGATACCCAAGTCCCTCGTGCGTTCGCACGAGAGATTGGGTTCACACCAGAGATCGTGAATGGCCTTAGATGGAAGGGAGTTCCTCAGAGAATCTCCCTTCCATTTCTGAGAGGGGATCTCTGAGGAATCAGAGAGTATTCCCTCTTTAATGCTCGCCGAAGAAGGATTCTGCCCCAATAATTGTGGAAGGACCTGATTGCAAAGGTGGCGAGGAAGTTAGGGGGCTCTCTGCGATGATTTCAAAAGATAGGGACTAAATTGTGATTTGGGTGTACTAAATTGCAAAGTAGGTCAAGATGACCTCCCCTTAGGTCCAAATTTTGGTACAAACCTAATTTGGACCTAGGGAATCCAATGGTGAAGTTGGATTTTATGTTTGACTACGTTTGACTGGATATTTTGCGTAAAAACCCAAATTAGGTTAATTAATGAGCTAGGACCCTATTCTAGGTCAAACTAGGTTCCAAAGGCCAAATTAAGTATTCTAAACCCTAGAGGATATTTTTCCATGATTTTTAGAGGGTTTAATTGATTTTTATCCTGACCGAAACCTTGTTGATTTAAGCAGATCTGTTTTAGGGTTACCAAATATCATTTAATTCCTAGATTGCACATGAACCCATTTCTGATTGATTCAACCCACTTTTTATTTCATTTAGACCTTTTGACCTATGTTTTGCCTCTGAGAAATCCTGTTTATGCACTGAAATGGTAAAATTGCAGTTTTAACCTTTATTTCATATTTTCTTCTCAGAACACTTATTCCTTCATTTAGGCCTTCTACGAGGTTATGTAGGAGCTTTTATGTTCTTTATTGGGTCAAAATGAGCTAGTTATGGCTCATGATGAGGCTCTCATCATATATAATTTAGGTCAATTACGTCCATTTTTTGGTTAGGAGAGAAGCATATTTATTTTGGAGCCTCAGATTGACGATTCAACCAAACAGATCTGATCAAAATGAGAATCGGAGTCCAATGCCTCTGAAATTGCCTCGATCGAAGTCCCGTAGCACCATATGCGATCCGAGGAAGATCAACAGCCAAGGGACTAGGAGACATAATTCCGAGCTTCAAATCACAAATCTGACCCCACGGATGGATTCGGGCCGACGGTTGCAGCCTAGCAACGCTAAAATCGACTCAATCCGACCACTGTAGCAACCCCTACAGCAGGAAGAAGATGGACGACTCAGACTGCGCCACGTGGCTCAACCCAGGCCACCCAGCGCATGCATGTCGTACTGCATGCGTGCAGCAGCGCGCGTGCACATGCGCACATAGGCGTGCATGCGCACAGCGCAGCGCTAGCGTAGTGGCAGCACGTGTGCACATGCGCACATAGGCGTGCATGCGCACAGCGCAGCGCTAGCGTAGTGCCAGCACGTGGGCATGCGCGCACGCGGCAAGACAGGATTGCGGCACCAGCGCAGCGTCAGCTGGACCTACAGCGACGCATGAGCTGGACTTACAGCGATGCTTACAGCCATCGGTAATTCATCGCATGCCAGCAAGGCCAGCTGTGGGCACCGGCGGGCTTTAGCTGCCTACAGTGACATTTCCAGCGACGGCCTGGATGTCACTAATGGTCCCATACCTATTTTTTGCCTCATGTCCTCCACTATAAAAGGACCTACACCACCTCCCTTCCAAGCCATCTCTACCTACTCTACTCCCACCTACTCCCAAGCTCTAGCAAGCCTGCCAACGCTCCATTAGAGCTTGTTCTCAAGATCCCAAGGTACCCATTAGTGTAGCGAACCTCTGCCCCATCAAATACTCCTCCAACTTCCCATCTCCCTTCATAGGTCACCATGGTGCTGTCCTCCCACCTCCATTCCGGTAGCAGATCAACTTCATCTTCTCACCTCCATTCTAGAGCTATGCCGAAGCTTTCCTCAACCCGACATCCTCCAGCATCTCACCTCTACCGTCCTACTCCTCACCTCCTTCATCCGAGCTTCCGCTAAGTGCCATTGTCTCGCCGTACAGCCGATTCGGGAGATTTCCTCTCACCTCGCTCTCTTTATATGCTTCCATAGTTTCTTGTAATTGACATTGTAAGTAATATATATCATATTTGTTTCACATCTCTATCTTGTGATACGTTTACTTGTTTTCTTTTATTTCAAAAATACAAAAAAATTAGAAAACCCCAAAATACCAAAAAGAAACGAATTAAAGCGCAGTTTTCGATAAAGTAAATGTCGCCTCCCTGTGTTCGACCTGGGACTCCCTTGGAGTTTTGATATAAATGTTATCTGATCGACATGTTTTGTCACTACGATGATGGGTTACTTGTAACGCTGATTTCTAACACGCGAAACACGCTCGACCATTTTGGTGTCGTTGCCGGGGAGGCAACGGAATTTATTTTATTGTTTATTACATTTCTTTGCAGTTACATAGTACTAACCCTACTTGTCTTTGATCTATTGTCTTCCAGGTACCCTAGCATGGGTATCCAAGTGTGGTAGACTGGAGTAAAGTGCGAGTAGAGTGTTTTGTAAGTGTCCCCACACCACCCCCACCTTAGTTTTCATTCCATAACCTAATAACTCAAACCCAAATCAACTTAAGTGCTTTTTATAAACCCTAGGATAGATTTGGTTGTTTGTTTGCCACCTCCACTCACCTCGCCATCAACATAAATAAAAAGAAAAGTGTTATCTGATTGTGGG
Organism: Thalassia testudinum; assembly: GCA_037157565.1. NCBI lineage: Eukaryota > Viridiplantae > Streptophyta > Magnoliopsida > Alismatales > Hydrocharitaceae > Thalassia > Thalassia testudinum. Next base: position 56,990,482 of record JAZHRO010000067.1, read on the forward strand.
ATTTTCTGAAAGCTACACACTTAACACCCCCAACTTCTTATCCTAAGGCACACAATCACTCTGATTCTACCACTTAACCGAGATTTGACCTGTGGACCCGGTACACTTCAACTAAATACACATAAGTGAGTAGAAATCTGAATAGGTTAAGCATTCTTTTGTGCCTTAACTAAGTGGTGCAATAGGCTAATTGATTGAGCTATCTGGGCCGCACCACTCAATCTAAAACTGATCCGTCAAGTAGCTTGCCACTTAGGGTTGATTCTTAGGGCTGTACCAGGCACTCCACATTATTTTTTATTTTTAAAGGAACATATCACCCGTGCTTTCAAAACTTGGAGTGTTCTACTAAACCTTGATTGAACCAACCTAAGAATTAAACCCTAAAAGCCACTAAACAAGGTTAAATCCTAAAAGACACATCAACAAATAACCTTGTTTGAAAACCCTGGTTGTGCACACACACACATTTTAACTGATCATTAAGGGCACAACCCATCTATAGGGCCCATCACATTCCTGAAGAACCATTGTCCCAAGCCTAACTAAAATTGATTAGACGTTGGCCCTAAGGACTGGTTCGCTCATCAGGATCCAGATTGAGATTGTTCACGATTAACTTGCTTATACTAGTCAATCTGATGTCTAGCTAGGGGAGTAGTGTCAAACGACTGTGGCTGGGGGGTACACTAGGAGCTTGAGGTGCAAGCCAAAGGAAGAACCTGCTCCTCAGTCCCTCCTTCTAACTGGTTGGATTTCCTGGAAATATGTAGAGTAAATCATCTATAATCTTAGGATGGATTTTCAGAGTCTGTAGACCTTTAGGCTACCCAACCTAAGGACAGGGTTGTATTTTTGTATTGCAGGGCTCCTTTCTCTTCTGATTTCCCTCCTTACTTCACCATGTACCCTTCCATATCCTACAGACATTTCACATCCTATCCTCCTACAACCATTTATCCCTAAGATGATTACTATCCTGACTTGACTTGCAATTACCCATCCACTATTCGGGATGACTTTGATTGGGGATATGAATCCGGACCTCAGTGTCCAGGACCTAACCCTAGACAACAAGACTATGATTATTATCCTTCCCAGAGCTATAATGATTATGTATCTCCATCGTTTGATGACCAAACCAACCCGATCTACAATTAGGAAGGATATCATGATTATAACACCTGCCCTCCCCAGTATTCCACTGAATATAGGTCGCCATCATCCTTTAAACAACCTAGAACAACCTACTTTCAGGGAGGGACCCGAGAACCTTGACATCTTGACTCCCCTAGATTCAACCCATACCCACCCAAACTTGAATCGAACCAGTCGGTTCAAGTGAACCAGATCCAAGATAGAGTGTTGGCTAATTTGAGGAACACCATGCACTGAAGCACTGGAGCCTATGTTCAAAATGATTGATGAACTTAATAGTTCTCTATTGGATTTGCTCAAAAGTGTTAGGGATAAGGACCTGGGTGATTTTCTTCTTGGGAAATTGTCGAGGTTGAGGATGAAATTTGTTGTTGCACTAGTCAAATCTTGGGATGATTCTCAAGATGAACCCTCTTCAAGAGAGCCAATGTCTGAACCCACTCAGGCACCTGTCGGGGGGGATACATATTCGGAGATTAGAGATGACTAGATTGGTCTAGAGCAACCCTTTGAGGATGAACCGATTGATTCACCCGAGATCCCCAATCCAGGAAATGAAGAAAATTATGTCTCCTTGGATGATGAAATGACTTGTGATGTTGAGACATATACAAATGAGGATCATGAATTCTTTGATTTTGAGGGCGAGGAATCTCTTAGTGAAGTCTCACTTATGCTTAAGGAGAATGATTTTAGTGATACATATAGGCTCGACGAGTATGACGACCAATTTGGTAGCCCAACTACTGAAGATTCTGATTTGGTTGGGGCTAACTTGCAGGGTCCGATACCTGACGACTCAATTAGTAGCCCCATTCCTCAACCACACCTCGAAGAGCTGAATGAACATACTTTTGAGATTGTTGTGCCAAAGTCAATCCTGATTCAGCCATAATTGTTGGGCGTGGGTACTTTAAATGGGGTGTACAATGATCTGGAGGTCCCAGAAACCTTGATTTCAGAGGTTAGGAAGTTGGAAATGAAAATTTTGGAGGTTAATTTTGAGGGAAAAACAAGTTTGGATATAAGGGTACCAAATGACCTAAAACCACCTATCTTCTATACAGACCCTTATGATATCTTTCACCTGCGACCCAAGCCTGGAATAACTGATTATTTTTCTGAGCTAGATGTTAAGTGGATAACCGCACCTATTGAACCATCTTTACCCATTGTCCGACACTTTGGTCTTGGGATACACACCACTAAACTGCAGGCTCAGCCCCACAAACACAACAACCTTCGGTTCTGGGTGATTTTCATCTAGAACCTGAGAACCACTCAACCCTGGGGCATGGGTCTACACCATAATCTCATCCACATCTGTGGACATTTTATGCGGATGGGTTTCAGGATCAATATTTTGATTTTGATTCTAAACTGCACTTGTGAATTCCCAATTTCTTCTTTGTATGCATGTTATGCCTAGCTGAAGGCATTAAACTTAGCACGTGTGTATACACTTTTCTCTCTGTAGAGCTGACCGGATTTTCACAACACTTAGGAGATGTTCTGTTTACTCTACCTTTTTTTATGTCTTTATTTTTACAATAAGGACATTGCATCATTTAGACATGGGGTGGTGGATAATCAATTCCTGAAATCATTATGTTAACTCTATAGAATTTCTTTTATTTTCTTATAAAATTAAAAGAAAAAATTTGAAATTTTGAAAAAAAGATAAAAAAAAGAAAGAAATTAGGAAAAGAGAACTAAGGCATTTGGAAGTTATTAACTTTAGGAAATGATACGACAGGACCTAAACACTTAGACTCTTTAGGTCTTCTGGCTTAATTAGACTAGGTGTCCATTTGAATGTGGATTTAGTCTCGAGTCCTTGCCAATTAAAATTTATTTTAATTTGGGATGATAAGTATGCGGCTTATCAACCCGCCCTCTGATTTGGGGGGACTTTAAGCTTAAGCATCTACACACATTTTTTGCATTGAGTCACTTTCCAGTGATTTTTACGAAAATTGGGTAGCTAATGGACTGACTTGGGCAGTATGGCTGGCAAGTTGTCGGTGGTAATAGCTCATCAGTCGGTTGTCCAGAGCCTAGCCACAAGACCATTTTTGTTGTACTGCCTTTAGGTTAATCTTAGATTAGGGAAGCCACCTACTTAAAAAAAAAAAAAGAGAAACACATGAAAAGAAAAAAAAAAAGAAAAAGGAGAAAATAAAAAAATAAATAAAACCACACATGAACGCACGAGTATGGCTGGCAAGTTGTCGGTGGTAATAGCTCATCGGTCGGTTGTCCAAAACCCAGCTCACAAAAAAAAAAAAGCATAATAATTCCCAAAACATTTAGGGAACAAGTAGGGAAGCAGAAAAAACCAGGGAGACATACACTGGGTTCGCCCTTGTGTTTACCCTATAAAATAAGTTGAGAGAAAGCTACCGATCATAAAGATAAACCTTTAGGCAAGGTCACCAAGGGTCGTAGAAACCCGAAGTCTGTCGTAACCGCCATTTTGTGAGTCTATCACTTTTTCACAAAGATGCTTAGTACTTAGAGTCCTTTTCGAGTCTTGGGTGGGTCAGGTAGTTGTAAAAAGTTATCCTGGAACTCTCAAATGCCAAAAGTAAAAAGAAATTAGAAAAGAAGAAAAATATAAAAAATATATCTTCCCTTCTCAAATAAGGTGAGAACTTGGGCGGTCTGCATTCTGGCAGATGATGTAAACACATTTACACTACTTAAAATGTCTATATATGCATGTTCTTAAGCATAGGATTGCATTTCATGATATAAATATTGCATAACATGCATCATCTTGCATTTAGAGTAGTTTGAATAAAATAGAGGTTAATTGTCTCCTTTTATGTGCTTGGACAGGGCAAATATTTTATCGGGGCCTCGGATCAAAGATCCAACCGTATGGATGTGATCAGGGTGACGATTGGAGTTCAACGACTCCAAGATCACCCTAATCAGGCATCCGTAGCATCAGATAGAGACCGGGGAACCCTAGAAGATCAAGGGCCAGGATGGTGTAAATCCGCACTTCAGATGGCAAATCCAACCACACGGATGAATTTGGATCGACGATCGCAGCCCAACGACACCAAAATCGAGTCAATTCGACATCCGTGGCACCATCTACAACTTCCAGAAGATGGACAGCCAAGATGGCACCACGTGGCACCATCCCGGCCGCCCAAACGACCGCCTACACTCTATGAAGACTGCGCACCCATCCCCTCTCCGCCGTTGGATCTCAATCCAACGGCTGTGGACGCATCGTGTTAAAAGCATCCGCGCGACCATTTGGGCGAGGCAGCGCAGCGGTCCAGCGCCTTATCGCGAGGCGATGGCGCGCGTACGAGCCTCGCCAAGCAATTTCTGAGGCGAGCGGGCTCGCCTCAATTGACCGCACGATCGTGATCCAGCGGCCGCGCGTGCCCGATAGCGCCGACGCGCGATTGGACGCGCGATCGCACGCGCAGGCGGGCGGCAGCGGTGAAGGCGCGATTTTAAGCCGTTCGATCTCGCGATCGGACGGCTGAAAATCAAGCGACGTGCGTAGGCGTTATGCGCGGGCAGCCGAGCGGGCGCGCGTGGGCGCGGAAGCGATGCGCGCGCTGGGGGCTTTAGCGACGATTTCATCCGTCAGTAAAGACCCCTCATTTATTGTTTTGAAAGTGTAATGTCCATTTTGCCCCCACTCCTTGCAACTATAAAAGGAGACCCCCTCCATACGAAATTCTCATCCCTTCCTTCTCCTCTCTACCTCTCCAAAGCTCAAGAGAAGCTTGTCCCACACCCGGGATGCTTCTCGCGAGATAAAGTCCAAATTTTTGTCCCCCTTCGGAAGTGGATCCCGCGACGACGACGGCGTGCTGCTTCGTTCCCGTTCTTCTGCTTTGTCCTCCTTCTTCCCGCTTCGTTCTCCTTCGTCCAGGCGTCGTCCCGTCCGGCTCGTCCTCAAAGCGACCGTCGAGGAGGATTCTCTCTCCCTACTCTTTTTACTGCTTTCTAATATAGATTTACTACTTTCTAGAGTAATCGCTTTATGCTTTCTAGTTGTAATGAATGATCTCTTTTATGATAAATTCCTTGTCTATTCTACATCTCATTTTGATTTCCATGTGTAGTATTCTCTCTCTCTCTCTTACTCTCTCTCTCTCTCTTCTATTTTGTTGTAGATACTTAGATAGTTTAAATTGAATTTCTTCGTGACAAAATAAAAACTAAACGCGAAGTTTTTAAATCAAACGTTCGCCTCCCTGTGTTTGACCCGGAATTTTAATTTCGGTATAAATTTTTTTTGTTGAACTCGAATCCTTCGCTTTCGAACTACAACGACGGGTTTTTCAAAATCGAACACGTTAGCGTAGGTTCGTAATCGTTCAACATTTTGGCGCCGTTGCCGGGGAAGCAACGCTCTTTGATTTCTCTTCGCATTTTGTAACTTACAAATCATTTACCTCACTTTTCTCCTTTCTTATTGTAATTGCAGGTACTCTTTTGAGGCAAGCAAAAGCGGTAGATTGGAGTAAAGTGCTGTGAATGGTTTTGTAAGTTATCCCCCATTCTTTCCCCCTCCATAGATTTCATTCGCCACATTGAATCCAAATTCCAATTAACCTAGGTGTTTGCATAAATCCTAGGAATAGTTTGGTTGTTTGGATTCTCACTCACATTCATTCCACCTTCATTTATATAAAAAAGAGTAAAAAGGTACTTTTGTGGGGTAATTTTCAACAAATACACAATGTACACCCACATTTAAAGGCACTTAACCGAATCGATTTGTTTCTACTCAACTGGGTTCTGATCTGTGGGACCAGTACACATAAAGCAACACATAAAAGAGTAGAAATCATTTTAAGTTAACCATCTTTGTGTGCCTAACTTAGTGGTGCATTTGAGGCCAATTGTTTGAGTTGATTGGGCCGCACCACTTCAAATAAAATCAACTCATCAAGTAGCTGCCAATTAGGTTTAACTCTTAGGGATTTACCAGGCACTCCACATTCTTTTTAAACTTTAAAGGAAAACATCTTCACCTGTGCTTGTAAAACTTGGTGTGCCAACGAAACTTGACTGAAAACACCTAAAGTTAAATCCTAAAAGCTACTAAGCAAGATTTGAATCTTAAAATTCACCACATCAAAAACAATCTTGCTTGAAAATCACTGGTTGTGCGCTCACACACAAATCAATCAATCATTAAGGGCACAACCCATTTAAAGGGCCCATCACATTCCAAAGCACATTCAAACCTAGCCCTAAATAAAACAGAGTAGACGTTGGCCTTAAGGATTGGACTCGCTCTTCAGAACCCAGAACGAGATTATTTTCGATTAGTCTGTTTCTACTGTTCAATCTGATGTCTAGCTAGTGGAGCAGAGTCAAACGATCGCGGCTGGGGGGTACACTAGGAACCGGAGGCGTAAGCCGAAGGAAGAACCTTCTCCCCAGTCCCTCCTTCTAACTGGTTGGATTGAACAGACGGAAGTAGATCAAATTGTTCCTTTATCTCAAGACGGGTTTTGAGAGTCTGTAGGTCTTTAGGCTAACATATTTAAGGACAGGTTTGATTGTTTGTATTGTAGGGCACCTTTCTTCCTCCCGTGTATCATGAATCCTTCCACATATTTCACGCATTCCCGCTCTTTCCCTCCTGTTGTAAATTATCCTCAACATGACGATTATCCCAACTCATATTGTAATCGACCATTAGTTAGTTGGGATAATTCGGATTGGGGATACAATTCCGGACCCCCGTGTTTAGGGTCTAACCCTGAACACTTTGATTCTCAATTCTATCCTTCTCAGAGTTACATCGATTATAGATCGTCCTCCTTTCATGAACAACCTAATGCGATCTACAATCAAGAAGTATACACTGATCCTTACCCATCCTCTGATTTCACTGCCTTTAGGTCATCACCATCTTTTGAACAATCTGAAATGACCTATTATCAGGATGGGTATGACGAATCTCAATTCGTTAATTCCTCTACATTGATGTCAAACCCGCCCAACCCTGAACCAACTCATTTGGTTCAGGTTAATCAGGTTCAAGATAAGGTTCTGGCTAACTTGAGAAATATCATACAATCTTTAGAAGTTCAGCCAATACCTTGCATTGAGAGATTGGAGCCCTTGATTGAAATGATTGATGATTTAAACAAGTCTTTGTTGGATTGGCTCCAGGACGTTAATGATAAGAACCCGGGTGAGTTTCTACTTGGGAAATTAGCGAAATTGAGGATGAGGTTCGTGGTTGCTTTGGTTCAATCTTGGGATGATTCCCAGGATGAACCCTCTTCAGGAAAGACAAAGACAGAACCCGCTCAGGCACCTGTTGGGGGGAACACGTATTACGAGGCTGACCAGATTGAATTAAAGCAACCAATTAAGGATGATCTAATTTCTTCACCTGAGATCCCTGAGCCAGGTTACGAGAAAACGTATGTCTCCTGGGAACACAAAGTGACAACTGATTTTGGGACATACATTGATACGGATCCTGATTTCTTTGATGGTGAAGATTCAAGTTGCGAAGTCTCACACGAGTTTTCAGAACACGATTTTTGTGAGATGATTGCGCCTGAGGAATCTGATAGATCATTTGGTAGCCCAATAACTGAGGAAACTGATCTTATTAGGGCACACATTACGGATCCAGAATCGCATTTTCTGGAAGAATCAGTTCAATGCCCTAATTATCAGTTACACCCTGTAGAGCTTATTGATGATTCTAATTTTGATTTTGCCACATCATCTAGACTTGGAGATTTCAGACAGGGTGATGAATATACAAGAGGTCATGGAATTTGATATGCCGAATGAGGAGGATAGGAGTGGGGAAGTTCTGATTTGGGAAGTCAATTTTGGAGGAAATAGAAGATTGAGTCGAAGGGTTCCTTTTAAGCTGAAACCATCAAATTAGAACCCTTACGACATTTGTTTCGAGGATGTCAAACTCAAGCACACATTTAACGATTATCCTTTTGAGCTTCAATTCTCTGTAACCCGACATTTTGGCCTTGGGTTGCATCCTCACAAATCGCAGGCCCGACCCCGCTTGCATTCTGATTTTAGGTTTTGGGTAATTTTTATCCAGAACCTAAGATATTCTCGATTATGGGGGATGGGTCTGCACCACAATCTGGTCCACATCTGTGGACCTCTGTTGACAGGTCGGAGGATTCTTCTGTTTATTCTAATTCTGACCTGCACTTCTGAATTCTTCATTTCTTTTCTTTGTATAGTGTGCCCAGCTGAAGGCACTAAACTCAGCACATATACAGTTCTTTTTCATTTTCATCTCGGAGCGGACCTGACATTCACGCAATTCAGGTGCTTTCTATGCTTTTCCACTCTATTTTATGTCTTTTTAATACAATGAGGACATTGCATTAGATAGGCATGGGGGGGTGGATAGTTATCTCTGAATTCATTCGTCAGCTCCGTAGATTTGTTTTATTTTATATATATATAAAAAAAAAATCAGAATTAGGAAAGAGAATTTGGGTTTAAGAAAATTTTCGATCTTAAGAAATACTATATTATGTTCTGAACACAAAGACCCTTCAGGTCTTTGAACTTAATCAACCCGTGTATCCACTAAAATGTGGATTTGTTTTTCGAGTTCTCGCCATCTTAATTCTATTATAATTGGAATAAATAAGTTTGGGTGATAAGTACACGACTTATTAACCCGCCCTCTGATTTGAGGGAATTTTGAGTTTTAAGCATCTACACACTTTCTTTGCACTGACTCATTATTCGGCGATTCTAATGGAAATTGGGTAGCTAATGAACCTTCTAGGGTGATATGGCTGGCAAGTTATCATGGGTAACAACCCATAGGTAGGTTGTCCAGAGCCCAGCCACTAGACCTTTCTCTTTTTGCTGCCTTTAGGTAAATCTTAGACCAGGGAAGCCACCTACTTAAAAAAAAAAAAAAAAAGGAGAAAAGAACAAAAAGAAATAAGCCACACTTCGCCGCACGAGTATGGCTGGCAAGTTGTCGGTGGTAACAGCTCATCGACCGGTTGTCCAGAACCCAGCTCAGAAAATGCACTAGAAATTCCCAAAACACTCAGGAAGAAGCGGAGAAGTAGAATAAACCGGGGAGATATACACTGGATTCACCCTTGTGTTGACCCCGTTAAAAAATAAAAGTAGGGAGAAAGCTACCGGTTGTAAAGATACACCTTTAGGCAGAATTCTTTTTGAGGTCACCTAGAGGCGTAAAAATCCGAAGTCCGTTCTAATTGCCGGTCAACGAGTCTATCACAATCACAATAAGATGCTTAAAACTTAGGGTTCTCATCAAATCTTGGGTGAGTTGAATGGCCGAAGAAAGCCACTCTTAAACCCTAAAATTTGAAAATCCTAAAAAAAAAAAAAAAAAAAAAAAATTAGAAAAGAGTAAAAAGAGAAAAAGAAATTTTTCTTTCAATAAGGCGAGGCTTGAAGTGGTCTGCATTTTGGCTGATACCCGGGCACTGTTGTGTCTTTGAAAGTTCAGTTCTTAAGTAGACAATTTCTTAATGATTGAAAATAACTCAAGTCCAAATAATCTAACCTAATTCTTTTATAAATAGCATATAGTTTTTGCTAGGGACTAGCAAAAGATAGGCATGGGGGTATGATGTAAACACATTTACACTACTTAAAATGTCCATATATGCATGTTCTTAAGCATAGGATTGCATTTCATGATATAAATATTGCATAACATGCATCATCTTGCATTTAGAGTAGTTTGAATAAAATAGAGGTTAATTGTCTCCTTTTATGTGCTTGGACAGGGCAAATATTTTATCGGGGCCTCAGATCAAAGATCCAACCGTATGGATGTGATCAGGGTGACGATTGGAGTTCAACGACTCCAAGATCACCCTAATCAGGCATCCGTAGCATCAGATAGAGACCGGGGAACCCTAGAAGATCAAGGGCCAGGATGGTGTAAATCCACACTTCAGATGGAAAATCCGACCACACGGATGAATTTGGATCGACGATCGCAGCCCAACGACACAAAAATCGAGTCAATCCGACATCCGTGGCACCATCTACAACTTCCAGAACATGGACGGCCAAGATGGTGCCACGTGGCACCATCCCGGCCGCCCAAACGGCCGCCTACACTGTATGAAGACCACGCACCCATCCCCTCTCCGCCGTTGGATCTCAATCCAACGGCTGTGGATGCATCGTGTTAAAAGCATCCGCGCGACCATTTGGGCGAGGCAGCGCAGCAGTCCAGCGCCTTATCGCGAGGCGATGGCGCGCGTACGAGCCTCGCCAAGCAATTTCTGAGGCGAGCGGGCACGCCTCAACTGACCGCACGATCGCGATCCAGCGGCCACGCGTGCCCGATAGCGCCGACGCGTGATTGGACGCGTGCGTGAACGCGCGATCGCACGCGCAGGCGGGCGGGCGGCAGCGGTGAAGGCGCGATTTTAAGCCGTTCCATCTCGCGATCGGACGGCTGAAAATCAAGCGACGTGCGTAGGCGTTATGCGCGGGCAGCCGAGCGGGTGCGCGTGGGCGCGGAAGCGACGCGCGCGCTGGGGGCTTTAGCGACGGTTTCATCCGTCACTAAAGACCCCTCATTTATTGTTTTGAAAGTGTAATGTCCATTTTGCCCCCACTCCTTGCAACTATAAAAGGAGACCCCCTCCATACGAAATTCTCATCCCTTCCTTCTCCTCTCTACCTCTCCAAAGCTCAAGAGAAGCTTGTCCCACACCCGGTGTAACGAGCGCGTACCCCAGACGTCTTTTAAGACGTCTGGGAGGTGGCCCAGACGTCTGTCAAGACGTCTGGGATCACATCCAGACGTCTGACCAGACGTCCGGGATAGTTTACAGACGTCTGACGAACAGTTATACTCGCACGGAATATTCGTCTGCGCGCCTGTGCGCGCAGACCTGCGATCCGCATCTTCTCTGCGGCTGCAGGCGACTGTGGCCGTCTCTCTCCTCCTCTCCGCGCGGCGTTAAAAGGGGGAGGGGGCGCGCCTCCCCTCCCGTCTTCACCATCTTCCTCCTTCTCTCCTGCCTGGGCGCGGAGGAGCTGCGGCGTGCGAGGGCGGGGCTCTGCCGTGAGGGCGAGCTCGCCGGGAGCGGCTTGGCCGGCCGGCGGAGGGCGCAGGGGGCGCAGAGCATCGCGAAGAGGGACCTGCTGTGGGCGGAGCAGCGGACACGCGAGGTGCGACGCGGGCGGCGTCGCGAGCGGAGGCCGAGCGAGGTTCTGATTCTGGAAAAATCTCCAGAATCAGACGTCTGGACTGATATCCAGACGGCAAGGTCGACGTCTGTGTGATCATACAGACGTCTGAAAGGTGAGTTCCGCTTTCTCCTTCTTTTTTTGTCGACTGACCGTACTGAGGGAGGAGGGTTGGCTGTGCGCAGGTGTTCGGATTCGTCGTCCTTTGCGAATCCGACGTCTGGAAGTTGTACCAGACGGCGGGAGTGACCTCCAGACGTCCGGAGAGACCATCGGACGTCTGGGATCTAGGAGAGACGTCGCCACAGACTTCTGGACGTCCGGGGAACCAAGCCGAACAGGTAATTCTCTGATCCACCGTTTAAGACGTCTGGAAGGAGTTCCAGACGTCTGATTTTGCACAGTATTGTCTTTCTCGACCCGTTTAGGGCCCGTTTGGGCTCCGTTTTCCGCGATTCGAGTTGCGTTCGTTTCAGAATTTATTCCTCTACCCGCCTACAGTAGCTATACACTATTTTGAGACACTCCTTGTGTTTGATCCTTGTGATAGGACCTCGTTCGGTTGCCGTCTTGAGAGTCGCGGAGGCACGCGGGATTCCCGACCACGCCCCCATTACTTCCGTTGTACCTGGTAGAGTGGTTTTAAGCATTAATAAAATCTGTTAAAGTATGGAACCATAACTAGAACCTAGGGCATTGCATGAATCCTAGGAATGAGAAATATGTGGAATGATAGCTCCTAGGTGTTGCATGAATCCTAGGGCCGGAAAACTAGATTGTATGATAGATCCTAGGATATGGCATGAATCCTAGGATGGAAAAAACTAGTGGAATGTACATTACTGCAGTCTTGGAAAAATGGAAAGGAATATATAAAGCTGTCTGTAAATTTAATTAACAGCTGCCTGTTATGCATAGAGAATCATGTTGAGGTCATGGAATGTGAGAACGTAAATCTGGAAAGTGAAACATATGATGTTCTGAGATAAAGAGCTGGAACCCTTCGGGGAATTAGGAGTGGAACTCCTGGAAAGAAAAGGAATGGAACTGAGATGTAGTTTGTACTGTCTCTTGGGTACGCAGTACCAAGGGAAGTACCTGTACCTGTTTTAGTGTAGAGTGGGGCCAGCCGCCCCAGGGACCCGGGGTTAGGCTTGGCCGCTCTGTACCGACTTGTTGGCCCTCGTGTACGTAGTACCGAGGAGAGCTAGTAGTGTTAGGAGAGTACTAGCTACCCCACGGGCCCCGGGGTTCTGCTAGCCTCCTTCACCGACTTGTTAGGCCCACTAGGGCAAACCAGGGTAGTCAGGCGAGGGTGCGCGGACTGTGGAGGGGCAAGGCCCCGGTTTGGTTACTGTGGAGGGGCTGGACCCCTGTTACTGAGAGGGCTCTGCCCTGGTTCCGTGCTGTGCTTTGGGCGCACCCGTTAACGGAAACGACTGACCGCGTGCCAGTACGGGCTAGCTACCTGTGCGTTTATCGCGCGTGCCGTAGTCACCGTTACGTCTGTCAGTGACCTTGTGGTGGTTGACTGAGGGTAGGATCACCACGGGGGACTCTCCCAGCCAGGAGAGCACCACGTGCTACTTCTACTGTTGGAAAAGACTGCAATCAAGATCGTCCCACGAGGACATTCGAGATCAAGTAAAGGATCTGAGAAGTAAATGAAATAGTGAGAAAAATTGAAAGATGTAAATAAAGGAAGTAATAGAACATAACAGCTACTGTACACTCTACTGTTGCCTTTAGTTAGTTTGCCACTCTACTCAGCGTTTTGCTGACGTGTTACACTCGTTACCTTTTTCAGGACCAGGTGTTGAGCAGCCAGGGTCGGCGGCTGCAGAGGACGCTGGGCCGAGTAGGGTCCAGTAGAGTTGCCACAGCTTTGTACCTTCTTTTGTTTCTGTTCTAGTGAGTAGTTTTGTTTCCGCTGTACCTTCTTTACCTGCAGTTTTTGTTATATGATAAATGTTGTTTTACTGTTGTGGTGGTGCCTACTGTAGTAGTTTCTTTCCTTACTGCTGTACTTTTTACTGATGGTTATATTCATGCTGAATGTGGTTTATTTTACTGTCTTTTGGTTACTTCCTCGTTGGACGACTGGGTCTTGGGATTAGTCGAGTCGGTCCGGTTCTCGTGTCTCGTAGGGACTCGGGAACCAGGTCGTTACAAGATGGTATCAGAGCAAGGTCGTCCCGAGAAGTGAATCAACTGACTGGAAAATAACCAATTCACATGTTTATAGCTAGAGTAGCCACCACAACATATCTCTTGACATGAGCTCTTAGAAGTGTTGTTAGGTACCGTCTGTTTTGATGTTTCCGTTTTGTTTCGCGTCTCCTTGCAGGAGATGCCTCGTCGTGGGACTGGCGAGACTGGCCGCGGGCGCGGCCGAGGGCGAGGTCGGCGAGGTGGACGTGCTGTCGTTGACGTCTCGGTGGACCAGCCACCACTCCCTGGCATCCAGGCCCAGGACCTCGCCAAACTGATACGGGATATTGTACGAGAGGAGCTCCACCCACCGCCCCGAGCACCTCCTCTTGGGGTTGCAGAGGGGGAGTCCTCTGTGGGACCACGCGACGGACGCGGCGCCGGACACGAGGGAGGGGATGGGCCCCTGCCGCCCCCACCTTCCTCCGACACTTCTGTACACGAGACACCTTCGCCTGGAGGTGCACCAGCACCTCCCCTACAGCACCACTTCGAGCTTTTCGGACAGTTCCGGAAGCTGAAGCCCCCCTCCTTCAAGGGGGATGAGGACCCGACCGAGGCAGAGGACTGGCTTGAGCAGCTGGAGAAGATCTTCGACACCCTTCGCCCCCCGGTGGAGTGCCGCGTGGCCTTTGCCACGTACCAGCTGGAGAGTGCGGCACACCGGTGGTGGAGGGCGGTCCGGGGACAGGAGAGGGACGAGCCGACGTGGGACCAGTTCGTCACCCTCTTCTGCGAGCAGTACTTTCCCCAGACGTGGCAGGACCAGAGGAGGCGGGAGTTCCACACTCTCCGCCAAGGGACGATGACCGTGAGCGCGTACCGCACGCGTTTCTTGGAGCTGTCCCGCTTTGCAGCGACAGCGGTAGCCACTGAGGAGGAGCGCCTTTGGAGGTTCACCGAGGGGCTCCGGCCTGCGATCCGGGGGTATGTCAAACCCCTGAAGCTGCCGACGTTTTCGAGAGTGGTAGAGGCAGCCATGACTTACGAGGAGACCAACCCGTCCGCGCGAGAGACCGACGGCGGGCGGAAGAGGCCCTTTCAGCCAGACTTCTCGCGGGGTCGGCGAGAACGGAGACACGTGGCGTCCGCAGGAGAGCCGTCACGTTGTGCAGGGCCATCAGTGGCCTTTGGGGGCCCTCGACAGGGGCCAGTCGCCAGCACCGGACCCCCGCCTAGCCGACAGCAGGGACTCACTGAGGGCGGGAGTCGGGTTCCCCTCTGCTACCAGTGTGGCCAGCCGGGCCACGTCAGGAGGGACTACCCATCTAGGGCAGGGGGTCAGCAGATACTTCCCGCGCAGAGCACTGGAGGGCGCGCAGGAGGCCGCGATTTCCAGGCGCGAGGAGGAGGACCGCAGTCGCGAGGAGGGTACCGGCCGGCACCTACCCGTCCGACGCAGAGTGTGGCTGCTTCGTCTGCACCTAGAGCTGAGGGGCGTATCAACGCCCTAACACACAGGGACGCCAGAGCTTCGGGATCGGTGGTAGCAGGTATGGTTTCAGTTTCTGGCAGACTCGTTTACACGCTTTTCGATTCCGGCGCTACGCACTCGTTTGTCGCAGACAGTTTCGCAGTTAGTTTGGACCAGGATTATACATTGTTAGAGAACCCGTTCGTAATCAGAGGTCCGAGTGGTCAGCTGTTTGTAGCTGAGGAGGTGTTCACGGGTTGCGGGGTCAGCATCGGGGGACACAGCCTGCCAGCTGACCTGATTATGATACAGATGGAGGACTTTGGGGTGATCCTGGGGATGGATTGGCTGTCCGCTTACCACGCATTGGTAGACTGCTTTGAGAGGAAGATTGTCTTCTCCATTCCGGAGTTGCCTTCCTTCGAGTTTCACGGGCAGCCAGTGGACGGAGGTTTCAGGTGCATTTCGGCACTTCGGGCGGCGAGACTTTTGAGCCAGGGGTGTGAGGGCTTCTTAGCTTGTGTGGTGGCAGAGCACAGCCCCGTGGCAGACTTCCAGAGCATCCCGGTGGTCAGAGAGTACCCCGACGTGTTTCCAGACGAGTTACCAGGACTACCGCCCGAGCGTGAGATCGAGTTTGAGATCTCACTAGTACCAGGGACCAACCCCATCTCCACCGCGCCATACAGGATGGCACCGCTTGAGCTGCGAGAGCTCAAGTCTCAGTTGCAGGACCTTTTGGAGAAGGGTTTCGTGAGGCCCAGTGCGTCTCCCTGGGGAGCCCCGGTACTGTTTGTGAAGAAGAAGGATGGGACCCTACGCCTTTGTGTGGACTACAGACAGCTGAATAGGGTCACCATCAAGAACAGATATCCGCTGCCGAGGATTGACGATTTGTTTGACCAGTTGCGGGGTGCCACGGTGTTTTCCAAGATCGACTTGAGGTCTGGATACCACCAGTTGAGGATCAGGGAGACCGACGTCTCCAAGACAGCTTTCCGCACCCGGTACGGACACTACGAGTTTTTGGTCATGCCGTTTGGGCTGACCAATGCCCCCGCTGCTTTCATGGACCTGATGAACCGGGTGTTCAGACCGTACTTGGACCAGTTTGTGGTGGTTTTCATAGATGATGTACTCATCTATTCTAGAGATCGGACGCAGCACGGACAGCACTTGCGGATGGTTCTGGACACTCTGAGACGACGCAGGCTGTACGCCAAATACAGCAAGTGCGAGTTCTGGTTGAGGGAGGTGACCTTTTTGGGTCATGTGATCTCTGGAGACGGCCTGGCGGTGGATCCCGCCAAGGTCGAGGCAGTGCTCAGGTGGGAGAGACCGCGTTCAGTCACTGAGATTCGCAGTTTCCTGGGACTGGCAGGTTACTACAGACGGTTCATCAGAGGGTTTTCGCAGATTGCACGTCCTATGACACAGTTGACTCGGAAGGATGTGCCTTTCACTTGGACAGACGCCTGTGAGGCGTGTTTTCTGGAGCTGAAGGAGAGGTTGACCTCGGCTCCCGTGCTCACCATTCCTGACAGTAGTGGCGGGTTCGTCGTGTACACGGACGCTTCCTTGCAGGGGTTAGGAGGTGTGCTCATGCAGAGGGGTCACGTGGTCGCTTACGCTTCGCGGCAACTGAAGCCCCATGAGCATACCTACCCTACCCATGACCTAGAGTTGGCAGCTGTTGTCTTCGCGCTGAAGACATGGAGGCACTACTTGTACGGTGAGACCTTCGAGATTTTTACAGATCACAAGAGCCTCAGATATCTTTTTGACCAGAAGGAGCTCAACATGAGACAGAGACGTTGGTTGGAGCTCCTGAAGGACTACGACTGCAGCATCTCCTACCACCCGGGAAAGGCCAATGTGGTGGCTAACGCCTTGAGCCGTAAGGCGCCCGCACGCTTGGCCAGTCTACAGTTACAGAGTTGGAGCCTTTTGGAGGAGGTGGGCAGTTGGCGACCTCTAGAGTTACGAGGATACTGTGGGGCAGTGACGGTGACACGGCAGACCAGACCAGAGTTGATAGACCGCATCATCACGGGATAGATGGCCGATCCGTACTTGCAGTCTTTGCGCGACAGAGTACTGTCAGGGGACCCAGGGGACTTCTCTTTCACAGACCAGGTGTTACGCTTGAGGGGACGGCTGTGCGTCCCCAGAGACGAGGAGCTGTTGAGAGAGCTCCTGACTGAGGCACACGGTTCCAGATTCACCATACATCCCGGAAACACGAAAATGTACCATGACTTGAGACACGAGTTCTGGTGGAGAGGGATGAAGCGGGATGTGGGTGAGTTCGTGCAGCAGTGCTTAGTGTGCCAGCAGGTGAAAGCCGAGCATCAGAGGCCTGCAGGGCCGCTTCAGCCGCTTCCAGTGCCAGAGTGGAAGTGGGAGAGCATCACCATGGACTTGGTGGTGGGTTTACCTGTTACCCAGCGAGGACACGACGCGGTCTGGGTAATAGTGGATAGGTTGACGAAGACGGCACGATTCTTGCCGATCCGAGTCACTTTGGGACCAGCACAGTTGGCAGAGAGGTATATCCGTGATGTGGTGCGACTACACGGAGTTCCGCGGGAGATCGTATCCTACCGGGATACCCGCTTTACGTCCCAGTTTTGGGCTGAGTTTCAGCAGGCTTTGGGGACGAGGTTGAGGTTTAGCACGGCTTACCACCCCCAGACGGACGGACAGTCGGAACGCACGATACAGACACTTGAGGATCTTTTGCGTGCCTGTGTACTAGACTGGAGGGGCTCTTGGGAGGAACACCTGCCCCTGGCAGAGTTTGCATACAACAACAGTTATCACTCGAGCATCGGCATGGCTCCCTACGAGGCTCTGTACGGACGGAAATGTGCGGCACCCTTGAGTTGGGTTGAGGTGGGGACCAAGTGGGAGGTTGGCCCCAGGTTGATCCGGTAGAGTCAGGAGGTAGTTGGACAGATCCACAGACGACTCCGCACTGTCAGGAGCAGACAGAAGAGCTACGCAGATCGCAGACGCAGAGAGGTGCAGTTCGAGGTTGGGGACCACGTCTTTCTTCGTGTTTCGCCCATGAAGGGCTTACAGCGGTTTGGGGTGAGAGGGAAGCTCGCGCCGAGGTTCGTGGGTTCCTTCGAGGTCCTGGAGCGGGTTGGACCCGTTGCTTACAGACTTGCCCTTCCCCCGCAGCTTTCTGGTGTGCACGACGTGTTCCACGTGTCCAACCTCAGGAAGTACGTAGCCGATCCCAGCCACGTACTGAGTCACGAGAGCGTCGAGGTGAGCGACGACCTGACCTACCCCGAGCGGCCAGTGCAGATCATAGACCGAGCCATCCGTAGGTTGAGACGAAAGCAAGTACCCCTGGTAAAGGTTTTGTGGAGGAGCCAGCGGTACGAGGAGGCTACCTGGGAGCCTGAGGCGGCAATGCGGGAGCGGTACCCAGAGCTTTTCGCGGGTACGTCTTTTCGGACCGGCTTCGGTCCTCTTTGAGTTTGTTATGGTTATTTGGACATCCTTTTTCCGCACCCTAGTTGGCGCAAGTTTCGGGGACGAAACTTCCTTTGAGTTTGTTATATTGTAACGAGCGCGTACCCCAGACGTCTTTTAAGACGTCTGGGAGGTGGCCCAGACGTCTGTCAAGACGTCTGGGATCACATCCAGACGTCTGACCAGACGTCCGGGATAGTTTACAGACGTCTGACGAACAGTTATACTCGCACGGAATATTCGTCTGCGCGCCTGTGCGCGCAGACCTGCGATCCGCATCTTCTCTGCGGCTGCAGGCGACTGCGGCCGTCTCTCTCCTCCTCTCCGCGCGCCGTTAAAAGGGGGAGGGGGCGCGCCTCCCCTCCCGTCTCCACCATCTTCCTCCTTCTCTCCTGCCTGGGCGCGGAGGAGCTGCGGCGTGCGAGGGCGGGGCTCTGCCGTGAGGGCGAGCTCGCCGGGAGCGGCTTGGCCGGCCGGCGGAGGGCGCAGGGGGCGCAGAGCGTCGCGAAGAGGGACCTGCTGCGGGCGGAGCAGCGGACGCGCGAGGTGCGACGCGGGCGGCGTCGCGAGCGGAGGCCGAGCGAGGTTCTGATTCTAGAAAAATCTCCAGAATCAGACGTCTGGACTGATATCCAGACGGCAAGGTCGACGTCTGTGTGATCATACAGACGTCTGAAAGGTGAGTTCCGCTTTCTCCTTCTTTTTTGTCGACTGACCGTACTGAGGGAGGAGGGTTGGCTGTGCGCAGGTGTTCGGATTCGTCGTCCTTTGCGAATCCGACGTCTGGAAGTTGTACCAGACGGCGGGAGTGACCTCCAGACGTCCGGAGAGACCATCGGACGTCTGGGATCTAGGAGAGACGTCGCCACAGACTTCTGGACGTCCGGGGAACCAAGCCGAACAGGTAATTCTCTGATCCACCGTTTAAGACGTCTGGAAGGAGTTCCAGACGTCTGATTTTGCACAGTATTGTCTTTCTCGACCCGTTTAGGGCCCGTTTGGGCTCCGTTTTCCGCGATTCGAGTTGCGTTCGTTTCAGAATTTATTCCTCTACCCGCCTACAGTAGCTATACACTGTTTTGAGACACTCCTTGTGTTTGATCCTTGTGATAGGACCTCGTTCGGTTGCCGTCTTGAGAGTCGCGGAGGCACGCGGGATTCCCGACCACGGCCCCATTACTTCCGTTGTACCTGGTAGAGTGGTTTTAAGCATTAATAAAATCTGTTAAAGTATGGAACCATAACTAGAACCTAGGGCATTGCATGAATCCTAGGAATGAGAAATATGTGGAATGATAGCTCCTAGGTGTTGCATGAATCCTAGGGCCGGAAAACTAGATTGTATGATAGATCCTAGGATATGGCATGAATCCTAGGATGGAAAAAACTAGTGGAATGTACATTACTGCAGTCTTGGAAAAATGGAAAGGAATATATAAAGCTGCCTGTAAATTTAATTAACAGCTGCCTGTTATGCATAGAGAATCATGTTGAGGTCATGGAATGTGAGAACGTAAATCTGGAAAGTGAAACATATGATGTTCTGAGATAAAGAGCTGGAACCCTACGGGGAATTAGGAGTGGAACTCCTGGAAAGAAAAGGAATGGAACTGAGATGTAGTTTGTACTGTCTCTTGGGTACGCAGTACCAAGGGAAGTACCTGTACCTGTTTTAGTGCAGAGTGGGGCCAGCCGCCCCAGGGACCCGGGGTTAGGCTTGGCCGCTCTGTACCGACTTGTTGGCCCTCGTGTACGTAGTACCGAGGAGAGCTAGTAGTGTTAGGAGAGTACTAGCTACCCCACGGGCCCCGGGGTTCTGCTAGCCTCCTTCACCGACTTGTTAGGCCCACTAGGGCAAACCAGGGTAGTCAGGCGAGGGTGCGCGGACTGTGGAGGGGCAAGGCCCCGGTTTGGTTACTGTGGAGGGGCTGGACCCCTGTTACTGAGAGGGCTCTGCCCTGGTTCCGTGCTGTGCTTTGGGCGCACCCGTTAACGGAAACGACTGACCGCGTGCCAGTACGGGCTAGCTACCTGTGCGTTTATCGCGCGTGCCGTAGTCACCGTTACATCTGTCAGTGACCTTGGGGTGGTTGACTGAGGGTAGGATCACCACGGGGGACTCTCCCGGCCAGGAGAGCACCACGTGCTACTTCTACTGTTGGAAAAGACTGCAATCAAGATCGTCCCACGAGGACATTCGAGATCAAGTAATGGATCTGAGAAGTAAATGAAATAGTGAGAAAAATTGAAAGATGTAAATAAAGGAAGTAATAGAACATAACAGCTACTGTACACTCTACTGTTGCCTTTAGTTAGTTTGCCACTCTACTCAGCGTTTTGCTGACGTGTTACACTCGTTACCTTTTTCAGGACCAGGTGTTGAGCAGCCAGGGTCGGCGGCTGCAGAGGACGCTGGGCCGAGTAGGGTCCAGTAGAGTTGCCACAGCTTTGTACCTTCTTTTGTTTCTGTTCTAGTGAGTAGTTTTGTTTCCGCTGTACCTTCTTTACCTGCAGTTTTTGTTATATGATAAATGTTGTTTTACTGTTGTGGTGGTGCCTACTGTAGTAGTTTCTTTCCTTACTGCTGTACTTTTTACTGATGGTTATATTCATGCTGAATGTGGTTTATTTTACTGTCTTTTGGTTACTTCCTCGTTGGACGACTGGGTCTTGGGATTAGTCGAGTCGGTCCGGTTCTCGTGTCTCGTAGGGACTCGGGAACCGGGTCGTTACACCCGGGATGCTTCTCGCGAGATAAAGTCCAAATTTTCGTCCCCCTTCGGAAGTGGATCCCGCGACGACGACGGCGTGCTGCTTCGTTCCCGTTCTTCTACTTCGTCCTCCTTTGTCCCGCTTCGTTCTCCTTCGTCCAGGCGTCGTCCCGTCCGGCTCGTCCTCCAAGCGACCGTCGAGGAGGATTCTCTCTCCCTACTCTTTTTACTACTTTCTAATATAGATTTACTGCTTTCTAGAGTAATCGCTTTATGCTTTCTAGTTGTAATGAACAATCTCTTTTATGATAAATTCCTTGTCTATTCTACATCTCATTTTGATTTCCATGTGTAGTATTCTCTCTCTCTCTCTTACTCTCTCTCTCTCTTCTATTTTGTTGTAGATACTTAGATAGTTTAAATTGAATTTCTTCGTGACAAAATAAAACCGAAACGCGAAGTTTTTAAATCAAACGTTCGCCTCCCTGTGTTCGACCCGGAATTTTAATTTCGGTATAAATTTTATTTATTGAACTCGAATCCTTCGCTTTCGAACTACAATGATGGGTTTTTCAAAATCGAACACGTTAGCGTAGGTTCGTACACGTTCAACAGCAGACACTCGTGTACTGTTGAGTTTTCATTGTTTAGGACCTTAGTTGAAACTTTCTATTATTAATAAACGACTTAGGCCTAAGTGATCTAATCCTAATTCTACTTTTATACAAAGCATATAGTTTAATTTTGCTACGGACTAGCAAAAGATAAGCATGGGGTTTGATGTAAACACATTTGTTGAGGGTAAAATGCCTATTCATGCATGTTCCTACGCTTAGATTTGCATTTCATGTTATAAATATTGCATAGCACGCATCATTTTGCATTTAGAGCAGTTATGTATAATTTAGGTTAAATGCATCCTTTTTGTGGTTAGGAGAGAAGCATATTTATTTTGGCGCCTTGGATTGATGATCCAATGGTATGGATCTGACCAAGACAACTATCGGAGTCCAACGCCTCTGAAATCGCCTCGATCGAAGTCCCATAGCACCATATGCAGTTCGAGGAAGATCAATGGCCAAGGGACTAGGAGACATAATTCGAAGCTTCAAATGACAAATCCGATCGCGCGGATGAATTCGGGCTGACGATCATAGCCTAGCAACGCAGAAATTGACTCAATCCGACCTCTGTAGCAGCCCCTACAATAAGAAGAAGATGGACGACTCAGATTGCGCCACGTGGCTCAACCCAGGCCACCCAGCGCACACATGCCGCACCGCATGCGTTCAGCAACGCGGATTTGCATGTGCACCTAGGAGTCGGTAGTGTAGTGCCAGCATGTGGGCACGCGCGCGCGCGGCAAGATAGGAGTGCGAAGCCAGCGCAGCATGAGCTGGACCTACAGCGATGCATGAGCTGGACTTACAGCAATGCTTACAGCCGTCGGTAATTCATCGCATGCCAGCAAAGCCAGCAGTGGGTGGCAGCGGGCTTGGGCTACCTACAGCGACATTTCTAGCGACGACCTGGATGTCACTAATGGTCCCATACCCATTTTTTGCCTCTTCTCCTCCACTATAAAAGGACCTACACCACCTCCCTTCCAAGCCTTCTCTACCTACTCTACTCCCACCTACTCCCATGCTCTAGCAAGCCTACCAACACTCTATTAGAGCTTGTTCTCAAGCTCCCAAGGTACCCATTAGTGTAGCAAACCTCTGCCCCACCAAATACTCCTCCAACTTCCTAATTACACCACAAAAATACACCTGCAATTGTGTCATCTTGTGCTATTTCCTAGCGTTACCAGTGCATATTAGGATTCCATTGTCTCATTTGTAAAAATACATGCATCCATTCATTTAATTGAGAGGGGAGGAGAGTGAAATAAGTGGCTTTACAATTAACATTTTTCCTCAAGTGTATCTTTGCAAAATTAACCATCTTTCTATTTCTACTTGAAGTTGAAGTGCTTCCCGCAGCTGCATGGATTGACTTCTTCCTCCTCGCGCCATGCTCTCCATCACCTCTCCCTACCAGCCACATGCACACCTCTCCCTGCCAAGCCATGCATGAGCCATGCACAGCCAGGGCATGGCTGTGCATGCTCTCCTCTTCTTTAAAAAGAGCACGGTTCTTCCTTTGCAGCTAGCCTGGTCCTCCATGCCAACAACACAATGCAGCACCACCTTCTTCTCCAGGCCACCATCTCCTCCCTCTCCCTCCATACGCAGGACCTCCTCCTCAGAGGAGACACCCTGCGAGCAGGAGTCTTCACTGTGGTGCACACCCACCACCGTGAAACCACCATCGCCCAGCTCATCAAGAGCCGGTGGGCATGGTGGTCTTCTTCCCTGTTTCACTTTCTAGCCATTCCAGCCATTGAAGCAGGAGCTTCAAGCTTTGAAGCTTAAAGCTCCGCACGCAACAGCAGCAGCAAGGCGGCAGCAACAGCAACGCAGCAGCAACCGCCCAGCCCTTTCCGCGCACGCTTGTAGGGTGCCCTTGCCACCAGCGTAGCCCTGCAGGCGCCCTCGCCTCCCACTTCTTTGCACTGCATTCGCCTTCCCGCCCGCAGCCGGCGACCGCACACCCTGCAGCGGCTGACCAAGCCTCACCGTGCACCGTAGCCAACACCCGCAAGCCACCGCACAAGCTACAGGTTGCCCTTGCCCTCCACTGCACACACCAGCAGCCCGCTCCATGTTCTCTGTCGTGAACCACCTCACCGCAAGCCAGCAGCAGCGCCACTCCACCGTGCGCGCCGAGCCGTTCGCACTCACAGTACCTACAGCAGGCCGTTGCGCAGCTCGCTCGACCACTGTAGCCACTATTCACGCATTTCTGAGGAACACTGTGGCTACAGTTGTGTGACCGGTGAGTTTCTCTCTTAACCGATCACTCGGCGCACCGCAACCGGCCGCAGCTCATGTGCGCATCTCGGCCCGCGTCACCCGCACCCGCCCGCGTACGTCTGCATGCGCCCGCCTCTATCAGCGCCTGCCTTCGCCTGCTCCAGCTTTTCATGCACCACGGTGCGCTGCGGCCTCTTCTCTCCTCCACGCCAACTCCGCTGTGTGTGAGCTCCTCTCTACACGCACACGTGCCTACGCACGCAGGTGGAAGCCTCAGATGTCGACCCTGAAGCCCAGACGCCTTAACCCTCCAGCCCTCACCTCCAGTAGCGCTTTCTCTCTCTCTCTCACGACACTCTCTCCCTATCTCTTTACCGACGCTTACACACATACACTCACACTTTCATACACTCACACACCTATACACTATTATATACATATATATATATGCGTATACATATATATATACTTATATTTATATATATAGTAGTACCTAAATACTTAAGTATTAGTATACATACATAGATATAAATATGTCTACATACTTATATATATATATATACATATATACTTACATATATACATATACTTATATACATATATCTATACATATATTAGTACTTATATAACTATGTATTAGTCTATATACATACATATATATATATATACATCTATATACTTATACATACATATATATATATATATATATATATATATATATATAAATATACATACATATTTACATATCTATCTATGTAACTATATATACATATATAAATATATAGATATCTATCTACATATATCTATATACATATATTACTATATATATATATATTTGCATCTATATAGTTATATATACATACTTATACATATATATTTATATATATATATATATTCATATTTCTATCTATACATATACTTATATATATATATATATATATATACATACTTATACACATATATACATACATATATAACTACATATATATACCTATATATTTATATATATATACATATAGATATATTTACATATATACATATATATATATATTTTCACATTACTTACCATATGTGGAATCGCGGGAATATCTGCACCAATTGCTAATATTGCCCGATACACGCGTACAAAAAGCGTGTTCGCATACATCTTCCACCATCCATCCTACAGTCCATGCGGCACCTCGTCCTGTTGGTTGCGTCTTTCTAGACGACGACTGACTCGACACCGTGCTACACTCCATCTCCGCCTCCACCCCCACCCTTTTATACATGTATAATATATACCTATATATATATACTATATTTGCTTTATTTCTGTTTCACTTTCTTGCTGTTAAAAAGATAAAAAAATATATTAAAGAGGAAAGATAATCTTTGACTTGCAGGTACTCCGTCTTGCGAATATCAAGACCTGTTTTAGAACCCTGATTTGGCTTAAAGCCAAGAACCTAATTTTGAAGGTGTGCCTTAAGGACAAAGATTATCAGAAAAAAATCTAAATAGAAAAAAAAAATACCAAAAACATAATAAACGAACGGAAGAGATTCGTTGTAGAATAGGCGTAGAAACTAGACTTCTAACCCCACTTCCCTTAGTTCAACCCTGGGCCTAAAAGTGACCAAGATAAAATCTAGTTGGCCAGGTTAAAAGTTTAGTAAAGAGATGGTTATGTCCGATTTAGGTTAACCACTATACACACTTCAACGATAAGATCACCATATTAACAACCTAACCGGGTCCGACACCATAAATTTTCTGGCGCCGTTGCCGGGGAAGTGCACCTTCAAGTAGGTTTTTACTCCATTCCTATAATTTTTCTCTTCTCACACCCTTATCTTCACTTGTGTCTCTGTTTTTGGTGTGCAGGTAAACCTGCTGCAAGGAAAAGATAGGCAGATGAAGTCGGAGAACGTGGGCTGATCCAAGGCAGGAACATGAGCGTGAAGATGCCTACACCACACTGGAGCTCCGCACATGTTGCTGCACAAGTAAGTCTTCTTTCTTAGCAACCTAGGTTAACTTGTAACCTTAATAAAAAAAAAAAACTAAAAACTAAAAAACTAGGAAAACTTCTTAGGATCTCTTTGGGAAAGTGGATTAAAATTTACTTGTTTGATTGATTGCCTTCACACCCACCGCCCCGTGATTTCCTGCCTTACTTCGCACAGCGAAAATCCAAGAATCTTGAGTCTCGAATTTTTCGCCGTGTGAAGTATTCTTTGAGGCAAACATAAAAAGATTGATTGCACCCCTCTTTGCCTCACTTATCTGCAAATTCAGGATCACATTTTTTAGTGAGGAGACTTGGAATTGAGTTGATTCCAACCCCACCACGACTTTTCACTTGCCTAAGATTCGATCTCGAATATTTCAACCTCAACAAATTGATTTTCTTTATCTTTTGGTTGAGCCTTGTGTGGAAGTCTTTCTGGTGATTGGGAGCACTTGAATTGAAGTGCTTTGGCTCCCTTTCACACTAATCTAAAATTGATTCGTGCATCCACACATAGAAATCTCCAATTAAGGAAGCCCATTGCATTGTAGCATGCATTAACCAATTGACATTGAAGAAGGGTTTGTTGGGCCTAGAAGAAAACTTGTATTCTCTCAAAATCCAAAGATAGGTTGAATTGGTATTTCAGCGAAATCCTGAAATCCATACTACTTAAGGATGAACTCTAAAAACCATTCACCAATTAAAAACTTCATTTTAGGGAGATTTCCCCATTGCATGCTTGTTTTACACACTTGAAAAATCAATCACTTGGGCATTACCTGTAAACAACAACCTTCACATTCCAAAAGCACTTGACCCTAAGCCTCTAACTAAAATTGGTAGTAACTTGACCCTTATTAAGGATTGGTTGTCTAACTACCTGCGTGTAGCGTCTACGTGCTGGTGAGGGTTCCCGCGTGCTATCGGGTGTCTAAGACTGGGGCAAACGACCTTTCAATCTGGCCCGGTGGTTCTGCGGTGCTCGCATTCGGTTCCGTAGTTTGTGATAGTAGGTAACTTAGATCTTTAGGTCTAAGGGCACACTGTAGAGGTTAGGAATTCGAATGCATTGATTTGTAATAAAGTGTACCTCTGCAGTGTCATTTCTCTCATCTCTTTTCCCTTCTTATCCCTCCAATTCTTCCTGCGGTAGTGCATGTTTGGGAGGAGGTCACAAAACCCTGAACTGTGTGAATTGCCTTAGAAATCTAGAAAAGAAGCCAAATCGTCCTCCTCCTCCACAAACACGGCTGCACGCCCACCCTCAAATCCCGAGGGAGGAAACCGCCCTCAGAACCCACCAGGTGGTGGAGCCTTAGATCCCATAACCTGCATCCAAGCCCAAATGGAAATGTATAATGAACAAATTGAAGCCATTTGCGAAACATTGGAGGAAATACAGAACCCTCCTGAACGGGAGGAGCCTAGGCCTCTTAGCTCTTATCAGAATCCCGCTGCTATAGAGACCATAGGACAAATTCGGGTCCCCATCGGCGGGGATGACTTTGAATTGAAACCAAACATAGTTGGCCTAATAAATTTTCACTTCCATGGTCTTACAAGTGAAGATCCTTTTCTCCACTTGGAAGACCTAACCCGATCACCTGAAACTGTTAAACCAAGAAATATCAGGTTACCTATAGTCCTCATGAAAATGTTCCCATTTTCATTGTGGGAGAAAGAGTCGTAGTGGTTACGCACCCTTGGGAGAACCATCCACTCTTGGGAAGAGATGCGAACAGCGTTTCTAGAGAAGTTCTTCCCAATCGGGCGAACCAATGCGCTTTGCCGTGCCATCACTTCATTTACGCAACAAAACGGCAAACAATTTCATGAGGCATGGGAGAGGTATAATGATCTCCTCAGGAAGTGTCTGCACCACGGTCTGCCTAAGTGGCATATAGCCCAGATTTTCTACTATGGGAAAATGAGACTTTGAAGCAGATTGCAGATGCTTCCTGCGGAGGGACTTTATGAATAAAGACGAGAATGGAGCATTTGAATTGTTTGAAAATATGAGTGAAAACTCAATGAACAATGCTTCCATTATTGCCTTTAATCGTACCAGCCAGCCCTGAAATGTCCATGAAGTTGACATGGGACCCTCCCATTCATCCACTGATCTTAGCCTTATCGCACAAAAACTGGATGAAGTCTCCGTCGTGCACAAGAAGTTGGACGAGCTTCTAGCCAACCCCACCTGTTCTATGGCAAACACCCCTACCTCACCACTTCATCACAATTCCAATTCTTCCAACACCAGGCTTATCCCGAGAAACCCCATAAGACCTTCCTTATTGAGTGTCGCGCCGAGCGACTCGGTAAGTCATGTGGATCTGGCTTCTGTGAGCCAGTATTTCGACACGGAGGACCAAGCCTCCGTGTGCTCGGATGCATATTTACATGCAGACACTTCTTCTGGCATAGAAGACGCTTGTGCCCTGGGGAACAACCCGTTCTCTACCACTTATAACCTAGGGTGGCAAAATCATCCGAATTTCGCATGGTCCAACAACCCGAAGTGCCAAAACCCTGCGGGTGGACCAATGCAACCGTCCGCACCTGTCATCCCAAGGGCCCAGTCTAATCCTATGGCGAATCCACCATCAGGCCCTTGCGTACCGCAAGCAGAACACGCATCAAGTCCTCTTGATAAATTGATGCGAATGATGACAGATATGTCAAAGCGCCATGAAGACAACATGACCTCTCTTCAGCACCAATTGGTGCAGTAGAATGCTGAGATCAGTCAACTATGCATGGTGACTCGATCTCAAGGCACTCTTCCCGCCCAACCTGTTCCAAACCCGCGAAACTTCGTACCCTGTGGTCCTCAACCACAGGTACGACCTTCTCAGGGGTAGGTTAATCAAATTCTGCAAGCTCTGAGCATTCCATTGGGATTTCAGGCTAATCCCACTGCAGCACTACACTCTTATGTCCCCATTGCGAACCCTCCTCTGCCGTATTATCTCACTTGACCCGCATCATCCAATGCTATCACTATGAGGAGCGGTAAGCAGACCGTCGATCCTGGCCCATCTTCTTCTTCATCATCCTCCTATTCGGGTTGCGCACCGCATTCACGAGAGGACGATACACCCAAATTGGTGCCAGAATCAGTTCCATTCCCTGAGGCTCTACTGAGGGAGACAAAAGGAAGAAAGAAAGATATGCAGGCCTTTGATAACCTACGTAATTTGTTCAGGGATGTAGAAATCAAGGTACCCTTGCTCGAGGCTATCAATCACATACCTACTGTCGCCTGATTTTTCAAAGACTACACAACACCCAGGCGACAGTCAAAGAAAACCAAGAATCCAATGGTTCTCTCGCCTCATGCGAGTTGTGCTATACTGTCAAACCTACCACCGAAGCTGAAAGATCCAAGCACACCACTCATTTCCTGTAGCATCCAAGGTTGCAATTTTAACCGTGCCTTGCTTGATCTAGGATCTTCTATAAATCTTATACCAACCATCATGCTCGAAAAATTTTCCTTGGGAAATCTGAAACCCACCCCTGTCACGTTACAGTTGGCAGATCGCTCTGTCAAAATCCCAATGGGTGTGGTGGAATACGTGGTGGTTAGGGTCAATAGTCTCTGTTTTCCTGTTGACTTTCTTGTTTTAGATATGGAAGTTCCTAGCTCACTTTCTGATTGTCCGATCATCCTCAGTCGACCTTTCTTGGCCACAGCCCATGCCCATATCGACTACGAGTTGGGTTGCATTGAGATTGTCGTTGGATCTAAAAAGCTCAAGCTTAACATCTTCAAGGCAACCAAGAACTTTGATTGCGATTGTATCAAGGATGACACGTCTAACGAGGACATGGCCGTCAGCACGTGTATCAGACTAATTGGGACCTACTCTAACTGCTGTGGATTACCTGTAAACACTGATTGCCTGACTAGCACATATTGTGACATTCCCCCATCCCTCCCTTGTCTCGTACCTTCTCCTGGCCAGACTTCTGACGAGGTTTTCTCCGCTTCCCATACCTCATGGTCTGAGTCATATCTGGGCTGCTCACCACCGGTCCACACGCTCGAAGGCCAGATTGCCCTTTCTTTCCCGCCAAATCAGGCAGATTTGCAACTCCACACTAGGACCTTGAGCCCATATACTTCTCGTTGGGGCTATTTCTTTTTGGATCCATCTATCCAAGAAGCCCCTCTTCTTGGCCAATTTGAGGGCCAACTTCTTCCTCCTTACTTGTTTTCTGTTCTGCCTGGGACACTCTCACCCCAGGAAATGCCAGTCCTTTCACCATCTACCATCACTTTTCACGCCACTATCACGATCACTTCACTTTTCACTTCACCACCCACCATCCACCCACCCTACCACCCTGCTATATACCCCGCACCTCAGCTCTCGTTACCCGATCTTTCGTCCTTTCTCTACCGTTCCCTGCGTGCATATGAGGACATAGCATTGTTTGGAATGGGGGGGTGGATAGGCATCCATAGGATCTGGGTATTTTATGGTATCATGCAGTTTCCACTTATTTATAAATATGCAAGAAAAAGAATATATATATATATAGTGTTTAATAATGATCTAAAGGCTGAAACAAAAATACAATAAGTATTTATGGATATTCAACCATTATTTTGAAGAATTTCTAGGCCACAGAAGCTTGATTCACTCAGGCTCGGCTTAATTCACTTGAGCATTGACAAAATAGATCGGATTCTCTCCTAACTAAGGACATATTCTTGTACCCGAGACACCAGTATAGGATTCGTTGGCTTGCTTCTACTTGAGAGCCTAAGTAATCTTGGTTCACACTACACATATCAAGAAAGACCAGCTGAACATAAGATCCAACCCTAGTGTTCATTAGGGAAGGTGGAGTCCTTACCTGTGCGTGCAGGTAGACTTTTTATCCCAGGTTTTAGTCTTGTGTTTAGGAGAAACACTTTCCACCAAAAAGAAACTCTCCCACCAAAAAGAAAAGTGTGCTCCTCCAAATAATGTTATAAGAGATATACTGACATGTGTTTCAAAAAAAAAAAAAAAAAAAAGAGAGATGCAAATAAGTCAGTATATCTCACAAATGTTTGTAAAGTCTTCGCCCTACAAAAAGTTCTTCAGGACAGGTCGCAAATACCCTGTCTTCTTTGAGCCACAAATGTCAAAAAATGGGAGTTGAGTTTTCCATCATCTTTTTAAGGGTCAATCCAAAGACATGAGCTGAAACTGGGACCAACCTTTACTTAAAAATTTGTGAAACCCTGGGCTTGAGTCTTAATGTTCATCTGGTCAATCTTGATCCTTCACTAAGCACAAGCCATAACCTCTTGAGCTCTCTAGTACGGCAAAAACCTCTTGGGTCCTAGAAATTGTACTTAAGGTTTAAATATCAGGAGTCTTGGTTAGTCGAGAGATGATCTATGTCATGTGAGACTTAAAGTACCGGTAGTCATCTATACAATTAGTTCTCACAATATCCAACAATAAACACACCTATGTTGCCTTAGAAGAAAATCTTCAGCTTAAAGATCATTTCTAAATACATTACAAAAAAATGTTTTGCTAAGGACAAGCAAGAGATAGGCTTGGGGGTATGATTGCTCCACAAAAATACACCTGCAATTGTGCCGTCTTATGCTATTTCCTAGCATTACTAGTGCATATTAGGGTTCCATAGTTGCATTTGTAAAAATACACTCATGCCTGCATTTACGTGAGAGGGGAGGAGAGTGAAATAAGTGGCCTTGCAATTAACATTTTCCTCAAGTGCATCTTTGCAAAATTCACCATCTTCTTATTTCTACTTGATTTTGAAATGCTTCCCATGGCTGCATGGATTGACTTCTTCCTCCTCGCGCCATGCTCTCCACCACCTCTCCCTGCCAGCCGCATGCACACCTCTCCCTACCAAGCCATGCATGAGCCATGCACAGCCAGGGCATGGCTGTGCATGCTCTCTTCTTTAAAAAGAGCACGGTTCTTCCTTTGCAGCCAGCCTGGTCCTCCACGCCAAAAACACAACGCATCACCACCTTCTTCTACAAGCCACCATCTCCTCCCTCTCCCTCCATACGCAGGACCTCCTCCTCAGAGGAGACACCCTGCGAGCAGGAGTCCTCACTGTGGTGCACACCCACCTCCATGAAACCACCACCGCCCAACTCATCAAGAGCCGGTGGGCGTGGTGGCCTTCTTCCCTGTTTCACTTTCCAGCCATTCCAGCCATTGGAGCAGGAGCTTCAAGCTTTGAAGCTCAAAGTTTCGCATGCAGCAGCAGCAGCAAAGCGGTAGCTGCAGCAACGCAGCAGTGCCGCCCAGCCCCTTCTGGGCACGCCTGCAGGCCGCCCTCGCCTCCATCACGCGCCTGCAGGTGCCCTCGCCTCATGCTTCTTCGCACTGCATTCGCCTTCCTGCATGCAGCCGGCCACCGCGTGCCCCTGCAGCAGCTGGCCAAGCCTCATCTGCAAGCCACCGCGCAAGCTACAGGCTGCCCTCGCCCTCCACCGCACACGCCAACAGCCCTCTCTACGTGATCTGTCGCGAACCACCTCGCCAAAAGCCAGCAACGGCGCCACTCCACCAAGCACGCAGACCCGTCCGCACTCACAGCAACTACAGCAAGCGGTTGCGTGGCTCGCCCGGCCACTGTAGCCACTGTTCACACGTTTCTACGGAACACTATGCCTGTAGTGGGGTGACCGGTGAGTTTCTCACTTAACAGGTCACCTGGAGCGCCGCAACCGGCCGCAGCCCGCGTGTGCATCTCAGACTGCGTCGCCTGCACCAGCCCGCGTACGTCTCCGTGCACCAGCCTCTCCCAGCGCTTGCCTTCACTCGCTCCAGCTCTTCTGGCAGTGCGGTGCACTGTGGCCGCTTCTCTCCTCTGCTCCAACTCCCCTACATGCGCACTCCTCTTTGCGCGCACACGCGCCTGCGTACGCACGTGGAAGCCTCAGATGTCGGCCCTGAAGCTCAGACGCCTTAACCCTCCAGCCCTCACCTCCAGCAGCGCTCCCTCTCTCTCTCTCTCACAACACTCTCTCCCTATCTTTTTACCGAGGCTTACACACGTACACTCACACTTTCATACACACACACACCTATACACTATTATATACATATATATACACATATACATATATATATTGATATATATACATAGATTTATATACATAAATATATTCATACATATATAAATATATATACTTATATTTATACATATAGTAGTACATATATACTTAAGTATTAGTATACATACATACACATATATATATACTTATATATATATATATACATATATACTTACATATATACATATACTTATATACATATACATATATATATATATATATACATCTATCTATACATATATTAGTACTTATATAACTATGTATTAGTCTATATACATACATATATATATATGTACATCTATATACTTATATATACATATTCATATATATACACATATATTGATACATACATATATATATACATATATATATATATATACATACATATATACATATCTATCTATGTAACTATATATACATATATATATACATATCTATCTACATATATCTATATATTTACATCTATATAGTTATATATACATACTTATAGACGTATATATATATATATATCTATACATATATCTATCTATACATATACTTATATATATATATACATACATATACACATATATACATACATATATAACTACATATATATACCTATATATTTATATATATATACATATAGATATATTTACATATATACATATATATATATTTTAACATTACTTACCATACGTGGTATCGCGGGAATATCTGCACCAGTTGCTGATATTCCCCGATACACACGTACAAAAAGCATGTCAGCATGCATCTTACGCCATCCATCCTACACTCCACACGGCACCTCATATTGTTGGTTGCGTCTTTCTAGACGACGACCGACTCGACACCATGCTACACTCCATCTTTGCCTCCACCCCCCCCACTTTATACATATATAATATATACCTATATATATATACTATATTTGCTTTATTTCTATTTCGCTTTCCTGCTATTAAAAAGATAAAAAAATATATTAAAGAGAAACGATAATCTTTGAATTGCAGGTACTCCGTCTTGAGAATAGCAAGACCCATTTTGGAACCCTGATTTGGCTTAAATCCAAGAACCTAATTTTGAGGGTGTGCCTCAAGGACAAAGATTATCAGAAAAAAATCTAAATAGAAAAAAAAACCAAAAACACAATAAACGAACGGAAGAGATTCGTTGTAGGAAAGGCGTAGAAACAAGACTTTTAACCCCACTTCCCTGAGGTCGACCCTTGGCCTAAAAGTGACCAAGATAAAATCAAGTAGGCCAGGTTAAAAATTTTGCAAAGAGTTGGTTAGGTTCGATTTAGGTTAACCACTATACATGCTTCAACAATAAAATCACCATATTAACAACCTAACCAGGTCTGACACCACTTCCCATCTCCCTTCATAGGTCACCTTCGAGCCGTCCTCCCACCTCCATTCCTATAGCAGATGATGAGTGGCTACTCATCATAGCTAAAAGGCTGAAATTAAGCTAGACACTAAGTAAAACAATGTCAAATTAACAGATAAAAAGGGTTAAGTGTGGGAATTAAAGAAAAAGACCTAAAACTTTTACTTTGTCTTAAAACCTCCTAATTAGGTCACAAAATGAGATTTTCTAAAAACAAAATACAAAAGATGATCCATGCATCAATTGAACACATAAATTAGTATGAAAAGCCAAATCAGATGTATAATCAATGCCTTAAATGTTCAATTAAGCACATATAAAAATTTGAAGGCAATTGGACATCATTTAGGTTTTGAAATAGATAGTTTACACTTAGGTCCTTCATGCATTATACTTTGTCCCTTAAAAGCTCATTTTTGGACCTACTTGTAAGTCGTAGGGACCCTTCTGAAAACCTGCAGGGCCCTTCTAGTTATTGTTCTTTTCACTTATGGGCCTGCACGCTATTCTTCTACCCCTTTGTTCAAGGGTCTTCCTGCAATTTTTCCCTCATTTCAGAGAGAAGCCTGCTGCTCTTCACGTGCACTGTAGCGCGCGAAGAACACGGCCAATCTCAGCCGTCCGTCGCTCTTTAGATCTTGATCTGCGGTTGAATTCTATTGGAACTTTCATGCAATTCGGTGCGTGCGTTCACCACTCTTCCCAGATGTCATCTGACGGTCAGATCTCACTCTCTACTCACCGCATGCTCCACCCATCACATCCTCACTGTAACGAACGCGTGCCCCAGACGTCTGGGAGGTGGCCCAGACGTCGGACCAGATGTCTGGGATCGTTTCCAGACGTCTGGAAATCCGTTATCTTCCACACGCGGGGGTCGTCTGCGCTCCTGAGCACGCAGACTCGCATATTCATTTATTCCCTACGGCTGCAGACGCCCTGCCGCGTCCTCTCCTCCTCACACGGCCTTAAAAGGCCACGCCTCCGCTCACTTCCGTCACCACTGTCTCCTCCCTCTTCTCCTTCAGCCAGTGAGCATGAGCACGAGAGCGAGGGCGGCAGCGGCGGCCGCAGTGAGCACGGAGGAGGTGCTGCATGCGAGAGCGGAGCTCTGCCGTGAGGGAGAGCTCGCCGGGCCTGCTAAGGCCGGCCGGCGGAGGGCGCAGGGGACACGGAGTGACGGGGAGGGGGGACTGCTGTGGTCTGAACAACAGGCGCGCAAGGTGCGACGTGGGCGATGTCGCGAGCGGAGGCCGAGTGGCACCCTGATTCTGGAAAAATTTCCAAAATCAGACATCTTGGTTGATAGCCAGACGGTGAGGGCGACGTCAGGAGGACCATCCAGATGTCTGAAAGGTGAGTTTTCCGTCTCCTTCTTCCTTCCTGTCGACTGACCGTACTGAGGGAGGGAGATGGGTGTGCGCAGGCTCGGTGATTTGCCATCCATCGCGAATCAGACATCTGGCTGTAGTACCAGACGGCGGAAGCGACCTCCAGACGTTCGGGGTGACCATAGGATGTCTGGGAGCTAGGCCAGGCGTCCCCTCAGACTTCTGGACGTCTGGGAAACCACGCTGAACAAGGTAATTCTTTGATCCACTTTTTAAGACGTCTGGAAGAAGTTCCAGACGTCTAATTTTGCACAGTGTCGTCGTTTTTGACTCGTTTAGGGCCTGTTCGGGTTCCGTTTTCCGCGATTCGAGTTGCATTCTTTTCAGAATTAATTCCTCTACCCGTCTACAGTAGCTATACACTGTTTTGAGACACTCCTTGTGTTTGATCCTTGTGATAGGACCCTGTTCTATTGCAGTCTCGGGGGTCGCGGAGGCACGCGGGATTCCCGACCACGCCCCCATTTCTGCCGTTGTACCTGGTAGAGTGGCTTTAAGTTATTAATAAAATCTGTTAAATTATGGAACCATAAATAGAACCTAGGACATTGCATGAATCCTAGGAATGAGAAATAGATGGAATGATAGCTCCTAGGTGTTGCATGAATCCTAGGGCTGGAAAACTAGATTGTATGATAGATACTAGGATATGGCAAGAATCCTAGGATGGGAAAACTAGTGGAATGTATAATACTGCAGTCTTGGAAAATGGAAAGAGATATAAAGCTGCCTGTAATTTGAATTAACAACTGCCTGTTGTAAATAAATAACGTGGTTGAGAACATGGATTGTAAGAATGTGAAACTGGAAAGTGAAACCTGGATGTTTGAGTGAAAAGGATGGAACCCTACGGGGAAGTAGGAGTAGAACTCCTGGAAAGTGAATGGAATAGTATTGGGGAAGTGAGCTGGCCCTTGAGTACGGAGTACCAAGGAGAGCGACTGTCCCCCTATTTAGTGCAGAGCGGAGCCAGCTGCCCAAGGGACCCGGGGTTAGGACTGGCCACTCTGTACCGACTTTCTGGCCCTCGCGTACGTAGTACCGAGGAGAGCTACTAGTGTAGGGAGGTACTAGCTACCCCATGGGCCCCGGGGTTCTGCTAGCCTCCCACACCGACTTGTTAGGGCCGCTGGGGCAAACCAGGGTAGTCAGGCGAGGGTGCGCGGACTGTGGAGGGGCAAGGCCCCAGTTTGGTTACTGTGGAGGGGTTGGACCCCTGTTACTGAGAGGGCTCTACCCTGGACTGGTTCCGTGCTGTGCTTTGGGTGCACCCGTTAACGGAAACGACTGACCGCGTGCCAGTACGGGTTAGCTACCTGTGCGTTTATCGCGCATGCCGTAGTCACCGTTACGTCTGTCAGTGACCTTGGGGTGGTTGACTGAGGGTAGGATTACCACGGGGGACTCTCCCGGCCAGGAGAGCACCACGTGCTACTTCTACTTTTTGGAAAAGACTGCAATCAAGATCGTTCCCACGAGGAACATTCGAGATCAAGAAAAAGATCTGGGGAATAAATGAAATAGTGAGAAAATTTAAAGATGTGAATAAAGAAAGTAATCGGACATAATAGCTACTGTTGAACGAGAGAAATCTACGCTAACGTGTTTGGTTTTTGGAAAAACCCGTCGTTATAGTTCGAAAGCGAAGGATTCGTGTTCAACAAATAAAATTTATACCGAAATAAGAATTCCGGGTCGAACACAGGGAGGCGAACGTTTGATTTAAAAAACTCCGCGTTTCTTTTTATTTTGTCACAAAGAAATTCAATTTAAACTATCTAAGTATCTACAACAAATAAAAGAGAGAGAGGGAGTAAGAGAGAGCGAAGGAATACTATACATGGAAATCAAAATGAGATGTAGAATAGACAAGGAATTTATCATAAAAGAGTTCTTTCATTACAACTAGAAAACATAAAACAATTACTCTAGAAAGCATTAAAAGAATGGAGGGAGAAATGTCCTCCTCGACGATCGCTCGGAGGACGAATAGACTACTCTAGAAAGCAGTAAATCTATACTAGAAAGCAGTAAAAAGAATAGGGAGAGAGAAATCCTCCTCGACGGTCGCTTGGAGGACGAGCCGGACGGGACGACGCCTGGACGAAGGAGAACCAAGCGGGACGAAGGAGGACGAAGCAGAAGAACGGGAACGAAGCAGCACGCCGTCGTCGTCGCGGGATCCACTTCCGAAGGGGGACGAAAATTTGGACTTTATCTCGCGAGAAGCATCCCGGGTGTGGGACAAGCTTCTCTTGAGCTTTGGAGAGGTAGAGAGGAGAAGGAAGGGATGAAAATTTCGTATGGAGGGGGTCTCCTTTTATAGTTGCAAGGAGTGGGGGCAAAATGGACATTACATCTTCAAAATAATAAATAAGGGGTCTTTAGTGACGGATAAAACCGTCGCTAAAGCCCCGCCGTCGCCGTCGCCGCCGCGCCACGTGCGCCCGCTCGGCTGGCCTGCGCGCGTAACGCAGACGCACGTCCGCGTCGTCTCAGCCGTCCGATCGCGAGATCGGACGGCTTAGATCGCGCCCGCGCCCGCTGCGTAGCGCGGCGCCCGCGTGCGATCGCGCGGCCACCAGGGCGTCCAATTGCGCGTCGGCACTATCGGGCGCGCGCGGCCGTTGGATCTTCATCCGACGCTCGTGCGCGCCCGCTCGCCCGCGCCTTCGCCCCCCTCTCCGCGGCTCGAACCCGCGACCTCCGCTTCGCCCGCGGCTGCGTAGCCGCTGCGCTACGCGGCGAAATGGTCGCGCGGACGTTTTTAAACGCGCGCGACCGCAGCCGTTGGATCGAGATCCAACGGCGGAGAGGAGACGTTGCGCGATCTTCACAGGACTCCTGCGGCCGATTGGGCGGCTGGGATGGCGCCACGTGGCGCCATCTTGGCCGTCCATCTTCTGGAAGTTGTAGATGGTGCCACGGATGTCGGATTGACTTGATTTTTGTGTCGTTCGGCTGCGATCGTCGATCCGAATTCATCCGTGTGGTCGGATTTTCCATCTGAAGTGCGGATTTACACCATCCTGGCCCTTGATCTTCTAGGGTTCCCCGGTCTCTATCTGATGCTACGGATGCCTGATTAGGGCGATCTTGGAGTCGTTGAACTCCAATCGTCGCCCTGATCATATCCATACGGTTGGATCTTTGATCCGAGGCCCCGATAAAATATTTGCCCTGTCCAAGCACATAAAAGGAGACAATTAACCTCCATTTTATTCAAACTACTCTAAATGCAAGATGATGCATGTAATGCAATATTTATATCATGAAATGCAATCCTATGCTTAAGAACATGCATAAATAGACATTTTAAGTAGTGTAAATGTGTTTACATCATACCCCCATGCCTATCTTTTGCTAGTCCCTAGCAAAAACTATATGCTATT
Source organism: Thalassia testudinum (assembly GCA_037157565.1). Taxonomy (NCBI): domain Eukaryota; kingdom Viridiplantae; phylum Streptophyta; class Magnoliopsida; order Alismatales; family Hydrocharitaceae; genus Thalassia; species Thalassia testudinum. The sequence goes on from JAZHRO010000067.1 coordinate 57,029,784, forward strand.
TATAAAAGAATTAGGTTAGATTATTTGGACCTGAGTTATTTTCAATCATTAAGAAATTGTCTACTTAAGAACTGAACTTTCAAAGACACAACAGTGCCCGGGTATCAGCCAAAATGCAGACCGCCTCAAGCCTCGCCTTATTCAAAGAAAAATTTCTTTTTCTGTTTTTACTCTTTTTTTTTTTTTTTCAAATTTTAGGGTTTAAGAGTGGCTTTCTACGGCCATTCAACTCACCCAAGATTTGATGAGAACCCTAAGTTTTAAGCATCTTATTGTGATTGTGATAGACTCGTTGACCGGCAATTAAAACGGACTTCGGATTTCTACGCCTCTAGGTGACCTCAAAAAGAATTCTGCCTAAAGGTGTATCTTTACAACCGGTAGCTTTCTCCCTAATTTTATTTTTTTAACGGGGTCAACACAAGGGTGAATCCAGTGTATATCTCCCCGGTTTATTCTACTTCTCCGCTTCTTCCTAAGTGTTTTGGGAATTTTTAGTGCATTCTCTGAGCTGGGTTCTGGACAACCGGTCGATGAGCTGTTACCACCGACAACTTGCCAGCCATACTCGTGCGGCGAAGTGTGGCTTATTTCTTTTTGTTCTTTTCTCCTTTTTTTTTTTTTTTTTTTTTTTTTTTTTTTTAAGTAGGTGGCTTCCCTGGTCTAAGATTTACCTAAAGGCAGCAAAAAGAGAAAGGTCCAGTGACTGGGCTCTGGACAACCTACCTATGGGCTGTTACCCACGATAACTTGCCAGCCATATCACCCTAGAAGGTTCATTAGCTACCCAATTTCCGTTAAAAGCGCCAAACAACGAGTCAGTGCAAAGAAAGTGTGTAGATGCTTAAGACTCAAAATTCCCTCACATCAGAGGGCGGGTTGATAAGTCGTGTACTTATCACCCAAACTTATTTACTCCAATTATAATAAAATTCAGGTTGGCGAGGACTCGAAAAACAAATCCACATTTTAGTGGATACATAGGCTGATTAAGTCCAAAGACCTGAAGGGTCTTTGTGTTCAAACCATAATATAGTATTTCTTAAGATCGAAAATTTTCTTAAACCCAAATTCTCTTTCCTAATTTCGATTTTTTTTTTTTTTTTTTTTAATAATAAAACAAATCTACGGAGCTGACGAATGAATTCAAAGATAAATATCCACCCCCCCATGCCTATCTAATGCAATGTCCTCATTGTATTGAAAAGACATAAAACAGAGTGGAAAAGCGTAGAAAGCACCTGAATTACGTGGATATCGGGTCCGCTCCGAGATGAAAATGAAAAAGAACTGTATATGTGCTGAGTTTAGTGCCTTCAGCTAGGCACACTATACAAAGAAAAGAAATGAAGAATTCACATGAGCAGGTCAGAATTAGAATAAACAGAAGAATCCTCTGACCTGTCAGCAGAGGTCCACAGATGTGGACCAGATTGTGGTGCAGACCCACACCCCATAATCGAGAATACCTTAGGTTCTGGATAAAAATTACCCAAAACCTAAAATCAGAATGCAAGCGGGGTCGGGCCTGCGATTTGTGAGGATGCAACCCAAGGCCAAAATGTCGGGTTACAGAGAATTGAAGCTCAAAAGGATAATCGTTAAATGTGTGCTTGAGTTTGACATCCTCGAAACAAATGTCGTAAGGGTTCTGATTTGATGGTTTCAGTTTAAAAGGAACCCTTCGACTCAATCTTCCATTTCCTCCAAAATTGACTTCCCAAATCAGAATTTCCCAGCTCCTATCCTCCTCATTCGGCATATCAAATTCCATGACCTCTTGTATATTCATCACCCTGTCTGAAATCTCCAAGTCTAGATGATGTGGCAAAATCAAAATTGACTTGGGTCTAATTATCTCAGAATTAGAATCATCAATAAGCTCAACAGGGTGTAACTGATAATCAGGGCATTGAATTAATTCCTCCAGAAAATGCGATTCTGGATCCGTATCGTGTGCCCTAATAAGATCAGTTTCCTCAGTTATTGGGCTATCAAATGATCTATCAGATTCCTCAGGCCCAATCGTCTCACAAAAATCGTGATCTGAAAACTCGTGTGAGACTTCGCAACTTGAATCTTCACCATCAGGATCCGTATCAATGTATGTCCCAAAATCATTTGTCACTTTGCGTTCCAAGGAGACATACGTTTCCTCATAACCCGGCTCAGGGATTTCAGGTGAAGAAATCAAATCATCCTTAATTGGTTGTTTTAATTCAATCTGGTCAGCTTCGTAACACGTGTCCCCCCCAACAGGTGCCTGAGCGGGTTCTGTCATTGGCTTTCCTGAAGAGAGTTCATCCTGGGAATTATTCCAAGATTGAATCAAAGCAACCACGAATCTCATCCTCAATTTCGCTAATTTCCCAAGTAGAAACTCACCCGGGTTCTTATCCTTAACATCCTGGAGCCAATCCAACAAAGACTTGTTTAAATCATCAATCATTTCAATCAGGGGCTCCAATCTCTCAATGCAAGGTATTGGCTGAACTTCTAAAGATTGAATGATATTCCTCAAGTTAGCCAGAACCTTATCTTGAACCTGATTAACCTGAACCAAATGAGTTGGTTCAGGGTTGGGCGGGTTTGACATCAATGTAGAGGAATTAACGAATTGAGATTCGTTATACCCATCCTGATAATAGGTCATTTCAGATTGTTCAAAAGATGGAGATGACCTAAAGGCAGTGAAATCAGAGGATGGGTAAGGATCAGTGTATCCTTCTTTATTGTAGATCGCATTAGGTTGTTCATGAAAGGAGGACGATCTATAATCGATGCAACTCTGAGAAGGATAGAATTGAGAATCAAAGTGTTCAGGGTTAGACCCTAAACACGGGGGTCCGGAATTGTATCCCCAATCCAAATTATCCCAACTAACTGATGGTCGATTACAATACGAGTTGGGATAATCGTCATGTTGAGGATAATTTACAACAGGAGGGAAAGAGCGGGAATGCGTGAAATATGTGGAAGGATTCATGAGATACGGGAGGAAGAAAGGTGCCCTGCAATACAAACAATCAAACCTGTCCTTAAATGGGTTAGCCTACAGACCTACAGACTCTCAAAACCCGTCTTGAGATAAAGGAACGATTTGATCTACTTCTGTCTGTTCAATCCAACCAGTTAGAAGGAGGGACTGGGGAGAAGGTTCTTCCTTCGGCTTGCGCCTCCGGTTCCTAGTGTACCCCCCAGCCGCGATCGTTTGACTCTGCTCCCCTAGCTAGACATCAGATTGAACAATAGAAACAGACTAATCGAAAATAATCTCGTTCTGAGTTCTGAAGAGCGAGTCCAATCCTTAAGGCCAACGTCTACTCTGTTTTATTTAGGGCTAGGTTTGAATGTGCTTTGGAATGTGATGGGCCCTTTAAATGGGTTGTGCCCTTAATGATTGATTGCTTTGTGTGTGCGTGCACAACCAGTGGTTTTCAAGCAAGATTATTTTTGATGTGGTGAATTTTAAGGTTCAAATCTTGCTTAGTAGCTTTTAGGATTCAACTTTAGGTGTTTTCAATCAAGTTTCATTGGCACACCAGGTTTTGCAAGCACAGGTGAAGATATTTTCCTTTAAAGTTTAAAAAGAATGTGGAGTGCCTGGTAGATCCCTAAGAGTTGAACCTAATTGGCAGCTACTAGATGAGTTGATTTTATTTGAAGTGGTGCGGCCCAAACAACTCAAACAACTGGCCTGATGCACCACCTAATTAGGCACACAAATGATTACCTAATCTGATTTCTTACTCAATTATGTGTTTGGATGTGTGTACCGGCTCCTAAGACTGGTTTACCGGTTGAGTTAGAAAATCAGATGAGGTTGTGTACCTCTGTGAGATTTTTTTTTTATTTTTTTCTTTTTTTTTAATGTGGGGGTTGGAGTGAGTATGGATGTCAAACAACAAACAATCTAACCTTAGAGTTTATAAGAACACCTAGGTTGATTGATGTTTGAATTATTATGTGATGAAATGAAATCTAATGGGTGGGAGGTGGGGGGTAACTTACAAAACCTTCCACAGCACTTTACTCCGATCTACCGCTTTTGCCTGTCTCGAAAGAGTACCTGCAATTACAATAAGAAAGGAGAAAAGTGAGGTAAATGATTTGTAAATTACAAAACGCGAAGAGAAATCAACGAGCGTTGCCTCCCCGGCAACGGCGCCAAAATGTTGAGCGCGAGGAATCTACGCTAACGTGTTTGGTTTTTGGAAAAACCCGTCGTTGTAGTTCGAAAGCGAAGGATTCGTGTTCAACAAATAAAATTTATACCGAAATAAGAATTCCGGGTCGAACACAGGGAGGCGAACGTTTGATTTAAAAAACTCCGCGTTTCTTTTTATTTTGTCACAAAGAAATTCAATTTAAACTATCTAAGTATCTACAACAAATAAAAGAGAGAGAGGGAGTAAGAGAGAGCGAAGGAATACTATACATGGAAATCAAAATGAGATGTAGAATAGACAAGGAATTTATCATAAAAGAGTTCTTTCATTACAACTAGAAAACATAAAACAATTACTCTAGAAAGCATTAAAAGAATGGAGGGAGAAATGTCCTCCTCGACGATCGCTCGGAGGACGAATAGACTACTCTAGAAAGCAGTAAATCTATACTAGAAAGCAGTAAAAAGAATAGGGAGAGAGAAATCCTCCTCGACGGTCGCTTGGAGGACGAGCCGGACGGGACGACGCCTGGACGAAGGAGAACGAAGCGGGACGAAGGAGGACGAAGCAGAAGAACGGGAACGAAGCAGCACGCCGTCGTCGTCGCGGGATCCACTTCCGAAGGGGGACGAAAATTTGGACTTTATCTCGCGAGAAGCATCCCGGGTGTGGGACAAGCTTCTCTTGAGCTTTGGAGAGGTAGAGAGGAGAAGGAAGGGATGAAAATTTCGTATGGAGGGGGTCTCCTTTTATAGTTGCAAGGAGTGGGGGCAAAATGGACATTACATCTTCAAAATAATAAATAAGGGGTCTTTAGTGACGGATAAAACCGTCGCTAAAGCCCCGCCGTCGCCGTCGCCGCCGCGCCACGCGCGCCCGCTCGGCTGGCCTGCGCGCGTAACGCAGACGCACGTCCGCGTCGTCTCAGCCGTCCGATCGCGAGATCGGACGGCTTAGATCGCGCCCGCGCCCGCTGCGTAGCGCGGCGCCCGCGTGCGATCGCGCGCCCACCAGGGCGTCCAATTGCGCGTCGGCGCTATCGGGCGCGCGCGGCCGTTGGATCTTCATCCGACGCTCGTGCGCGCCCGCTCGCCCGCGCCTTCGCCCCCCTCTCCGCGGCTCGAACCCGCGACCTCCGCTTCGCCCGCGGCTGCGTAGCCGCTGCGCTACGCGGCGAAATGGTCGCGCGGACGTTTTTAAACGCGCGCGACCGCAGCCGTTGGATCGAGATCCAACGGCGGAGAGGAGACGTTGCGCGATCTTCACAGGACTCCTGCGGCCGATTGGGCGGCTGGGATGGCGCCACGTGGCGCCATCTTGGCCGTCCATCTTCTGGAAGTTGTAGATGGTGCCACGGATGTCGGATTGACTTGATTTTTGTGTCGTTCGGCTGCGATCGTCGATCCGAATTCATCCGTGTGGTCGGATTTTCCATCTGAAGTGCGGATTTACACCATCCTGGCCCTTGATCTTCTAGGGTTCCCCGGTCTCTATCTGATGCTACGGATGCCTGATTAGGGCGATCTTGGAGTCGTTGAACTCCAATCGTCGCCCTGATCATATCCATACGGTTGGATCTTTGATCCGAGGCCCCGATAAAATATTTGCCCTGTCCAAGCACATAAAAGGAGACAATTAACCTCCATTTTATTCAAACTACTCTAAATGCAAGATGATGCATGTAATGCAATATTTATATCATGAAATGCAATCCTATGCTTAAGAACATGCATAAATAGACATTTTAAGTAGTGTAAATGTGTTTACATCAGCTACTGTACACTCTACTGTTGTCTTTAGTTTAGTTACCACTCTACTTAGCATTTTGCTGACGTGTTACACTCCTTACCTTTCTCAGGACTAGGTGTTGAGCAGCCAGGGTCAGCGGCTGCAGAGGACGCTGGGCCGAGTAGGGTGCAGTAGAGTTACCACTATCTCTTGTACCTCTTTTTGTTACGTTGTAGTGAGTAGTTCTTGTTTCTGCTGTACTTTCTTTACCTGCAGTTCAAATTATATTATGAATGTTGTTCTACTGTTGTGGTGGTACATACTATGATAGTTTCTTTCCTTACTGCTGTACTTTCTTACTGTTAGTTATATTCATGCTGACGGTGGTTTATATTTCTGCTCTTTTGGTTACTTCCTCGTTGGATGACTAAGTCTTGGGATTAGTTGAGTCAGTCCGGTTCTCGTGTCTCGTAGGGAGTCGGGAACCGGGTCGTTACAAGATGGTATCAGGGTAAGGTTCTCCCGAGAAGTGAATCAATTGACTAGAAAATAACCAATTCACATGTTTATAACTAGAGTAGCCACCACAACGTATCTCTTGACATGAGCTCTTAGAAGTTTCGTTAGATACCGTCTGTTTTGACATTTTTTTTTCCGTTTTGTTTCGCATCTCCTTACAGGAGATGCCTCATCGCGGGACTGGCGAGACTGGTCGCGGGCGCGGCCGAGGACGAGGTCGGCGTGGTGGACGTGCTGTTGTTGACGTCTCGGTGGACCAGCCACCACTCCCGGGCATCCAGGCCCAGGACCTCGCCAGACTGATACGGGACATTGTACGAGAGGAGCTCCACCCACCGCCTCGAGCACCTCCTCCTGGGGCTGCAGAGGGGGAGTCCTCTGTGGGACCATGCGACGGACACGGCTCTGGACACGAGGGAGGGGATGGGCCGCTGCCGCCCCCACCTTCCTCCGACACTTCTGTACACGAGGCACCTTCGCCTAGAGGTGCACCAGCACCTCCCCTACAGCGCCACTTTGAGCTTTTCGGACAGTTCCGGAAGCTGAAGCCCCCCTCCTTCAAGGGGGATGAGGACTTGACCGAGGCATAGGACTGGCTTGAGCAGCTGGAGAAGATCTTTGACACCCTTCGCCCCACGGTGGAGTGCCACGTGGCCTTTGCCATGTACCAGCTGGAGAGTGCGACACACTGGTGGTGGAGGGCGGTCCGAGGACAGGAGAGGGACGAGCCGACGTGGGACCAGTTCGTCACCCTCTTTTGCGAGCAGTACTTTCCCCAAACGTGGCAGGACCAGAGGAGGCAGGAGTTCCACACTCTCCGCCAAGGGACGATGACTGTGAGCGCGTACCGCACGCGTTTCTTGGAGCTGTCCAGCTTTGCAGCGACAGCGGTAGCCACTGAGGAGGAGCGCCTTTGGAGGTTCACAGAGGGGCTCCGGCCTGCGATCCGGGGGTATGTCAAACCCCTGAAGCTGCCTACATTTTCGAGGGTAGTAGAGGCAGCTATGACTTACGAGGAGACCAACCTGTCCACACGAGACACCGACGGCGGGAGGAAGAGGTCCTTTCAGCCAGACTTTTCACAGGGCCGGCGAGAACGGAGACACGTGGCATCCGCAGGAGAGCCGTCACGTTGTGTAGGGCGATCAGTGGCCTTTGGGGGTCGTCGACAGGGGCTAGTCGCCAGCACCGGACCCCCGCCTAGCCGACAGCAGGGACCCACTGAGGGCGGGAGTCGTGTTCCCCTCTACTACCAGTGTGGCCAGCTGGGCCACGTCAGAAGGGACTGCCCATCTACGGCAGGGGGTCAGCAGATACTCCCCGCGCAGAGCACGGGAGGGAGCGTAGGAGGCCGCGGTTCCCAGGCGCGAGGAGGGTACCGACCAGCACCTACCCGTCCGACGCAGAGTGTGGCTACTTCGTCCGCACCTAGAGCTGAGGGGCGTATCAACACCCTCACACATAGGGACGCCAGAGCTTCGGGATCGGTGGTAGCAGGTATGGTTTCAGTTTCCAGCAGACTCGTTTACATGCTTTTCGATTCCGACACTACGCACTCGTTTATCGCAGCCAGTTTCGCAGTTAGTTTGGACCAGGATTATACACTACTAGACAATCCTTTCGTAATCAGAGGTCCGAGTGGTCAGCTGTTTGTAGCTAAGGAGGTGTACACGGATTGCGAGGTCAGCGTTGGGGGATATAGCCTGCCAGCTGACCTGATTATGATACAGATGGAGGACTTTGGAGTGATTCTGAGGATGGATTGGTTGTCCGCTTACCACGCCTTGGTGTATTATTTTGAGAGGAAGATCATCTTCTCCATTCCGGAGTTGCCTTCTTTCGAGTTTCACGGACAACCAGTGGACGGAGGTTTCAGGTGCATTTCGGCACTTCGGGTGACGAGACTTTTGAGCCAGGGATGTGAGGGCTTCCTAGCTTGTGTGGTGGCAGAGCCCAGCCCTGTGGCAGACTTCCAGAGCATCCCGGTGGTCAGAGAGTACCCCGACGTGTTTCCAGACGAGTTGCCAGGACTGCCGCCCGAGCGTGAGATTGAGTTTGAGATATCACTAGTACCAGGGACCAGCCCCATCTCCACCGTGCCATACAGAATGGCACCGCTTGAGCTGCGAGAGCTCAAGTCCCAGTTGCAGGACCTTTTGGAGAAAGGTTTCGTGAGGCCCAGTGCGTCCCCCTGGGGAGCCCCGGTACTGTTTGTGAAGAAGAAGGATGGGACCCTATGCCTTTGTGTGGACTACCGACAGCTGAACAGGGTCACCATCAAGAACAGATATCCACTGCCGAGGATCGACGATTTGTTTGACCAGTTGCGGGGTGCCACGATGTTTTCCAAGATAGACTTGAGGTCTGGATACCACCAGTTGAGGATCAGGGAGACCGACGTCTCCAAGACAGCTTCCGCACCCGGTACGGACACTACGAGTTTTTGGTCATGCCGTTTGGGCTGACCAATGCCCCCACTGCTTTCATGGACCTGATGAACCGGGTGTTTAGACCGTACTTGGACCAGTTCGTGGTGGTTTTCATAGATGATGTACTCATCTATTCTAGAGATCGGACGCAGCACGGACAGCACCTACGGATGGTTCTGGACACTCTGAGACGACACCGGCTCTATGCCAAATACAGCAAGTGCGAGTTCTGGTTGAGGGAGGTGACCTTCCTAGGTCATGTGATCTCTGGAGACGGCTTGGTGGTGGACCCAGCCAAGGTCGAGGCAGTGCTCAGGTGGGAGAGACCGCGTTCAGTCACCGAGATTCGCAGTTTTCTGGGACTGGCAGGCTACTACAGACTATTCATCAGAGGATTTTTGCAGATTGCGCGTCCTATGACACAGTTGACCTAGAAGGACGTGCCTTTCGCTTGGACAGACGCCTGTGAGGCGTGTTTTCTGGAGCTGAAGGAGAGGTTGACCTCGGCTCCCGTGCTCACCATCCCTGACAGTAGTGGCGGGTTCGTTGTGTACACGGATGCCTCCTTGCAGGGGTTAGGAGGTGTACTCTTGCAGAGGGGTCACGTTGTCGCTTACGCTTCGCGGCAACTGAAGCCCCATGAGCATACGTACCCTGCCCACGACCTAGAGTTGGCAGCTGTTGTCTTCGCGATGAAGACCTGGAGGCACTACTTGTACGGTGAGACCTTCGAGATTTTTAATGATCACAAGAGCCTCAGATACCTTTTTGATCAGAAGGAGCTCAACATGAGACAGAGACGTTGGTTGGAGCTCCTGAAGGACTACGACTGCAGCATCTCCTACCACCTGGGAAAGGCCAATGTGGTGGCTGACGCCTTGAGCCGTAAGCGCCCGCACGCTTGGCCAGTCTACAGTTACAGTGTTGGATCCTTTTGGAGGAGGTGGGCAGTTGGCGACCTCTAGAGTTACGAGGGTACTGTGGGGTAGTGACGGTGACACAGCAGACCAGGCCAGAGCTGATATACCGCATCATCACAAGGCAGATGGCCGATCCGTACTTGCAGTCTTTGCGCGACATAGTACTGTCAGGAGACCCTGGGGACTTCTCTTTCACAGACCAGGTGCTACGCTTGAGGGGACGGTTGTGCGTTCCCAGAGACGAGGAGCTGTTGAGAGAGCTCTTGACTGAGGCACACGGTTCCAGATTCACCATACATCCCGGAAACACAAAAATGTACCACGACTTGAGACGCGAGTTTTGGTGGAGAGGGATGAAGAGGGATGTGGGTGAGTTCGTGCAGCAGTGTTTAGTGTGCCAGCAGGTGAAAGCCGAACACCAGAGGCCTACAGGGCCGCTTCAGCCGCTTCCAGTGCCAGAGTGGAAGTCGGAGAGCATCACCATGGACTTGGTAGTGGGCTTACCTGTTACCCAGCAGGGATACGACGCAGTCTGGGTAATAGTGGATAGACTGACAAAGACGGTGCGTTTCTTGCCGATCTGAGTTACTTTGGGACTAGCACAGTTGGCAGAGAGGTATATCTGTGATGTGGTACGACTACACGGAGTTCCGCGAGAGATCGTATCCGACCGGGATACCCGCTTTACGTCCCAGTTTTGGGCTGAGTTTCAGCAGGCCTTGGGGATGAGGTTGAGGTTTAGCACGGCTTACCACCCCCAGACGGACGGACAGTCTGAGCGCATGATACAGACACTTGAGGACCTTTTGCGTGCCTGTGTACTGGATTGGAGGGGCTCTTGGGAGGAGCACCTGCCCCTGGCAGAGTTTGCATACAACAACAGTTATCACTCAAGCATCGGCATGGCTCCCTACGAGGCTCTGTACGGACGGAAGTGTACGGCACCCTTGAGTTGGGTTAAGGTGGGGACCAAGTGGGAGGTTGGCCCCAAGTTGATCCGGCAGAGTCAGGAGGTAGTTGAGCAGATCCACAGACGACTCCGCACTGTCAGGAGCAGACAGAAGAGCTACGCGGATCGGAGATGCAGAGAGGTGCAGTTTGACGTTGGGGACCACGTTTTCCTTCGTGTTTTGCCCATGAAGGGCTTACAGCGGTTTGGGGTGAGAGGGAAGCTCGCACCGAGGTTTGTGGGTCCCTTTGAGGTCCTGGAGTGGGTTGGACCCGTTGCTTACAGACTTGCCCTTCCCCCGCAGCTTATGGTGTGCACGACGTGTTCCACGTGTCCAACCTCAGGAAGTACGTAGCCGACTCCAGTCACGTACTGAGTCACGAGAGCGTCGAGGTGGGCGATGACCTAACCTACCCCGAGCGGCCAGTGCAGATCCTAGATCGAGCCGTCCGCAGTTGGAGTCGAAAGCAAGTACCCCTGGTAAAGATTTTGTGGAGGAGCCAGCGGTACGAGGAGGCTACCTGGGAGCCTGAGGCGGCAATGCGGGAGCGGTACCCGGAGCTTTTCGCGGGTACGTCTTTTCGGACCGGCTTCGGTCCTCTTTGAGTTTGTTATGGTTAATTGGACATCTTTTCCCGCACCCTAGTTGGCGTAAGTTTCGGGGATGAAACTTCCTTTGAGTTTGTTATATTGTAACGAACGCGTGCCCCAGACGGCTTTTAAGACATCTGGGAGGTGGCCCAGACGTCGGACCAGACGTCTGGGATCATTTCCAGACGTCTGGAAATCCATTATCTTCCACACGTGCGGGTCGTCTGCGAGCCTGAGTGCGCAGACCCGCATATTCGTTTATTCCCTACGGCTGCAGATGCCCTGCCGCATCCTCTCTCCTCCTCTCACGGCCTTAAAAGGCCACGCCTCCCCTCACTTCCGTCACCATCGTCTCCTCCCTCTTCCCCTTCATCCAGTGAAAGTGAGCGCGAGCTCGAGGGCGGCAGCGGCGGTCGCAGTGAGCGCGGAGGAGGTGCTGCGTGCGAGAGCGGAGCTCTACCGTGAGGGCGAGCTCGCCGGGGCTGCTAGGGCCGACCGGCGGAGGGCACAGGGGGCGCGGAGTGACGCGGAGGGGGGACTGCTGCGGTCTGAGCAGCAGGCACGCAAGGTGCGACGCGGGCGACGTCGCGAGCGGAGGACGAGTGGCGCCCTGATTCTGGAAAAATTTCCAGAATCAGACGTTTGGGTTCATAGCCAGACGGCGAGGGCGACATCTGGAAGACCATCCAGACGTGTGAAAGGTGAGTTTTCCGTCTCCTTCTTCCTTCCTGTCGACTGACCGTACTGAGGGAGGGAGATGGTTGTGCGCAGGCTCGGTGATTCGCCATCCATCGCGAATCAGACATCTGGCAGTAGTACCAGACGTCCGGGGTGACCATCGAACGTCTGGGAGCTAGGCCAGATATCCCCGCTGACTTCTACACGTCTGGGAAACCACGCTGAACAAGGTAATTCTCTGATCCACTTTTTAAGACGTTTGGAAGAAGTTCCAGACGACTGATTTTGCACAGTGTCGTCGTTTTTGACCCGTTTAGGGCCCGTTCGGGTTTCGTTTTCCGCGATTCGAGTTGCGTTCTTTTCAGAATTAATTCCTCTACCCGTCTACAGTAGCTATACACTGTTTTGAGACACTCCTTGTGTTTGATCCTTGTGATAGGACCCTGTTCTATTGCAGTCTCGGGGATCGCGGAGGCACGTGGGATTCCCGACCACGCCCCCATTTCTGCCATTGTACCTGGTAGAGTGGCTTTAAGATATTAATAAAATCTGTTAAATTATGGAACCATAAATAGAACCTAGGACATTACATGAATCCTAGGAATGAGAAATAGATGGAATGATAGCTCCTAGGTGTTGCATGAATCCTAGGGCTGGAAAACTAGACTGTATGATATATCCTAGGATATGGCATGAATCCTAGGATGGGAAAACTAGTGGAATGTATAATACTGTAGTCTTGGAAAATGGAAAGAGATATAAAGCTGCCTGTAATTTGAATTAATAGCTGCCTGTTGTGAATAAATAACGTGGTTGAGAACATGGATTGTAAGAATGTGAAACTGGAAAGTGAAACCTGGATGTTTGAGTAAAAAGGATGGAACCCTACAGGGAAGTAGGAGTAGAACTCCTAGAAAGTGAGTGGAATAGTATTGGGGAAGTGAGCTGGCCCTTGAGTACGGAGAACCAAGGAGAGCGACTGTCCCCCTATTTAGTGCAGAGCGGAGCCAGCCGCCCCAGGGACACGGGGTTAGGACTGGCCACTCTGTGCCGACTTGCTGGCCCTCGCGTATGTAGTACCGAGGAGAGCTACTAGTGTAGGGAGGTACTAGCTACCCCACGGGCCCCGGGGTTCTGCTAGCCTCCCACACCGACTTGTTAGGCCCGCTGGGGTAAACCAGGGTAGTCAGGCGAGGGTGCGCGGACTGTGGAGGGGCAAGGCCCCGGTTTGGTTGCTGTGGAGGGGTTGGACCCCTGTTACTGAGAGGGTTCTGCCCTGGACTGGTTCCGTGCTGTGCTTTGGGCGCACCCGTTAACGGAAACGACTGACCGCGTGCCAGTACGGGTTAGCTACCTGTGCGTTTATCGCGCATGCCGTAGTCACCGTTACGTCTGTCAGTGACCTTGGGGTGGTTGACTGAGGGTAGGATTACCACGGGGGACTCTCCCGGCCAGGAGAGCACCACGTGCTACTTCTACTTTTTGGAAAAGACTGCAATCAAGATCGTTCCCACGAGGAACATTCGAGATCAAGAAAAAGATCTGGGGAATAAATGAAATAGTGAGACAATTTAAAGATGTGAATAAAGAAAGTAATCGGACATAATAGCTACTGTACACTCTACTGTTGTCTTTAGTTTAGTTGCCACTCTACTTAGCATTTTGCTGACGTGTTACACTCCTTACCTTTCTCAGGACTAGGTGTTGAGCAGCCAGGGTCTTCGGCTGCAGAGGACGCTGGGCCGAGTAGGGTCCAGTAGAGTTACCACTATCTCTTGTACCTCTTTTTGTTACGTTGTAGTGAGTAGTTCTTGTTTCTGCTGTACTTTCTTTACATGCAGTTCAATTTATATTATGAATGTTGTTCTACTGTTGTGGTGGTACATACTGTGGTAGTTTCTTTCCTTACTGCTGTACTTTCTTACTATTAGTTATATGCATGCTGAATGTACTTTATTTTACTGCTCTTTTGGTTACTTCCTCATTGGACGACTAGGTCTTGGGATTAGTTGAGTCGGTCCGGTTCTCGTGTCTCGTAGGGACTCCAGAACTGGGTCGTTACACTCACCGCCGGCAGCAAATTGATTATCTTCACCTGCGCGGTGATCTCGACCACTGAGCTGCTACTTAAGCACCTCAGTGGTGTCACGCGCAAGGGATTGCTCTCTCCTACACCTCTTAGCGATCAATTCGTCCACTCCAGTCTCTCCTCCCCATCCAACCTCTGATTTCACAACCACCAGCTGTGAAATCATCGCCTGCTCTCGACCCTCCTCGTCGCTAAGGACTTCGTAGCACCTGAGGATGACCCTGGAGTCTTACTAGCAGATTCTTCCCTCCGTTGGAGTCACCTCCCTCCTTTCTTCCTCCTTAGCCACCGGCTAAGGACCCATAGGTCCCATTCTTCCTTTTAGTTTAGGTTTTTAATTCTGCACAATTAGTGTTAGCTGTAGTTTACAGTAGCTTAGAATAGAATTAGCTTTAATTGTTAGTGTTTAATTTTCGCTGTAGTTTGGAGTAGTCTTAGGAGTAGAATTAGCATTAATTCCCCTCCCTCACCTCCTCTGATTAGTCCAGATCATAGGGGAAGAATCATCTACTCATTGTTCAAATTATCTCCCTCTCCATGTTTTTTTTCACAATCCAGTTCTGATTTCTTTTTAACGACAAGTTTTTCTCATCCTTCACCCACACACCCTGATCCAATTTTAGATCTGGTGGTTTACAACCTCAGATCTGAAATTGGCGTCACAAGCACCTTTGGGGCTTCTCACTCACCCCATATTTGATCACAAAAGCCCCTTGATTTTGGGTTGAATTCTTCAGTTTGTCAGATTTCTTTTCAACATGGATTTTAAGGATTTTTACTTTCTGAATTTCACTGCCTAATCTGACAGATTGAAGATAATTTGAATTTCTTGTTGGCAAGGACTCTTAGAGGATTTCTAGTGACAGAAATCATCTCAAAAGAGCCATCCATTAATCTGTTTTGATAAGCCTTGAATGCATTGAATGCAAGTTAGATCTGAGGATAATTATGTGGTAATTTGAAGTCTGATCTTGCATTTATAAGTTTTCTTGGGGATGTCTAATTTGTATGGTGATTTCCTAACCTAAGGAGTTCTCCATACTCTTTAAGGTTGCAAGAAACTGGGATTGTATGATTTGGTTTTAATTGATTGAGTTAAGTCTTCCTTCATGCTGTCTATAGCATTAGGAAGAGCTAACTCAATGCCATTTGTTGTTTTGATCTGAAATGATGCTTTTGATGAGGGTTTCTTTTTGGGCATTTGAATTGAGACATTTTGTGATTTTCGTGAGAATTAAACCCTTGTCAAATTTGGATTTCATCTCTCTAACTTTTAGTTTGTTTTGAATTTCTTTTATTCCCAGTTGTACAGTAAGATGCTACATATGGCAGCTACATTTCCCTCCATCTCTAAACTGCCTTCTTCTCTACAATTCCTCTCATCTGTAGAATACATTCCCCTCTTCAAATGGACTAACTGCAACAGCAATTAGCCCATTTGACAGTGGCTTAAGCCACTGCTGCTGCTAAAACAAACACTGAACAGCACACTCTCATCCTTCTCATCTTCTCTGACAGTAGCTGGTGCTGCTGTTTAAAATGAAACAAAAACTTAATTAACCCTTCTTTCCTCATTCTCCTACTAAAACCTAATTATACATACTTAATTCTCATACTGTAAATATACCTATACTAATAACTATAACTATAATATACTGAATAATTATGTAAGTATAGATACATAGATATACTGTAAATACTGTATAAACTTATATATATATCTATATACATATGTAATCTATGTAAATATATGTATAAGTACTGAATTATTATGTATATATTTACTTAATTATGTTTATATATGTACAGATTTATATTTACTTAGTTAGTAGCTATACTATAGAATAAATTAGCTAAATTAATAATTTAGAGCTATAATTAAGTAAATAAATCTATAGACATAGGTTATTATATATAGTAAGTAATTTAAGTTAGTTAAAGTATAATTATACCTATTATAGTTTACTGTTAACTTAGTTTTAATTTAAAATAGCCAGAACTGCTATTTTAACTTAAATAAAACACAAATAAATTCGTAAAAATACAATAAAAATATGTATAAAATACTTAAGTATGTAAATTAAATCTGTATAAGGTCAATTAGACCATTTACTAACTATTTTATAAGTAATTAACTATTTAATCACCTAAATCAACCTGTACAATCAGCCTAGTTTAGTGAATTTATTTGTATATTAAACATATTTAAAATTCAAAATTAATTAATCAATTATGTAGTATTATGTAAATACTTTACTAAACATATTTTATTTTATTTTATTTAATAATTTATGGCCCCTAAATCGAGGGCCAAAAGCACGTACAGACGTAGCTGTGCCTGATTTCCAGCGCATGATGTGGCGCTGGAATAGCACCACATCGTGCGCTGCAAATCAAGCGCAGCACTATAAAGTGAATTTCTGCTTATGCTTAAGCAGTCGTCACGTGCGCGGGGTGCCCGAAACACTACCTATATATATTCCGAACCGATTACCCATTGAGCACTCTATCTGGTGTTTGTGGAGTATGCGATTTGTTTGGGGCCAGGGGCCCGAGCTTTTGTCGTGCGGCGTTGGGGCTAAGGTCCTGCGTCGAGTCTGAAAGAGTACTTAAGCCACCTAATCAAGATTTGGGTGCGCTTAGTAGAGGTTTGGTCCCACCCTCTGGGTGCTGTGTATCCCTCTAATGGTGCGCCTGCAAATTATACACGTTTTGAATTTGCTTAATAAAAGCTAATGACGACTTAAGTGTATATAACAGAAAAAGATATACATATGTACACGTAGTATAGCCCTATTATTTGTATAAGTAAACTTATATAATTACTAACAGAATAAAATGACACCATAAACGTCGCTAAAGACCTTAGTTTTCCCTGAGGTTGTATATAGTGTTTTCTGAGATTTAGCGACGCTTATGTCTATCATTAAAACTGCTGTATAAGTTACTGTAGATAACAGACTAGTAAGTTAAGTTTTTACACTATGGCATCCTAGTGTATTAGGTACTATCATGTTATTATTAATACTATAACTTGTAAATACATAGTTTTTAGTATAGTAATAAATTGTTTGGTGCTTGCTTTTAGTTAGTTAATTTTTACAAGCATTACAATTAACTTTTAGTAAGTAGGCAAACCATTTTTATATTCATTCATTCTTTAATAAGATGTAAAGTTTCTTTTTGGAATTAGAGGATAATTTTGAGATCAAAGAGTGACCGATGTAATTCAATAAATTGCCTCCCAGTGAACGACCTGGAACAAAACCAGTAAAAATTAGATAAATAAGCAAATGATAATAATGGTTGTAATGACTGGTACTCACCCATACTCACCACTATATGACATTCTAAATGTTATATTATACACACTATACTGCAACGACATGATCATAATAATCATTCATAAAGTCATCATTGTAATCATTCTATTTTTATTATTAGCATCAGCAGATCAACTCCGTCTTCTCACCTCCATTCTGGAGCTACGCCAAAGCTTTCCTCAACCCGACGTCTTCCAGCATCTCACTTTTGTCGTCCCGCTCGTCAGCTCCTTCGTCCAAGCTTCCGCCAGGTGTCATCGTCTCGCCGAACAGCTGATTCGAGAGATTTTTTCTTACCTCCCTCTCTTTATATGCTTTCATAGTTTCTTGTAATTGACATTGGACGCAATATATATCATATTTGTTTCACATCTCTATCTTGTGATATGTTTGCTTGTTTTCTTTTATTTTAAAAATACAAAAAAATAACAAAACCCCTAAATACCAAAAGGAAACGAATCGAAGTGCAAATTTCAATAAAAGTAAACGTCACCTCCTTGTGTTCGACCCGGGACTACCTTGGAGTTTCGATATAAATTTTATCTGATCGACGTGTTTTGCAACTACAACATTGGGTTACTTGTAACCCCGATTTCTAACACACGAAACCCGCCCTACCAGAAGGGAAGAAGAAGTGAGCTTGAGAGAATAAGAGAGAAATAAAATAGAAAGAGAAGATAAAGATAAACAAAAGAAAAGAGAGAGAGAGAAAGAAAGGAAGAGAGGTAAAAGAAGAAGAAAAGAGAGAGAAAGGCTGAAGAATAAAAGGAAAAGAATTCATTTTTATTACTATATTTTAAATTTCTTTTTGTTTTTAAATGTTGTAATAAGGCATACTTTGATTAGAAGAACACTTATTTACCTTACTTCTTTTGAAATAAAATAGAAAACTAACAGTTTACTTGCTAATTAAGTAGATCATTTGAGTAAATGTGTTTTCATATGGAATTTTGCATTTTTCTTAAGCTTAAATAATTTGGCAAAATTCATGTTTTTAAGGTTAACTTAATTATACCTCCAAAGAATTATTTTTAAATAGCTTGGTGAATTTTAAGTAATGTATACCTCCCAACGAAGGACCTGGACTCAACCAGTTAAAAGTAGAAAATCTAAAATGTTAGGTTAACTTGACCCTATACTACTAAACCAACACAAATTCAAGTTAACCTAAGTTACTTTTTAATACACTTAATTAAGCAAAATTAACTTAATTAACTGTGTTGGGAGAGAATGCGAGCACTAGGTTATGAAAACCCTGTAAGGGATGCAAAGTTAGATGTCAGAGGTAACCCCTATTGTTACAAACCTCCATAATTAAATTGGGGTTAGTCCTACTTAGAGACCTATAGAACATCTACCTTCCCAACCCATACCCAACTCTACCAATTAGAGGAACCACTTTTAGGGTGGAAATTCATATCACAACCATTAGCCTCCCATCAACCTAGTGCCACGGCACCCACCAGGCTTCCATCAACATTAGGCCCCCTAAACTCCTCCTAGGAATGGCCAAACTGCCAATGCAATTATACACTACAAGAAAAAGGCCTTTAGTGGAGAATTAAATAGTGGCATATAATACATTTGCCACTAATTCCATAGATTTAGTAGCAATTTTTTTTTATTTGCCACTACAACATTTTGTTAAGAAATAATTAGTAGTAGTGGCAAATATATTTGTCGCTATTGACTTTGATTTAGTGACAATTATTAGTTATGACATATAATATTTTTGTCAAATGACAATTTGCATTAGTGGTAAAAATATTTGCCACTATAGTCTTTGATTTAGTGGCAATTGTAACATATGCTACTATAATATTTTTATAAAATGACAATTATCACTAGTGGAAAGTATATTTGCAAATATAGTCTTTGATTTAGTGGCAATTATTTCTTATGCCACTATAATATCTTTTTTGAATGACAAATTGGTGTAAATGAAATGAGGCCACTATTTCATCTTCAACATTTTCTTAATAACATAGGGAAAAATTAAATTGAAACTTATCCCTTGAAATAGAAAAAAAAATTTTGATTTCATTTATTTAAGATAAATGTAGGTGGGAATTAGAGCAATGTGCCAACAATGTTGAAACAAGAAGTGTTAATTAATACATCAAGCTATAATTTAAGATGTGCTTACACAAAAGTGTTCATTTTTTGCGAAAAAGATTAGTTCAAATATTTTGATGCCTATTATTTGAAACATCTAATAGTATCCTCTCTCCCAAATGCATCTTGTGAGTCCAATATTATAAATCCCACAACTTTATATGCATCCCTGTATGTGTATAATATATTACTATTATTATTTCCAAACAAAATTTAAGGGTTAAATAAATGATTCTTTTGAAAGTAAATATGTATTTTCAGTAAACCATCAAAAATATTTGTTTTATAAAATTTCAAGGGAAAGAGGCAAAAGAAAAATTAAGCGTGTTGATCATTAGCTTGATTTGAGGGGAAAATGACGAAAAACCCTCTTTTTTCACTCAAAAATCACGCCTCTTCCATTGGTTCTTGCCTCTTTGTCCGGTTAAAATAAAAATGTTTTTTTCACTCAAAAATTATATCCGAGAATCCTTGCCTCCTTTGGTTCTCGCCTCATCCTCCTGTTCAACCCCTGTGGCCATCGTCCTCTACTCCACATTCTTCAATCGCGTCCTCTGCTCCACCATCGTCTCCAATCGCATCCTCTACTCTACCATCTCCTTAAGGAATGGCATTAATCTCTTAATCTTGTTCGATCTTTCTCTATCTCTCTTGCTTTTTTTCCCTCTTGATCTCGTCTCCTTCGCAGCGATCACACTCAATCTCATTGTCTCCCCTTGATGTTGTTTCCCTTCATCACCGCGATCCCCAACCATGTCATCCCCTCCTCCCCATCCCTCTTCCCCTGCAACCCCACCTCCTCCCATTGCTGCATCCTCCCTTCATATCCCTGCCCCCTCAACCATCCGCACCATTTGCCCCTGGCACCCACCTCCTTTCCCTAACCCATCCTCCCTTCCTCCCCCTACCCCCTCCCCCTTCCCTACTCCATGCCCCTGCCGCCTCCCTCCTCCCCCTAAGGCATCCTCCCTTCCTCCCCCTGCATAACCTCTCCTCACAGAACCCCCTTTTCCGTTTTCTTTCTTTAAATTAAATGTGTATTTTAGTTCTAATATACTAGGCTTTTATTTATTAGATTCAATTTATATGTTAAACTAAATGCACATGCAATATAAATTTACATTTTAGATTACATTAAAGTTGCATGTGAGATGAAACTAACACGTTAGATTAAATTTACATGCTTATTTGTAATATAAATTTGCATGTAAATTGCTATTGAATTAATTTCAAGAAATTAAATTACCTGAATGTAAATTAGTTTGCCTGGAAATGTGAATATTATGTAATTTGAATTAAATTTCATTTGATTAAATTTGTGATGTGATTGTGATGTCAAATGTTACAAGTTTTTTCAATTTATTTGTTTTGGGTTTAGAGTTTAGAGTTTATGGTATTAGGTTTTTGAGGTTTCAGTTTAGACTTTTGGGTATTGGGTTTTAGGGTCCTGCATTTAGAGTTTTGGGTTTAGGTTTTAGGATTTTGAGTTTAAGTTCCTGGGTTTTGGGTTTAGGTTTTAGGGTTTTTAGTTTAGGGTTTTGGAATTAGGGTTTCTTGTTTAAGGTTTCAGGTTTTCGATTTAGGGTTTTGAGTTTAGAGTTTCAGTTTTAAGTTCAGGGTTTAGTGTGTTTGGCTTAGGGTTTAGGGATTTTGTGGATGAAATTTATTTACAAAAATTTATTTTAAAACTAAAATTTTTGGCTGTTAGTTTTTCTATTATATCATTTAGTTATACACGCTTGCACAAATTAAGATGCACTTAATGACAAACAATAGGAGCTCCAACCCCTAGGGTACAGGTTGTGGGTGGGATGAAATGTGTTAAAATACTCTCCCATTTGAGACTTATGATGATGTTATATGGACAATGTATTAGTGTATGTATACCTCATATACATGCACGATGCATTTTCTTTATAACATACCATAAGTCTTGATCGTCCATAGTTCGGAGAAGTTCCAAACTAAGGGGGGTCCTTGAAGATTTTATCACAACTTAGGTGTTATTTGCTACATGTAAATAGTGTTTGGTGAAATTTTGGTATCATCTTCCTGTTCTTCTCTAGTATACTAACTAATTTTAGCTACGTTCCTAGTGTAGCCTTAATTAGGTGCTATTGTGAATATAGTTAAGGTTAGTCTTAGGGGGTATACTGGAGAACTGTAAGGAGATGTTGCCAAAATTTCTCCAAGCACTGGTTGCATGTAAAAAATAAAGTTGTGATCAAACCTTTAAGGATGGGCTATCAATTAAAAATCTTCATCAAAATACACATATTATCCCTATATTTCTCTCCAACTTATGGGTGTTTACTATAAAGTTTAGGTTACGATAAAATATTGTTTTCATTATAATTATTGATGAATCTTATTTAAAATCTCTTTGGAAAATACTTTCTCAAGTATTCATTACTTGGTTGAGAATTGAACAATGGATAGAAGTTGGATCCTTGAAGATCGAACAAGGATTAAATATTTGACAGGTGTTATGCAATTCATTGAATTTGCTTTTAAGAAAGCACTGAAAGAGGTTACCATTCTTTGCCCTTGTTAAGCATGTGCTAACCTATTTCGTGCAAATAGGAAAGTGATATTAGAGCATTTAATTTGAATTGGCTTTTTACAAGGATATGTTGAATGGATTTTTCATGAGGAAGTACGCATAGATGCCAACGAAAGTAATGCTGAAAGTAGTGAAGATGAAGGCCATGATCAAATAAATGACTTGATATATGATACTTTTGGGTTACAAAATTTACATAATGACATAGATCACATGGAATATGGGTCTTCAAGTGGTGTTGATGAGAAAACAAATGAATTCTTTAACTTGACTAAGAATGCAGAAGAAGAATTGTACCCTGGATGTAAAAGGTTCAGCAAGTTGTCATTTATTGTCCACTTATTTTACGTAAAATGCCTTGGAGGTTGGACAAATAAATCTTTTAGCATGTTATTAGACTTGCTAAAACAAGCATTTCTAGAAGGAGAAACACTTCCAGCATCCCTTTATGAAGGTAAGAAGATAATATCTACACTTGGGCTCAACTACAAGAAAATTGACATTTGTCCTAACAAATGCATGCTATATTGGAGAGAGAATGCAAATGATGTCAGCTGCAAAGTATGTGATGCTTCTATATGGAGGCAAAGTGGTAATAAATTGGAGGATAATGCGAATCGCAAACAAGGTAAGAAAATTCCTGCCCAAGTTATTTGGTATTTTCCATTGAAGCCTAGATTGCAGAAGTTGTTTATGTCATCGAAAACTTCTTCTTTGATGAGATGGCATGCTGAAGATCACTCAAAGAATGGTATTATGAGACATCCAGCAGATTCTCCAATATGGAAAGCCATTGATAGCAAACATCTAGATTTCTCATCGGATCCTTGAAATGTTCGACTTGGTCTGGCGACTGATGGTTTTAATCCTTTTAGAATTATGTCATCTCAATACAGCATATGGCCTATTATTTTGATACCCTACAATTTGCCTCCATGGTTGTGCATGAAACAACCCAATTTCATATTGTCAACACTGATTCCTAGTAAATCTGGTCCGAAAGCTCATATAGATGTCTTTTTGCAACCTTTAATTGATGAGCTACAGGAATTATAGCTTGGGGTTTCAACATTTGATGTGTCTAAAAAGAATTATTCCAGTTATGTGCTGCACTTTTATGGACCATTAATGATTGTCTTGCTTACGGTGATATCTTTGGATGGGTAACAAAAGGATACATGGCATGCCCTTCATGCAATAAGGACACTGACTCAATATATCTTCATTATAGTCGAAAAAAAGTCTACAAGGGCCATAGACGATTACTTCCTATGAATCATAAGTATCGAAGACAATTGGCATGCTTTAATAGTAAGCTAAAGTTTGGGGAACCACCTAAAATATTGTCTGGTAATGAACTTTCGGCACAATTAGAAGGTATTACTAGTATCATTGGCATTCATCCTAACAACAAAAGCAAGTACATGCCTAATTAGATAAAGAAAAGTATTCAGTTTGATTTGCCTTACTGGAAAGGAAATATTATATGCCACAATCTTGATGTAATGCATATTGAGAAAATTGTTTGTAAAAGTACATTGGGAACATTTGTAGCATTGGATAAAAATAACAAGGATAATGTATAAAGTCAACTTGATTTGCAGGAAATGAATATCAAACATGCTTTACATCCAACTGTCATGGGAAACAAGATGAACCTACCCTCTGCATGCTTTTCATTAAAGAGGAAAGAAAAAATTGACATGTTCAAACTTCTTAATGGAATAAAGGCTCCAGATGGGTATGCATCAAACATATCTAGATGCATAAGTATATCCACACAAAATATAATTGGTTTGAAAAGTCATGACTACCATATTCTAATGCAACAACTACTTCCATTGGCATTAGGAGTTGCTATAAAGAAAGAGAATGTGAGGTTAGTGTTGATAGAATTTTGCAATTTCTTTAGGGACCTATTCTTAAAGGAGATCGATCCAAGTCATATTGAACAATTGGAATGAAGAATTGTGGTTACGATGTGCCGAATGGAGAAAATATTTTTTCCTTCATTATTAGATATAATGATGCATTTTCCTATACACTTAGCTGCAGAGGCAATGTTAGCTGGGCCTATTTAATATCGATGGATGTACCCCATTGAGAGGTAATTAACCTTACTTTCAAGTAATTTACATAATTAATTGCTTGACATGCTAATTTATGTAGTTTTATTTTACTAGGTACCTTTTCACATTAAAAGGATATGTTCACAATAAAAGTCATCCATAAGGTTCCATTGTAGAAGGGTATTTAGTAGACGAATGCCTTACGTTTTGTTTCAGATACTTGAAAGGTGTTGAGACAAGGATCAATAAGTTATCAAGAAATGTTAAGGATGACTTTGATACCCTAGATGAAGGATTTTCAGCACTTTCACAATCAGGCCATGCAATAGGAAAATGAACTCTAATAGTTCTTGATCCTACTTTGATGAATCTTACACATGGCTATATATTATCAAATTGTGATGTGATATTGCCATTTAAAAAGTGAGAACATGTGTAGGTTAATTTTATTGAAATTTATAATATACAGTTTGATTTTTCACTAAGTTAGTAATTGTAGATTACATCATGACAATTTGAAATTAAATCAACGCTTATCGAAAATGAATTGAGTTATCTTCACAGCAATACATTTACTAATTGGTTCAAGAAACATGTATGCTACCCACTATTGAGTATGATAAGTTCCTTCTTAATTGTCGATATTGTAATTGACATTTTCGCTTTTGTATGTAGATTGAGGGAAAGTCAAAAAGAGAGTATGTACCAAAAGAGCTTAAGGTGCTTGCTTGAGGGCCTCACAACCTAGGAGTTTATTATGATTGCTACACAATAAATTGTTTTAGATTCCATACAAAGTGTGAAGAAGCAAATAGAAAAGCATAAAATAGTGGAGTAACAGTAGTAGCCGATACAGAGTGCTTCTCGAAAGCAAATGATCAAAACCCTACAATGTGACTTGTTGCTTACAATGGGGTGTTGACAGATATTATCCAGATTAATTATTATGAGAAAATAAAAATTGTGTTATTCAAGTGTCAATGGGTATGATCTAAAGCAAAAAAGAAGGATGGTCTTACATCAATGAAATTAGAGCAAATTGGATATTACCATGATCCATTTGTCCTAGCATCTCAAGTTTGTCAAGTTTTTTATGTTCGTAATCCTAAATGCAAAGGTTTGCACTTTGTGATTCAAACAAGACCTAAAGACACATATGACATCCAAGATAAAGTTGTAGATGCACATATTGATGGACATTTATATAGTAGTTCTACATATGCACTTATGGAAGATTCAATGGAGGATGATGATAATGTTACTCTAATCCAAAATGATATGCATGGTGTCACTTTCACGAAAGAAATTTGGGAGCAACACTTAAATGTTATTAATATGGATACCATTCTTGACATTGAGTCAGAGGAAGACAACTTCAATGAATGTGAGTTGCTATTTGAAAATTATTTTAATTGTTTATCAAATTTTATTTAGTCTTCTACTATTCATTCTTTTTTGCTTAAATTATTTATTTCACTCTTGATTTAACTACAGGATGTTCAACCGAAAGATCAATGAGAAAAGGCAAGATCTCCTTTCTAGAAAAGCTCCTCCACCTGTTGGAACTCAATCTAAAAATATTTTAGCTACAATCAATCAATTTAATGATGAGCCAAGAAGAAATAAAGAAACACAAAGAGTTCATCAATCACATGTGGATAAGTCTCAAGGTTCAAGAGGCTATGAGGAACAAGAACAAAGAAAGGAAGGTCAGCAAAAAGAAAAGGGAAAATTGCCATCTTCAAATGGCTTAGAACCACAACAACTGTGTTATGAGTCTCTCTCAAGATCTCAGGAAAGCATAGAATCTAAAGTTGGTGAAAATGGTAAGATAATATATAATGTGGAAATGTTCATAATACTCTATAATATTATGAACTTTAGTTGAGGATAACATGCATAAATCGATGAAAGTGATTAAAGACTATGAGCAAATCTTCGTGAACCATATTTTTTTCCTTTCAAATATATTATCTTGGTGCTTAATTTCTCTTTAATTACCACATATTATTGATATATTTCTTTTCATTAACATAGTGTTTTTTTATCTAAATGATGCATTTTTATATTGGTAGCATTAGCCTGTAATCAAAAGAAAAAGTGAGGTCTCACAACATGCTTGAAGTGATGGGGCAATAAGTATACAAACAGGATTTTTGTGGATATGAATGAACTAAACGAACCTATTGAGTCTACTAAAAATGACTTGAAAAGTTTTCTGGGAACCATAGCTAGAAATTTAGAACTTGCACCTATGGATTGCATGGATTGGAGGTTGATTCCAAATGAAAAGAAGATAGCAATGTTTGAACTTGTTAAGGTACTTATTAATGGTATTTGATACAATTTATATATTTACCTTAGGAAAGAAAATTAGGTTGACTTTTTCCGTTAATTATTCATGCAGAATAAATTTGAATTTAACATAAAGATGAAGAAATGGATCATGAATTCAATAGAGAAAAAGAGGAGGGATTTTGAAGGCAAGCAAAAGGAAAGCTATTACAAGCTTGATAGGCCTTTTGAAGAAAGGATGCAACATCATGATCCCCATGTTTTAGAAGAACAATGCAAGTCTCTCAAGAACTATTGGGACACTAAAAAATTCAAGGTAAATTGAGCTAAATTTGTTTCATTACAGTCAAGTTGATTTTCTTCGTATATTTTTAAGTTATATGCACGTATTGTTGGACTGTTCTACTACTAATAGATCAAATAGGTTGAATTTAAAAATGAACCACGCAATAGGAACCAAAAGAAATGCATGTCTCAAAACAAGAAGTATTTCACAAATTTCTTTTGGTTAACATTCTCTCTTATATAAAATGATAAACATTGTACCTTGGATTGTGTTAGATGGAAAAAGAGAAGGGATGAAAGGTGAGTTGTGCAAAAGTATTTATAACTGCACATAAGAAAAAGAATGGTACACCTATGAATGTTGTAATTGTAGACAAGTTGGTAAGACTTGCTTTTGTGAAATGGGATTTTACCTTTTATTTCCTCTCTTATTAAAATAGAATACTTTTGTTTCTACTTATTTTTATTGATAATGCTTAGGAACAATTAACTAATGTCATGTAGATAGGAGAGGAGTTAGAGGATCCTTCCCACATCTATAAGGTTTACACAACCATAGTAGGAACAAGAAAAGCAAAATATCAGCATGGATATGGGCTAGGAGTGTCTATTACGGGTGGAGCACAAAGCGAGGAGGAACATTGAAGACAACAAAATCTTGAAGCAAAGTTGGATGCTCAAGACAGAAAGATGTAGGAAATGTTGGCATCACAATGTTAAGAAATAAATAGTTTAAAAGAAATGCTACAATCTTTGCCTCGACTAAACTTGCAAATTAGGAATTCTATTGAGGTACTTTGTGTATGGTTCCTTTACTTTTAGCAATAACCCTATTTATTCATGTATCTAGTCCAATATAACCCATATACTCATTTGTAGGAAAGACAAGAAGATAACCCCTTAAGAAATGAGATAAGAACTTCAAAAAGGCAACATGCAAGTGTTGCATCTACTTTTTCTAGAGGATAGGTACAATTTAAGCTTTTATGTTTTCTAAGTGATCATAACCTAGTATATAATCTAAGTTTTTATTAGTGTAGGAGGTTTCATTACTTGGTATAGATTCTGCAGAAGTAGAAGTTGCACTAGCTCATGTATAGATAATTGATCCAAGTCAGTGCATTAAAGGAATCCAAATTGGATCAAAATATATAGGGGTTGTTATTGAGGTTGCAATTGAGGAATATGAGCCTTTGATTAGCCATTCGAGCAATAGGAGATGCTACCGGTTCAATCAATGCATGGCCTAAGAGACTTACTATTCCAAGGTAATGGATAAGTTAATTTACCAACCATTATAACTTTTTATCGTTGTTAGATTACTAATTTACACTATTTCTTAATCTTCTTTTACGAACTTTTAATAGACATAGGAACCCAAAGATGAAGAACTGATATAATAACATGTTGCCGACATTATCTAGTTTAGATATGGTTTGGAGTCTAGTTTAATGTCCTAGCTTTGAAATTAGAATATACTTTTTGTATTTTTCTTTATTGTTATGTTAGTTGTTTAGCCTTGAACTCTAAAGAATTATTATAGGTTATGTGCAATGACTTCTATTTTATTGATGGAATGATTATAGGATATTGCTTTATAATATGAGTTAGCATTTAGTTCTATATTGTTTTTTATTAAGGAATGATTTTGGATATGATATTTTCAGAATAATGTGTTAACTGGAGTACAAGTAGTTGTTGCTATTGTCCCTATTTTAGACTTATTTTCAGACTTAAACATTTGCACTTTTTTTTACTTTGCTTTTCCTATTTTGTAATTGACTTTGAGTGGCACTGCTTATATTATTTTCATCAACCCCCTTGATACAATATATGATAGCCAGCTCTCTCCCTCAATGTTCCCTTGAAACAACACCCTTGTACCTAGTAGTAGCTGCCCTGCATGCCTTCTTCCAGAGAGGAATTTGTGGCTACGGTGAAGGGGGTCATGCTAGTGAGGGTGGTAAATAGCAAATGCAACATAATGACTTCAAAATTAATTAGGCTTTTATCTACCTGATTTATTTTATTTGTTCCTAATAGCTTTGAATTATTTGCTCTGATTGATCACTACAACTTCATTAAATCAAAGGACTGATTGAATGTGGAGCTTGAGGTAGGAGCAAACTGAGTTCAACAATTGTTGTGTGCATAAGTCAAATCAAAGGACTAAATGTGGAGCTTAATGAATGAGTGGACTGAGTTCAGCAACTATTATGTGCATCAATCATTGGTTTTAGTTTAACACAGATAATTGATCTTCGGAACCATACAAGATTTATCTATTTCGTTTACTTTTTTTTAATTTGTAATGGTATGATTTGTTTTTGACTATCTATGTCCATACTTGAATGGTTACAAAGGAACTAATTTCATCATAAATATTTGACTTAAGTTTTTTGATCATCATGTTATGTGGTCAAGTTATTTAAATGTAAATAGTCCATAACTCATTAAATAATGGCTTCTATGACTAATTTTTAGAAAGATAAATCTGAAGATGAATAAATTCCTAATGGATCTATATGTTGAAGTTGAATGTTTATGTTGTTATGTCCACTCATTGATGGTTGTATTAATGTAGCAGTCATTTGGCTCAAGTGACTACGAACAAATGAATAAGCTTAAATTTTCTTTTCTATTATTGCATTTGAGTAGTAAAAGACACTACTATGTAAAAAGGCTTATCATCAAAGAATACATTTTTTATGATTTTTATTTCAACTTGTAGAATGATTCTTGTAGACTTGAAAAAATCCTCTTGAGTTAAAAAAATCACTTAAATTTTTAAGTGAAGGAAGGATCAACAGACTGGCCTACCTACTGACATTGTTGCAAGATGCAGACGAGAAGATTTTGAAGTTCAAACCTTTCAGATTTGCATCACTGGAGCCCTCAGTGATGCAGAGTAGAATGATTTTCAAGTTCTTTTTTCCCCTCACTGCTACCACAAGTTATTGCTGATGTGCCTGCTCTTCGAGTTGTTTCGTTTGCCTCATTATTCCTGATAAGTAGATTAGGTGCTTCAGTGCCCCATTGCAACCTACTGATTAGGATATTCATTTTACATGATAGAGATGGGACCCTCAATGATGCAAAGTTGAATGAGCTTCAGGTTCTTTTTTTTGCTCACTGCTACCACTAGTTATTGCTGATGTGCTTGCTCTTTGAGTTGGTTCATTTGCCTCATCATTTCTGATATGCAGCTTAGGTGCTTCCATGCACCATTGCAACCTATTGAAATAGTGGGTGTGAAAAATGTTGTTTAAGAGAAGATGCCAGAAGGGGTCAATGAATGGGATCCTACACTAACAAGATTTCTTTTCCTTCATGCTCTCTTTATAGAGAAAGGTTGCCTGGAAACAACATGGACGATTCTTATAAAATTTGGTTATGACAATGAACTTGAGATGACCTGCTTCTTAAAAATGGTTGGGTATGCTCTAAAGGTGAGTGGATGTCAAGATCTTTTACTATTGATTTACCCATCCATTGCTTGTGTTCTCCACGGTTTGGTTGACCTTGCACTTAGTAGTTTGAGCAAAACATACCAATTAATTTTTTTTAAATGAACTGCCATTGTCATTTTAGATTAAAATTCATAGGTTTTTTTAACATTATATGTTGACAAAATAATTTTGGCTACATAGGAAGATAAAGGAGATCAGGCTGGACGATGAATGATTGAATGAGCTCAGAAGATGCTCACAAGTTTAGGTATGACTTCAAGACATTTCTTGCCTACATTAAAATTGAAGTTATATTTTCTCATATGTTTTGTTATTATAACATGTCTTATGTCTCCTTTATTTTTGTTTCTCCCCATTTTGCTCTATTTAGCACCAACCCTCCTATCGCTTCTCAAAGTTATGTAATCTCAAAATGAATTGTAGCTAATATCCTACATTCAAGATGATCTGTTCTATTCTATAGTTTTTGATGAAGACCATTAGTGATTCTCTACTATTTTTGCGCAGCACCTATATTTATTTTCACATGGTTTTGGCTTGAGAAGTCTGGATTCTAACTGTCATTAGTTTATGAAAATTTACTCTGAATTGCAGCTACTACTGTTAAAGTGCTGCTGCTGTTGCTGAATTGCAGCTGCTGCTTTTGAAGTGTTGTTGCTATTGCTGAATTACAAAAGTTGTTGCTGTTAAATTGTAGCAGCTGCTACTGTTGAAGTCTTGCTACTTCTGAATTGCAGCAGCTACTATTGCTTTGAAGTGTTGCTGATGTTGAACTACCTTTTCATCAATTTATTTTGGTCCATTATTATATGATGTTGTAGCTCCTTCATCGATGCTATTTGGGTGCAAGAATGGTAATGTTTCCTTTTTTAGATTTTAATTTATTGCTTGAGCCAAAAAATTAGCTAATTTTCAGAACCAACTTAGGGCTGCAACTATTCCAAGAAGACAAGGTTGGTGAGCTTGGAGTGGAGGTATCATTTTATTTCTATGTATCCATGGACATTTTGATTACTATAGGAATCACCTTGTAACTTGACCTTTTCAAAGCAAGGATGATCCTCCATTAGTGATGGTGATTGGTGCAGTTGATGCAACTCCAGAGGCTATTTTTTAGACTCGTATGTCTCTTCGTCCATCAAGATCATTGTAAGGATATTCTTGATAACTTTTAGGGTTTCTATTATGTTAGTGCCAAAGTTTTGCGACCTCTATGATGATTAGTATCTAGTTACTGACTTATAACACTACATATGAGAATGATTTTGAGTCTTGGTTGTATAGGTTGATTACTGTTTGAGAATTGTATATATTTTCTAAATGCATGTCAGAAATATTGGGTTTAATTGGTGTTTACTGTCCTTTAGTAGAGATCATCACTTGCTTATCTAAAACAATGTTTGCATTGCCTTGCTTTTTTCTTTTGTGAATTTTGGTTTATCGTAGGTTGGACTTCAATTTTTCTTGTGGTACCATGCTTGAACATTTGGATGGTCATACAAACATTATCCCCAAGCAACTGAAAAGTGATTGGCTACCATGGTTAATTTTTTTATTTTTTATTTTTTTAAATAATATGCCAAATTGTTATTGAACATATAGTTAAGTTGTGGTACCACCCAGAGATGCACAATTAACGGGATGCGACGACAAGACTTGTTGCTATAGCACTACTACTAGAGAGAGAATGATGGAACATATGGTAACCTTAGCATTGAATATGATTGGTAAATTTTCTTATTAATTAGCTATTTTCAGGTGCCTAATATCTTCTCAATTCTTACCTTATTTCCAGTAATATTATTCCACTCTATATTCCATTAACAATGCCATGTTCAAAGGGGCTACATCTAGGTCTTCCTCAAAAGTAATGTACGCTTTTGGTTAGAAATTAATAATGTTACAGCTTAGTTCTCCTACCAAATGTGCTATAACACAACCTGATCCGCTAAAGATTCGTGCTCTTGCAGGTGGTGGATTTGTCATTTCTCTGTGAACCAAGGAAAGCAATCTATTATCAAACACAGGCTTGCAATTGATTGGAAAACATGAAAATCATATTTACTCATTTCATCAGCTAGATATATAAAAATATGGATGTTGGGTAGAGTAGCAGGTGCCAATATTATTTTTTAAAGTAATTTTATATATGCAATTAAGTACCCTACTTATGATTGACTTTAATGTTTCCATCTCTAAGAGAACTATCCAGAGCAAAATTAGGGAACTACTCAACCTCTGATTACTTGTCAAATGACATAACAAGGGATATTGGAATGGCACAACAAGATAAGGAAGAAATCAAGGAAGAAGTTCAAACAGTTGAAAGTAACCCAACTTTAAATGGAAATCCAATAGCAAACCTGAATGACTCACCCATCTTAGCTGTGGATGTTGAAGTGTTGCTGCTATTGAAGCTACTACTACTACTGTTGAAATGTTGCTGCTGTTGAATCCAAGTAATTCAAGATACCAAAATTTCATATAGGTATAATCTTTTTGCTGTTAACTAGTTCACCGTTAATTTCTTATATGATTAGTTGAGACTCTTATTTTCTAGGTTCCTTCTTGCGATGAATACACTGAAGCACTTGATAACAAAGCTGCCATCTTGATTCTCATGGTGAGTTTGTATATAATGTGAGTGGATTTGCCAATTGAACATTTAGGAGTGTTACAACCCATTAGAGAAGTGGGCCCATGATGGTGTTGGTTGTATGTTGGCTGATAGAGCAGGCAGCCTATATGTCATTCAGTAGCTCTGAAATAGCACTCTTGCAAATGATTGTGCAGGAAGGGCTCCATTTACCATGGTTGCTTTGTCCACTGACAATTTTCTTGTGCTACATCATTTTTCCCTATTACAAGTTTGGATGTCAAATCCCTCATTTCATTACTTTGCATGGATTGTTATTTTATTATTCAAATATATGTTGTGGCCATGCCATTTATTGATTCTTTTACTGTGTAACTTTACCTTATTACAAACATTGTGCTTTCTAAAATTCAAGTGAACTAGAGATATATAGGAATATGTTTCTCAAAAGCTGAAAGTCAGATTGCTAAAGAAAAAAATTGTTAATTCAATCATTAGTTTCTTTTCATGGTTCTATAAAGATGCTTTTTACAGATGTAATTAAGGAATGAAGAAAAGTTCATTTCTATATGTAAATTAGTTTAAATCAAAAGTTTAGTTTCTTACACCATCAATTGGTAAATAGCAAAATGAAGAAGGGCACCTTATCTCCGCTCATGAGAAGGTACATAAATTATGGGGAATTCTTAGAAAAGATTTATTTTGGGTAGAAGCCATGTGGTCTATTCAGCTAACTTTTTCACTTGTACTTTTTTCCCATTTTGAAGTGTTGCTACTATTGAAGTGTTGAATTCTGCTACTTGATGCTGGAAGAGACTCTTCCTAACTTGTTATGATGACTTTGGAGCTATAAATGAATAGGTCTTTTAACATTCTATGATGACAAAATAATCTTGGTTATAGAGGAATTTAAAGGAGATTAGTAGCAGACAATGAATGATTGAATGAGCTGAAAAGTTGCTACTGTTGTTGTTATCAATCTAATTGTTGTTGTTGTAACTGGCATAAATATGGAGTATCTAATTTGATTAACATATGCAGGCTTTGATTCTTATTGACAATCTAATTGTTGCTGCTACTGTCAATCTGATTGCTATAGTTGCGTATTTAATTTGATTAACAAATGTTGGTTTTGATTCTTACTGAGTGGTTTTTCCTAGTTGCAAACCAATTTGATCACCTAAGATCTATTTATTTTTATGAAGCAGTGAGTAGATTCTCTCCTCGAAGGATCGACTAAATGAATGTAATAGCTCATTTATTTCCTAGCCCTTTTGGAAAAAAAAAATCTTCCAATTAGGTTGTTCACTGTATTTAATTTGGTTAAGTCAAGCATACTTCGCAATAACTGATTCTGAACTAACCATGGGCTATTTTCTCATTTGTAGCCAGATGTTGCAATAATAGTGGTGGATCAAAGTTGCTAAAAAATTCAATAGATATTCATTGCTATTAGGAGTTGAGCTGCTGCTGCTAGATTGAACATTGGATGCTGGAGCTATTGCTGTTGATATCTTGAAGAAGGTTGAAGTTGTAGATGATTCTAGTTGAGTTGAATGTTGATGAAGTGCTTCATGCTTTAGTCAGATTTGCTGGAATTGATCTTCAATGTATTTTACTTTTTCTATATTTTTCCTTTCTTTTTTCTTGTATTACCCTTAAGAGGGGAAAATGTACGTTCTTGATATGGGAAGTCAATAAAAAGGAATTTTATTATACATTACTATTTGAGAATCAATAAATTTGTGGTTGCTTGGGCTCCTATGTTTTGAGCTTGATAAAAAAAATTATTTTGTAGTAAAGAATAAAATTAAGTCATATATATAGGTAGCATTAAAGTGAATCAATAGTAGCAATTAAATGGCAAAAGAAAGTGCCATTAAAGTATATAATTAGTGACGATTTAGTGTCATAAGAAAGTGCCATTATGGCAAATCAATAGTTGTGATTTAGGAATACAAATAATTGTTACTAAATAATATCAATAGAGGCAACTAAACGACAAAAAAAAGTTTCTCTAAAGTAAATAAATAGTGGCAATTTAGTGACAAAAAAAAGCCCTTAAATGATAGATATAAAGACAATAATAGCGTCAGTTAAATTGCCATTTATATAATTCAATAGTCATGAAATAGTGAAAAATAAATTGCCACTGTAGAAGATCATTAGCGACATTATTTTTGGGAATTAAAGTGCCACTAATACCATTGATTTAGCAGTGATTGTACAATTGCCACTAACCTTTTAGTGATGCCAACAAAGGCAGCAATTATTTTAAGTGTCGCTAATTACATATAGCTGCAAATAAAAGGCCTATTGTGGTAAATATTAAATGCTGCAAAAATTCTTTTTGTAGTGTAATTACTTCGAGGAATGGGAAAACAACTATTGATCCTGGGCCTTCCAACCAACCTGATGAAACCCACACTACACCAATGCAAGTTAACTCTCCTAACACCATCACTCATGAAGAAAAAGAAACTTATTTTCAAGACATGACTCCTATCCCTTTTCCCCAAGCCCTCCACTCCACCATCAATAGAAGAAAGAAATCTGAGCCAACAAATGAGGAACTCATGGAATTATTTGGGCAAGTTCAGGTCAACATCCCTCTCCTAGATGTAATCAAATATATACTTGCCTATGCCAATTTTTGAAAGATATTTACACTCCAAAAGGGAAAACTAAAAACCTAGGAAAGGTGCATCATTCGAAGACAGTAAGCTCTGTCACACAGAGTAAGCTACCTCCCAAGATGAAAGACATAGATGCTCCTCTAATTTTTGTAATTATTGACGATGCCACTTTCAACCATGCCCTTTTTGATCTTAGTGCATCAGTCAATATCATAGTTACTGTTCTTCTCAAGGAATTTAAGATCAGTGAACTCAAACCTGTCAAGGTTGCCCTACAACTAGTTGACCGATCTTCAATCAAACCCAGGGGGATTGTCGAGGATGTCCTTGTCAAAGTCTAGAACTGTGTCTTCCTAGTTGACTTTCTAGTCCTTGACATTGAGGTACCTGAATCTTTGATCAATGCACCTATCATTCTTGGATGACCCATTCTGGCCATTGCAAAAGCAAATATAAATTGCTATATTGGTAAAATGGATATCACATGTGTGGGTCAAACAATTACTCTAGATATTTTCAAATCCTCCAGAAGATTCCCTGATGAAGACTTCTATAAGGAATCGGATACTAAAACATCTAATTTGTTGGAGGAAACAATGCTAGTGGATTCCCTTCCTGATGACATTTCTTTGAAGATTTTGACTCTGAATCAGTGGTCGATTGCATCAATGACCAGGAGACTTGTCCTCAATCCTACTCTCTTTTTGACTCATCACCTTACCCACTGATTGCGAAAAAGCGTGATTTGATAAAATTAGGTTTTTAAGTCGTTGCAACACATGAATCTGTAATCACTTTTAAATTTATAACCTAGATAGGATGAGTATCTAGGGTCATCCAAGGATGCAAGATTGCAATTTTGAAATCTCTTGCTTGACAAAATGGAAATCAACTTTCTTTTTGTAATTTTAAATATAAGCTTTTTTTGGATTTTTGAAATAACAGGCAATAGAATACAATATGCGAAGGACTATGCCTGATTGCTAAAATCTAAGTGATAGGAAGAACCCCTCTCCAAGCTCACCCTAGGTACGTGGAGACCTAGGGTAATCAAAGAGAGGGTGAGTGAACTAACTAGCAAGAAAGCAAGTAAATAAGTGCAGCAAAATAGAAAGGCAACTTTTATATAGGTAGAAAAATTATTTTACAAGAATGGTAGAGGAATGCTTCTACTACAAAAATTTAAATATGCGAGAAAAAACAAAATTTCTCCCAAAGATGATGACTAAGAGGAAAGGGTCCTTGCTCCAAGCTCAACTGCTTCTGGGCTTAGAAAGGGCATTTCAACTCCTTCCTTGAAGTGCTCGTCCAGTATATGATGATTCTCCTCCTTGGCAAACCATGGATAAGGCGTGCCCTAGCTCCTCCTATAGTGGAATAATTCCACTCTAAAAGCCCCTCTTTAGGGTAGATGTTGACCACCCTAAAAGTCCTCTTTGGCCATCCTCCTTTCCTGGCTTTCCTTAGCAATGGTCCCCTTGGCGTGGGCACAAGAGAGAAGGGAAGCATGGAAGGCACCAAGGTGACAAAGTGTCTCCTTATTCTTTTTCTTCTCCTTCTTCTCTTGGATGAATTTGGCTGGTGGGATATAGCTATAAGAACCCTAGAAAATGTTGCCAAAGGTGCCTCAAAGTGCATGGTTAATGACCTTTTTATAGAGTGGAGAAAGGGGGGGTTGGCATGAATGGTAGATGGATGGTTAAGATGAGTTTATGGAGGTAGTTAGGTGATCTAAGGGTCATGGTGGTTTGGCACCAAATGGAGGGTTTTCAGGGGTGGAGGTTATGGTGGAGGGTGGCCATACATGGTAGTTATACACCACCATGTTGGCGCCAATCATGAGGGGGTATGGTTAAGGTGGATTGTTGGTTAGGTGTAGGGTTAAGATGGTATTTTGAGTGCTGGTTATAGGATGGTGGGCTAGGGTTTATTGGCACCAAAGGAGGGGATGCATTTAGGTGGAGTTAAGAGTGGTTGGCATGGGTTTATGTGTGGTTGTGGGTTTGGTTCTTTGGCACCAACAAATGGAAGGTGGGGATGGGTTGGATGGGGTATGTGTAAGGTGTAGATGGGCTTATAGGTTGGCACCAAAATGGGGAGGTGTGTGGCCATTATTGGTGCCACCTTAGGTGGTGGTTGAGGGGTGAATAGGTGCCATATTTGGCGCCAATGGTGAAAGGGTATGAAGGCGATGGTGGTTGGTCATTTTGGTGCCATGAATGGAGTAAGAAGTAGGATGGTGGAAGACCATGGAATGGAGTAGTGTTGAGGCTAGCTAAGCTTGCTTAGAGAGAGAAGTAGGATGGTGGACAGCCATGGAATGGAGTAGGGTTGAGGCTTGCTAAGCTAGCTTAGCTAGTATAAGAGTAAAGGGAGCTAGGGTTTTGGAGGTGAGGAGTTGGAGGGAGCTGCCTTGAGCTACACTAGAGTTGGTGGCTGCTAAAGAGAATTGGAAGGAGCTACCTTAGCTGGCTTAGCTTACTAGTTCTTTGCTAGCTACTAAGCCAAGCTAAGATGAACTGGCTTCTGCTGTTATGAGCTGAGGTGACCTAGGTTTGGTCTTCTTGGAGATTACCTAACTAGTTGGAGTAGCTAGCTTAGGTCAAGTGGCTCAATCCAACCAAGTTAAGCTGAGTTATGTCCTTGGGAGGTGGACTTGACCTGGCCTGGGCTGGTTGAGGTCATCTTCAGCTGGTTAGGTCAAGATAGTTGATGGTAGTAGCTAGTCCTAGTTCAGTTGAGCTTCCAGTGAACTAATCTGAGATAGAATTGATGGAATTGAGCTATGTTGAACTCCTGTCAACTGAGTTGAGCTAGCTTAAGCATCCAGTGAACTAATCAGAGCTAGGATAAGCTAGGTTCAACTAAGTAAAGTTGGATGTAAGCTGAGTTGAGCTACTCTGAGCTACTATCCAGCCAATATGAGCTAAATGGATCTAGAGAAAGCTAAACCTAACCCAGGTGAGCTGGTATCTAGCTGTGATGAGCTGGATTTAGCTATGGTCCAATTGGAATGAGCCTCCTCTTCACCTTCTGCCTTGCTGAATGCTAGGGTTTTTGGGATCTGGATATTTGTTCATCCCTAACACTCAATATAAACATGTCAAAAATACCAAAAATTATGCAAAACATGCCTAACCTAAGTGATTCCTAAGTGCAGCCCGGAAACCCGATTGCAGAGTTAAAACCATAAGAGCTAGATTAGTTTTAGTGCATAAGAATGATGATAAACTGGTGTTTATCAACCACCCACTCTAACGTCCATTCGACCTACCACCTTAACTTCACCAACCCTTCATCTTGCTAACTTTTGCCTCGCACCCTTTCCCCTAGACCTACCTTCTGATCCCCCTAGGTTTATCCTTCATCCTAAACTATAACCTTGGCCAGACACAAGTAGTTCTTCCACTTTTCCTACTATTTTCAGTCCCCATACTTCTACCACTATCTTTTTATGGGATCAAGAGGAAGATTTCATCTTACAGGGCATTTAGGTGTCCAACTGTCTTTATGACTGACCATCTTCTGGGCATCACTTCACGCCCAGCTAAATGGCATTAAAGATAGCACTGGATGAGAGGTAACCCATCATTTTTCCTACTTTCTTTTTTTGCTTTCTTTTAAGAGGTTTTGACTATATTGAGCCTAATCGCCTTCACTAAGGTGATATCTTTTCCGTTTCTAATGCGTGAGGACATTGCATATCATATGGATGGGGTGGAGTTTTTAAAGTTTGATGATCATTTTAGGATTTTCAAAACCAAAAAACATTTAAAATTGTTTTCCTTTTGCATCCATCTCCATAAAAATTAGAAAAATAATAAAATCATTTTGAGGAAATTTTGAAGACTCAGGACTAAAGTTGAAAGTTCACTTCAAGGTACATTGGGATTTAACCTTTAACAAACTAGGGACTAGATGAGGAACTAATTGTTAGAACTTCTGGGTCAACCTTAGACTAGATCAAGTACCTTTTGGAAAATTCCTCCTGATCTCTTCATGATTCAGGTGACTTGATCTTATTTAGCAACCTGGAAATTACTTGGCCTATTTTCGATCCAAAAACTTGTTTCTTTATGGAAATTTTGTGTCAAAAATTTCATACACAAAGCCAACACAACCCAAGCCTAAAAACATTTAAAAAAAAAATCAAAAAAAGCCCCTTGTTTAATCTTAGTGAAAATCCAAGGCAAATGATTGGCGTAAGTTCCCACCGTTGAGGAGGAAATTACCTCCTTTGAGAATGTGATGTCAACATGTTACTGCCTTGATGCTACTCTATATCTATATTTCATATCTTTAGATGGAGCACTAAAGCACAATTCTATGGCTCAGGTGTCTTCGATGGTGCTCTACCCAAAGCATTGGAGCAGAGCTTGAGTTCGCTTGCAGCGCCCCTTTACACTGCTTTGTGTTTTGGGGTTGTGCGCTCTGGGGGTGTGACATGGACGGTGCTATCTTGAAGTACCGACGCCAGAGCCCCCTTGAGGATTGGTAATAGGAATGATGATCCCGACACACTGTAGTGGATTATTCTATGGATAAGCATGGGGGAGTCAAAAAGAAAAAAGTTTTAATAACACTTAAAATGATGCGATAATTCTCAACACAGTTCATTAAGCTTATCACACTTAATTAATTGCATCATAATGTAACTTAGGTTAACTCAAATTAATGTCGTGAATTGTAATATAGGGTCAAGTTAACCTAACATTTTAGAATTTAAGTTCTTTTTTTAACTGGTTGAGTCCAGGTCATTCACTAGGAGGCATAATTGTAAGCTTAATTTACCATTAATTCGTAAGGCATAATTACAATCTACTTAATCAATCAGATTATAATTAATAATATTTTAAGCACATGAATATAGCACAAGAGATTAACAATTAAAAGCATGCAATATTACATTAATAAGAATAGCTATGCAAGAAAAATTTATCATTGAAAAATCAAATGTAACATTGTTTATTACAATTATCTTACAAAAATATAAGGCATAAAATATAATACAAGAGTTATCATGCCCATTACAATGTTAAAAGCTCAAAATCATGTAATATAACAGCTTCAGCCCTGAAATCAAACATCTGAAAAGAAGTTTAGATGAGTTAAAAGTGTAAATTAGACTTATGAAGTAGGTATTGGACATCTGACATCTTTACATTTCTCTTCTTTCATTTTCTTCATCTCTCTACCTTCTTACTTATCTTCTTTTTATTTATCTCTCTCTCCCATGCTCTCCTATATTCTTCCTTAATTTCTCCTCTTATATTTCCTTAGGCCATGCACTCTTCTCTTCTATTATTCTTCTATCGTCCTTAACTTTTTTCTCTCTTCCTTTACTTAGTTTAGTGTGCCTTCTTAAATTCTCCACACTTAGCCTATTTTAGCTCACCTTAAGCAAATTTTTTTCTCTTTACTTACAAAGGAAATATGTCTAATGGACGACCCAAACTCTTTCAAGGATACACAACACCCCATATGGTGGGACCAGACCCTACTAGAGCTTGGACCTAGTCTGTTTTAGGTGGATTTCTATTTATTTTCATCAGTGCACAATATTGGGCCCAATCAAACCCATTCAAACCCACGCCCACATGGGCCCACATGCATTCACCTGCGCACACACACACCCAGGCACGTGCACATGCACGCGCTCGCTCCATGCTCATGAATAGGTTCAGTTTTGTGCGCCCATCAATGACAACTGAAGCGCTGGGTTCATAAAACTAGTTTATACCAAAGTGGGCACTCCTTTACTCCTGATGTGGGGCTATTCCTAACGCTCTAGACCAAACTTCAAATGAAGATTCTGGTTGGCACACTTAGTCAAATCGATCAAGCTAAGACTCAATCGAGAGCTGGTGGAATGTGATTGTGCAGCAATCATAGGTCTTAATTGACCTAGATTAGGCTAGGACTTAGCATAAGTTAGGGAAATTCTTGCATGCATAAGCATTATCTGCATCTTCACTGCTTTACTTTAGCTATGCATAAAATAATGTTATAATGTGCTGATTAAGTGCATTATGTCGATTACAAGCAATAAGCTGATTAGGAGTTGGATCTGGAGTAGGATCTGAAGCTGGATCAGGAATAACGGGTGTTGCAGGAGAGTTGGGGCAGAAGACATAGATTAGATGTAGGAATAATGATGTAAGGGAGTTAAGGTTTGCTATTCTATTAAGTAGAAATAAGGCAGTAAATTGTGAAGAGCTTAGGTCCATCCTAGCCCTAAGATAGCCTAGAGACTTCCCCGAGCCTTAGCCACCCTTAGATTAGGTCACAACACACTAGGAAGGCCTAAAACCCTAGTTCCAACCCTTATCTAGACGTCCAGATAAGTTATAGGATGTTCATAACCCTTAGCCACCTCTCGCACACCTAAAACCCACTTCTGCAGTGTTATTGGACATCCAGACACATTGTCAGACATCCAATTTATGCAAAATACCCAAAATAGAACCTAGATTTCCCTCTGACTCAGATTGGACGTCCAGAACTGAAGTCTGGACTTCTAATTTTTGAGTATAAGTCATCTGATCATATGTTTGGATGTCTGGAACTGGTCTCCAGTTCTTGTTTTAAGATTCAAGCCTTGATCTTGGATCTCTAGCTCCCTAGACCTAATCGCAACCCGATAGGAACCTAAATTAAGGTGTCCTAACCCTAGTACATCTCCTCTAGACCTACCTAAGGACCTAATTAGGTCCTCACCAAACCCAATTGACTTAGATCAAAGTCAATTACCATCACCTAAGTCAATTGCTCATTGAGTCCAATTGAGATCAAATCTCAACCCACAGAACTTCAATTAAACTTAGTGAGAGTCAAATTGACCCAAACCCAACCTAATTGAAATATTTCACTCTCAATTAGATTTACACTCATTCAATTAAACTTAGGTTAAGTTTAATTGCAATTTCCCCTTAGCAATTAGGGTATGCAACCCTAATTCAAGGTATACACCTACCCAAACCCCTTAAGACCTAACCCAGACCTCTTAGACACCTAGGGTACGACCATGATGAGTCGATTGTTTGCTTTAAAGTCGTTTGCAGTTTTATGTGGTGAAAAAAATCAACTAATCAATATTTAAAAAGAAATAAC
Source organism: Thalassia testudinum (assembly GCA_037157565.1). Taxonomy (NCBI): domain Eukaryota; kingdom Viridiplantae; phylum Streptophyta; class Magnoliopsida; order Alismatales; family Hydrocharitaceae; genus Thalassia; species Thalassia testudinum. Next base: position 57,072,318 of record JAZHRO010000067.1, read on the forward strand.
CACTCGCAGAAGAGCAGGTCGTATTCACCGGGAGGCAATGATGTATTTAAATTCGCACAAGTTAAAAATGTTTGTTCGTAGTTAGCTTAGACAAGAATCAAGCCAAAATTTCCTCCAGATTAAGGTTGAATCAAGAAATCATGTTGAAATAGCAATTCTTAATAACTAGAGGATATTTGTTGCAATACAGATTCAATAAAATATCATTAAAAGATGACAATGGTAGAAAATGTAATTATTAATGGCATGAATACTATTGCAAAATAGGGGATTTATTCCCCTTGGTCGTGCGTGAAGAGGAGTGGACGGCCGGAGGCGGGAAGCTCGGAGGAAGTTCTTTGGACTAAGGGCTTCGTAGTGGTGGTCGTGGCGAGTCGCGCGGTGGCCGGAGCCGGTCGGACGGAGCTCCGGCCAAGGTGGCTGCCAATGGTGCTGTAGCTACTGGAGGTGATGCACGTGCGCGCACGAAGGCTGGGCGCTGTTGCAAGTGGTGCGCACGCACGCATTGGTGCTGTGGGCGCATTGGAGTTGAGAGTGCGGAGAGTTGCTGGCGGGCGCACTCTGATGGAGGCAGATACTGCTATAGGCGCAGGACGGCTGCAAGCATGCGGTGCTAGTGCACTGCAGGCTGAAAGGCGCGGACAAGAACGTGCGCCTACTGCGTGCGTGAAGAGGCGCTGCAGGGCTGCTGGCATGCGTGAGCTTGGTGCTACAGGTGAGTGCGCGGACGCACTAGTGCGGCACTACAGGTAGCGGCGGGGAGGCTGTAGGCACGGGAAGGCTGTAGGCGTAAGGCGCGTGCACTGCAAAGTGCAGGCGATTGGAGTTGGAGGTGTGATGCGGGCGTGGAGTGAGCGGGTGAGGGTTGGTGCTTCAGGTGAGCGGGCGAGGGTAGGCGGTTGGCGGTGAAGTGAAGAGTGCGGTTGCTGCTGGAGTGGGGGGGTCGAAGCTTCAGATGTCCGGGAAACTTCCCAGACATATTAACTGGCGAGGGGTGCTTGCAGTAGCTGCGACGGTGGTTGTTGGTGACGACGGCGAGGGAGGTGCACGGTGAGGTGCTCACGGTAATGCGGACAATCTCCGGATGGCAATGTGGCCTACCACACCACACGCCCACCGTGGTGGAGGGTCGTCGCTGCGGTTGAGGCCGGTGGTGTGGAATGGAAGAGATGGACTCTCTGCATAGTGTGGGCTGGGGTGGAGGCCTGCTCCGCTCGGCAGCCACTCTCCTCCTTTTGTAGCTGCCTGCACGAATTTGAATGGAGAGGCGAGAGCAGATCCACCTTCTCCGCTGATCCATGAATGTGACTTTAGTGCGGCAAGAGGTGTTGCAGCGGCAGCCGAGCCGTTGCTGAAAAGAAGAAGAATAAAGGATATTATTAAAATATTATGTTTATTTATATACAAACCCTCAACATTTATGTTAACTTAAAAAATGTACCTAATTGGTTAACTAATTAAATGAGTACCATTCTAAGTTAATTCTAAATGCATTTAAAATATGAATGCAATGCATGAATTATGTAATTAAATTAGAAATATGAATTAATCTATTTACATCCTAATTTATGCTAAATAAATGTTAGAATTAACCTAATGTCTAGGCACTTAAACACTTAAATAGCCCACAAATATGGGCTAATCAAATACCCCCATGCCTAGTTTTGTGCTAGTCCCTAGCAAAATTAAGTGAAACCTAGCACACCAAGTAGACTAGTCAACCCAATTGGTCTTCCTTCAGAAGCATATTAAGTTTAGACTCTAGACCCAAGGTTCCTAAGTAGTTGCTAAGTTACAGACTAGGTCAGCTAAAGACGAGTTGCAGGCACAAGTTTCCCTGATTTCTCACTCTACCCTAAAGTTTATTGATCCCTGAGATTAAAGCATCCGTGCTTGTGCATTGGTCTGAGTTATTTGAGTTAAAGGAAAAAGCTTTTTTTTGTTAGAATAATATATATATATTTTTGTTTGATTCTTCTAAGTCTAACCTCAGATCAACTATCAACACGGTCTATGTTGGATTCATTGTCCCCATTACCATACCTCGAAGGGTGTCTGGCTTTCGATGCTTCGAGATAGCACCGCCCATAACGACCCCAAGAACTCTTGGCAATCGACACTTCGAGATAGTATCGCCCATGAATTTCTTAAGCGAATTCAGGCCTATGGCAATTGGCACTTCGAGATAGGGCCGCCCATGGTACCTAAATCACACAATGCGCTTACATGCCCCCAGTAGGGTGGATATCCTAAGAGACAAGCATCAAGGAGGTAATATGTTATCATCGCATCCTCAAGGTATGTACTCCACCTCGCCTGCGGTGGGAACTCTTCCGATCAAAATGTGTTTTCAAGCCTCTCCTAAGTCAAAACTAAGAGAACCAAATCTCTTTTTAGAAAGAAAGAAATTAAGTTAATTACCAAACCAAGTGTGTGAAATTTAGATGCTTGGGTTACAAGGACCCATAAACCAAAAGGTAGAACAAGACTCCAGGTACTAACCCACCTTTTAACTCAAACCCTAGCTTCCCTTCCTCAACCTCTTAAGGAATGGTCCACAACTTAACTCCTACTTAAGTTTTTAAGTCCACAAAGGACCCTAAAGTTCTAAAGCTAGTAGCTCATTTAGCTTCTAAATTTTGACCCTAGAATTAACTTAGTCTACCCTAGAGTTCTAATTTGATTAAGACTGCAAGATCTAGCTAGTTAAGCTCAAAACCTTTCTTTTTTTATGCAAATGTATGCAATGAATGCACTATGCTATGTATATCCCCAAGTACACCCCCATGATTAAAATCTGCAATGTCCTCATTGCATAGAAGGATATTACCTAGGTCAGAGCTAGGCTGAATAGCCAAAGAACCTGCAAATCAGGTTCAAGAATTGCAGAAATAGGTGATGAGTGGCTACTCATCATAGCTAAAAGGCCGAAATTAAGCTAGACACTAAGCAAAACAATATCAAATTAACACATAAAAAGGGTTAAGTGTGGGAATTAAAGAAAAGACCTAAAACTTTTAATGTGTGTTAAAACCTCCTAATTAGGTCACAAAAATGAGATATTCTGAAAACTAAAGAACAAATGATGATCCATGCATCAATTGAACACATAAACAAGTTTGAAAAGATAAATCAGAAGTAAAATCAATGTCTTAAATGTTCAATTAAGCACATGTAAAAATTTGAAAGCAATTGGACATCATTTAGGCTTAGAAATAAATAGATTACAATTAGGTCCTTCATGCATTACATTTCTACCCTTCAAAACTCCTTCTTGGACCTTTTTGCAAGCCGCAGGGACCCTTCTGTATGACTGCAAGGCCCTTCCAGTTATAGTTCTTCTCACTTTTGGACCTGCACGCTATTCTTCTACCCCTTCGTTCAAGGGTCTTCCTGCAAGTTTTCCCTCATTTCAGAGAGAAGCCTGTGTTCTTCACGCACACTGTAGCACGCGAAGAACACAGCCATTCTCGACCGTCCATCGCACTTTTGATCTCGATCTGCGGCTGGAATCAAATGGAACCTTCGCGCTATTCGGTGCATGCGTTCACCTCTCTTCCCAGATCTCATCTGACGGTCAGATCTCTCTCTTGACTCGCCGCGCGCTCTACCCATCTCATCCTCACCGCCGGCCTAATTTTGATTAACCTCACCCTTGCGGTGATCTCAGTCACTGAGCTGCTATTTAAGCACCTCAGTGGTGTCGCGCGCAAAGGATCGCTCCCTCCTACATCTCTTAGCGATCAATTCTTCCACTCCAGTCTCTCCTCCTCACCTAGACCCTGATTTCACAGCCACCGGCTGTGGAATCATCGCCTGCTGTCGACCCTCCTCGTCGCTAAGGACCTCGTAGCACCTGAGGACGACCCTGGAGTCTCACTAGCAGACTCTTCCCTCCGCTGGAGTCACCCTCCTCCTTTCTTCCTCCTTAGCCGCCGGCTAAGGACCCATAGGTCCCATTCTTCCTTTTAGTTTAGGTTTTTAATTCTGCACAAGTAGTTTAGAATAGATTTAGTTTTAATTGTTAGTATTTAATGTTAGCTGTAGTTAGATTAGTCTTAGGAGTAGAATTAGTATTAGATCCCCTCCCTCACCTCCTCTGATCAGTCTAGATCAGAGGGGAAGAATCATCTGTTCATTGTTCAATTTATCTCCCTCTTCATGTTTTGTTTTTCCATCATCCAAATTCTGATTCTTGTTTTTTCCTTTTTAACGACGAATTTTTCATCAATCACCCACACATCCTGACCCAATTTCAGATCTGATGGCGCACTGCCTCAGATCTGAAAGTGGCGTCACAAGCACCATTTGGGGCTTCTCACTCACTCCATTTGTTTCACAAAAGCCCCTCTGTTTTAAATGGATTGCCTCAGTTTGTCAGAGCACTTTTGATTTGGATTTTAAAGGATTTTTACTCTCTGAAATGTTTTGACAGATCCGACAAATTGAAGGGATTTTTGGTTTTCATTGTAGGCAAGGATTCTGAGAAGTTCTCTGGTGACAGAGAACCAATCAGAAGAGCCTTTCATGATTCTGAGTATACTTTGTTTTGAATGCATTCGCCAGCTTCCATTAAATTTCCTTAGTGCATTCTTAGTCTCTTTTTGCTATTTCAGAACTGCCATGCACTATTTGTGTTGATGATCATTTCTGTATGGTGATTCTCTAACCTAAGGAGTTTTCCATACTCCTTAAGGTTGCAAGAAACTGGGATTGTGTTTCTTTGGTTTTAATTGATTGAGCTAAGTCTTCCTTCATGCTGTCTATGGCATTAGGAAGACTAACTCAATGCCATTTGAGTTTTGATCTGAAAGGATGCTTCTGATAAGGTTTTTCCTAATGAGTATTTGAGCTGAATTTACATGAGATTTTCGTGAGATTTAAACCCCTTTCAGATTTGGATTTCATCTCTTCAATGTTTAGTTTGTTTTGAATTTAATCTTGTTCCCAGTTATACAGCAACATGCTGCAACTTGCAGCTACATTTCCCTCCATCTCCAAATTCTCTTCTCCTCCAAATTCCCCTTTCATCTGTGAATTTTTTGTTCCCCTTTCTCCAAGTGGACTAACTGCAGCAGCAGTTAGCCATTTGACAGTGGCTTAAGCCACTGCTGCTGCTACAAAAACTCACCCTGAACAGCAACTAAAACCAACACTAAAACAGCACATTCTTCTCTTCTCCATCTCCTCTGACAGTAGCTGCGGCTGCTGTCTAAACTCAAATAAAAACTCAATCAACTCTAATTCCCTAACTTTATACAAAAGCCTAATGGCATAGACTTATTTTAAAACTGTAAATACACCCATTCATAGTATTATAACTATAACTATAGCATATCAGTTAGATTCATAGTTATACTGTAAATATGTATAAAACCTGTACAGAAATTCGTATACATATGTAATCTATGTAAAAATATGTATATATACTAATCTAGTATGTATGTATTTACTGATTTATGTATATATGTATGTACAGATTTATATTTACTTATTTAGTAGCTAAGTTAATAAGTTAGAGCAATAATCAAGTAAATAAATCTATAAACTTGGGAATATATATATATATTAAGTAATTTAAGTTAGTCAAAGTATAATTATACCAAGTATAACTTACTGTAACTTAGTTTTAATTATAAACTACACAGAATTGCTATTTTAGCCTAAATAAAACATAAATAAATTCGTAAAAATACAATAAAAATATGTATTAAATACTTAAGTATGTAAGTTAAAACTGTTTAAGGTCAATTAGACCATTTACTAATTATTTTATAAGTAATTAACTATTTAATCACCTAAATCAACCTGTATAATCAGCCTAGTATAGCTAATTTATTTGTATAGTAAAAATATTTAAAATTCAAAATTAATTAATCAATTATGTAGTATTATGTAAATATTTTATTTACCATATTTTATTTTATTTTTTTTTAATAATTTATGGCCCCCAAATCGAGGGCCAAAAACGCGCACAGACGCAGCTGCGTCTGATTTCCAGCGCACGATGTGGTGCTGGAATAGCGCCACATCGTGGGCTGCAAACGAAATGCAGCATATAAATATAATTTATGTTATATCTTAATCAGTCGTCATGGCGCCGGGTGCCCGAAACGCGATCCCTTATCCGATTACCCGATTTGTGCTGAACTCTGATATGTGATGTATGTGTGGGGCTGGGAGCCCGAGCGTGCGAGTATGTCTGGCGTTGGGCTGAGGCCCTGCGCTGATACGAAAACGTAATTAAGGCACCTAATCTGAGATTAGGGTGCGCTTAGTAGAGGTCTGGTCCCACCCGAAGGGTGCTGTGTATCCCTCGAAAAGCGCACCCGCTAATTAAGCACATTTTACACTAAGGACTCTCCACCGCAGCCTCTGAAATACCACACAGAAGAAATTGAAAGGACAGACGACTTAAGAGAAGGAACACACGAACAGAAAGACTTACTGTACATACAGTAGTAGAATAAGAAATATACACATACGTATAAGTAAACCCACATAATTACTAACAGAATAAAACGACACTATAAATGTCGCTAAAGACTTCAGTTTGCTTCTTTAGGTTGTATATAGTGTTTTCTGAGATTTAGCGACGTTTATATCTGTCACTAAAATTGATATATATGTCACTATAAATAAAAGACTAGTAAGTTAAGTTTTTACACTATGGTATCCTAATGTAGTATGAACTAACATATTAGCGTTAATAGTATAACTTGTAAATACATAGTTTAGAGTATAATAATAGATTGTTTGATGCTTGTTCATAATTAGTATTTTTTTTGCAAGCACTTCTTAGTAACTAGGTAAATAAAACATTCATTCATTCTTTAAATGTAAAGTTTCTTTTTGAATAAGAAGACAATTTTGGAGATAATCAAAGAGTGACCGAATTAAATTCAATAAATTGCCTCCCAAAGAACGACCTGGAACAAAACCAGTAAAAATTAGATAAATAAGCAAATGATAATAATGGTTGTAATGACTGGTACTCACCCATACTCACCACTATACGACATCCTTAATGTTATATTATACACCCTATACTACAACGACATGATCATAACAATAATTATTCACCATCATCAACCAACCATCATCATCAATAGGCCCTAAAAATGAGCAAAGCAATGTTGGCCTAGAAAATAGGTAACCTAGAATGTTGGCGAGCTGATGATGAATCCCGATAGCAAATGCTCGCCCAACTAAGATGGGAATGAAATCTTCCCAAGTCACCAGAGGAGGTTCTAAAGGATAAACAAGTATAACAACCTCCAAAGGGGTAGGGGGAGGATAAGATGGATCCTCCAAAAAGAATGGGGAAGGAATGGTGCAGAGATAAACCTCCAGGGTAATGAACTGACTAAAGAAATCATCAATCCATACCCGATACTCCATTAAGGGAAATATTGGTCTATTAAGCCCCCTGATCAGAACAAAAGTGAGTAATTCTCTAAGGCAAGGATCATCTACGGTGTCCAAGTTACGAGGTTGCAGGAATGCCATAAGATCTAGGTTGGGTTTAATCAGCTTGGTGTCCATCCCTATCACTCTTTCTAAATCCTCAATTTCATCCCTAGCATTCCTGGCACCATCACATGTATCTTCCTACTCTTCATCAGGAGCCACAATTTCGCTTTTAGATATAAGTGAATCAGAGGGTGACTTCAAAATGAATGAAGGCAGGTTGGAAGCAACAGATCTTGGTATTATCCTATCAATGTCATCCCCGGGTTTTTGTTCTTTACTCAAATCTTCCCCAAAGTCTATATGTGAATCCACATAAATCTTAGAAATTGCTTCCAAATTTTCCATCATTTCATTATGAGGAGAAATATCATCAATGGTTGTCTAAGGAAACCTAATTTGGTCAAATTTGTGACATCCTCAGGGGCTAAATCTTCAAATAAGACATAATCACCCTTAGTGTCACTCCAAATCTTGAATGTAGGTTCCTCATATAATTCATCTTTCTCCTCATCACACAATTCATCATGTACCCAAGGTCTAGAATCATTTAATATCTCACCAGATCCCCTAGGGTTCTCTATCTGAGGTAAATGGTTTACACTAGTAACATCAGACTCCTCAGATAGGTCAATTTCCTTAGGGTTAGGTTCCCTAAGGGTGGGCTTGAGTTCCATATCGTGATCAGAAGGGAGGGTAGGATTAACAACTTGACTTCGACCCACTTCATCAAATGTCACGAAAATACTATCATCTGGGTGAAGGTCTTCCAATGGTACCATCTTTCCCTACTTTTGACTCCAATATAATTCAGGTGGATATTCAACCTTATCATCATCTTCCTCGGGTTGCCACCTTTCTTCATCCAATGCATAGCTACTTTCATGTGTATCTTCCTCCCACCTAAGGTGTGGATCTCTCAAGGAAGTGTCATCTAATGGGGAGGTTTCAAAATTGATTCTCGAAAAGTAGCTATTCTCCCCAGAATTTCCCTCCAACTTAAAATGTAGCTCTCCCACGGGAGATGCATCTATTGTAGAGGGGTGTATGTCATCCTCAATGGGGTAGATTGGGTGGCTATTTTCAGCTCTTTCTTGTTGGCCTGCTTTCAAAGATTCTCCTAACAATTCAATCATTTCGTTTTGCATTTTCTGTATTTCCATCTTCAAAGAGGAGAGGTCATTTCTATCTTGAGAGAAGTCAGGCTCAGGCTTATAGTACCCAGGAGTGTCTGTCCAACCATTATAATTTTTCAGGGAGGGTGGGTTGGGTATTTCTATGGTGTGTGGGATATTGGGCAAAGCAAATCCCGCTCCTAGGTTCTGCTCAATGATTTGGGGCTTAACCAGGTCAATACTCCTATAATAGGAGTAAAATGGATCCCAATGATTGTCATTATGTCCATCAAGGGATGGACCATCTCGGCGTCTAGGACCGAAGGATGCAGAGTGGGGGTGAAGGTGTGGGCAAGATGTGAAAGGATAAAAATCAATGTGGTCCATTCTAACTCACACCTCAATCAGAATTCCCCAAGCAAAACACAATTCAAAAAGGACCTTTTAGGGCTTTCCCAATTTAGGCTTTTGATTTTAAGTCAGATTGCAGGTGACAATACAATTTGTTCAATCAATTTACGTGCCTATTGTCGACCTACGGCTCACCTAAGAAGACCTAGTTGGAGCTTAGGTGTTCTTCCCTAAATCTTAAATGGTAGAGCAACTCCAAAGATGGAAGATCGAGGGATGCAAGTAGGCCTAAGCCTTCCTTTGAAGCTATGCTTTCGCGATGCTTCTCAACTACCCCCAAAAATCCATTATAGGGTATCCCCCTCTTTGGATTTACAAAACCTTTGATCTCAAGTTCCGAACACTTCAGAATCCAACGATAGGAGGGCTCTTATCCTAGTATTTCCAAACCTAAGGAGTGTCTAAAAGCGTGCCGTGGTGCAAGTGAAATAAGTGTGCATACACAGCAAAAGATTTTGAATTTTGAATTGCACTCCAAGTTTGAAAATCAAATCCTTGGTTTTTAAAATGTCCCTCCTTTAATTATTCCTTTTTCTAGAAAATATGTGACCACTTGTTTAATTTATTCAATACATATTAGGTGGTCTTCGCATTAAGTCCAATGCAGTGCATAATCAAGAATAGGATGCAAAGTAAGAGAATCCGTACCTTGCTTCCAACAATCAATGATGTGAGAATGCATGCAATGTAGAGAAATAAATCTAGAGGCTGCTCATACAGACCTAAATGTTCGTCCTAGGGGCAGGTAGCTTCTAGCAAGTAGCTCATTTTTTTTATTATTATTTTTTTTTTTTTTAACTACTTATGCACAAACAAATCAAGGTAAACAATCCACAAAATAAACTAAAAACCTAAATCTAAAGAAAAGGGAACAGGCTCCCAAAAATTACCCAACACGGGCCTAAAACAAAATCGGGGAACAAACCCCTCAAAATATACCCTAAAACAAGGGTTTCAAACCAAATGCAATGAAAAACTTAAATCTAAAGTCTTAATTCTATTCTAATGAGATTAGCGACTAAATGTACAATGATGACCATTGCGTCCTCGTCCTTCTCCTCCTTTTCAAAGTAGCTAGACCAATTCTCCTCTGGCGACGTCAAGGGTCGCCTCTCAATATGGCTAATTCCTCACACAAAATTTCTCGCACAGAAAAGAAAATAATAAATGGTCAAATCATTGTGCAATTGACAAATAATCAAAATAAAATCAGGTGAAATTATTGCGTCTATTGCCTCCCCTGCAACGGCGCCATTTGACGAGTCAATTGTTCGCTTTAAAGTCGTTTGTAGTTTTATGTGGTGGAAAAAATCGACTAATCAATATTTAAAAAGAAATAACCACTCGCAGAAGAGCGGGTCGTATCCAAAGGGATGCAATGATGTATTTAAATTCGCATAGGTTAAAAGCGTTTATTCGTTGTTAGTTTAGACAAGAATCAAGCCAAAATTGCCTTTAGATTAAGGTTGAATCAAGAAATCATGTTGAAATAGCAATTCTTAATAACTAGAGGATATTTGTTGCAATGCAGATCCAATAAAATATCATTAAAAGATGACAATGACAGAAAATGTAATTATTAATGGCATGAGTACTGTAGCAAAATAGGGGATTTATTCCCCTTGGCCGTGTGTGAAGAGGAGTGGACGGCCAGAGGCGGGAAGTTAGGAGGAAGTTCTTTAGACTGAGGGCTTCGCAGCGGTGGTGGCGGCGAGTTGCGTGGTGGCTAGAGCTGGCTGGACGGAGCTCTGGTGAAGGTGGCTACCAATGGTGCTGCAGCTGCTGGAGGTGATGCACGTGCGCACACGAAGGCTGAGCACTGCTGCAAGTGGTGCGTGCGCACGCACTGGTGTTGTGGGCATGCTGGAGTTGAGAGCATGGAGAGTTGCTGGTGGGCACGCTCTGATGGAGGCGATGCTGCTGCAGGCGCGCGGTGCTGGTGCACTGCAGGCTGGAAGGTGTGGAGAAGAATGCGTGCCTGCTACGTGCGTGAAGAGGCGCTGTAGGGCTGGTGGCCAGTGTGAGTTTGGTGTTGCATGTGAGTGCGCGCACGCACTGGTGCCGCACTGCAGGTAGCGGCGGGGAGGCTGCAGGCGCGGGAAGGCTGTAGGCGTAAGGCGCACGCACTACAAAGTGCAGGCGGTTGGTGCTGGAGGTGTGATGCGGACGTGGAGGGAGCAGGTGAGGGCTGGTGCTTTAGGTGAGCGGGTGAGGGCAGGTGGTTGGTGGTGAAGTGGGCGAGTGTGGTTGCTGCTGGAGTGGGGGGGCCGAAGCTTCAGACGTCCGGGAAACTTCCCGGACGTCTTGACTAGCTGAGGGGTGCTTGCAATAGCTGCGACGGTGGTTGTTGGTGACCACGACGAGGGAGGTGCATGGTGAGGTGCTTACGGTAATATAGACGATCTCCGGATGGCGGTGTGGCCTGTCACACCACACGCCCACGGTGGTGGAGGGTCGTCGCTGCGGTTGAGGTCGGCGGTGTGGAATGGAAGAGATGGACTCTATGCAAAGTGTGGGTTGGGGTGGAGGCCTACTCCGCTCGGCAGCCTGTCTCCTCTTTCTGTAGCTGCCTGCACGAAGTTGAATGGAGAGGCGGGAGCAGATCCACCTTCTCCGCTGATCCATGAATGTGGCTTTTGTGCGGCAGAAGGCGTTGCAGCGGCCACCAAGCAGTTGCTGAAAAGAAGAATAAAGGATATTATTAAAATATTATGGTTACTTATATACAAACCCTCAACTTTTATGTTAAACAATGTACCTAATTAGTTAACTAATTAAATGATTGCCATTCTAAGTTAATTCTAAATGCATTTAAAATATGAATGCAATGCATGAATTATGTAATTAAATTAGAAATATGAATTAATCTATTTACATCCTAATTTATGCTAAATAAATGTTAGAATTAACCTAATGTCTAGGCACTTAAATACTTAAATAGCCCAGAAATATGGGCTAATCAGACCACACACACACACACCCATTCACGCACCCACACTTCTCTAGAGTTCTCTAGAACCCTCTAGAAGTGGCGCCAACTCTTGGTTGCCAAATTTAGCAACCAAGAGGCATTCAATTCATAGATCCACAAATTGTTGACCTAAGAGCCACTTCTATCCTCTCTTGGCCAGCCACTCTTGGGCTCTCTCTAGAGAGTTCCACACTTCTCTAGAGAGAATCCCTTAGGTCTATGAAAAGACCAAAGGGGTGGTCATTTGCACCCATCCACATTCATGGCTCCCATCCACTTCCACTTAGTCTAGCCACTACCATCTCCACCACCATCTCCACGAGCTGAGCACCACCACGAAGGACACCATGCCAGGATGCTGGATCACTCGTCCAACCTCTCTCCACGGGCCGGCCTAAGCTCCATTGGTTGCTTCTCATTCTCCTCTCTACCACTCCAAGGCCATCGGAGACCACCATCGAATGCCCACACTTCTGATAGATTAGTAGCTAGCTCTTTACATTTACTGCTCTTATTTACTACTTAGTAGTGTAGTCCTTATTCTCCCCAAATGATGCATGCAAAATCCCCCCGTCGATTCTTTTATGCGATTGTTTTCTGGTAGCTAGATTTACATTTTAAGCATTTCTGTGCAAGCTTTCCCCTACAGTTCTTGTTGCAAACACCTCTCCAAATGAATGAATGAAAGATGCATTTTTATAAATATATCTCTATGTTTTGAAATCACCATGAGCTTATTGATTGCCATTCTTTTTGCATGATTTAAGTTGCCTGTTTTCATTCATTTATCTATTTCACAACAAGCATGTCGTCTCCTGAAAATATAGAAAATCTAATGATAGATGCATTTTCTGTAAATAGTCACCATCTTACTAGAATCGTGCGCACAAAAACTCACACTTTCACCTTTGTGATCTATTTAACACACGTGCACATAATCAGGGTTCATAATAGAAGTGGTGAAATTTTAATCAGAAGACTGGAAACCAGCGTGCGATTTTAAACAAAGTAGAGCGGTAAAAGATTGAATTCAAAAGTAAAACAAACGCTTCCCAGAGACGAACAACTAGGTCTCAAGTCTCGTTATCTTTTATTAAATATCTTTGTTTGATTGTATTGCGCACTATACTACAACGTTTTCCTATCAAAACGGGTGATATGCTACCAGCAAATGACATCGTTGCTTGGGAGGCAAAGTCATTTTCTTTGATTTTGATCTTTTAAACAATCATTGACAAAAATCTCTACATTGTTTTGGATGTGTAGGACAACCGGAAAAAAAAAAGGGATCTGCACACACAATGAGCGCAGCAAAGAAAAAAATTAGGTGCACATCATCTCTTTAGATTAGGTTTCCTTTTGAACCCTAGGAGTAGATTTACTTTATGCAAGTTCTTCTGAAATAAAAAGGAGAAAAAAATATTTATTCATTTTCGTTAAAAAGAAAAAATAAAAAAATCTAGATTAGGTTTCCTTTTGAATCCTAAGGTAATTGAAAAAATAAAAAGAAAGAAAAAAAATATACTTGTCAAAATCCCTTAAAAAAAAAATCCACTTGAAAAAAAAAATTTGCAAAAGTTTTCGAAGAAGAAAAAACATTTTTTGTGGAAGGCTTGGATTTCAAACCCAAACCCCCTTTAAAAGTCTTTCCACCATCTTCTAATTTTCAGCAAGATTTCAAGTCTGATTTAAAAATTCGATTGCTGAAAAATTAGTGAGCAAAAAATTCAGAAATTCAGGCCATACCTTCACTTTCAAACCATCTTTTAAACGGAATCATTCATTTTAGAAAATTTGAAGTATAAATTTTTTAAAAATTCATGAAATGCAAGGGGGTTAGACTAACCCAGATTCAAGATTTTTCAAATTTCAAAAGGCAATTATGAGCAATCCACGAATTTTTTGGACTAAAAGTGGTGGGGTTTGAAAGCTGATTTCATTGGCTTTATTTTCTATATTTTTTCTGAATTTTTGAAAGTCATTTGTTAATGTTTCAAAGTGAAAAATCGACTAGGGGACAAAATTCTAGATCTGATCCCTGACAATCAAAATCCCCAAAAATTCGGTTGAAATAGTGAAAATTTCAAAAAAATATTCTATGGAAAGGTAGTTGAAAAAGAAGTCCAGTCGCCAAATTTCAAGTTAATTGGATTGCAATTGTTGTCAGAGAATGAATTTTACTTTTGTCATCTACCGAAACAAAACAAAACCCTAGAAGTGCATGAACCTTAGGGTAAATCTTTAGGGTTACAACTTAGAGACCACACTTGGGCTAACGTAGACTTAATCAAGTCTAGCACTTAGCTGATGAGCTTGGTCACCTTATGGGCCACTCACCAAGAGAAAACCCCAACTAAAGAAAATGGGCTAAAATAAATTTTAAAATACGAAATAAAATCCAAATTCATTGTCATACTACTGGTGTTTTCAACCCCTTGGCTGGGTTAGCCAAGAGGCGGGAACCGCTTTTAGTCGATTGTAAGATGAATTTCTTTTGGAATTAAAACCTAAAATGAAAAATCCGGTCATCTGATCCATAAGGACCACTTGATTGACAGGGCCTTAGCCTTGTCTGACTTGGCTACACCAACCTAGGGGTTGGGTGGTGTATGTGAGGAAGGAGGTCACTTAGACCTCACTTGGTTGGACCTTGGGAGCCACTCCCAAGGAGGCGAGTCACCTCGTTAGAATTATCTTCTCCCCCCAGTTGTTCTACTCCTGTAACCACCTTGGCTAATCCTGGACCTGGACCTAGACCGGGTTAGGATATTGAGAATCTGGACCTGATGGCTCATCTGGAAGCCCGGGTAGTCGAATCCAAGGGGTGGCATTAGCAGAGCATGGATCGCATCTTGACGGCACTTGATAGGATCAGCACTCGCAGCGATGAGAATAACTGCGGGATTTTTACGACCCAGCCACACAAATCGTCGCACCACTAGTCAGAATTCCCACAGGCGGAGATGCGTTTGAGCTCAAGCCCAATGTGATTGGGTTTATTAGCACTGATTTCTATGGGAACTCAAGCGAAGATCCATCCCAGCACCTTGAGGACCTGAGTCGACTCGCTGAAAAGATTCGACCCAGGAATATCGATCTCGGGATTGTTCTAATGAAGCTTTTCTTTTTCTCTCTGAGGGATGAAGCTTCATATTGGTTCAAGACCATAGGGAAGCCAATTGGAACCTGGCCAAAATTACAATGTGAATTCCTGCAAAAGTTCTTCCCAATCAGTCGAACAAACGCAATGCGGCGTGCAATCATGACTTTCTCCTAAGGAGTTGGGGAGAAGTTACATGAAGCTTGGGACAAATTTCACGACCTTCTCTAGAAATGCCTGCACCATGGTTTACCCAAATGGCACCTGGCTCAGATCTTTTACCATGGGCTGGATGACACACATCGGTATCTGGCCGATGCATCTAGTGGCGAGAATTTCCTCGCAAAAGATGAGAACAACGCATTTGAGCTGTTCGAATCTTTGGCGGAGAACTCGATGAATTCCGCATCCATGAACCAGTTCCAATGGCTTCGTCAGCAGTGGGTTGGTGTCCACGAGGCCCACACCGAGTCTATTCGAGTCGACATGGATATCATCGTCAAGCAACTGGATAGAATAAATCTAATCAAGAAAAAGATTGACCAGATTAGTCAGGGTCAATCTGACTTGAGCTCTGCCACCTCAAGACCCTCCTATGCACCCCGAGCCCCTCCTGCTCGAGTTAATCTACTCACTTGGGATGCATCTTCTCCGTATTTACGAGATCCTACATATCAGGATCCCGTAAATAATCCAGAGCTAGCACCCTACGACCAAGGTTACGCACCACCCGTAGATTATAATGCGTATCCCCTTGATGGATATACGTCTCAGACATCTTCGGCCTATGAGGACGTCAGTGCTTTCCAAGGATACGGGGTAATAACCCGTATTCAGAGACATATAACCCTAGTTGGTGCCAGCATCCGAACTTCTCCTAGTCTGGTAATTCACTGAGACCACATCAAGATCCACACTACCAGACCAAGCAATACGGGAATGAGAAAAACATGTACCCTAGGCAGCAGCCATTCCTGCCGCATCAGCAGCAACCCCACTCTTTGTATCAGCCGCTACACCAAGCTGCCAGTCACCCTTCAAAGCGGGTTGACCCTTTGGAGGCACTGAAAGAGGATCTATAAGAATCAATGAGGAAATCTACACAAGATAGCTTGCAGATTATGAAGGCAATGGCTGACCAGATAAAGACTATATACAACACACAGAACCAGCTATTACAGGAGCATAGGACTCAGGGAGCCTTGCCCTCCCAACCCATCCTGAATCCTTGATATGTGCAAAACCAAGGCACCCCGCCTAGGTTTCAGGCATCGTAGGGACAGGCACACGTCATACTACAGGCACCTCCTGCACCACCCAGTTATGCGCAAGGCCAACCGCCTTTGCAAAACCCCGCATATTCTACCCCCGCCACCACCTCATGGACAGCAAGCTGATGCACATGCTATCTCTCTGAGGAGCAGAAGGAAGACATTCGACCCACCACTTAGGCAGGTGGGTCTTGATTTTTCCCACCCATCGCCGCGAGTGGGTTCGACTCCTTCCTCATCTCAAGAGTCACCTGCGGTAGATAAGGGTAAGAGTCCACTCATCCCTGAGATTCCTATCCCTTTTCCTGAGGCTCTGACACGAAATGCAGTACGGAAAAAGGACACGTGGAATTTTGAGAACCTGAAAACAATGTTCAAGGAAGTACATATTCAGGTCCCCCTCCTAGAGGCAATCTATCACATTCCCGCTGTCGTTAGGTTCTTCAAGGACTATTGTACCCCGAAGCAACAATTGAGAATTGGACGATAGGCGGTACTGTCGAAAGAGGCTAGCGTCGTGATTCTAGCCAACTTGCCATCGAAAAAGAAAGACCCTGGTACCCTACTCATATCCTGCTTCTTGGAGGATTCTCCATTTGATCGGGCCGTTCTTGATCTGGGTTCGTCCATCTACCTAACTCTCACTACCGTATTTGATCGATTTTGATTTGGGGAGTTGAAGCCCACCTCGATCATGATTCAGCTGGTAGAAAAATCAGTCAAAACACCGAGGGAGGTGGTTGAGAACGTGATCGTGAAAGTCCGCGGGTTCTGCCTTCTCGTAGACTTTTTCGTTCTCGATATGGAAGTTCCTCCTAATCTCTGAGATGCACCAATTATTTTGGGTCGCCCATTTCTAGCGATTGCCCGAGCGAACATTGATTGTGCATTCGAGTGTATGGAGATAGCCTTAGGCAATGAGCGACTTCGACTGGACATATTCAGGGCAGCAAAGAACTTCGACTATGATTGAATAGAGGAGGATGGTGAAATCGAAGATGCGGCATACTGTGGTAACATTGGGCTCCTTTTTGATGGCACAATGTCTCATTCGTCTACACTATCTGGGTTCTTGGACCTCGATCCACACAAGACTGAGACCACTACACTACACATATCTCCCTGAGGATCTGACTGTTTAGGGTGTGCTTCTGACCACAGCACCCCTGAATCCAGCTATCCTGATCCACACATTACTGAATCATCCCTGTTGTTGCAGGAAGACGCGACTATAGCTAACGGGTTTCCCGTTAACGTAGTCACAACCGATTATTTCATAGGGAGCGACTTAGCGTAAATTCATGTGCAAATGGATCAGCAGATTCCCACCCTCGATTCTACTCCTCCCACTCTCATTTCTGACTCTGACCTACTCGTGATTGAATTGAATCCCTTACCTGGCCTACTTAAGTATGTGTTCTTGGGTGAAAGTGAGACATACCCAGCCATTATCAATGCCCACTTAACCCAAGAATAGGAGAACCAATTGATTTCTGCACTGTAAGACCATAGGGCTGCTATCGGGTGGAGTAATGTTGATCTCTGCGGTATTTGCCCCTCGTATTGCACTCATCACATTTACATGGATGAGGGGGTGAAACCTTCAAGACAACCTCAAAGATGGCTTAACCCGAATATGCTCGAGTTTGGTAAGAAGGAGATCATCAAATGGCTGGATGCAGGTATTGTATACCCAATCTCAAACAACCAATGGGTGAGTCCGATCTAGATAGTGCCCAAGAAAGCAGGACTCACCGTCGTAAAACTTAATAAGGGCGAATCCATCCTGACTCGCACTGCCACATCTTAGCAGGTCAGCATCGACTACAGGAAACTAAACATAGCTACCCAAAAGGATCACTTTCCTTTGCCGTTCATTGATCAGATCTTGGAACGGTTAGCTTGACGTAGTTTCTTTTGCTTTTTGGATGGATACTCCAGGTATAATCAAGTAGCGATTAGCACAGAAGATCAAGGCAAGACCACATTCACATGCCCCTTTGGAACATTCACTTTCAAGCAGATGCCCTTTGGCCTCTACAATGCACCAGCGAAATTTTAGCATTGTATGACGGCCATCTTCTCTGACATGATTGGGGACTATGTGGAGGTATTTGGTCGTGCGTGCTTCGCGTGTTAGAAACAGGGATTACAAGTAACCTATCGTCATAGTTGCAAAACACGTCAATCAAATAAAATTTATACCAAAACTCCAAGGGAGTTCCGGGTTGAACATAGGGAGGCGACGTTTACTTTATTGAAAATCGCACTTCATTTCATTTCTTTTTGGTATTTTAAGGTTTTGATTTTTTTTGTATTTTTGTAATAAAAGAAATCAAGCAAACGTATCACAAGATAGAGATCTGGAACAAATCTGATATATATTAATTCTAATGTCAATTACAAGAAACTATGAAAGCATATAAAAAGAGGGAGGTGAGAGGAAATCTCCCGAATCGGCTGTTCGGTGAGACAACGGTGCTTGGCGGAAGCTCAGATGAAGGAGGTGAGGAGCGGGACGATGGAGGTGAGATGTTGGAGGACGTCGAGTTGAGGAAAGCTTCGGCGTAGCTCCGGAATGGAGGTGAGAAGACGGAGTTGATCTACTACCGGAATGGAGGTGAGAGGACGGCTCCAAGGTGACCTATGAAGGGTGATGGGAAGTTGCAGGAGTATTTGGTGGGGCAGAGTTTCGCTACACTAATAGGCACCTTGGGAGCTTGAGAACAAGCTCTAATGGAGCGTTGGTAGGCTTGCTAGAGCTTGGGAGTAGGTGGGAGTAGAGTAGGTTGAGATGGCCTGGAAGGGAGGGGGTGAAGGCCCTTTTATAGTGGTGGAGAAGAGGCTAAAAATGGATAAAGGACCTCTAGCAACCTCCAGACCAGCGCTGGAAACGTTGCTGTGGACAGCTCACCTCCACCCACGCCCATAGCTGGCTCTGCTCGCTTGCAATGAAA
Organism: Thalassia testudinum; assembly: GCA_037157565.1. Classification (NCBI taxonomy): domain Eukaryota; kingdom Viridiplantae; phylum Streptophyta; class Magnoliopsida; order Alismatales; family Hydrocharitaceae; genus Thalassia; species Thalassia testudinum. Next base: position 57,091,613 of record JAZHRO010000067.1, read on the forward strand.
CAGCAACGGCTGTAAGCGTCGCTGTAGGTCAGTCCAGCTGTCGCTGAAAGCTGGCGCCAACTGCCCCTTGCGCCCACGCTGCCTGCCCCGCTCTTCACGCGCACTGACCGCGTGCCCAACTGTGTGCGCGTGTGCTGTGCGCTGGCATGCGCGCTTGCAATACGCTGGCCCGCGCGTGCGTGCGCACGCTGCCACTGCAGCTGCTGCTGCGCTGAGCTCCAAGTGCCCGCCCAATTACAAACTAGAGGGGCTGCGAGGAATCGAACCCGCACCCCTCCTTTGCAAACCGCTACGTCAACTTCTGCGCCATGTCGCCCTTTGTGTCGCGGGGAAGAAATTGGTGCAGATGCTTCCCAGCCATTGGATCTTGATCCAACGGCTAGGATTAATGATGTAGATGATGAGGGAGAGTGGGCGGTGGCTGCTGGCCAGGTTTGGGTGGCCTGGATGGTGCCACGTGGTGTCATCTGGGCCATCCATCTTCTTCTTCTTCCAGAGGGTGCCACGGTGCTCAGATCGAGATGATTTTTGCGATGCCGGACTGCGATTGTCGCTCCGGATCCATCCGTACGGTCGGATTTTCCATCCAAAAACCATATGGATGTCGCATTGTCCCTTGGCCGTTGATCTTCCTCGGGCTTAGTGTGATGCTACCAAACTCCGATCTGCACGATTTCAGAGGCGTTAATCTCCGATCGTCGTCCCGATCAGATCTGTATGGTCTGATCGTCCATCCGAGGCCGTGAGGTAAATCCTCTCTTCTCATGACCATAAAAAGGACCTAATTAACCAAAAATATAAACTACTCCAAATGCAAAATGATGCATGCTATGCGATATTTATATCATGATATGTAGTGCTAAGCCTAGGAACTATCACAAATAAGCATTTTATGATGAATTTATACATGTTTATCATACCCCCATGCTTATCTTTTGCTAATCCCTAGCAAAATTAAACTACATGCTATGTATAAAATCAAAATTAGGATTAGATCGCTTAGGCCTAAGTCGTTTACTAACAATAGAAAATTTCAACTAAGGTTCTAAACTACGAAGACTAAACAGTTCCCGGGTGTCTGCCAGAATGCAGACCGCCCAAGTTCTCACCTTATTTAAGAAGGGAAGAAATATATATTTTTTTATTTTTCTTCTTTTCTAATTTTTTTTGTACTTTTGGAGTTTGAGAGTTACGGGATAACTTTTTACGGCTACCCGACCCGCCCAAGACTCGAAAAGGATTCTAAGTACTAAGCATCTTTGTGAAAAAGTGATAGACTCACAAAATGGCTATTATGATGGACTTCGGGTTTCTACGACCCTAGGTGACCTTGCCTAAAGGTTTATCTTTACGATCGGTAGCTTTCTCCCTACTTTTATTTATGGGGTCAACACAGGGGTGAATCCAGTGTATGTCTCCCCGGTTTATTCTACTTCCCCGCTTCTTCCCTATGTGTTTTGGGAATTATTGTGCATTTATTTTTTTTGTGAGCTAGTTTCTGGACAACCGACCGATGAGCTGTTACCACCGACAACTTGCTAGCCATACTCGTGTAGTGAAGTGTGGTATTTGTATTTTTTTTTTCTCCTTTTCTTTTTCTCCTCTTTTTTTTTCTTTTCTTTTTGAGTGTTTCTCTTTTTTCTTTTTAGTAAGTAAGTGGCTTCCCTGATCTACGATTTACCTAAAGGCAGTACAACGAAAATGGTCTTGTGGCTGGGCTCTGGACAACAGACCGATGAGTTGTTACCACCGGCAACTTGCCAGCCATACCACCCAAGTCGGTCCATTAGCTACCCAATTTCCGTAAAAATCGCCGGAAAGTGAGTCAGTGCAAAATAGTATGAGTAGATGCTTAGGCTTAAAGTCCCCCCAAATCAGAGGGCGGGTTGATAAGTCGCATACTTATCATCCCAAATTATTTATCAAAATAAAATAAATTTTAATTGGTGAGGACTCGAGACTAAATCCACATTCGAGTGGGCACCCAAGCTAATTAAGCCTGAAGACCTGAAGAGTTTAAGTGCTCAGGTCATATCGTATCATTTCCTAAAGTTAATAACTTCCAAATGCCTAAGTTTTCTTTTCCTAATTTCTTTCTTTTTTTTTTAATTTTCAATTTTTTTTATTTTATAAGAAACTAAAAGAAATTCTACGGAGTTAACATAATGATTTCAATAATTGATCATCCAGCCCCCCATGCCTAAATGATGCAATGTCCTCATTGTAAAAGTAAAGACTTGAAAAGGGCAAAGTAAATAGAACATCACCTGAGTGTCATGAAAATCTGGTTAGCTCCGTAGAGAGAAGGGTGTATACACACGTGCTAAGTTTAATACCTTCAGCTAGGCATAACATACACACAAAGAAGAGATTGAGAATTCACAAGTGCAGTTTAGAATCAAAATCAAAATAGTGATCCTGAAACCTGCCAGCAAAAGATGTCCACAGATGTGGACGAGATTATGGTGTAGACCCATGCCCCAGGGTCGAGTGGTTCTCAAGTTCTCGATGAAAATCACCCAGAACCGAAGGTTGTTAAGCAGGGCTAGGCCTGCAGTTTTGGGGTGTGCAACCCAAGACCAAAGTGTCGGACAACGGGTAAAGATGGCTCAATAGGTGCGGTTGTCCACTTAACATCTAGCTCAGAAAAATAATCAGTTATTTCGAGCTTGGGTTGCATGTGAAAGATATCGTAAGGGTCCTGGTAGAAAGTAGGTGGTTTTAAGTCAATAGGTACCCTTAGATCTAAAATCAAACTTCCCTCAGAATTAGCCTCCCAAATCATTATTTCAACAATTCTATCCTCCAACATCAAGGGCTTAGGCTTCGGGACCTCTAGCATATTATTCACCCCATATGATTCTCCCAAGTCCAGAAATCGTGGCTGAATCAAGATTGACTTGGGCACAAAGATCTCAGAAGTCATCTCTTCAGGTAGCAGATGAGGACTGGGGTCACTGATTGAATCATCAAGATTCGGATCCTCCAAGCTAACCCTAACTAAATCCAAATCTTAAATAATTTGGCTATCAACTGGTTTGTCAGATTCCTCAAGCCCATTTGTCTCACTAAAATCCTCTTCCTTAAGTTCAAGTGAGACTTCGCCAAAAGATTCTTCACCCTCAGAGTCAAAGAATTGATGATCCTCATTTATATATGTCTCAAAATCATATGTCATTTCATGGTCCGTGAAGACATATTTTTCCTCGCTCCCTAGCTTGGGGATCTCTGGTGAATCAATCGGTTCATCCTAGAATGGTTGCTCTTGCCCATCCTGGTCATCCCCAATCTCAGAAAATGTATCCCCCCCGACAAGTGCCTGAGCGGGTTCAAACATTGGCTCTCCTAAAGGGGGTTCATCTTGAGAATCATCCCAAGATTTGACTAGTGCAACCACAAATTTCATCCTCAACCTCGACAATTTCCCAAGAAGGAACTCACCCAAGTACCTATCCCTAACACTTTGGAGCAAATCCAATAGAGAACTATTAAGTTCATCAATCATTTTGATCATAGGCTCCAGTGCTTCAGTGCATGGTGTTGGCTGAGCTTCTGAAGATTGTATAGTGTTCCTCAAATTAACCAACACCTTATCCTAGATCTGGTTCACCTGAACCGACTGGTTCGGTTCAGGTTTGGGTGGGTTCAGATTAAATCGAGGTTCTCGGGTTCCTCCCTGGTAGTAGGTCGTCATGGATTGTTCAAAGAAGGGTGATGACCAATTTTCAATGGAATACTGGGGAGGGTAGGTGTTATAATCATTATATCCTTCCTGATTGTAGATCTGGTTGGTTTGGTCATCAAAGGATTGAGATCCATAATCATTATAGCTCTAGGAAGGATAATAATCACAGTCTTGTTGTCCATGGTTAGGCCCTGGGCACTGAGATTCGGATTCATATCCCCAATCAAAGTCATCCTGGCTAGTGGATGGATAATTATAAGTCAAGTTGGGATAGTAATCATCTTGGGGATAAGTGGTAGTAGGAGGATAGGGTGTGAAATGTGTGTAGGATGTGGAAGTGTACATGGTGAAGTAAGGAGGGAAATCATAAGAGAAAGGAGCCCTGCAATACAAAAATACAAGCCTGTCCTTAGTTTGGGTAGCCTAAAGGTCTACAGACTCTCCGAATCCATCCAAAGATTATAGATGATTTACTTTACTTATGTCCAGGCAATCCAGCCAGTTAGAAGGAGGGACTGGGGTGAAGGTTCTTCCTTTGGCTTGCACCTCCGATTCCTAGTGTACCCCCCAGCCGCGGTCGTTTGATGCTACTCCCCTAGCTAGACATCAGATTGACTAGTATAAGTAGGTTAATCGTGAACAATCTCAATCTGGATCCCGACGAGCGAACCAGTCCTTATGGCCAACGTCTAATCAATTTTAGTTAGGCTTGGGAAAATTGTGCTTCAGGAATGTGATGGGCCCTTTAGATGGGTTGTGCCCTTAACGATCAATTAAAATGTGTGCGTGTGCACAACCAGGGTTTGCAAACAAGGTTATTTAATGATGTGTCTTTTAGAGTTCAACCTTGTTTAGTAGCTTTTAGGGTTTAATCTTAGATATATTCAATCAAGTTTAGGAAAACACTCCAAGTTTTGCAAGCACTAGTGATGATATATTCCTTTAGAAATCAAAAAAAAAAGAAAAAAGTGGAGTGCCTAGTTCAGCCCTAAGAATCAACCCTAAGTGGCAAGCTACTTGATGAATTGCTTTTATCTTAAGTGGTGCGGCCCAAACAGTTCAATCAATTAGCCTATTGCACCACTTAGTTAAGGCACACAGAAATTTGGTTAACCTAATATGATTTCTACTCTTTTATGTGTTGAATTCGTGTACCGGGTCCACAGGTCGGAAACTCGGTTGAGTAGATGAAAAATCAAGTCCGATTATGTGCCTCAAATGTGGGTGTATAGAGTGTGTAAATTGATTTGTCCCACAGAAATATCTTTTTGTCTTTTTTTTATAAGATGTGGGTAAGATGGGTGAAAGTGGAAAACAAGACAAACAATTCTATCCTAGGGTTTATGCAAACACCTAAGTAGATTAGGTCATGGTTATGATTGTGGCGAAATGAACTAGTGGGGGGCGGAAGTGGGGGACACTTACAGAGTACTCTACCCGCACTTTACTCCGATCTACCACACTTGGATTTCCATGCTAGGGTACCTGCATGACAGTAGATCAAAGACAAGTAGGGTTAGTGCTATGTAAATGCAAAGAAATGCAATAAACAATAAAGTAAATTTCGTTGCCTCCCGGCAACGGCGCCAAAATGGTCGTGCGTGCTTCGCGTGTTAGAAATAGTGATTACAAGTAACCTATTGTCGTAGTTGCAAAACACGTCGATCAAATAAAATTTATACCGAAACTCCAAGGGAGTCCGAGGTCGAACACAGGGAGGCAACGTTTACTTTATTGAAAATCGCGCTTCATTTCATTTCTTTTTGGTATTTTAAGGTTTTGATATTTTTTTGTATTTTTGTAATAAAAGAAATCAAGCAAACATATCACAAGATAGAGATCTGGAACAAATCTCATATATATTACTTTTAATGTCAATTACAAGAAACTATGACAGCATATAAAAGAGGGTGGTGAGAGGAAATCTCCCGAATCGGCTGTTTGGCGAGACGACGGTGCCTGGCGGAAGCTCAGATGAAGGAGGTGAGGAGCGGGACGATGGAGGAGAGATGTTGGAGGACGTCGAGCTTAGGAAAGCTTCGGCGTAGCTCCGGAATGGAGGTGAGAAGACGGAGTTAATCTGCTACCAGAATGGAGGTGAGAGGACAACACCAAGGTGAGCTATGAAGGGAGATGGGAAGTTAGAGGAGTATTTGGTGGGGCAGAGTTTCGCTACACTAATAGGCACCTTGGGAGCTTGAGAACAAGCTCTAATGGAGCGTTGGTAGGCTTGCTAGAGCTTGGGAGTAGGTGGGAGTAGAGTAGGTAGAGATGGCTTGGAAGGGAGGGGGTGAAGGCCCTTTTATAGTGGTGGAGAAGAGGCTAAAAACAGATAAAGGACCTCTAGCGACCTCCAGACCGTCGTTGGAAATGTTGCCGTAGACAGCTCACCTCCACCCTCGCCCATAGCTGGCTCTGCTCGCTTGCAATGAAACAGCGACGGCTATAAGCGCCACTGTAGGTCAGTCCAGCTGTCGCTGAAAGTTGGCACCAACCGCCCCATACGCCAGCGCCACCGACCTCGCTCTTCATGCGCGCTGACCGCGTGCCCAACTGTGTGCGCGTGTGCTGTGCATTGGCATGCGCGCTTGCAATGCGCTGGCCCGCACGTGCGCGCGCACGCTGCCACTGCCGCTGCCGCTGTGCTAATCTCCAAGTGCCCGCCCAATTACAAATTGGAGGGGATGCGGGGAATCGACCCTGCGCCCCTCCTTTGCAAACCACTGCGTCAACCAATGCACCACGTCGCCCTTTGTGTCGCAAGGAAGAAATTGGTGTAGACGCTTCCCAGCCGTTGGATCTTTATCCAACGGCTAGGATTAACGGTGTAGATGATGAGGGAGAGTGGGCGATGGTTGCTGGTCGAGTTTGGGTGGCCCAGATGGCACCATGAGGGAGAGTGGGCGGTGGCTGCTGGCCAGGTTTGGGTGGCCTGGATGGCACCACGTGGCACCATCTGGGCCGTCCATCTTCTTCTTCTTTCAGAGGGTGCCACGGTGCTCTGATTGGGATGATTTTTGCGATGCCGGACTGCGATCGTCGCTCCGGATCCATCCGTACAGTTGGATTTTCCATCCAAAACCCGTATGGATGTCGCATTGCCCCTTGGCCGTTGATCTTCCTCAGGCTTAATGTGATGCTACCGGATTCCGATCTGCACGATTTCAGAGGCGTTAATCTCCGATCGTCGTCCCGAGCAGATCTGTATGGTCTGATCGTCCATTCGAGGCCCTGAGATAAATCCGCTCTTCTCCTAACCATAAAAAGGACCTAATTAACCAAAAATATAAACAACTACTCTAAATGCAAAATGATGCATGGTATGCGATATTTATATCATGATATGCAGTGCTAAGCCTAGGAACTATCACAAATAAGCATTTTACGATGAATTTATAAATGTTTATCAGTATTCATGGATGACTTCTTCGTTTTCAGAGATGATTTCACATCTTGTCTTGATAACCTCCTCAAGATCCTGAGACGGTGTATTGAGGTAAACCTAGTACTATCTTGGTTGAAAAGTCATTTCATGGTGAGGGATGGCATACTACTAGGACACAAGATCTCCAAAAATGGACTCGAGGTCAATCGAGCTAAATCTGAGATTATTTCCCACTTACCGCCACCTAGCTCGGTCAAGCAAATCAGATCATTCTTGGGTCACGACGGCTTCTATCAGAGATTTTTATGCGATTTCTCAAAAATTGCACGGCCATTGACGAATCTCCTGGTTGCCGATGCCCCATTTGAATTTGATACCTCATGTCTCAATGCCTTCGAGTCTTTACGAAGTGTTGTCTCCGACTCCCCGATTCTCCAACCACCCGACTGGTCGCTTGATTTCGATATGATGTGCGACGCTTCTGATTTTGCTGTCGGTGCTATTTTTGGCCAGCGTCGGGAGAAACAACCCTTCGTCATATACTATGCTAGTAAGACACCGAATGAGGCTCAGCGCAATTATACTATCATCGAAAAAGAATTGCTAGCAGTAGTATTCAGGTTGGAGAAATTCAGATCGTACTTATTAGGGTCCAAGGTCATCATTTTCACTGACCAGTCTGCCCTCCGGCATTTGTTGGCAAAGAAGGATGCCAGACCACGACTCATTAGATGGATCCTTCTATTGTAGGAATTCAATATTGAAATCCGTGACAAAGTTGGAAAGCTGAATGTTGTGGTGGATCACCTATCCAGATTGGACCCAGATCACATTCCTTATTCCCTGCCAATCCACAAGCAATTTCCGGATGAATCTCTTTTGGCTGTTTATTCTGTTGGGTTCCCCTGGTACGCGGATATCGCAAACTATCTTGCCACAGGCAAGATTCTCACGAATTTATCCAAGGATCGAAAACTCAAATTCAATGCAGAAGCCAAATACTACCTCTGGGATGACCCACTACTCTTCTGCATTGGAGCGGACCAAATTATTCGAAGATGCATCCCAGATTCTGAGATCCCTAGTGTGTTATCTTTTTGCCACAATGATGCTTGTGGTGGTCATTTCTCGGGATGGAAAATCGCTACAAAAATTTTGTATTCGGGATTTTTCTGGCCAACTATTTTCAAAGATACACACGAATACACCCAACACTACAAACGATGCCAGTCGGTCGGTTCTATGACCAGGAGAGACATGATGCCACTCCAGCCCATCATGGTTGTAGAAGTGTTTGACGTCTGGGGCATCAATTTTATGTGCCCTTTTCTGAACTCGCATGGCTTTACTAGCCGTTGACTATGTCTCGAAGTGGGTTGAGGCCATCCCAGCGAGATAGGCAGACCATAAGACCATCATTTCTTTCGTACGGCAGTACATCTTTGCGAGATTCAGAATACCCCGTGCTCTGATTAGAGATGGAGGAAGCCACTTCATCCATGCCCATTTCAGGTCATTACTAAAGAAATACGGGGTACATCATTGTATAGCCACCCTGTATCACTTGCAGACTAATAGGCAGGCTGAAGTGTCTAATCGACAAATCAAGCTGATTCTTGAAAAGATGGTTAGACCATACAGGAAGGGTTGGCCTGACAAATTAGTTGATGCACTCTTGGCATATCGGATCGCATACAAGGCCCCACTCAGAATGTCACCATATCGCATGGTATATGGCAAGGCCTGTAACCTTCCTGTAGAGCTAGAACACCGCACCTTTTAGGCGGTGCGAAAATGCAACCTTGACCTCTATGCAGGAGGTCAAGAACGGAAACTCCAGCTTAGTGAATTAGAAGATATCTGGTGGGAGGCCTATCAGAAAGCATTGGTATACAAGGACAAGACCAAGGCCTTTCATGACCGCCACATCTAGAGGAAAGCATTCATGCCCAACCAGCGAGTCTGGTTATTTGATTCACTACTAAAATTGTTCGCAGGGAAGCTCAAGTCCAATTGGACTGGCCCGTATATTGTGATTCATCCATATCCTAATGGGGCAGTCTAGATCAAGGACCCAAAATCTGGGCATATATCCACGGTAAATGGCCAGCGCCTCAAGCCATTTTTGGCATAGGAACCTCCTCCACCTGACGAGATTGTTCATCTTATTGAGGATGTGTGACTGAATTCTCGCCCAGCTGGAGCCGTTAAACTCGGCACATATAAATAGCATATATCCCACATTCCACCATCATTTATACATAACCATTTTTATATACAGCATATTTTTCTTTTAGCATATTTTCTTTCTGTATATTGCATGCTGACAGGTTGGCCGGTGCTGAATGATTTCAGGAGCAATTACAGGTGATTTTCACCCATTCTCTCCTTGTTGTATTTATTTTCTTTTATATTCATGCATGGGGACATGCAAGAACTTAGGCAAGGGGGGTACATACAACAAAACTAAAAATTTCTATGCCAACATCTAGGAAACCTTAGAGCTGCATGTAAAATGTACTTTAGGACCCTAAATAAAAGAACAACCGACTCCACCTCCAATGCTCGCATTGGAGCTAGAAATCATCTGCAACAGCCACTTCCGACTCACCCGCTCAACACTTGTTCTAAATTCAGGGTCAAGCTGAATGTAACCCGAAATGGAAAATTTATGAAGTACAAATTATATGAGGTTACTTATTTATAGCATATATACATATTGCATTCATAAATGAGATTATGTTATTAAGAGAATGTATTGGGATTTTATCCTCTAGTTGATTCCTGTAATCTGGAATCCAATACAACTTTTCACACACACGTAGAATTTGCAATGGATTCACGGTGAAGGCTGATAAACGTCTTTAGTCTATTGAGAAGTAGTGCTTCATTTCCTGAACCCCTGGACAGTGTTTTGGGAGTCAGGTAGATTTTCCTCCGAAAATCCACCAAATAGTGTGAGATGAGAGTAGAGTGTACTGGTGCTCTAAGATTAGTACAAGGAATCTGGAGTCCTAGATAATTAAGTGATGATACTCTGAGATTAGACATAGTTTTCGCCCTCGGTTCCCACATATACATTTTGTGTGAAATTTTGAGAGCCACCAAATAAGCAAATACACGGAGAGTGAGTTTTGAAAAAACTAGGGCTAAGGTGTTTGGTTACGACCATTCTTTACGGAATCCTCGACTAAAGGAGGGTATTGATGTCAAGGTCAGAAAGACACCGTCCTATTCGTCTCTCCCAGTGCCGTGAGTAGGCACTTCCACCAAATAAGCCACCCAATGTCTCTTGAGTACCACAAATCCCTAATAATGCCTCTTCAATAAAGTTCATGGATGTGTGCTAGTTGTGTTATGTTGAAAAAGAAAAAAGAAAAAAAAAGAATGAAAAAAAAGAAAAAGAAGAAAAAATAAAGAAGAAAAAAGAGTGAATATTTATTCCAGTTGCATTGAGTCAATACCACCAAATATGACCTTAACCCACCTTTCTTGTGTTTCTGACCGTCCCAATACTAGCTGAGGAATTCTGACTTTGTGTTAGGGTTATGGAAACTCAATTAAAGTGTTAATGCCAAGTGAGACCACCAAATACAGATCATGTGTGTGAATCTGTTGAAGATGTGAGCTCTAAGAAAAAGAAAAGAAAAAAAAAGTGTAAGAGAGATGAATACAAAGGAATCAAAAGAGATAGTTTTTCTCATCTTTCTCTGAGTTGAGTCACTTAATAATCTGGGAATCTAGATTCTGTAGCACTAGTCTCTATATAGCACCAAGTGAGAGTGAGCCACCAAATATATAATCTTTCCCCTCAAAGATCCTCTACCTAAACCTAAAGCCGGGGTAAAATTCATAGAATATCGTGAATACCCCAAGGGAAGAAGTCTGCCTATCCTACTAGAATTTTACTAGGGGTCAAGTATAGGCTTTAGAGGTGTATCAGTTTTTCACTCGATTCCGTTGCGAAAGCTACATAGCTGCACTTTCACGATTGTCTGGATTTCTAGGGCATAGGATTGAAACAAAAAGGAGAAAAATCTCTAGGCATACACTTGATAAAATAATCAATCCCTTAGGAACCCTTCTATGAATAATTTAGTCTTGCATTTGCAAGGGACTAGCAAGATTTAGACATGGGGGTATGATTGCACAGCAATCATAGGTCTTAATTGACTTAGATTAGGCTAGGACTTAGCATAAATTAGGGAAATTCATGCATGCACAAGCATTATCTGCATCTTCATTTCTTTACTTTAGCTATGTATAATGTGCTGATTAAGTGTGTTATGTCGATTGTTGGCAATAAGCTGATCAGGAGCTAGATCTGGAGCAGGATTCAAAGCTGCATCTGCAATAACGGGTGTTGCAGTAGAGCTGGGGTAGAAGACTTAGATTAGATGTCGGAATAATGATGTAAGGGAGTCAAGGTTTGCTATTCTATTAAGTAGAAATAAAGTAGTAAAACGTGAAGAGCTTAGGACCATCCTAGCCCTAGGATAGCCTAGAGGCTTTCCCCAAGCCTTAGCCACCCTTAGATTAGGTGACAGCACCCTAGGAAGGCCTAAAACCCTAGTTCCAACCCTTATCGGGATGTCCACATAAGTTATAGGACATCCAGAACCCTTAGCCACCTCCCGCACACCTCAAACCCACTTCTGCAATGTTATTGGACATCCAGACACTTTGTCAGACGTCCAATTTCTACAGAATACCCACAACAGAACCTAGATTTCCCCCTGACTCAGATTGGATGTCCAGAACTGAAGTCTGGACTTCTAATTTTTTAGTATAAGTCGTCTGATCATATTTTTGGACGTTTGGAACTGGTCTCCAGTTCCTATTTTGAGATTTAAGCCTTGATATTGGATCTCTAGCTCCTTAGACCTATTCCCAACCCCATAGGAACTTAAATTAAGGTGTTCTAACCCTAGTACATCACCTCTAGACCAACCTGAGTACCTAATTAGGTCTTCACCAAACCCAATTTACTTAAATCAAAGTCAATTACCATCACCTAAGTCAATTGGACTCATTGAGTCCAATTGAGCTCTAATCTCAACCCACACAAGTTCAATTGAACTTTGTGAGAGTTTAATTGACCTAAACCCAACCTAATTGAATTATGTCACTCTCAATTAGGTTTACACTCGTTCAATTAAACTTAGGTTAAGTTTAATTGCAATTTCCCCTTAGCAATTAGGGTATGCAACCCTAATTAAAGGTATACACCTACCCAAACCCTTAGGACCTAACCTAGACCTCTTAGACACCTAGGGCATGACCACACACACACACACACACACCCATTCACACACCCACACTTCTCTAGAGTTCTCTAGAGCCCTCTTGAAGTGGTGCCAACTCTTGGTTGCCAAATTTAGCAACCAAGAGGCATTCAATTCTTAGATCCACAAATTGTGGATCTGATAACCACCTCTATCCTCTCTTGGCCAGCCACTCTTGGGCTCTCTCTGGAGAGTTCCACACTTCTCTAGAGAGAATCCCTTAGGTCTATAAAGAGACCAAAGGGGTGGCCATTTGCACCCATCCACATTCATGGCTCTCATCCACTTCCACTTAGGCTAGCCACTACCGTCTCCACCACCATCTCCACGAGCTGAGCACCACCATGAAGGAAACCATGCCAGGATGCTAGATCACTCCTCCAAACTCTCTCCAAGGGCTGGCCTCAGCTCCATTGGTTGCCCCTCATTCTCCTCTCTACCACTCCAAGGCCATCAGATACCACCTCCAAATGTCCTCACTTCTGATAGATTAGTAGCTAGGTCTTTACTTTTACTGCTCTTATTTACTGCTTAGTAGTGTAGTCCTTATTCTCCCCCAATGATGCATGCAAAATCCCCCTGTAGATTCTTGTAGGCAATTGTTTTTTGGGAGCTTGATTTACATTTTAAGCATTTTTGTACAAGCTTTCCTCTACAGTTCTTGTTGCAAACACCTCTCCAAATGAATGAATGAAAGATGCATTTTTGTATATATATCTCTATGTGTTGAAATCACCATGAGCTTATTGATTTCTGTTGAACGATTTACGAACCTACGCTAACGTGTTTGGTTTTGGAAAACCCGTCGTTGTAGTTCGAAAGTGAAGGATTAGAGTTCAACAAATAAAATTTATACCGAAAAAAGAATTCCGGGTCGAACACAGGGAGGCGAACATTTGATTTAAAAACTTCGCGTTTCGTTTTTATTTTGTCACGAAGAAATTTAATTTAAACTATCTAAGTATCTACAACGAATAAAAGAGAGAGAGGGAGTAAGAGAGAGAGAAAGAATACTACACATGGAAATCAAAATGAGATGTAGAATAGACAAGGAATTTATCATAAAAGAGTTCATTCGTTACAACTAGAAAATATAAAACAATTACTCTAGAAAGCATTAAAAGAATGGAGGGAGAAATGTCCTCCTCGACGATCGCTCGGAGGACGAATAGACTACTCTAGAAAGCAGTAAATCTATACTAGAAAGCAGTAAAAAGAATAGGGAGAGAGAATCCTCCTCGACGGTCGCTTAGAGGATGAGCCGGATGGGACGACGCCGGGATGAAGGAGGAAGAAGCGAGACGAAGGAGGACGAAGCAGAAGAACGGTAACGGAGCAGCACGCCGTCGTCGTCGCGGGATCCACTTCCAAAGGGGGACGAAAATTTGGACTTTATCTCGTGAGAAGCATCCCGGGTGTGGGACAAGCTTCTCTTGAGCTTTGGAGAGGTAGAGAGAAGAAGGAAGGGATGATAGTTTCGTATGGAGGGGGTCTCCTTTTGTAGTTGCAAGGAGTGGGGGCAAAATGGACATTACATCTTCAAAATAATAAATAAGGGGTCTTTAGTGACGGATAAAACCGTCGCTAAAGCCCTCAACGTGGGCGTAGCCTCCGCGCCCACGCGCGCCCGCTCGGCTGCCCGCGCGTAATGCCTACGCACGTCGATTGATTTCCAGCCGTCCGATCGCGAGATCGGACGGCTTAAAATCGCACTTTCACCGCTGCCGCCCGCCCGCCTGCGCGTACGATCGCGCGTTCACCATAGCGTCCAATTGCGCGTCGGCGCTATCGGGCTCGGGCGGCCGTTGGATCGCGATCGTGCGGTCAATTGGAGCGCGCCCTCTCTCCTCAGAAATTGCTTGGCGAGGCTCGAACGCGCGCCAGCGCCTCGCGATAAGGCGCTGGACCGCTGCGCTGCCTCGCCCAAATGGTCGCGCGGATGCTTTTAAAACGATGCGTCCACAGCCGTTGGATTGAGATCCAACGGCGGAGAGGGGATGGGTGCGCGGTCTTCATTGAGTGTAGGCAGCCGTTTGGGCAGCCGGGATGGTGCCACGTGGTGCCATCTTGGCCGTCCATCTTCTGGAAGTTGTAGATGGTGCCACGGATGTCAGATTGACTCGATTTTTGTGTCGTTGGGCTGCGATCGTCGATCCGAATTCATCCGTGTGATCGGATTTGCCATCTGAAGTGTGGATTTACACCATCCTGGCCCTTGATCTTCTAGGGTTCCCCGGTCTCTATATGATGCTACGGATGCCTGATTAGGGCGATCTTGGAGTCGTTGAACTCCAATCGTCGCCCTGATCACATCCATACGGTTGGATCTTTGATCCGAGGCCCCGATTAATTGTTTGCCCTGTCCAAGCACATAAAAGGAGACAATTAACCTCCATTTTATTCAAACTACTCTAAATGCAAGATGATGCATGTTATTCAATATTTATATTATGAAATGCAATCCTATGCTTATGAACATGCATAAATAGACATTTTAAGTAGTGTAAATGTGTTTACATCATACCCCCATGCCTATCTTTTGCTAGTCCCTAGCAAAAACTATATGCTATTTATAAAAGAATTAGGTTAGATTATTTGGACCTGAGTTATTTTCAATCATTAAGAAATTGTCTACTTGAGAACTGAACTTTCAAAGACACAACAGTGCCCGGGTATCAGCCAAAATGCAGACCACCTCAAGCCTCGCCTTATTCAAAGAAAAATTTCTTTTTCTATTTTTACTCTCTTTTTTTTTTTGGATTTTCAACTTTTAGGGTTTAAGAGTGGCTTTCTACAGCCATTCAACTCACCCACGATTTGATGAGAATCCTAAGTTTTAAGCATCTTATTGTGATTGTGATAGACTCGTTGACCGGCAATTAGAACGGACTTCGGATTTCTACGCCTCTAGGTGACCTCAAAAAGAATTCTGCCTAAAGGTGTATCTTTACAACCGGTAGCTTTCTCCCTACTTTTATTTTTTAACGGGGTCAACACAAGGGTGAATCCAGTGTATATCTCCACGGTTTATTCTACTTCTCCGCTTCTTCCTAAGTGTTTTGGGAATTTTTAGTGCATTTTCTGAGCTGGGTTCTGGACAACCGGTCGATGAGCTGTTACCACCGACAACTTGCCAGCCATACTCGTGCGGCGAAGTGTGGCTTATTTCTTTTTGTTCTTTTCTCCTTTTTGATTTTTTTTTTTCTTCTTTTTTTTTTTTTTTAAGTAGGTGGCTTCCCTGGTCTAAGATTTACCTAAAGGCAGCAAAAAGAGAAAGGTCCAGTGACCAGGCTCTGGACAACCTACCTATGGGCTGTTACCCATGATAACTTGCCAGCCATATCACCCTAGAAGGTTCATTAGTTACCCAATTTCCGTTAAAATCGCCAAACAACGAGTCAGTGCAAAGAAAGTGTGTAGATGCTTAAAACTCAAAATTCCCTTAAATCAGAGGGCGGGTTGACAAGTCGTGTACTTATCACCCAAACTTATTTATTCCAATTATAATAAAATTCAGGTTGGCGAGAACTCGAAAAACAAATCCACATTTTAGTGGATACATAGGCTGATTAAGCCCAAAGACCTGAAGGGTCTTTGTGTTCAAACCATAATATAGTATTTCTTAAGATCGAAAATTTTCTTAAACCCAAATTCTCTTTCCTAATTTTGATTTTTTTTTTTTTTTATAAAATAAAACAAATCTACAGAGCTGACGAATGAATTCAAAGATAAATATCCACCCCCCCATGGCTATCTAATGTAATGTCCTGATTGTATTAAAAAGACATAAAACAGAGTGGAAAAGCGTAGAAAGCACCTGAATTGCGTGGATATCGGGTCGCTCCGAGATGAAAATGAAAAAGAACTGTATATGTGCTGAGTTTAGTGCCTTCAGCTAGGCACACTATACAAAGAAAAGAAATGAAGAATTCAGAAGTGCAGGTCAAAATTAGAATAAACAGAAGAATCCTTCGACCTGTCAACAGAGGTCCACAGATGTGGACCAGATTGTGGTGCAGACCCATCCCCCATAATCGAGAATATCTTAGGTTCTGGATAAAAATTACCCAAAACCTAAAATCAGAATGCAAGCGAGGTTGGGCCTGCGATTTGTGAGGATGCAACCCAAGGCCAAAATATCGGGTTACAGAGAATTGAAGCTCAAAAGGATAATCGTTGAATGTGTGCTTGAGTTGAACATCCTCGAAACAAATGTCGTAAGGGTTCTGATTTGATGGTTTCAGCTTAAAAGGAACCCTTCGACTCAATCTTCCATTTCCTCCAAAATTAACTTCCCAAATTAGAACTTCCCCGCTCCTATCCTCCTCATTAAGTGTATCAAATTCCAAGACCTCTTGTATATTCATCACCCCATCTGGAATCTCCAAGTCTAAATGATGTGGCAGAATCAAAATTGACTTGGGTCTAATTATCTCAGAATTAGAATCATCAATAAGCTCAACAGGGTGTAACTGATAACCAGGGCATTGAATTAATTCCTCCAGAAAATGCGATTCTGGATCCGTATCGTGTGCCCTAATAAGATCAGTTTCCTCAGTTATTGGGCTATCAAATGATCTATCAGATTCCTCAGGCCCAATCGTTTCACAAAAATCATGATCTGAAAACTCGTGTGAGACTTCGCAACTTGAATCTTCACCATCAGGATCCGTATCAATGTATGTCCCAAAATCATTTGTTACTTTGTGTTCCAAGGAGACATACGTTTCCTCGAAACCTGGCTCAGGGATTTCAGGTGAAGAAATCAAATCATCCTTAATTGGTTGTTTTAATTCAATCTGGTCAGCTTCGTAACACGTGTCCCCCCCAACAGGTGCCTGAGCGGGTTCTGTCATTGGCTTTCCTGAAGGGAGTTCATCCTGGGAATTATTCCAAGATTGAATCAAAGCAACCACGAATCTCATCCTCAATTTCGCTAATTTCCCAAGTAGAAACTCACCCGGGTTCTTATCCTTAACATCCTGGAGCCAATCCAACAAAGACTTATTTAAATCATCAATCATTTCAATCAGGGGCTCCAATCTCTCAATGCAAGGATTGGCTGAACTTCTAAAGATTGAATGATATTCCTCAAGTTAGCCAGAACCTTATCTTGAACCTGATTAACCTGAACCAAATGAGTTGGTTCAGGGTTGGGCGGGTTTGACATCAATGTAGAGGAATTAACGAATTGAGATTGGTTATACCCATCCTGATAATAGGTCATTTCAGATTATTCAAAAGATGGAGATGACCTAAAGGCAGTGAAATCAGAGGTTGGGTAAGGATCAGTGTATCCTTCTTGATTGTAGATCGCATTAGGTTGTTCATGAAAGGAGGACGATCTATAATCGATGTAACTCTGAGAAGGAAAGAATTGAGAATCAAAGTGTTCAGGGTTAGACCCTAAACACGGGGGTCCGGAATTGTATCCCCAATCCGAATTATCCCAACTAACTGATGGTCG
This sequence comes from Thalassia testudinum, assembly GCA_037157565.1. Taxonomy (NCBI): domain Eukaryota; kingdom Viridiplantae; phylum Streptophyta; class Magnoliopsida; order Alismatales; family Hydrocharitaceae; genus Thalassia; species Thalassia testudinum. The sequence goes on from JAZHRO010000067.1 coordinate 57,109,435, forward strand.
ATTACAATACGAGTTGGGATAATCGTCATGTTGAGGATAATTTACAACAGGAGGGAAAGAACGGGAATGCGTGAAATATGTGGAAGGATTCATGATACACGGGAGGAAGAAAGGTGCCCTGCAATACAAACAATCAAACCTGTCCTTAAATATGTTAGCCTAAAGACCTACAGACTCTCAAAACCCGTCTTGAGATAAAGGAACGATTTGATCTACTTCCGTCTGTTCAATCCATCCAGTTAGAAGGAGGGACTGGGGAGAAGGTTCTTCCTTCGGCTTACGCCTCCGGTTCCTAGTGTACCCCCCAGCCACGATCGTTTGACTCTGCTCCCCTAGCTAAACATCAGATTGAACAGTAGAAACAGACTAATCGAAAATAATCTCGTTCTGGGTTCTGAAGAGCGAGTCCAATCCTTAAGGCCAACGTCTACTTTGTTTTATTTAGGGCTAGGTTTGAATGTGCTTTGGAATGTGATGGGCCCTTTAAATGGGTTGTGCCCTTAATGATTGATTGATTTGTGTGTGAGTGCACAACCAGTGATTTTCAAGCAAGATTGTTTTTGATGTGGTGAATTTTAAGATTCAAATCTTGCTTAGTAGCTTTTAGGATTCAACTTTAGGTGTTTTCAATCAAGTTTCATTGGCACACCAAGTTTTACAAGCGCAGGTGAAGATGTTTTCCTTTAAAGTTTAAAAAGAATGTGGAGTGCCTGGTAAATCCCTAAGAGTTGAACCTAATTGGCAGCTACTTGATGAGTTGATTTTATTTGAAGTGGTGCAGCCCAAACAACTCAAACAACTGGCCTGATGCACCACTTAATTAGGCACACAAATTATTACCTAATCTGATTTCTACTCAATTATGTGTTTGGATGTGTGTACCGGCTCCTAAGATCGGTTTACCGGTTGAGTTAGAAAATCAGATAAGGTTGTGTACCTCTGTGAGATTTTTTTTTTCTTTTTTTTTTTTTTTTAATGTGGGGGTTGGAGTGAGTATGGATGTCAAACAACAAACAATCTGACCTTAGAGCTTATAAGAACACTTAAGTTGATTGATGTTTGAATTATTATGTGATGAAATGAAATCTAATGGGTGGGAGGTGGGGGGTAACTTACAAAACCTTCCACAGCACTTTACTCCAATCTACCGCTTTTGCCTGCCTCGAAAGAGTACCTGCAATTACAATAAGAAAGGAGAAAAGTGAGGTAAATGATTTGTAAGTTATAAAACACGAAGAGAAATCAAAGATCGTTGCCTCCCCGGCAACGGCGCCAAAATGTTGAACGATTTACGAACCTACGCTAACGTGTTTGGTTTTGGAAAACCCGTCGTTGTAGTTCGAAAGCGAAGGATTCGAGTTCAACAAATAAAATTTATACCGAAAAAAGGAATTTCGGGTCGAACACAGGGAGGCGAACGTTTGATTTAAAAACTTCGCGTTTCGTTTTTATTTTGTCACGAAGAAATTTAATTTAAACTATCTAAGTATCTACAACGAATAAAAGAGAGAGAGGGAGTAAGAGAGAGAGAAAGAATACTACACATGGAAATCAAAATGAGATGTAGAATAGACAAGGAATTTAACATAAAAGAGTTCATTCGTTACAACTAGAAAATATAAAACAATTACTCTAGAAAGCATTAAAAGAATGGAGGGAGAAATGTCCTCCTCGACGATCGCTCGGAGGACGAATAGACTACTCTAGAAGCAGTAAATCTATACTAGAAAGCAGTAAAAAGAATAGGGAGAGAGAATCCTCCTCGACGGTCGCTTGGAGGACGAGCCGGATGGGGACGACGCCTGGATTAAGGAGGACGAAGCGGGACGAAGGAGGACGAAGCAGAAGAATGGGAACGGAGCAGCACGCCGTCGTCGTCGCGGGATCCACTTCAGAAGGGGGACGAAAATTTGGACTTTATCTCGCGAGAAGCATCCCGGGGTGTGGGACAAGCTTCTCTTGAGCTTTGGAGAGGTAGAGAGGAGAAGGAAGGGATGATAATTTCGTATGGAGGGGGTCTCCTTTTATAGTTGCAAGGAGTGGGGGCAAAATGGACATTACATCTTCAAAATAATAAATAAGGGGTCTTTAGTGACGGATAAAAAACCATCGCTAAAGCCCTCAACGTGGGCGTAGCCTCCGCGCCCACACACGCGCCCGCTCGGCTGCCCGCGCGTAACGCCTACGCACGTCGCTTGATTTCAGCCGTCCGATCGCGAGATCGGACGGCTTAAATCGCGCCTTCACCGCTGCCGCCCGCCCGCCTGCGCGTACGATCGCGCGTTCACCAGAGCGTCCAATTGCACGTCGGCGCTATCGGGCGCGCGCGGCCGTTGGATCGCGATCGTGCGGTCAATTGGAGCGCGCCCCGCTCGCCTCAGAAATTGCTTGGCGAGGCTCGAACGCACGCCAGCGCCTCGCGATAAGGCGCTGGACCGCTGCGCTGCCTCGCCCAAATGGTCGCGCGGATGCTTTTAAAACGATGCGTCCACAGCCGTTGGATTGAGATCCAACGGCGGAGAGGGGATGGGTGCGCGGTCTTCATAGAGTGTAGGCGGCCGTTTTGGGCGACCGGGATGGTGCCACGTGGCGCCATCTTGGCCGTCCATCTTCTGGAAGTTGTAGATGGTGCCACGGATGTTGGATTGACTCGATTTTTGTGTCGTTGGGCTGCGATCGTCGATCCGAATTCATCCGTGTGATCGGATTTGCCATCTGAAGTGCGGATTTTCACCATCCTGGCCCTTGATCATCTAGGGTTCCCTGGTCTCTATCTGATGCTATGGATGCCTGATTAGGGCGATCTTGGAGCCGTTGAACTCCAATCGTCGCCCTGATCACATCCATATGGTTGGATCTTTGATCCGAGGCCCCGATTAAATGTTTGCCCTGTCCAAGCACATAAGAGGAGACAATTAACCTCCATTTTATTCAAAGTACTCTAAATGCAAGATGATGCATGTTATGCAATATTTATATTATGAAATGCAATCCTATGCTTAAGAATATGCATAAATAGACATTTTAAGTAGTGTAAATGTGTTTACATCGTACCCCCATGCCTATCTTTTGCTAGTCCCTAGCAAAAACTATATGCTATTTATAAAAGAATTAGGTTAGATTATTTGGACCTGAGTTATTTTCAATCATTAAGAAATTGTCTACTTGAGAACTGAACTTTCAAAGACACAACAGTGCTCGGGTATCAGCCAAAATGCAGACCGCCTCAAGCCTCGCCTTATTCAAAGAAAAATTTCTTTTTCTGTTTTTACTCTCTTTTTTTTTTTTTTTTTTTGGATTTTCAACTTTTAGGGTTTAAGAGTGGCTTTCTACGGCCATTCAACTCACCCACGATTTGATGAGAATCCTAAGTTTTAAGCATCTTATTGTGATTGTGACAGACTCGTTGACCGGCAATTAGAACGGACTTCGGATTTCTACGCCTCTAGGTGACCTCAAAAAGAATTCTGCCTAAAGGTGTATCTTTACAACCGGTAGCTTTCTCCCTACTTTTATTTTTTAACGGGGTCAACACAAGGGTGAATCCAGTGTATATCTCCCCGGTTTATTCTACTTCTCCGCTTCTTCCTAAGTGTTTTGGGAATTTTTAGTGCATTTTCTGAGCTGGGTTCTGGACAACCGGTCGATGAGCTGTTACCACCGACAACTTGCCAGCCATACTCGTGCGGCGAAGTGTGGCTTATTTCTTTTTGTTCTTTTCTCCTTTTTGATTTTTTTTTTTTCTTCTTTTTTTTTTTTTTTTAAGTAGGTGGCTTCCCTGGTCTAAGATTTACCTAAAGGCAGCAAAAAGAGAAAGGTCCAGTGACTGGGCTCTGGACAACCTACCTATGGGCTGTTACCCACGATAACTTGCCAGCCATATCACCCTAGAAGGTTCATTAGTTACCCAATTTCCGTTAAAATCGCCAAACAACGAGTCAGTGCAAAGAAAGTGTGCAGATGCTTAAAACTCAAAATTCCCTTAAATCAGAGGGCGGGTTGACAAGTCATGTACTTATCACCCAAACTTATTTATTCAAATTATAATAAAATTCAGGTTGGCGAGAACTCGAAAAATAAATCCACATTTTAGTGAATACATAGGCTGATTAAGGCCAAAGACCTGAAGGGTCTTTGTGTTCAAACCATAATATAGTATTTCTTAAGATCGAAAATTTTCTTAAACCCAAATTCTCTTTCCTAATTTTGATTTTTTTTTTTTTTCTAAAATAAAACAAATCTACGGAGCTGATGAATGAATTCAAAGATAAATATCCACCCTCCCATGCCTATCTAATGCAATGTCCTCATTGTATTAAAAAGACATAAAACAGAGTGGAAAAGCGTAGAAAGCACTTGAATTGCGTGGATATCGGGTCGCTCTGAGATGAAAATGAAAAAGAATTGTATATGTGCTGAGTTTAGTGCCTTCAGCTAGGCACACTATACAAAGAAAAGAAATGAAGAATTCAGAAGTGCAGGTCAAAATTAGAATAAACAGAAGAATCCTCCGACCTGTCAACAGAGGTCCACAGATGTGGACCAGATTATGGTGCAGACCCATCCCCCATAATCGAGAATATCTTAGGTTCTGGATAAAAATTACCCAAAACCTAAAATCAGAATGCAAGCGGGGTCGGGCCTGCGATTTGTGAGGATGCAACCCAAGGCCAAAATATCGGGTTACAGAGAATTGAAGCTCAAAAGGATAATCGTTGAATGTGTGCTTGAGTTGAACATCCTCGAAACAAATGTCGTAAGGGTTCTGATTTGATGGTTTCAGCTTAAAAGGAACCCTTCGACTCAATCTTTCATTTCCTCCAAAATTAACTTCCCAAATTAGAACTTCCCCGCTCCTATCCGCCTCATTAAGTGTATCAAATTCCAAGACCTCTTGTATATTCATCACCCTGTCTGGAATCTCCAAGTCTAAATGATGTGGCAGAATCAAAATTTACTTGGGTCTAATTATCTCAGAATTAGAATCATCAATAAGCTCAACAGGGTATAACTGATAATCAGGGCATTGAATTAATTCCTCCAGAAAATGTGATTCTGGATCCGTATCGTGTGCCCTAATAAGATCAGTTTCCTCAGTTATTGGGCTATCAAATGATCTATCAGATTCCTCAGGCCCAATCGTCTCAGAAAAATTGTGATCTGAAAACTCGTGTGAGACTTCGCAACTTGAATCTTCACCGTCAGGATCCGTATCAATGTATGTCCCAAAATCATTTGTCACTTTGTGTTCCAAGGAGACATACGTTTCCTCGTAACCTGGCTCAGGGATTTCAGGTGAAGAAATCAAATCATCCTTAATTGGTTGTTTTAATTCAATCTAGTCAGCTTCGTAACACGTGTCCCCCCCAACAGGTGCCTGAGCGGGTTCTGTCATTGGCTTTCCTGAAGAGAGTTCATCCTGGGAATTATTCCAAGATTGAATCAAAGCAACCACGAATCTCATCCTCAATTTCGCTAATTTCCCAAGTAGAAACTCACCTGGGTTCTTATCCTTAACATCCTAGAGCCAATCCAACAAAGACTTATTTAAATCATCAATCATTTCTATCAGGGGCTCCAATCTCTCAATGCAAGGATTGGCTGAACTTCTAAAGATTGAATGATATTCCTCAAGTTAGCCAGAACCTTATCTTGAAACCTGATTAACCTGAACCAAATGAGTTGGTTCAGGGTTGGGCAGGTTTTGACATCAATGTAGAGGAATTAACGAATTGAGATTCATTATACCCATCCTGATAATAGGTCATTTCAGATTGTTCAAAAGATGGAGATGACCTAAAGGCAGTAAAATCAGAGGATGGGTAAGGATCAGTGTATCCTTCTTGATTGTAGATCGCATTAGGTTGTTCATGAAAGGAGGACGATCTATAATCGATGCAACTCTGAGAAGGATAGAATTGAGAATCAAAGTGTTCAGGGTTAGACCCTAAACATGGGGGTCCGAAATTGTATCCCCAATCTGAATTATCCCAACTAACTGATGATCGATTACAATACGAGTTGGGATAATCGTCATGTTGAGGATAATTTACAACAGGAGGGAAAGAGCGGGAATGCGTGAAATATGTGGAAGGATTCATGATACACGGGAGGAAGAAAGGTGCCCTGCAATACAAACAATCAAACCTGTCCTTAAATATGTTAGCCTAAAGACCTACAGACTCTCAAAACCCGTCTTGAGATAAAGGAACGATTTGATCTACTTCCGTCTGTTCAATCCAACCAGTTAGAAGGAGGGACTGGGGAGAAGGTTATTACTTCGGCTTACGCCTCCGGTTCCTAGTGTACCCCCCAGCCGCGATCGTTTGACTCTGCTCCCCTAGCTAGACATCAGATTGAACAGTAGAAACAAACTAATCGAAAATAATCTCGTTCTGGGTTCTGAAGAGCGAGTCCAATCCTTAAGGCCAACGTCTACTTTGTTTTATTTAGGGCTAGGTTTGAATGTGTTTTGGAATGTGATGGGCCCTTTAAATGGGTTGTCCCCTTAATGATTGATTGATTTGTGTGTGAGTGCACAACCAGTGATTTTCAAGCAAGATTGTTTTTGATGTGGTGAATTTTAAGATTCAAATCTTGCTTAGTAGCTTTTAGGATTCAACTTTAGGTGTTTTCAATCAAGTTTCATTGGCACACCAAGTTTTACAAGCCCAGGTGAAGATGTTTTCCTTTAAACTTTAAAAAGAATGTGGAGTGCCTGGTAAATCCGTAAGAGTTGAACCTAATTGGCAGCTACTTGATGAGTTGATTTTATTTGAAGTGGTGTAGCCCAAACAACTCAAACAACTGGCCTGATGCACCACTTAATTAGGCACACAAATGATTACCTAATCTGATTTCTACTCAATTATGTGTTTGGATGTGTGTACCGGCTCCTAAGATCGGTTTACCGGTTGAGTTAGAAAATCAGATGAGGTTGTGTACCTCTGTGAGATTTTTTTTTTTCTTTTTTTTTTTTTTTTAATGTGGGGGTTGGAGTGAGTATGGATGTCAAACAACAAACAATCTGACCTTAGAGTTTATAAGAACACCTAGGTTGATTGAGGTTTGAATTATTATGTGATGAAATGAAATCTAATGGGTGGGAGGTGGGGGGTAACTTACAAAACCTTCCACAGCACTTTACTCCAATCTACCGCTTTTGCCTGCCTCGAAAGAGTACCTGCAATTACAATAGGAAAGGAGAAAAGTGAGGTAAATGATTTGTAAGTTATAAAACACGAAGAGAAATCAAAGATCGTTGCCTCCCCGGCAACGGCGCCAAAATGTTGAACGATTTATGAACCTACGCTAACGTGTTTGGTTTTGGAAAACCCGTCGTTGTAGTTCGAAAGCGAAGGATTCGAGTTCAACAAATAAAATTTATACCGAAAAAAAGAATTCCAGGTCGAACACAGGGAGGCGAACGTTTGATTTAAAAACTTCGCGTTTCGTTTTTATTTTGTCACGAAGAAATTTAATTTAAACTATCTAAGTATCTACAACGAATAAAAGAGAGAGAGGGAGTAAGAGAGAGAGAAAGAATACTACACATGGAAGTCAAAATGAGATGTAGATAGACAAGGAATTTATCATAAAAGAGTTCATTCGTTACAACTAGAAAATATAAAACAATTACTCTAGAAAGCATTAAAAGAATGGAGGGAGAAATGTCCTCCTCGATGATCGCTCGGAGGACGAATATACTACTCTAGAAAGCAGTAAATCTATACGAGAAAGCAGTAAAAAGAATAGGGAGAGAGAATCCTCCTCGACGGTCGCTTGGAGGACGAGTCGGACGGGACGACGCCTGGATTAAGGAGGACGAAGCGGGACGAAGGAGGACGAAGCAGAAGAATGGGAACGGAGCAGCACGCCGTCGTCGTCACGGGATCCACTTCCGAAGGGGGACGAAAATTTGGACTTTATCTCGCGAGAAGCATCCCGGGTGTGGGACAAGCTTCTCTTGAGCTTTGGAGAGGTAAAGAGGAGAAGGAAGGGATGATAATTTCGTATGGAGGGGGTCTCCTTTTATAGTTGCAAGGAGTGGGGGCAAAATGGACATTACATCTTCAAAATAATAAATAAGGGGTCTTTAGTGACGGATAAAACCGTCGCTAAAGCCCTCAATGTGGGCGTAGCCTCCGCTCCCACGCACGCCCGCTCGGCTGCCCGCGCGTAACGCCTACGCACGTCGCTTGATTTTCAGCCGTCCGATCGCGAGATCGGACGGCTTAAAATCGCGCCTTCACCGCTGCCGCCCGCCCGCCTGCACGTACGATCGCGCGTTCACCAGAGCGTCCAATTGCGCGTCGGCGCTATCGGGCGCGCGCGGCCGTTGGATCGCGATCGTGCGGTCAATTGGAGCGCGCCCGCTCGCCTCAGAAATTGCTTGGCGAGGCTCGAACGCGCGCCAGCGCCTCGCGATAAGGCGCTGGACCGCTGCACTGCCTCGCCCAAATGGTCGCGCGGATGCTTTTAAAATGATGCGTCCACAGCCGTTGGATTGAGATCCAACGGCGGAGAGGGGATGGGTGCGCGATCTTCATAGAGTGTAGGCGGCCGTTTGGGCGGCCGGGATGGTGCCACGTGGCGCCATCTTGGCCGTCCATCTTCTGGAAGTTGTAGATGGTGCCACGGATGTCGGATTGACTCGATTTTTGTGTCGTTGGGCTGCGATCGTCGATCCGAATTCATCCGTGTGATCGGATTTGCCATCTGAAGTGCGGATTTACACCATCCTGACCCTTGATCTTCTAGGGTTCCCCGATCTCTATCTGATGCTACGGATGCCTGATTAGGGCGATCTTGGAGTCGTTGAACTCCAATTGTCGCCCTGATCACATCCATACGGTTGGATCTTTGATCCGAGGCCCCGATTAAATGTTTGCCCTGTCCAAGCACATAAAAGGGGACAATTAACCTCCATTTTATTCAAACTACTCTAAATGCAAGATGATGCATGTTATGCAATATTTATATTATGAAATGCAATCCTATGCTTAAGAACATGCATAAATAGACATTTTAAGTAGTGTAAATGTGTTTACATCAATTTCCATCCTTTTTGGGTGATTCAAGTTGCCTGTTTTCACTCATTTATCTATTTCGCAACAAGCATGTTGTTTCCTGAAATATAGAAAATCTAATGATAGAGGCATTTTTTATAAACGGCCACCACCTCACTAGAATCGTGCACACAGAAACTCACACTTTCACCTTTGTTATCTATTTAACACACGTGCACATAATCAGGGTTCATAATAGAAGTGGTGAAATATTGATTAGAAGACTGGAAACCGACGTGTGATTTTAAACAAAGTAGAGCGGTAAAAGATCGAATTCAAAAGTAAAACAAATGCCTCCTAGAGACGAACGATCGAGACTCAAGTCTTGTTATCTTTTATTAAATATCTTTGTTTGATCGTATTGCACACTATACTACGATGTTTTCCTATCAAAACTCACGATACGCTACCAACAGAATGCTCTACATGATTCAGGCATCAATTTGATGCTTTGAACTCGTTTGGTCCATCGATTTGATGGACGAAGTTGGCTGTTTCGCCGTGACAAAATGTGCTTGTGGAGAAGAGGATTCAGGTTATTCAACCTGAAGAAGGGCTTAGGCCTTCGGCTGAAGACCTGGAAGGCTTCATTGAAGCATTCCGCATTGTGTGGATGGAGAAAGAAGATTAGTAAGTGCTTTAGAAGGTGCAAGAAACTCAAGAAGCTCATTCAGGAGATTCAAAGCTCCAATCTGAGCTCTGCAGAGACTAATAGAAAGCTAAAAACCTCTTATAATGATCTAAACAACTTCAAGAGGTCAAAATCATTCAATTTGGGCAATAATTTCTTCTAAAATTCAACAAAAATGCCTGAAAATGGTGTTGGGTTCAAAATGAACAAATACTAGTCAAAAGATGAAAACTCATCTAAACCTTAATAAAAGTCACCTAAATCACTTAATTCAAACTCTAAATCATCATGGAAGTCGATTTACACCATTAACTCAAAGAATTAATCAATTATTCATTGAATTGAACTCAGTGTTGACTTTGAGCAATCCAAAGTTGGCTTTCAAATTTAGGCCTTTGTAGATCAAATAAAAGCCCAAACCCGACTTAAATCATCCTCAGGAAGTGAATCTGCATTTCAAAATTGTGTTTTTGTGCACCTAAAGGTATCTCAGGTGTCGCCAACTAAGATAAAAGATACCTGAGTTCGACAAAAGAACTTAGAGGTTCTTAGACCATGGTTATGTCATTAATGGAATCTTTAAGGTTTATACATGCTTCCAAACCTTTTTACATGCTTAAAACCCAAACAGACTTACTTCCCCAACTTCGCCGAAGTTGGAGAAGATGGAGTTCAGGTGATAGCTCAAAACATTAAAACACAAATTAAATTGCTGATTCCTGATCCTGAAGCCTAAGAGATGAATTCTGCACCATCTTAGGGCTTGCCAAGGGCTGAAGCACAAAAATGTCTCACCAAAGCTCACTGAAGCTCCAGTAAGTCCAAAAATTAAGCACTAAAGTTCAAAACTACAAGAATCAGAACATGGATGGTCTTAAAAGTTCCCTGAGGTCACAAGGAACCTCAGGGGCTTAACAATTAGGGCAATTAAAGATCAATTGAAAGGATAAGCCTCAAATTCTGTGAAAGTGCAATATGAGTTTGCTAGAACTTAGATCACCTCCTCTCACTCAAATAAGTGAGGGGAAATGACTAATAGAGTGTTCTGAAGATGTACGGGTGATCTATTAGGTGTTAGGACTCTTCTGAGCTCACCATTGACAATAAGCTCAGAAGTTGCAATGAAATTTGGCATTTTATATATAGGTGATTATTTATCTAATTGATACGTCGATCGAGGTCCTTAGGTGATGTAGAGGTGGTGGAGGGCCCCCATGTGTGTGATCTAAGCTCGAAGACCTCAGCCATGGACAATGAAGTCACTGGTACAGGTGATGATGGATTAGATGATACAGCTGATAAAATAGTGAGGCAAGAAGTGATTATGATTGTGGAGAGATAGGAAAGATGCTTTGGTGGTTGAGAAGGTGGATCGAAGTCCAACAAGGCCAGAATTGACCTTGCCAGAGTCGAAGAAGAAAGGTGAGAATACTGAGGTAAACTAGCCCTTTCCTACTCCTAATTACTTAATTAGCTAGCTTAACCTACACCTAAGTGTTTAAGCTACTTACCTGATGAAGGAGGTGAGGGAATCCACCATTGACAGGGCGGAAATGAGATCGTAATCTAAACATTGGTGAGAAAAGAATCTCTGGCTGATAAAAGTGGAGGAGATCAGAGAAATGGGGCACTCCAATGCCAATGGTAGGGCAGAGGAGAGGAAGAGGGGGTGAGAGAGGCAGCGCTTCCTCAGTGGCAATGCTCAAGAAGGAGAATGAAGGCACCGGAGTTGTAGAAGAAACCTACGATCGACCACAGTGTAGGAGAGAGGGAAGGGGGTCAATTACCGTGAATCGGAGGAGCTGGGGATGTATTTATAGGTGGTGGCAATGAAGGAAGGAGGTTGAACTTTGATGGCATTGTGCCTAGATGCATCGTACCTACCGACGCCATCTCTGACTTCGATGAAGTTAATCTCCTCACTTAATTAGGATTTTGGGTTCATTCAATCGATCGGATGAAGAAGAGAGAGTGAGCTGAAGCTCAACAGCTTGCACAGAGGTGTTCTGACGAGGGATAGGCGGTAATCAGGTGATGCAATGACCAATGAATGTCAGCCATCCAATGCAAGGAAGAAGAAGAAGAAGATGATGAGCTATGCTTATAGGGATGTTGAAAGAGCGATCTTTAATTTTGTTGAAAACCTCAACAACAAATGACGTGTCGTATTTAATCATGTGGTAGAAATTTGCTTTTCAAAGCATTTTAATTCTCAGAATCTAACCACGAAAATAGTTAGGTCATCTCCACAGGGAGGAATTAGCCAATTGAATGTCTTATTTGTTCAGGAATATCATCAGATGTACATACTAATTATTGCAACTCACTTTCTCACATAAACTCTTAATCTAAATAGTTAATCAGGAATGTAGGTGTTTATATGCAAAATCACCACAGCACAATATTCTGTTAAATAGTGATCATGGCAGTGGATATCAATGGCAATATTAATTTCCAATAAACGAGACCTTTTTCATTGTAATCAACATAACATTTATGAGAAGAATCTGACTTTAATCAATTTACCTAGAATACGGTATTCGTGCGAAATTCATTCAATATATTAATTCAAAAAAATAAATGAATAGTGAACTTTGCAATGGCATAACTCGTAAATATTAATTGCGAGAAAAATAGAGGATTTCTCCTCTCTCTTCCTCACACATGAAGAAGGGGCGTTGATGGGCTGTTGACGAGCGAGGGAGGTTGATGAAGATGAGGCTGATCCGATGGAGGCCGTAGCGTCAACGGAGAAGGGTGGAGGTGGCTGGCCGGCGGAGGAGAAGTTCGTCGGCAGTGGGTTTCCAACATGTGTGCGTGGCTGCGGGAGGTGCTGCCACAGGCATGGGTCATCGACGAATGTCAAGGTGAGCACTTTGGTGATGCCGGCAGTGAGGGACATGGCCTGCGGTGGTTACTACGAACGTAGGTGGCCAGCGGGACTTTGGGTTCTTCTCGTGGGGGTGGTTGCTGGTGGTGGGAAGATAAAGGAGAGAAGGAAGAAGATGACGAAGACCAAGAAGGAGATGAGGTGCGCGGGTGGCTGCGCAGCTGTGGATGGGTGTGCATAGCGCGTGCGTGGCTGGTTGTGTGCGCACAAGGGCACGCTACTGCTATATGGTTAAGCATGCGCGTAGGTTGGTGCGCAGGTGCGTGCTGGTGTTGGATGCTTGCTGTTGGCTAATGGGGAGGAAGAAGAGGATGAAGATGAAAAAGAAGTGGGATGTAGATGGGGTTGCTGCAGTGGTGGCCACATGCTATCACCTTGCGACCGTTGAGAGGTCGAAGGCAAGAGGTAGGTGCACAGAGACCACGGTGCACGCTGAAGTCCATGGTGTACGCTTGTTGCACGGTGATGGAGGTGGAGAAGAAGTGCCCTCCAGGGGGAGCGGATGCCTCCCTCGGTGGATGTAGCTTTCCTTTTTAAACAATAAAAACCTCCTCAGTTTTATTTAGCTGCAAGTGTCTCCAACTACTCACGATGATCGCAAGTGGTTGGAATGGAAGATAAGCATGGGTGGTTCTTCATCATACGTCTTAAAGAAAATGTAATATCGTGAATTTGTGATAGCAGTTATGGATGTCCAATCAAAGCTCAAGACGTCTAACTCTTTTACCCAGCCTGCATTCATCAAATAAATTATATTATCATGACATATGTTATTAAATGTAAAATTAAAGCCTAAAATTAAATGTAGGATAAGGTGAATTGCTGTATAACTCCTAATTAATTAACAACTAAGAGCAAATAATTAAATAGTACTTAGGCTAAATAATAGTTCACAAAAGTGGAGTTATCAAATGCCCCCATGCCTAAGTTTTGCTAGTCCCGAGCAAAAATGAAAAACAATAGAAGTAATCAGAAGATTTCTTCTTCCCTTATTCCAAGAATTTAGAAATCTAGACAAATGTGAAGTGATAATAACCTAGGAATGGATTCAAGTGAAAATAACCAACTTACATTTGTACTTTGTACTTTTCCTTTGGTAAATATTTCTATCGGGATAGGCAACTACTTCACTAGGGGATAAAGCAGAAAATAATCTAAAATTTGACCCTGGCATTTTGGCTTAGGTACGAGATACTGAGTTGAATGGATTCGTATTTGGCAATACACACTCATCTGGTGCTACATGTAATCTAGTACTATAGACTCTAGATCTGTAGACTATTAAACAAGTCAACTCGGAAAGAGGCTAAACAACTGTGCTCTCTTGATATTCCTTTGTGCTCACTCTTTTCCTTCTTTTCTTTCTGAGATCACAAATCTAACCAGATTTTGTAAATGCACCATTTGGTGGCCTTACATGGCATTCACACTTGAACTAAAGTCCTAATAACTCTACAACTAAGTTAGAGTCTTCAGCCAGTATTCGGCGATCAAAAATACTAAAAGGTAGGTATCGGTCATATTTGGTGGATCGCGATGGGTGTTTTTGTTTCCTCAGAAATAATGTCATGAAGATAAAATTATAAACTTGGACTCTTTTCTTTTTATTTTCTCTCTCTCCCTTTTTCTGTTGTTCTTTTTTTTATAAATATAATTGTTTCTTTTTTGTCTTCTTTTTCTTTCTTTATAAATCAATATAACATGACACAAACTTTTATTTATGAGGCATTATTAGGAAAGTTGATGGTCAAGAGGATATTGTGTGGCCTATTTGGTGGAAGTGCCTACTCTCGGCACCGAGAAAGAATGGATATGACAAGCATATTTCTGACCTTTGACACTATTACCCGCCTTCAGCTGAGGACTCTATGAAGGATAGTTGTAACCATCCACCATAGTCATAGCTTTATTAAGACTCAATCTCTGTGTATCTACCTTATTTGGTGACTCTTAGGAATTCACACAATGTACGCACACAGGAACAAAGAGCAAAAACCATACCTAACTCTGAGGTATCCTTATCTAATTGTACAAAACTTAAGAGTCCTTGCACTAGACTTAGCGTACCAGTAATCTCTCTACTTTCTTCTCACAAATATGAGGTAGACCTAATAGAAGATAGTATGGCTGACTCCCTATTAACTGTCCAAGGGTTCAGTAGACTAAAAATGCTTATTGGTTTTCTTCAAAGATCCATTATCCAGTCTGCGTGCCAGTAAAGTAAATGTACTGGATTCTAAACTTAAGAAACAATTTAAGAAGAAAATTCTTTAATGACACCTCCATGACAAAGATGTTTTGATAGAGACTAACCAATTCAGCTCAAGAAAATATTTTTTTTATATGCTAACCTAAATGCATGAATACTTCCTAAACTGCAAAGTGCACCCCCCGATGCCTAAATCCTACAATGTCCTCATTGTAAAATTAAAACAGGGGGAGAAAGGAAGGAAATCACCTGATGATGGTGTTATTTTGAATGATGGGTTGCCTCCTAACAAGAGCTGCATTTTTTGTCAGTAGCCAGACTTACAAGGAACCTGTAGGTTTGGTTCTAGATAGAAAGACCTAGGCCCTAAAAATATGCTTAACTGTGTGGGCCTAGAAAATAGGTAGCCACGGATGTTGGTGAGCTGATGATGCAGCGTGATTCGAAATGCTCACCAGAAGATATGAAAATAGAGAACCTCGTAGGCTACCTGGGGAGGTCTAGGGATAACAAAAGGAATATGAAAAGGGACCTCCCGAGATGGAATAAGTGGAGGATAATAAGGATCCACCAAAGCAGGATTGGTTTTAAAAGGGATAAACATTATTATTTCACACCCTTGAAAGGAGAGACTAAAAGTACAAGCATCAATCCACACTCACCATTCTACCTGAGGATGTACTGGCCTAATATGTTCTCTAGAAGGAATGTAAATGAGCGGAGACCTGAGTCATGGATTAGGTAAGGAATCTACTAGTTGCTTTGGTGATTAGGTGGTAATTATTAAGTCCAAAGAGGGCTTAAGCTGTTTAGGTTCCATTCCAAATAAGAATTCGTATTCCACATCCTTACCTAGCTTCATTATTTTATGAACCTCCAACTGCTTCTCTACAGTAGATGAGTCATGAATAGAATTCAATATCTCATTAGTAGACTCATGATCAACATGCTTTCATGGCAGTTGGGTTTCTTGGGAAGTAGCGAGATCAGAATTATCAGCAAATCCATCCCCGAGTTCTTTCTTGTCAATTATATCCTTTCCAGGGACTTTGTGTGCCACTTCATTATCCTTAATATCTTTAGGAGGATTATCATCTTTAATGTTATGGAGAAAGCCTATATCACTGAATTCTTTATTCTTCTCGGCACATAAATCCTCAACTGATGTGTTTTGTCCCTGAGAGTCTCCCCTAGGCTTCTCACTATTGTGTTTGTCTTCCTCCCATATTAACTCCTGATTTTGCGGAGGATGATTCTCAAAATCAAAAGTTCGGAGGAGTCTGAATTTCACCAGATTATTTATATCCTCAGGGGGCAAATCCTCAAATAATACATAATCCCCCTGTGATCCACTCAAGATTTTCAGTCCAAGTTCCTCCATTGGGTCATCCTCGTCCTCTGAAATAAACTCTTTATATCCCTAAGACCAAAATTGATCTAATTCATCCTCTATTCCCTTACGGTCACCTTCATTGGGTACATTTAAATCATCAGGATGCTGAATAGTAGGTGTTGATTACCTAGCTGGAGGATCAGGATTAGCTTCACTAAGAGTAGAATGGGATTCCATTAGATAATTAATAGGGGAAGTGATATGAACAATACGACCTTGACCCGAGTTAGCAGGGGTAAGGAAAATACTATCATTGGGGTCAAGGTCCTCAAGAGGTACCATCTTCCCTTTCTTTTGACTCCAATATAGCTCGAGTGGATAATTACTAGGATCGTTCTCCTCTAGTGGCCGTGTCTCATTGGGAGAGTCTAAGTGATAGCTACGTAAAATGGGATACCTATTGTCATTTGTTTCCTCAGAATTATTTTCATGATCACAATCGTATGGGTAGGGATCAGAATTACTAGGAAGAGCGTAGCTAAGCTGTCTAATTTCTTTGTTCAATTGTTGACTATTCCTCAACATCTCTCCCATAGATTCCATCATTTCCTTTTGTTGTTTTTGCATTTCTATCATAAAAGAGGAGAGGCTAATACTATCATATTGGGGAGGATAGTCAATCTTAGGCTCTGGTTGCCTAGGGGTATCGGTCCAACCTCGATACGGAAAATCATGAAGGGTGGGAGGGTTGGGTGTTTGCATAATAGTAAGGATTCCAGGGTTGGAAAATCCCGCTCCTAGGCTCTGCTCTAAAGTGTGAGCTATCAGGCCAGTACTCCCAGGATAAGAATATGAATGATCCCATGGATTATCAATATACCAATCAAAGGATGGATACGCTCGGGACATGGGATCCTAGTTAAAATGATAGGAATAAGGATAGTCCATTTCTTTCAATTAAATAGGTTAAACTCTCTTAGGATTTAAAAGAAATCAAAAACTTCCTAGAGAGTTCTACCACTGTCAAAACAAACGCAGATACAATGGGATCTATTTTTAGTAGATTCTAGGTCTTAGCTGTTCAGTTGGTGGCCAAACAAGTTTTGCAAGAATTACGCTTCCTAGGCCAACCTTCGTTGGTGCCTACAACCTACTCGCAAGGGATGGAAGTCTCAAATCGAGCCCACGCATGAGGAATTGAAGTAACTTGGTGGATAGGGTTATTGATTTCTGACTAACTTCTCCTATGGTTCAAAGAGGTGAGGTAGAAATTTATCTAGTGACCTTATGTGTGAGGTGCACAGTGTCTTAGGTGTGCAATCATATGTTCATGTTTTGAGTTTTGCAATCTCGTAAACAAGATCCTTTTGCACATAATTTTAAGTCACAGATTTTAAGGTTCAACCTCTTAGCAGTCCCAATTTTTAAAGTGACCACTGAATTAATTCTATTCAAGCACTTTAGTGGTCTTTTTTTCGAAAAAGAAAGGAATGCTATCGAATCACCGATAGCAAACTAGGAGAGCTATTATTGATAATAAAAAATATTTACAAGTTCCGCCCCCAATGCTGTATGAGACTCCAGCATAAATTTACAATATTTTCCACATACACTGGGGTCTCTTGAAAAACACACTCATTTCTAGCCCTCCATGTAGCCCATAACACAGCCACTATATGTATATAAGGCTTATTCCCATCCACAAGGCAGCACCACAAATTCCTCCAAGTGGGTAAGGGCTCGTTGCATACTCTCCTCCATACATAATCAGTGATCGCACATGAAGAAAAGATATGAACACTAGAATCATTATGCATCCCACATAAATAACAAAACTGGGTGGGGGTCCCCATCCTTCTGTGTCTCAGATCTCCAGTAATCAATCCATCCCCCCTGCAGAGCCATAAGAAAATTTGTAACTTTAGTGGCATTTTTAACTTCCATTGCTTTTTCCCCATTTCTTCATCTTCCGCCATCCTGGAGGACATTATCAATCTGTCATAAGTAGCCATAGTAGAAAAATTACCTTCCCATTTGTATGTGTCATATTCATGAGGCATGGGTTTGAAAGCAGCAAGCTCTTGCATGAGACGTTCATTCTCTACACGAGTTCTTGTTTCATGATTATTCCACCCACCATTATTTAACAACCACTGCTTCGAATCCACGTCCCAATAATAGGCTACCACCGCATTTTTATTTGCAGCCGCAGCATAAGAAAGGGGGAACCTGCCTTTAAACGTCCCTCCATGTACCCAATTTTCCAGCCAAAACTTGAAGCTTTTTCCATTACCTAAAACTCATTTGAAAAAATTCCAATTATCCTTCAGGGCACGCACCACAGAAGACCAATAGGGGGACGGTTTACATGGGTTAAGACGATTTATCTCATCATTGGTACTCCCATAACTGTCCTGGATAATTTCTGTCCATAATTTTTTTCCCCCTGCAGCAATCGAACAACCTACTTCAATAGTAACGCTTCATTGAATTCTTTAAGGGATCTAACACCCATACCTCCCATCTGCTTAGGTTTGCAAATTGATTCCACTTCAAGGGTTGAAAAAAGGCCCCTTGATGAGAGGCCCCTTTCCAAAAAAATCTTTTCCGCATCACCTCCAGCATTTTCCAAATAGAGTTCGGAGCTCTAAGGACAGAGAAAAAGAAAACGGGAATCGAAGTGATAACAGAATTCAGTAATATGTACCTCCCCCCTTTTGATAAGTATCTACTGCTCCAGCCATCCAATTTCGTAGCTACCTTTTCAAAGAGGAAAGACCAATCTACTTTCTTCATCTTAGAACATTTCAGAGGCAGACCCAGATATTTAATCGGTAGTGGAACCACAGGTGTACCAGGAATGGCGCAGATCTCATTCTGTAACCCACTGTTCATCCCAAAACAGACCAGGGAGGATTTACTACCATTCAATCTGAGACCAGAAACCTCTCCAAAAATTTTTACCATATGTAACAGAGCCTACGCTTCTCTCTTTCCCCCTTCCACAAGAAAAATAGTATCATCAGCATATTGATGTATAGGGGCTACAACCCTATGATTAGACAATGAATACCCCCTTATAAAACCATCCACTGTCAGTTTGCAGGAAAATCTAGCCAAAGTATCCACCGCAAGATTAAAAATAAGAGGTGCAATAGGGCAACCTTGCCGTACTCCACATTGGGGCTGAATCCAAGAGCGACACGGTTTACCATTTATCAATGGGGAAAAAGAGGCTGTCATAATGCACCTCTTCACCCAATAAATCAGTAAGGGTGGAAATTTCCTCCTTCTAAGAATCTCCCACAAGTATGACCAGAAGACTGAATCATAGGCTTTGGAAAAATCTACTTTCCATAAAAAAGCCTTGGATTTTCTCCTTCGCCAACCCATAACAATCTCCTGCCGAACAATGAATGACTCTTGTAACGATCTCCCAGGAAGAAAAGCTGACTGAACAGACATTATCAAGTCCTTTAAAACGTCCCACAATCTGTTAGCAATAACCTTACTAATAATAAGGTAGATGGAATTAGATAGCGCAATGGGTCTATAATCAGAAAAACTTTCCATGCATGATTTCTTAGGCAACAGAAATAGATAAGATTTGTTCAGCCTCTCAAATCCAGAGTTGCCCAATTCAAACTCACGACTAACCTTTAACACATCCACCTTAACAACATTCCATAGCTCTCTATAGAAAAACACCTGAAATCCATCCGGACCGGGAGCACCTTCATTATTTAACTCTTTAATAGCTTGTAGCACTTCTTGTTCAGAAATAGGGGTCACAAGCATGTCTCTCTGTTCATTAGTTACACAAGGGAAATCCATTGCTGCCAGCCTCTAAGAACCTCTTGGAGCAGCCTTGGAAGTTTCTTTAAAAAATTTACTTGCTTTAGATCTGATCTCCTTAACAGAGGTAATATTTCTTTCTTCAACTTTAATAGATGAAATAAGGTTGAATCTCCTTCAAGCACTGGCCGCAAGATGGAAAAATTTTGTGTTTGCATCACCCTCTTTAAGCCATAGCTGTCTGGATTTTTCACACCAATCCATTTCTATTTTCAGATCTTCATCCCCCGCAACTGCTTGCATCTGCTGCCTTAGCTGCTGCTCCTTTTGGTTCAAAGCCAGCCTGCACTCTTTCAGATCCAAATCCTTGATGACTATCAAGGCTTCCCTCCTCTTCTGGTCTCTAATCAGATTCACACCCTGCCCATATTCCTTCAACATTTCACGCAGACCAGCCAATTTTGCAGCAAATTGCTGTGTGGTAGTGCCTTAACAACCTTGCTTTGCCACCACTGAGAAACCATTTGCATGAAGCCTGTAGGTTCCTACTTGGAGGGGTGAGATCAGCGCGACAAAAAAAATGTGGAATTGAAAATATAAACAATCTCACAAAAATAAGCAATCACAAAATGTACACAGGAATTTTTAGGTGGAAACCCAAACCGGGTGAAAACCACCACCTAACCCTCTCGAGTTAGGATTTTCCGATCAACCTAGTTGATCAAATCCACTAAACGAATCACTTTAAAACGAGGGTGATTCAACCTCAGTACAACCAAGCTACAAGTACGAGGGTAGCGTTCCTCAACCCCTTCTCTCCACGAGAAGGATTTTGTCCCACGAAGGAGACGGGAATTTGCAAAGCGAATACCCAACCAAAAGACAAAGTTAAAATAAACAACAACCTATAGAGCCAACAAAGTAATAAGCCTAAGCTTCTACAAGATTTAGGAAACTCCCCTTTGCAAGGAGTGCGTCGACGATGACGCGGTGTGTGAGCCACGCGACGGCGCAACTTCGCTCTCGTGAACTACGACTGGAGAGCGGGTGTGCGAAGGGAATGATGCTCTCAAGATGTAGAACTTGAGCTTAGAGAGCAAGAGCTTCTTGGACACAAGAGAGTGGAAATACTTGATCTTAGTGTATTGCAAAGTGTTTCTTGTGTTTCTCTTGTTGTATCTTGGTGTGTAAAGGCTCCCCTCTATTTATAGAGGCCTTAGGAAGGCTTTGGAAGGCTTAGGAAAGGTTCTATAGCCGTTGGGAACAAAGTCCAAGTGAATCAGCCCGAAATCAGGAACAATCATTGTTCTGACAGGCTTATCAGACGTCTAATTCTAGCATCAGACGTCTGGAAGTTCACTATAAGACGTCTGATTCAAAGGTCAGACGTCTGATTTTGGGTGGGTCTCTCCCTGACTTGGATCAGATCTTAACAGGGTTTTTACGCAAGTCCATCAGACGACATACAGGACGTCTGGAAACCTACTTTTACTGTGGGAATTGATTTCCAAATGTTGCAACTGCTAGAAAATCTCTGAGAAGAGATTTTGGGTCAGCCGAGGCAAAACGGTCATTTATCAGACGTCTAGAAAGGCCTAAGGACGTCTAATAAGGCTCTAACGGTCATATTCTTGAGTGTCTGCTAAGCCAGCCAACGGTCCACTAATTGGATGTCTACCAAATCCATCAGACGTCTTCTAAGACGTCTGGTCTAAGGTCTGGACGTCTGATTTCATCAGACAGAACTAACTATGTCTAGCCTAACAGATATCAGACGTCTGAAACAACAGTCAGACGTCTTAAAATACTTTATCAGACGTCTGATTTGGGAATTAGACATCTGGAAGTGCTGTTTGAACCCTATATTGGTTTTCTAAGTATTCTACAGAAAACCTAAGTATCCTAGGGTTGTGCCGGTGTTCCTAGGACTACTGTTAGGGTTCTTTGAGGCTCTTTAACATGAAATATCTAAGGAAATAAAGAGCAACAAAAGAAACGAAAAATACAACAAGTACAAAAGAAGGAAATCTATCCTATTCTTCATTTCCTTCCATCTTCAATCTTTCGCTCCACGCGAACCTCCTCTGTTTTCCGTCAAGCTCCTCCAATCCGTCCTGGATGCGAGCTCGAGCTCCGTCGAAACACGTCCACATTTGCAATTGACCTGAAATCTAGGACTCAAATTGCAAATGTTAAATAACACGTGTTTTGTTATCATCAAAACAAATGATCGTGGTGCTCTAGCACCAACAATCTCCCCCTTTTTGATGATGACAAAACTGTAAATAATAATACATAAAAATCCTCCCCCTTTTTGACATTATCAAAAAGGTTTGATTGGTTTAAAATTCCGATAACTCCCCCTTAAAACATGCTCTTCTATGAGTTTCTTTTGACAAAGGTAATGTCCTCCCCCTTTTTGTAACAATGAGATAGCTATTATTTTTCTCCCCCTTTCTAAAGGAAATTTATCTACCTTATATCTCCCCCTTAAAAATTGACAATTAGCTCATTAATTTTTAACTCCCCCTATCTAAATGCTTATAAAAAGGTAGGGTTAAAAATTTTACCTCACCTACCATGGCCAATAAAATGGCCCGAATGGTGGTGGTGGATGCCACATCGGATGGGGCTCCCATCCGTAGCTTGGAGGCCCGGGCATTGGCGCCGGTCTCCAATCTGGTGGTCGACGTGCGGCGGGTCCGTCGTTTGTTCGCCGTCTCGTCGGTCTTCTTGTTCTCCTCCTTAGTCTACTCCTTGGTTCTCCCAACTTGAGTTGACCAGACTTGAGCTTGTAGGTCCAGTCCTTTATGTTGTAATTATCCCTAAACCCTACAAAACAAGATTCTAAATTTTTCTTCGGTATCCAAGTGAGCTTTGAACCGGATCTGTTAGCGGGTCTCCTTGATGGAGATCCTTTCTCAATCTTAGGGCTATAAAAATCATCTACTTTATTGATTAGTTTGTTAGAGTTTTCCTTAAGACATGCAATTTCTTTTTCTATAATACTCATCTTAGTCTTTAAATTAGAGATTTCTAACTTTAGACTATCATTTTCCTCAATCAATTTATTATTTTCATTGATGAGGTCTTGATTTTCTAATAATAGGTTATTATCCTTAGGACTAGTTTCTATGTCCTTGAGTTATTTTTCTAACCTATCATTTTCATTTCTAAGAAAACTAAGATTCTTTTTAATGCTATTATTTTCTTTTTTTAGTGATTTACTAACTTCAAAAAGTTCATTAAAAGCTTCTTGTAGATCGAGATTTACCTCATCGTCGGAGTCGCTTCCGCTTTCACTGTCGCTATTGGTTCCTCTGGCCATGAAACCAGAGCAAGTGGTTTCTTCTTCTTTTTCTTCTTCTTCTTCCTCCGAGCTCATCTCTTCATGAGTGTCTTCTAACTTCCTCCATATCTCGTGGGCGGTGGTGCACTCTTGGATTCGTTCGAATTCCTTCGGACTCAATGCGCAATACAAGGCATTCATTGCCTTTGCGTTGAGGTTGAGATTCCGAACCTGATCTTCTGAGTAACCTTTTGCGGGTTTCTTGGGAATCAAAAATGCGGATTCGCATTTTTCCCACACCCGGAAGTCGTAGGCCTGAAACCACATAGTCATACGATTTTTTCAATAAATGAAATCTATACCAGCAAAGTATGTTGGTCGCGAGGTATCGTGTCCTTCGGTGCACACGAATGCTTTTCCCTCCATATCTAGATCCTCACCGATTTTGCGAGACCCGCTCTGATACCAAATGTAGGTTCCTACTTGGAGGGGTGAGATCAGCGTGACAAAAATAATGCGGAATTGAAAATATAAACAATCTCACAAAAATAAGCAATCACAAAATGTACACAGGAATTTTTAGGTGGAAACCCAAACCGGGTGAAAACCACCACCTAACCCTCTCGAGTTAGGATTTTCCGATCAACCTAGTTGATCAAATCCACTAAACGAATCACTTTAAAACGAGGGTGATTCAACCTCAGTACAACCAAGCTACAAGTATGAGGGTAGCGTTCCTCAACCCCTTCTCTCCACGAGAAGGATGTTGTCCCACGAAGGAGACGGGAATTCGCAAAGCGAATACCCAACCAAAAGACAAAGGTAAATTAAACAACAACCTATAGAGCCAACAAAGTAATAAACCTAAGCTTCTATAGGATTTAGGAAACTCCCCTTTGCAAGGAGTGCGTCGACGATGACGCGGTGCGTGAGCCACGCGACGGCGCAACTTCGCTCTCGTGAACTACGGCCGGAGAGCGGGTGCGCGAAGGGAATGATGCTCTCAAGATGTAGAACTTGAGCTTAGAGAGCAAGAGCTTCTTGGACACAAGAGAGTGGAAATACTTGATCTTAGTGTATTGCAAAGTGTTTCTTGTGTTTCTCTTGTTGTATCTTGGTGTGTAAAGGCTCCCCTCTATTTATAGAGGCCTTAGGAAGGCTTTGGAAGGCTTAGGAAAGGTTCTATAGCCGTTGGGAACAAAGCCCAAGTGAATCAGCCCGAAATCAGGAACAATCATTGTTCTAACAGGCTTATCAGACGTCTAATTCTAGCATCAGACGTCTGGAAGTTCACTATAAGATGTCTAATTCAAAGGTCAGGCATCTGATTTTGGGTGGGTCTCTCCCTGACTTGGATCATATCTAAACAGGGTTTTTACGCAAGTCCATCAGACGACATACAGGACGTCTGGAAACCTACTTTTACTGTGGGAATTGATTTCCAAACATTGCAACTGCTAGAAAATCTCTGAGAAGAGATTTTGGGTCAGCCGAGGCAAAACGGTCATTTATCAGACGTCTGGAAAGGCCTAAGGACGTCTGATAAGGCTCTAACGGTCATATTCTTGAGTGTCTGCTAAGCTAGCCAACAGTCCACTAATTGGAAGTCTGGCAAATCCATCAGACGTCTTCTAAGACGTCTGGTCTAAGGTCTGGACGTCTGATTTCATCAGACAGAACTAACTATGTCCAGCCTAACAGATATCAGACGTCTGAAACAACAGTCAGAGGCCTTAAAATACTTTATCTGACGTCTGATTTGGGAATTAGACGTCTGGAAGTGCTGTTTGAACCCTATATTGGTTTTCTAAGTATTCTACAGAAAACCTAAGTATCCTAGGGTTGTGCCGGTGTTCCTAGGACTACTGTTAGTGTTCTTTGAGGCTCTTTAACATGAAATATCTAAGGAAATAAAGAGCAACAAAAGAAACGAAAAATACAACAAGTACAAAAGAAGGAAATCTATCCTATTCTTCATTTCCTTCCATCTTCAATCTTTCGCTCCACGCGAACCTCCTCTTTTTCGGTCAAGCTCCTCCAATCCGCGAGCTCGAACTCCGTCTAAACACGTCCACATTTGCAATTGACCTGAAATCTAGGACTCAAATTGCAAATGTTAAATAACACGTGTTTTGTTATCATCAAAACAAATGATCGTGGTGCTCTAGCACCAACAAAGCCATCTTCCGTAAGCCAAGATCTCTTGAGTTTAAAGTATGATCCCTTGTCTGCATTCACTCCATTGTCCCAAACCAAAGGCGTGTGGTCAGAGAACGGCCTATCAAGGCTCAAAACAGTTGATAGTTGATATCTCTCTAACAAACTAGGACTGCCAAATAATCTATCCAATTTGGAAATCTGTCCACTGCCATTCCTCCAAGTATACTCCGCACCACTAATGGGATATTCAGTCAAGCCCATGTTCTGCACAGCCAATTGGAAGCCAGCTGTAGAACTGTCCCCTCTCCCATCCGGATTATCATCACCAGAAAGATAGCAATTGAAATCACCCCCTAACAACCATGGGGTCTCTTGCACTCTTTGATGCATTGCATAGAGTTCCTCCCACAAGCCAACTCTGTCTGCTACCACACAAGGACCATATATGCAAGATATAAACGATTCCATATCTCCTTAGGGAGATTGACATCTACAAGAAATTAAAAACCTATCACAAATAATTTCAGTTACTGAAATGGAAGATTTTCTCCAAAAATCTAGTCCTCCAGACCGACCAGTAGGACCCTTAGCTGCAATATCATTACGGCCCAATTGCTTAAAACAATCCCATTCTTGACTATTTTCCCTCTCCAAGTGAGTCTCTTGTATAAGAGCACAGTTTATCTCCCACTCAGAGAGATATCTACACAATGAAGCCCTTCTCTGTTTGTTGCATAGCCCACGCACATTCCAAGACAAAACTCTCATTTCTCATTAGAAAGATCCCCATTGGCCTTGCAGCCCACATATTCAACCATAATGGATTTAGCAATATTTTGCTCCTCAATAGGGGGCAAGGACTCCTTCCTTCTCCTTCTTAACATGTATGGAGATCTACCCACACCTCTTTTTTTATTGGAACCACTGCCATACTGCAAGTCAGCAAGAATAGCAAGCTTCATCTGGACTGGCTCTTCAATCATCAAATCCCTTCCTGTCCTACCCACTTCCATACTGCAGTTCATCTCAGAATCTGCCATTGGAGTCTCAGCAACCTCCAGACAGCAGTCCTCTTTGACTATCATAGCTTGTCTGCTATCAATAGTAGTAACATCATCTTCCATCTGATGTTCCTCAGCCATGGCATAGTGACAGTCCTTCATCTTTTTGGGTTTAGGAGCATCAGCAGAGGAGTGCGTCCACATCTGTCACTCTATTTTCTCTCCTCATTGTTGGTTCTAGGCTTCAGTTCATCCTCAAATGACTTATCTTGACCACATTCAACCTGCCCAGACACCTGTCCAAGAACACCAAGTCTAACAAGCCAAGAAGTGCCCCCACATCTGATTGTGATTGAATCAGGAATTGAGCCAGCATTTGTAACTTCCACCTCGATTTTTAGAGACCTAATATCCCCCTCTCCAATCAAAACTTCAGAACCATCACAGATTGATGCAAAACCTACTAACATTTTAGAGACAACCCCCTTTAGCAAAGGTGCAGTGGTAGACCATAGATCTCAAAGAGAATCCTCCTAAAGGTCACTCTTTGTGGAGGACGCTCAAACGGAGCCCCATCAAATGGAGAGACCATTCTCCAAATCACAATGAAGTCTTCAAAAATACTTGAGTGAAATCTCAATCGTTCCACATCCAGGATACCCAAACATACACCAAGAAGCGAGACTGGGATAACATGGCTACCTTCCAGCCCGCAGATAAAAGATCCAAGGAACATACTAGGTTCTAAAGCACTTCGATCGACAGCCTGCCTGCCATGATCTCTCCAATCAAAGCACCTCTCAGTGTGATCTCTACAGTCGAGATCTCTTCCGAAGATGGATCTCAACTTCAATTGTGTGGCTACCCAATGTCAACGGCGGTGGTGGATGAGCTTCATTATTAGCCCTCTAGACAGGATGCGAGACTGCCCTCTGTGATTGCAAAGAGATCCTCCTAGGGCACGACTCATGCTTGTGTCCTTCACTCCTGCATTCCAAGCATATCAGGGGGTTTTTACAAATCACTGCCACATGCCCCCTTCGTCTGCATCTGAAGCAAAGAACCTCTCCATTCTTTCTCCTCCAGGTACGTCTTCGAGCATTTTCAGACGACCTAAAGAACCTCTCCTGCAAATCCGCTCCCTTCTCCTCCAAGCCTTCGATCTCCACGTCCTCCATTCACCTTCTGCTCTAGCCCTGGATGGCTCCGCCCCATTGCCACCCTCCGCCCAGCGTCGATCGCCCTCCTCTCACCTTCTCCCCATTGAAATGTTTATTACCACTTTAGTGGTCTTAGATTTAGGTTCAATGTAGATGCATGATAGGTAATTGATGCTCAAGAAAAAGACATACCTTACTCCAGCTTTCTTCAATGCAAGGATGTCTACAATGAAATTAAGATAAACTAGATGCTGCTCATTCAGTCCTAGATGATTGCCCTATTGATATGCTGCTTCTAGTAGGCAGTTCGATTTTTTTTTTTTAATAAATATTAAGCAATCAAACCTAATATAACTAACTAACTTACAAGCAGTTCAAACACTTCGACTAATCCTATAAAAATGGGAACACGGTCTTGAAAATACACTCCCACATACAAGAGTGATAAGAAATAAAGAAACACTGGGAACACATTCCCAAAAATGCCCAACAAGGGTCCACAAGACAGAAATTAAGTTCTAGTGTCTATCTAAACTAAATCTAAACTAAGATCTAATGACTAAATCAGAAAAAGGCCCCTCCATACACCTACGTGTGGGGGATCTAGGCCAACAAGCATCCGTTGTTGGCCTCTAGGTGGCGTCAAGGTCCACCAAAAGTATCGCCTCTGTGGTGCGCATCCGCCATGTTCGTTGCGTGTTTTTGCATAGAAGAAGATCCACAGTTAGTAATTCAGAAAAGCTTTCAAAATAGCATGAAAATAAAATAAAATTCCCGAAAAAATTAATAGGTGTGCTTCCTCCTCGGCAACGGCGCCATTTGAAAGAGCGATCTTTGTTTTCGTTGAAAACTTTAACATAAAATGATGTCATTGTATTTTTTTTTGAGAAAGTGAGGAATGCTATCGATGATAATAGAAGACTAGGAACATTCTATTCAAATCATTTTTTAAAAAAAATTACAATGAATCACTCCATTCCTTTACAACCTTCCAACACTCCCCATACTTGTTCCCAAAATTAATAGAACTCCCTTTAAATATATGCTCGTTTCGAGCATGCCACACACACCACATTACTCCAGCCATCTTCAGTTGCGACTCCCCTTCCATCAAAATTCTTCTCCATAATTCTTCCCAAGTGGGGAGAGCTTCCCTGCATACTTTCCTCAAAACCTGATTCGTCACGAGACAAGAGGAAAATAAATGTATCCTACTATCTGATGGGAGGTTTCACAATGGGCAATTTTGAGAGGGACACACCAGCCTTCTTGTTCTCAAATCATCGGTCACCAAGCCATCGCGCTTACATAACCACAAGAAGATTTTGATCTTCAGCGGAATCTTCAAGGACCAAATAATGGCACATTCCCTGTCTTCCCCCAATTGATCAATGAGAGAGTTAGCTATCAAACTTTTATATGCCTTTGCTGGGGTGAACAAGCCACCTTTCCACCTGAAGGAGTATGCCCCTCCCACCGGCTGGAAAGCTTCAATTCAGACAACAGGCGCTCCTGTTCAGCCTGTGTGTGCCCTCCATAACGCAAACCAACACCTACAATGTTCCATCTACCGCAATTGTCATCCCAGCAGTCGATGATGGTGCTCCTACTATTCGCTGCCACTGCAAATGCCCTTGGAAAGGCCTCACTCAGCCTTCCCCTGTCTGACCAACAGTCTGTCCAAAATTTGAAGCTCCTACCGTTGCCAACAACTGGATGGAATTCAGTTCTATTGTCTTGTATCGCATTCTAAACTAAATAACAGAATGGAGATGGACGTTGGGGTGGAGTGGAGCAAAGTTTCACAACTGAGGATCCATGAGGATCCTTGATTAGTTGTTGCCAAATTTTCCTATCATTAGAGGATAATTTCTTTGCCCATTTCAGTAGGAGTGCGTCACTGAAATCTTTGAGGGAATGCACCCCCAGGCCACCTTGTGATCGAGGTTTACACACTTTCTGCCATTTAACTGGGTGCAAAAATCTTCCAAC
This sequence comes from Thalassia testudinum, assembly GCA_037157565.1. Lineage (NCBI taxonomy): Eukaryota > Viridiplantae > Streptophyta > Magnoliopsida > Alismatales > Hydrocharitaceae > Thalassia > Thalassia testudinum. Next base: position 57,138,963 of record JAZHRO010000067.1, read on the forward strand.
AGCCTTCGTGCCTTGCCAAAGAATCGCTTCCTTATTATGTCCAGCCTCTTCCACACCGCCTTCGACGATCTAAACATGGAAAAAGATAAGACAAGGATGGAGGTGATGACCGAATTGAGAACAATCAATCCTCCCCCCTTGGACAAAAATTTTCTGCTCCAGTTTTCTAACTTGGTTGAAACATTCTCGAATAAATTGGCCCAATCACTTTTTTTCAACTTCCCACTTCTTAAAGGTAGACCCAAATATCTTATAGGCAGGGTGGTCTCGGGTGTGTGTAGGATGTAACTAATTGTTTCCCTGTCCTGTGTCGCCATGCCAAAGCAGACCAATGAAGACGTCAAACCATTTAATCTAAGGCCCGAGATGTCCCCAAATATGTTGAACATAGTATAAAAAATCTGTGCTTCTTCCCTCGCCCCCTCCACAAAAAAGACCGTGTCATCAGTGTACTGTAGGATAGGCACTAGCACCCTAGAATTTGACAAGGAGTACCCCTTCACCAAGCCTACATTGTGCAACCTACATGAAAATTGAGCCAACATATCCATCGCTAGATTAAAAATTAAAGGAGCCAGTAGGCACCCTTGTCTCACACCACATTGTGATTTGTATCCACACCCTGCACAACCTTCCATTTACCAGAGGTGCAAAGGAAGGGTCACAATACATCTCTTCATCCATTGAACCTAGAGTGCAGGAAAGGCTCTTCTTCTAAAAATCTCCCAAAGATATGACCATGCAATAGAGTCATAGGCTCTACTGAAATCAACCTTCCACAAATACGCTTTACTCCTTCTACTCCACCCTGCCACCAACTCCTGTGCTACAATGAAGGACTCCTATAATGATCTATTGGGAAGAAAAGCCGACTGTACTGGATTGACTAGATTTGACAAAACACCCTTCAACTGGTTGGCCAACACTTTGCTAATGGTTAGGTAGATCGAGTTCGAAAGGGAAATTGGTCTAAAATCTGATAGCTTCCCAGCCCCTTGCCTGTTTGGAAGTAGGAACATATACTAATTTATTCTTTCCACCCCAGAATTCCCACCTTGGAATTCTTTAATGACTACCATGACATCACCTTTGAACACCTGCCAAAACTCCTTATAAAAAAACACTTGAAATCCATCTAGTCCTGGTGACCCTTCCGCATTCAACCCATTCATAGCCTCTATCACCTCCTGCTCTATTATGTCATTTGTCAACCAGATTACTGCCTGCTCCTCCACTTGAGAGAAATCAGATGCTGCCAATTTCTAGCAGCCCCTATCTGCAGCTCTAGTGGCCTCCTTGAAATACAATATGACCTCCCTCCGAATATCATCTTCAGAAGTTATAGTGGTTCCGTCTTTCTTCAATGATGAAATGAGGTTAACCCTGCTTCTAGCACTTGCAACCATATGAAAATACTTTGTGTTCGCATCACCCTCTTTCAGCTATAGTTGTCTGTATTTTTCTCTCTAGTCCATATCTCTCACCCCATACTCAACACGAATCACCTCTTCACATTATTTTCTCTGCTCCAAATCAGCCTCACTTAACCTTCTAGCATCTTCTTTCTGATCCAATATGCATATATTTGTAAGAGCTTCAGTTCTTCTTTGACTTCTCATTATATCAACAATCTGCCTATACTCCTTCAGCATAGATTTCAAGTCCCTCAATCTCCTAGTCGACCTGCAGGTTGCCGACCCATGAATCAGCTTCTGATTCCACCAACTGATGATCATTTCTCTAAATCGCTCCTCTTTAAGCCAGGACTTCTTGAACTTAAAGTATGTATTGGTATAAGACCCCTCCCCACTATCCCACAATAGTGGGGTATGGTCTGAAAAAGGTCGGGCCATTCCAATCACCAATGATAGCTGAAATCTCTCTATCAACTCTACATTGCCAAAGAACCTGTCGAATTTTGAAGCCAACCCATTACCACTCCATGTGAAATTCACTCCTGCAGACGTATCGTTGTATTTAATCGCGTGGTAGAAAATCACTTTTCAAAACATTTTAATTCTCAGAATCTAACCACGAAAATAGTTAGGTCATCTCCACAAGGAGGAATTAGCCTATTAAATATCATATTTGTTCAAGAATATCATCAGATGTACATACTAATTATTGCAACTCACTTTCTCACATAAACTCTTAATCTAAATAATTAGTCAGGAATGTAGGTGTTTATATGCAAAATCACCACAACCTAATATTCTGCTAAATAGTGATCTTGGCAATGGATATCAATGGTAATATTAATTTCCAATAAACAGGACCTTGTTCATTGTAATCAACATAACATTTCTGAGAAGAATCTTACTTTATGCAGTTTACCTAGAATAAGGGGGTATTCGTGCAAAATTCATTCAATATATTAATTCAAAAAAATAAATGAATAGTGAACTTCGCAATGGCATAACCTATAAATATTAATTGCGAGAAAAATAGAGGATTTCTCCTCTCTTGTCCTCGCATGTGAAGAAGGCTCGTCGACGGGCTACTAACGAGTGAGGGAGGTTGGCGAAGATGAGGTTGATCTAATGGAGGTCATGGTGTCGATGGAGATGGCTGGAGGTGGATGGCCCATGGAGGAGAAGCTCGTCGGCGGCAGGTTTCCAATGCGTGTGCGTGGGTTGCGGGAGGTGCTGCCGCGGGTGTGGGTCATTGACGGAGGTCAAGGTGAGCACTTTGGTGATGCCGACAGTGAGGGACATGGCCTGCGGTGGTTGCTGTGAATGTAGGTGGCTGGCGAGACTTTGGGTTCTTTTCATTGGGGTGGTTGCTGGTGGTGGGAAGATAAGAGAGAGAAGGGAGAAGATGACGAAGATGAAGAAGGAGATGAGGTGCGCGGGTGGTTGCGCAGCTGTGGACAGGTGCACGAAGCGCGTACGTGGCTGGTTGTGCATGCGCAAGGGCGCGCTACTGCTATGCGGTTGAGCACGTGCGTAGGTGAGTGCGGGTGTTGGATGCTTGCTGTTGGTTGACGGGGAGGAAGAAGAGGATGAAGATGAAAAAGAAGTGGGATGTAGATGGGGTTGCTATGGTGGTGGCCGCATGCTGTCACCATGCGACCATTGAGAGGACGAAGGCAAGAGGAAAGGTGCACAGAGACCACGGTGCACGTTGAAGTGCACGGTGTACGCCTGTTGCTCGGTGATGGAGGTGGAGAAGAAGTCCCCGCCTGGGGGAGTGGATGCCTCCCTCGATGGATGCGACTTTCCTTTTTAAACAAAAAAAACCACCTCGGTTTCCTTTGGTCGCAATTGTCTCCAACTACTCGCGACGATCGCAAGTGGTTGGAACGCCAAATAAGCATGGGTGATTCTTCATCAGATGTCTAATTAGCATCAGACATCTTAAAAAAAATGTATTGCCGTGAATTTGTGATAGCAGTTCCGGTCGTCCAATCAAAGCTCAAGACATCTGATAGAAGTAAAAATGAGTGTCTGACTCTTGTACCCAACCCACATTCATCAAATAAATTATATTATCATAACATATTTTATTAAATGTAAAATTAAAGCCTAAAATTAAATGGTGGACATGGTGAATTGCTATATAACTCTTAATTAATTAACAACTAAGAGCAAATAATTAAATAGTACTTAGGCTAAATAATAGTTCACAAAAGTGGACTTATCAGAAGTTTTTGTAATGAAAGTTAAGGCCCTTATTATAAGAAAAGGACTCACTTGAATAAAATCCTATGGACTAAAACGTAAACAGATGCATTTTAAGCTTAATTTAATTTAAATCCTTTTCAATTTTTTGTATATAATTATAAATTAGATAAATATTACATATATGCCTTGAATTTACATTTTTGACCCCTTTAGCTTTATTTATTTAATTAATTAAATTACTTAAGTTAATTACATACTTAGTGTTAAATATTACTAATGTTAAACTAAATATTAAATAAATAGTTAAATATTTATAATTTGAGTCCAAATTATTATTTAAATTATAATTATGAATAATAGATATTTAATTTAATGATTTTAACTTATCTTTGTGGTCCTTAACATTTAGTCCCTTATATCATAATTAAAGCGTAAATAGACATATTATTAGTTAATTAACTAGGGATTCTAGTTAACTAGGGCCATTTAAGAGCTATGATGAGTCTCTCATCAACGACCTTACAAATATCCCAATAATGTTGGCATATCACAAGGCACTGAGTGATCTTTAATGGTTATCTAAGTTGCAAATTGGATTCAAGAGCCAAGGAAATCCTAACCATGAAAATAGTTTTGTGTCTTTTGAATTTGAAAGGAATTAATTTGTCAATTTTTGAAGGATACATTGATCCCGATTCATCTAACCCTTGGATCCAAAGACAAATCCCAATGTTTATCTTCAACAAATCTCGTACTTTCCTTATTTTCAATCAACCATGGTCCTGTGGAATTATTCACCTCAAAAGTCAAAAAAATTAGTATTTCCTAAAAAATCATTTTGTGAAAATCAATTTTGTTAAGAGATTAGCAAAAGATAAGCATATGGGTGTGGTAAACACCAGTTTATCATCATTCTTATTCCCTAAAGTAGGTCTATTTCTTAGGATTCTAACTCTACAATCAGGTTTTTGGGTTGCATTTAGGCATTCTAGTAGGTTAGGCATGCATTGCATTATTTTGTAATTTTAATATGTTTATTTGAGTGTCAGGGATAAGTACAGAGTCAGGTAGAATAAACCTTGGCACAAAGGAAGGTAGAAGATGAAGAGGAAGCCCAAATTTAGCTGGATCCTAGCTGAATCCAGCTCATCACAGCTAGATTCGAGCTCCACTTAGATTGGGTTAACTCATCTCACCTCCATACAACTCATTCCGACTGGATGGTAGCTCAAGCTAGCTCAACTCAGCTGACTTCAGCTCGATTCCAACTCAACCTAGTTGAGGCTAGCTCATCTTAGCTCCATTTAGCTCACCTTAGCTGAATGGAAGCTCAGGCTAGCTAAACTTAGTTGATCCCAGCTCCTCTTAGCTCCATCCCAATTCCAGGAGGCTCTACTTGACTAAGGTTAGATACTGTCATCAACTAGTTAAGCCTAGTCAGCTGAAGAAGATCTCAACTATCTCGGGTTAGCTCAACTCTAGCTCTTGAAGACTTAGATCAACTCAACTTAGTTGATGTTGAGCTACTTGACCTAAGCTAGCTACCTCAACAAGCTGGGTAGTCTTCGAGAACACCAACTCCAGCTCTCCTTAGCTCCAGACAAAATAAAACTAGGTCAACTTAGCTAAGCTTGGTAGCAAGCAAAGAATTAACTAGCTAGGCTAGCTACTGGGCTCCACTTCAGCTATCTTCAATAGCAGTCTACTCCGGTGAGCTTCGATGCAGCTCCATTCAGGTCCTCTACATCTAACCCTAGCTCCCCTACTCCTCCCTCTACTTTACTAGCTTAGCTTAGCTCTACCTCCTTTGCCATGGCTATCCACCGACTCTACCTACACCAACATAGCTCCATTACTACCTCCACCTTAACCCAACCTTAACCTAACCTAAACCCAATCCCAACCACCAAAGTTGGCACCAACTTTAGGTGCCTCTTCACCTTACCTACCCCTCCCATGTGGCGCCAATTTTCCCTCCAAAAATCCCTTTCATCTCCACCATCCATCAAAGCTACACCTCATCTCCACCCTTCTTTCCTCCCCCCCTCTAGAAGCTCCCCCTTTTGGGGCCAACTCTTGGTGTCATCCACCACCAAGAGACACCAACATCACCATAACCACATCTCATACACCCCTTTAGTTGGTGCCAACCTATCTCCATCCTAGGATCCTATAACCACCACCCAAAACTGAATCATAACCCTCTAATAAGTGGCGCCAACCCTAAACGCTAACCTACCTTATAAATGGCACCAACCCTACTTAACTCAACCTTAACCACCACTCAACACAACCCTACAATTGGTGCCAACGATAATCTACCCTCCATCCATTAACCATCATCCTAAGCCTTAATCCTAGCCACCCATCAAAGCCATGGCACCCTTAACCCTAGTTGGTGCCAACTTTCCCCCATCTACTCTATAGAAACACAAACAATTGCCTATTTCCATCCATTCCTAGTTACTAGAAATCCCATACCCACAGCTATACAAATCGGCCAAGGGAGGTGAAAAGAAGATCAAGGAGCCAAAATACCTGCCTCCTTGGTGCCTTCTTCTTCATCTCTCTTCTCCCTTGTACCACGCCAAGGAGCAACCAACTTCAAGGGGACGGTCTGGCAGAGGATGAAAAGCCAGGATGGAAGTTCACCCTTGGAGGAGGACCAAAGGAAGATACTAGGAGCATAAAAGTTTTCTTCATAGTATAGCAGCCACCACACTTAGAGCGGAAGCTTTTCGCTACATAGAAGGCCTTTCTTCATCTCTTTCTATTTCCTGTATTAGCTAGTGTTTTTCTTGTTTTCTTGTAACAAGCATTCTGCTACCCATCGTTCATTTTGATAGAAATAGAAGAATTTAGTTCCCTTTCATTTTCCTTTCAATTTCATATGTTTCCTGTTTCTAGTTGTTGTAGTGCACCACACTCTCTCTAATTATCCTAGCTCTCCACGTACCTAGGGTGAGCTTAGAGAGGAGTTTATCTTGCCACTCAATTTCTAGTTGATAGACGTAGTCTCTTTAGCATAGTCATCTTCGCAATTGTGCTCGTTATCTCAAAAACCCTAAAAACAGCAAAAAAGAGAGTGTGAGAGAGAATCACTTATTTGACTAATAATTAGCCTCCTTGGATGACCCTAGGTACCACCACTATCTAGATTTACAAATTCAATAGCGATCAACCCCCAGTGATCTTCGCTATCAGTGCATGTGTAAGAGACTTGGGACCTGACCCCCTGTGATCTTGGGCGACAAGCTAAGGCAAGAATTGCCTTTTATTCCCAATTCCAACCACTATTCTAACTGATGAGGGACTAAAAAGTCCCACTCAATCTTCATCTTCATTTTTCTTGGTCGTGAAGGTTGTTTCTTAATCAATGCAAGATAGCCATTAGATCTTCAATCCAACAACCTTATGGTAAGACCATCATTTGTCATAACTAACTAAATTAGTTAGATTCCAGTGTTAAATGCTCTTAAATGATCGTCTGAGAATAGTAAATCCGTACTGAACTGATTTGAGAAGAAACAAAAATAGAGTTAATTCTATTATTTTACCATCTCATCATTAATGCAAATTGGCCAAGGGGGGTTAATCAGGGGCTACAGGATCAAATGAACTTAAATATCGAAGAAGTGGGCTCAGATTGACTGAATTATGGTTTCACACATTTCAAGGATTAAAATCACTCAAAACCCTAATTATCTGCCACACTCAATTTGAAAGGGTTTTGTTGGAGATAAATTTAATATAAACCTCCTAAAATTCATTTAAAAATATTCTAAGAGGTTTGGTAGCTTCACTTTGACCATCTGAACCCATTTTGACCAAAAATAGAGACTTAGACGGGAATTTGCCCTAATTGGGCTCCCATGTAATTTACCCAGTAAAACATGGTGAAAACCTAAATCTAAGTTCACCATTATATTCCTTGGGCTTAAATTAGCTCAACACTAAAATTTGGGCTCAATTAGAGTCCATCTTGACCTAGTTTGCATTTTAGCCCTTAAAATCTCTATTCATCACAAGTAAGCCCCTTGATTCCACATTTCCTTACCAATAGGACCCTCACTTTCTTGCCTTCTTCACAAGAAACCCCTTGCCTCCTGATTCCTAAATAGAAACCTAAACCCAACATGCTCCAGTTTCAATCGAAGATTCCTCCTAAAGGTAATCAAATCCTCCTAAAATTGGGAGGATTAATCACCAAGAGATCCTCAACCATCTAAACACAATCACAGCCATCCTTATGATGCACAAAGCCCAGACAAACTCAAAGAATACATGGTATTTTCTTATTTCCAAATCCTAATACTACTCGCCAATTCTTCCAAATTGAGCTCAAATTTGAGCTCTATATAAGCTCTTGGATCTTCCCACAACTTCCTCAAGCAAGTTTAGGCCAAAATCAACTCTTCTCCAACTTCGGCTGCTTCCAACCTCAGCTCCGACGACTCCACTCGACCTCCCTCCTCCAGCCATCCAATAGCCAACTTGGATGATCGACCATCTTCCTCTCTCTCTTCCGCTCCTCGCCAGCCACATCAGGAGCTCTTTCCTCTCTCGTTGTGGCCTCTTCTCATCACTGGAAGTCTTCATCTTCTTAAACTCCAGCAAGAAACACTAGAGTGATTCCCTTACCCTATCATTTAGATAAGTTCCTCTCTTCCCTCCTCTCGCTCCCCAATTTCTTCCTACACCCTCAATTAAAGCATACAATAGGAGCTTCAACCATCTACAGCTGTAGTGTGAAGAAGTCATGGGTGTTTAGTCCCACATTGGGATTGTTTGAAAAAAAAATTAGTACCTAACGTTTCACGTGTTAAGGCTATTTTCCTTCAAAACACTGGGGCCAAGTCCGTACCCATCACGAGCCATGCATGTGCCCTCTCTCGTGCTCTTACCATGCGAGTCTGGACAGTTTGCACCTGGTCTAAACTGGGTCTAATCTAGTCTATTCTTATCTGATTCTGAGATAGTAAGAAGGGTTTATTTTGAGAGAGAAGGGGGGTTTTGCTCTTGGGATTCATGCCAAAGTACTTAAGAAGATTTTTGAAGGGTTTATTTTGAGAGAGACATCTAAAGGCTTTGAAATTAAATGTTTAAGACCATGTAGTGGATTGAATTGACGGTTTAATTGAGGTATCTGATGCCCTTTGAGATAGTTGATATTGAGCTTGAGTAGAGAGGTGACGACTCTACAATTACAAGTGTTAATAACATCAATTAAAGTCAATTTTGAGGGTACTTGTGCCATAATGTTAGATTATAATGGGCTTGGGAACATTGCATGCATATTGCATGATCTTCACATTTTAATGGCTTAGAATGAATGTTTAATGACCATGTGCACAAGTCCATTTTGAAATAGGCCTTATACGAGCAATCAAACCCTACAAATGGATCCGGATTGACGAACAGAGTCCAACGGACCTAAAATCACTTCGATCTGACCTCTGTAGCTCCCACAACATGCTCGAGAAAGATCAACGGCCACGGAGCAATGCAACATCCTTACAGGCCTCATATGAAAAGTTCGACCAAACGGATGGATCCAGAGTGACGATCATAGTGCGGCAGCGTGGGAATCATCTCGATCTAAGCACCATGGTACCCTCTACAATAGAAAGAAGATGGACAACCCAGATGGTGCCACATGGCGCCATCCTTGCCTCCCCTCACACCTCAAGAGCACAAGGTGCATGGCACACGTGAAGCGGTAGGGCAACAACAGCATGTGGGAGCAAGGCAACACAGCAGTGCAGCAATGCGAGTGGTAGCATGCGCGTGCCCATGGAGCAACGTGCATGGGCGTATGCGCATAGACCAGCATGCGCCAATGCATGCACGAACAACAAGGAGGGCAAGGTGTGCGCCAACAGAGCATGAGTGGTGGGTGCATCTTTAGCGACAGCTGCAAGGGCCTTTAGTGATTCTTGCAGCTATCACTAAAGACTCAGATTTGAATTTGAGGCCTCTCCTCACTTATAAAAAGGGTCCTACCCCTCCCATTTGGACAAAGCTTCCACCGACGAGATACCACCACCTTCTAGAGTTCCAAGCAAGGTCCTGAAGCTGTCGAGCTGTTGACAGAAGCCCCTCCACCATCGTGGTTGTCTCAACACATTCTTCTTCCTTGTCTTAATGTTATTTTATTTTGTAGTGTAGTTCATGTCTTGATTTCATTAAAGAATTCATCTACATTATGTTTGATTACACATTTGATAAGAAATTGTTGGCACATTGATCTTATGATATGATTCTCTAACCCTATTCTCTCTCTCTATCTCTATTTCTCTTTCTCTCTCGTTTTCTCAAATCGATTTTCAAGTGCACAAACGACATATTTACATGACACGAAAGCAAGTATTTGATCTAATTATTGCCTCCATATGTTTGACACTCGGACTCACCTCCAATTCTTTACTTAAAATTGATGCCGTAAGCGCACTATAACGAACAGTTTTACACAAACACGTTCACGAACGTCAAGAGAATAGCTTGATTATTAAGTGAAACATTGGTGGTTTTAACCACCATTCATTTTTCTTTTTCTCTCTCTACACTATTCATGTTCTACGACTCTTGGTATGCATTGAATATATTTCATATTGAGTTTTTGATTATTCACTACATTTCTATGCTCATCATATCATTTGATTAGTGATTGAATTGCAATAACTTGCTCCTTAAAAATGACTTCAGAACTCACTTTTTTCGAGCATCATAAATTTAAATGTCGATTCGATTTTCATCGCTATACTACGACGATTACCATTCAACATTTTGGTTCCATTACCAGGGAGCAATGCACATTTCAGTCACTAATCGCACTTTCCGATTTGATTCTAACTGGCTATATCTTTTTGTTGTGTTGTTGCGAGGTGAATGATTGTGTAGCAATCATAGGTATTAAATGACCTAAATTAAGTTAGAACCTAGCTTAACCTAGTGTAATCCATGCATTCATAGCATACTTTGCATCTTTACTTCTTTATTTTAGCAATGCAAAGAATAATGTTATAATGTGCTGATTAAGTGCATTAAATGGTTTGTAGGTAATACGAAGATCTGAAGTTGGATCTAAAGAATAAAGAGAAGCTGGTGCTGCAACAGAGCTGGAGCAAAAGACTTAGGATTAAGTAGAAAATAATGTAGGGTTGAGGTATGCTACTCTACTTAGTAGGATTCAGTGTAAAGTTTAAATTATGAAGAACTTAGGACCAATCCTAGCCCTAGGATGGCCCTAGAGACCATTCTAAGCCTTAACCACCCTTAGATTAGCTCACCTTAGCCTAGGATGCCTCAAAACCCTAGTTCCAGCCCTTATCTGGATGTCCATATAAGTTATTGGACGTCCAAAACCCTTAGGCACAACCCGCAGACCTAGAACCCAAGTTTGTAGTGTTATTGGATGTCCAAACAAGTTGCCAGATGTCCAATTTCTGTAGAATCCCAAGGCAGAACCGTTATTCCTCCCTGACTCTGATTGGACATCCAGTCAAGAAATTTGGACTTCGGATTTTTGAGTATAAGTCATCTAACACTTAGATTAGACATCTGATACCCCTTTCCAGACCCTATTTTGGAAATCAAGCTTGGATCTTGATTTCCTAGGTCCCTAAACCCAATTCCAAACACTAGGGAACCTAAATTAAGGTATCTTAAGCCTAGTACACTACCCCTAGACCCTTCTAAGAACCTAATTAGCTTCTCACTAAGCCCAATTGATTTGGATCGTAGTCAATTACAATTGCCTAGTCAATTGGACTCTTTGAGTCCAATTGAGCTTTGATCTCAACCTACACAAGTTAAATTGGACTCAGTGAGAGTCTAATTGACCTAAGCCTAACTTAATTAAGTATTCTCACTCTCAATTAGGTTTGCACTCATTCAATTAAACTTTTGTCAAGTTTAATTATGCATCTAGCTTAGTAATTAAGGTTTCCAACCCTAATTCTATGACCTAACTTAACCCAAACCCTTAGGGCCTAACCTAGACCATTAGACCACTTAGCCACACATACATATGGTCACACACACACACACACACCCCCTCACCCAGCCAAAAATACACCAGAGTTCCCTAGAACTCTTATCCAAATGTTGTTACCTTGGTTGCTAAAAATAGCAACCAAGAGTAATTCAACTTCTGAGATCCACATTTTGTGGATCTAAAAACCACCACCACCTCATCTTGGCCAACCACCTTGGGGCTCTCTCTAGACAGTTCTACACCTCTCTATAGAGCTTCCCTTTGGTCTATCTAAAGACCCTTAGACAGCCACATGCAATGCATCTTGGTTCTAAAAACATCCACCCATCACGAAAGCCTTTCACCTCTACCTTCATGTGCACCTCCACGAGTTCCACCACCATGGCCATCACCACCTCCACACCAAGAGCCATCATCTCTCCCTCCTATCTCCAAGGGCCGGCATAACCACCATTGGCCGCCCCTCTTTCTTCTCCTTACCACCTCCATCTCAAAGTCCATTGGAGGCCACCTCCGATGCCCTTCTTTCGACTAGTGAAAATAAGTAGCTCATAGTTCTTAATAGGTTTTTCAACTTCAATTTTCTACTTTCGTAGTGTAGCTCTCTTCCACCTCAATGATGCATGTGTAATCTTCTCGCAGATCCACGCATTCACTCATTTTCTGCTTGGTAGTTATTTTGTTTATGCATTCCTGTACAAGCTTTAACCATGATCTAATTCTGGATTCAATGAAAATAATCTGACTATATATATATATTTTTTTTGTTATAAAATCACCATGAGCCTCCTTGCAAAAATCTTTATTGTGATAGTAAAGTTGCCTATTTTAATCTCTGCATCTTTATCATTAAAAACCAGCATGAGTTTTAGCAAGTAGAGAGAGAGAGAGGTCAGAATTGAAATTTACATTTCCAAAATGCCTCCTTGAGTTCGACCAAGAGCCACCATCTTGTTGTATTAGAAATATTTTTGTTTTGATCGGATTTTGCACTATACTACAACATAGCGACGATTTTCCTTTCCGAAAATATGAAGATCCTATCGAACAAATGGTGCCGTTGCCAGGGAGGCAATGGAATTTTTTATTTTCGATCTTTAGAATGATACTGACAAATCTACATCTACTTGCACCCTTTGATGTGTAGGAAAATAAGAAGAATGGGATATGCGCACACATAGAGTGTGGATTTTAAAAATCATGTGCACATCTTCTCAATCTTAGTCTTAGTGTTTTTTTATGAACCCTAGGTAGATCCTCGGATTTTTCTTTCCGAAATAGAAATCTACTTATTTTCATAAAAAAAGTTAGGTAGTTAGATTAGGATTTCTTTTGATTCTTAGGTTAGAATTAGTTTGATTGAAAAAAAAGAGAGAGAATTTGAACAAAAATTTCCCTCCAAAAAAATATTTTGAAAAAGTTAAAAAAAGTTGAAAAAGAAAGTGTTTTGGTGGGAAGGTTTGAAATTTGAATTTCAAACCTTTCAAAAGCCTTTCCACCATATCCGGCCTGATTTCAAGGAGCAATTTAAAAATTCATTTGCTGAAAATATATTGAACTAAAAATTATGACATTTGGATACGAGCTTCATGTTCAAACCATCTATCAAACTTCACCATTAATTTAAGAAAACTCGGATTATGTAATTTTTAAAGATTTGTGAATTACAAGGGGTCAAACTGAACTGGATTTGAAAATTTTTTAATTTCAAACAACAATTCTATGCAATATGTGAATCTGATCAGACCAAAAGCAGTGGGGTTTGAAAGTTGATATAATAAGATTTAATTTCCATATTTCTTCCAAATTTTTGGAGTTTGTTTGCTACTGTTTCAAATTGGAAAATCGACCAGGGGTCAAAATTCTAAATCTGACCCTCTGACATTTAAAAATTCTTATTTATTCGATTGGAATAGTAAAAGTTATAAAAAAGTATTCTCTGAAAAGATGATTAAAAGTGGAATCTGTCTGTAGAACTTCAAATTATTTGGATTCCATCTGTAGCTTAGAGAACTATTTTACTCTTGTTGGTTTGCTGAAACCCTAGAATTGTATGAACCCTAGGTTACACCATTAGGGTCAAATTTTTCGAGACCACACATTTGGGCTAACCTAGACTAAATCAAGTCTAGTGGCTAGTTGGTAGGCTTGGTCACCTTGTGGGCCACTCACTACAAACCCCAGCTGAAGAAAAAGGGTTAAAAAGATTGTTAAAATGTGTAAATCAACCCGAATTTGTTGTCGTATTACTAGGTTGTCACAACAGCCTTAGCCAAACATTAAATGAATTTGCAGGGCAGAATCAAACGATCGCAATTTGGGGGTATAAAGGAACCGAAGACGTGAGCTGAAGGAAGAACCTTCCCCTTAGTCCCCTTGTTCAGATTGGCTAGGTTAGCTCTGGGGGTTAGGACTACTTTCAATCGGTTGAACGACGAATTTCTCTTTAGGAATTAGAATTCTAATGAAAAATTTGGTCATCTGATGAAAAGGACCATCTAATTGACAGGGCCTTAGCCTTGTCTGGCATGGCTTCACCAATCAAGGGGTTGGTTGGATAATGCAAGGGAGGAGGTCACTTAGACCTCGACTGGTTGGACCTTTGGAGCCACTCTCAAGGAGGTGAGTCACCTCGCTCGGACCATCTTCTCACTCCTATTCCTTTATCTTCTTAATCAAGATGGCTAACCTTGAACCTGGACTTGATCAAGATCCAGAGAATCTGGACCCAAGGGCTCATCTGGGAGCCTCGGTTAATGAATCAGCGTAGCCTTAGAATCCAAACCCGAGGGGGCGAAGATGACTTTTCACTTCATATGATCCTTCTTCTCGGGTTGTCGAAATGGTTAACCCATATCCTGATCCTAGATAGTATGACCCATAACAATCAACTCCACAAAGGATGCAATCTTATGACCCTGGATATGATTTTCATACTACTCCATCTTACCCATGGAATATGGGTAGACCTGATTCACCCCCTAGAACCCCTAGAGAACCACCACTGTATATGCAACCACATTACATAATACAATTAGCTATATCTAAAACTAAAGACCAAGTCGCATTCTATCTACACGAAATCCAGGCTGCTACTGATCCAAAACAAAGACAAACTTGGATTCCATTTCAAGAACTTTTGATGGAGGCCCTTCAGGAAACAATAGTGATGACAAGGCTAACTGGACAAAATCGGGAACTTTAAGAGATTCTTGCGATATCAAGTGGAAAATAGCCTTGAAGACCTCAAAGAACCTAAAATGACTACTCCTGAAGGAGACATAGGATATTCTCAGGAGTGAACACTCGAAATTTATGTAGGGGAAGAAAATTCCAATATGGATGTGGGACATGAATAGGGAATATCCTGAATGGAGTCATCTAAGAACTCCATTCATGAAAATGATGAGGAGAGGATTAGTATCTCCAAGACTGATTCGCAATCTGGATACCCTGAATCTTGGGAGTTACCTCATGGGTTAGACAACCCGATTGAGATAAAGGAAGTAGATCGAATTGATCAATTTAGGCTACTTCCCATGGTAGGTGAATCTGTTTTCGATCCAACACCATCAGATTTGCATTCTTCTTCTTTCACCTACATCCCTGATTCTGACTCTGAGACGACACTTTCTATCCCTGATCCTAATATCCGAAGACCAGGAAGAGTTATGGATGCCTTGCTGGAAGAAATGGATATGCTTTCTAAAGTAGGAAACAATGAGGAACCAGCTACATATGAGGGTGAAACATTGAGCAGAATGAATTGGGGACTCACTTATAATCCTAGTAAATCTAATGGATGGCTTGACTTAGAGACTGAGTTAGCTTCCAAGGAATCGGTGATGAATTCCGATGAGGGTGAAGTTATTTTGGATGAGGATTTCAGTGACCTCCCCACAAAACTTCTACTTTCACGCATACCCCCATATGACTTGGAGCTTGGAGAGGGCATGATCTTTGGCGTTAATTACCATTACGATGACCCTTATGATTTAGACTCTTGTTCTGACATATTCTAGGATGATATCAATCTACTCCCTCAGCAATTTCCTATTGAATTCTGGAACATGTTGGATCAACAGACTCATCAACAGGATCCTCCCTCTAATTATCCTCTCTTTTGTGCCCTCACTCTGCATTTTACTACGGCTAGACTTTTTGGAGTAGGGGTACATAATTAGCTAGTTTGCATCTGTGGACCGCTGATTCTAGGAGCATACAAATATATCTTTCTATTGATCTTGACCAGCTCCTACACAATCACGAGGACATCTGATTGAGTTTTCACCCAGCTGGAGGCATTAAACTTAGCAATTCTAAATAGCAAACTCAGCACTTATACATAGCATACTCAGCATTTATAAATACCATTTATACATATTCTTTTCATACATAGCATATTTTTCTTTGAGCATATTTCCTTTCGATTGCATATCATCAGATTGGCCGGTGTAGAATATGACATTTCAGGAGAAATTCCAGGTGATCACGACCCACTCACTCCCTGTCGTACTTTATTTTCTTTAATATTCATGCATGAGGACATGCAAGAACTTAGGCATGAGGGGGTAGATGTATCAAAATTGAAAAATTTTTATGTCAACACTTAGGAAAACCTCATAGTAGCATGTTATATGTACTTTAGGGTCCTAATTTAAGAACAACTGACTCCACCTCCAATGCTCGCATCGGAGCTAGAAATCGTTTGCAACAGCCACTTCCAACAGATCCACTCACCTTTCCTATTCTAAATTTAGGACCAACTTGAATGTAACCTGTTGCAATGCTTTGTCGAGCTTTTAAGTCAGTCGCGTTGTAGTATAGGTGACCAAGCGCTGACAACAAAAAAGAATTTATTAGTTGAAAGCCTAAGTATCCGAGGTCGAACACAGGGAGTAAATGAAATTTATTCACTAATCTCAATAGTGTAATTGAAAACTTAGAATTACTCAAAACCTAATTCAGAACATAAATGCAAGAGTTTATGAATTAAATTTATAGCAAAAATAGAAGAGTTGGCATCTGATTCTATGATCAGACGTCTTAAATGATGGCCTCTTATTCTTCTCCTTGCGGCTTTCTCTTCTTATTCTTCCTTCTCTTTTTGTCTCTGCTTCAATTGCTTCTCTTCTGCCTTCTTAGCTTTTGCTTTCTTCCTTCTCTTCTTCCTCTGCACATTGCCTTTATCCTTCTTCTTCCTTCTTTGGCTTGCCTTCTTCTCTTCGGACTTCTCTTTTTTACGGCTAAGTGTCAGCTTCACCTTGCCCTTGTTTCCTTCAGCCTTAGCTCTCCTTTGATATTATCTTCCTTCATTCTTCTTTCCTTCCTTGCTTAGCCTCGCTTCACCTTGCCTTAGTTCCAACTGCGCCTTCCTTCCTCCTTCCTTGCACAAACACTAAAGAGCAAAACTTACCTCTACCCTCCCCTGCATCTCTCTCTCTATTTCTCTCTTCGATACACTCTGCCATAGCCGAGTAATCGGGTCGGTCGCATGCCCAGGTCCAGGCTCACCGACGTGGGTGTGATACGTGAGGAGTGCACAGATAGGTTAGTCGGGTCGAGTGCTAGGTCCGCGGAGGACTGTCGTGGACGAGGCATGGCGAGTGAGGGCAAGGGACCTCACCCATGTGTGACTTGAGGCGAAGAGCATGAAACACAAATTCAATTTATGTTCCACACTGCGCTCATGCGTTCACGAGGTGGGACTAAATGTCCCACTCGCTTCTGCACGTGCATCCACAGGAACTCCTTCAATTGCTGCTACTAGGTTGCTTGCCAAACCAATTGCTCAGCTGTATGAGTTTGTGCACGCATCTGCTTCCTCTGGGTCCCTGACATCTGGAGCGTGCAGCCTGGGATGAAGCTCACGACCTCCTCGCTGTGTCGTCAATGGCGGTAGGTGGTGAGATCTGACACACAAAAACATGGCCTTGTGACCCCATTAAAATACATGGGAAGCTTCACCGAGTTAAGGCGAAGGTGGGATGGTAGGTGGTAGGTGGCAGGTCGCAAGGCGGCCTAGGCGTGCATGCCTAGGTCACCCTGTGGCTAGGCTTATGGGTTTGGTCGAGGGGCATTTATGGCGGAGTGGGCGGTTGATGGAAGGGTGGGTGATGATCAATGGACTGTGGTGGAGGTAGTGAGGCATCTGGCGAGGCATGTGGAGGTGCGAAGCGGTGGAAGCGCCTCTCCAGTGGGTGGCCGGAGATGGAGAAGATGGTGGTGGTCTGCGCCTGCGAGGGGTCGAAAGGGAAAATAGAGAGAGGGAAATTAAAGAGGGGATAGAGATGAGTGATTCTAACCTAACTAAGTGGATGATGGGGGAGAGTTGGCTGCTGGGTGTACTTGCTATCGACGGAGAAGAAGGTGTCCAGTGGAGGGAGACGGCGGCGACGACAGGGCTAAAGATGCTCGCGTGGGTGTTGCGCGATACTGAGGAAGACGGTGAGGGCGGCTCTGCCACTAGTATGGTGGAAAAGCGATGAGAAAGTGGAGGGAGGCTCACCGGAGCTCGCTGGACTACTTGACCGGAGGAGAAGATGAAATTAGGGTGGATCTCTGGCCAAGTCGAGCTTGAGGGATTCGCAGAGGATCGGGGATCCTTTTATAGTTGCTGGCCGAGCTTCTGGTTCTTGGAGGGCAAGCCTTCAATCACAAACTCCTCACCGGAGAAGGAAGGTAGTTGGAGACCCAAATCTCTCATGTATTCGGACGAGAGATTGGATGCAAATCAGAGATTGCAATTGAGCTCAGATGGAAGGGAATTCCTCAGAGAATCTCCGTTCCAAATCTGTGAGGAGATCTTTAAGGAATCAGGGAGTACTCCCCCTCCATTTTTCGTCGGAGAAGGATTTCTCCCCATTAATGGTTGGGGACCTATTTGTCAGAGTGGCGAAGAAGTTAGGGGGTTTGTGCAATGGTTTTCAAAAGATAGGGGTCAAAGTGTAATTAGGTGTACTATTTTGCAAATTAGGTCAAGATGACCTCCCCTTAGGTCCAAATTTCTGTAGAAACCTAATTTGGACATAAGGAATCCAATGGTGAAGTTGTATTTTAGGTTTGACAACGTTTGACTGGAATTTTTGCACAAAAACCAAAATTAGGTTAATTAATTTGCTAGGACTCTAATCTAGGTCAAAATAGGTTCCAAAGGTCAAATTGAAGGTTCTATGCCCTAAGGGATATTTTTCCATTAATTTTATAGGATTTAGTTGATTTTTAACCTGACCAGAACCTTGTTGAATTAAGCGAGTCTATTTTAGGGTTAGAAAATGTCATTTAATTCCTAGACTGCACATTAACCAATTTCTAATTGATCCAACCTAGTTTTTATCTTATTCAGACCATTTAACCTATGTTTTACCTCTGAGAAATCATGTTTACATTCTATAATGGTGAAATTACAGTTTTAACCTTTATTTCTTATTTTCTTCTCAAAACACTTATTTCTTGAATTATGTCCTTCTCTAGGTTATGTAGCTCTTATTCTCTTTTTTAGGTCAAAATGAGCTAGTTAGGGCTCATGATGAGGCTCTCATCATACCACCATGCCTAGCTTTTGCTAGTCACTTAGGAAAATTCCAAGGTTTTAACTTCTATTCTTGACCCTGAGTTTTTTTGTCACCAGTCATGATAAGTGCCTTTCTTTTTTTCTTTTATGATTAGGTCAAAATGCCGCCAATAGGCCTAGAGGTATTCAAGTACCACCCAAAATCTGGACCTGACCTGCTTTAGCCTCAGTCCTCCGCAATGGTTTTTAAGGCTTGCAGAAACTATCCTAGGGTTTATGGGACTCCACGGTTAAAGCACCCGTGCTTGAGACATTTTTAGCGTAGGTTCAATAAGCAGTGCATTTTTGTAAGAGAGAGACAGAAGATTTATTTGTTTGGAGAGCTTTCTCTCTCTTTTCTTTTTATTTCTGGCTTCAAATTGGCTTCTCAAAATGGTCTATATCAGATTCCTCATCCCCATCGTCAATTGTCAAGGGTCCTTGCCAATCGATGCTTCATGATAGCACCGCCCATGGCAACCCCCAGAACCCTAGCTTTCGAGATTTCGAGATAATCCCGGCCATGGTGTTCCGTGGCCGAATCCAGACCCTGGCAATCGACATTTTGTGATAATGCCACCCAAGGTATCTGAACCAGCAGAGTGCTTACATGCCTCCAGTAGGATATTTAAATATCCTAAGAGACAAGCACCAAGGAGACGATATATTGTTACACATCTTCGAGGGGAATTTCTCGCCTCTCCACACTGGGAACTCGTCCATATCAACTTGTGTTGATCGGCCGCTCCTAATCTAGGCAACCTTTTCAGAGCATAAAAACACTTTTTGCGTGATTTGATATTTATGCACACTAAAGCAGACTATGCGTCGATTGGGGTGCTTAGGTTATCGAATCCCACAAACCAAAGGTTAATTAACGAGGTTGAATACTTCCTAAGCCTTAGACCTAATTCCTAAGCTTGTCGTTTTCCCCAACCTCTTAAGGATTTTCCAGATCTTAGCGAGTATGTGAATTTTTAAGCCTAAGAGTCTAGCCCAGAAGGCCTAAGATCAATGTTCCTCCTAATCTCTTTTTGTGTCTCCTTAGCATTTTTCTTTCATTTTTCTCTTTTCTTGATGTAATCTCGAACTTCGGTTAATTCCTTAATCTCTTACTAATGACTCTCTTTTTCTTTTTCATTTTGTGCCCCTATTTGTCATTTTGCTCTTTTCCTTCTCATGATTATGTGGCTCACAAAATTTCCTCCCTCCATTTTTTTTTGCTCTTTTTCATAATTTTTCAATGTTTTTGTGCTTTTGACATATGTGAATTTTTTTGTGAGAATCCTTCTAGCTTTTTCTTGGTTCTGTATGTATGCACTTTACCACTTCCCCATGCCTAAGTTTTGCAATGTCCTCATTGTAAATGGAGGGTGTGAAATAGTGTTGAGGTCAAGGACTTAGAACAGGATACATCAGGTGGGTGAATCGGTTGGAAGTGACTAATGCGGATGATTTCAAGCTCTGGTATTTGTATCAGAGGTGGAATCAACTGTCTAAGGCTGAACTCAAGGTGCAATGCTGGTGGGGTATAGACAGATAATCAAATGGGTCTCTATTTTTGGAATGACGGGTTGCCACCCGTTAAGTGCTAAATTCAACACCTTCAACCAAGCGGAAAATGTGGTGGAGAGGGAGTGGTCAACTCAGCGGAATTTTGTAAAACAAGCACCTTGATTAAGAGCCTGGTTGATCCAACCAGGTGCTTGTTAAGATCAACTAGTTGATGATGCAGCCCAAACCCAATCGGTCTGGTGGGTTAATAGATGTAGATTAACAAATGCGGAACCCACCATATGCAATGTGGCTCAGATGGATATGGAAGTGAAAACTCGGGTTTAGGCTAATTTGAATCAGCCTAGTTAGGGTAGGGTTCTAAAAAATAATCAGTGCATGGTGTGGAAACCCTACAGGGGTGATCAAAAAATGATGAATCTTATTTTTTAGTCCGATTGATACCCGATGCCCAGGTATAGATGTGGAGTTGAATCATCTGCAAATGGCTCAGTGAGAGGTGAATCAAAATAGAAATTGAGTCCAGTTGCGGGTCGGGGTAGAGAACGGGTTTTGATTGGTTCTATATGTGTGAAAGAGGTGGCTTCAATGAGAATGGTGTATCAGGACTCTTCTAGAATGGAATGACTGGTGGTCTCATGTAGAGACTCCTCATAGTAACTTTCAAAATCGGAGTTAGAGAATGAGTCATGTGAGCTGAGGTCGTAGATTGGCTTGTTATAATCAGGAAGTAGATTTTCTCCGATGTTGTGGTCAGATTCGAAATTGTCGGAGAGTTTGCGAAAATCAAAGTCTGAATGAGATTCAGGATCATGAGTTCCACCATAGAATAAATCATATGCTGTAGATTAAGCAACCTGACTGGGGTCTAGCCTAGATGTCAATTCTGAGCTTAAAAAGGTGTCCTTATCTGGTAGAGGCTCAGGTTCCAAGCTGGTAGGAATGACCCAATTGAAACCCCACTCGTCCAACTCCTCAGTTTCTGTATCATAAATTGGCATGACTTCCAAAAAATTGATTGGTTCCTCTAAGGATGTTGGCAAGGGATATTCATCAAATAGAGGCCCAAAATCATATTCACTGAAAAATTGATCATCCTCATATGGGGCCTCAAAATCGTCCCAATAGGTTTCATATCTAGATTCTACGCTTAGGATGTGGGTTGAATCACTAGAATCTCGGTCCAAATACCTTCGAGGGTCACCATATCAGAATAAGGGGCAGAATTTACACCCTCGAGAGGTTCAGTTCTACTCTCTTTATTGCAGGAGTTTTGGGATTCTAAGCCTAGTGATTCATGGTCTAGAGTGGGCTCAACATTGTGTTCTCCTGCAATTGGAGCTTCCCAACCTTCTTCAATATCAGGCACATTGTACTCCATCTGGGTTGGGAATCCACAACCATTTTGTGCCTCAAATTCGAGATCAGATTGATCCTCGATGTTGTCCCAAGATGGTTCATCCTCTGTTTGTGGCATATATGGGTATTTCTGGTCGATAATTTATTTTAATAATCTCATTATCTCTTCCCATTTTTCAAGATCATCTTGGTGTTGATCCCAAAGTGTAGGATTTGTCATGCATTGAAGGTATTCAAGATTGTGCAATTTTTCTATCTCAATGTATACTGTTTGAGCATGTCTCGGGTTGATCCTTTTGTGGGTTCTGCCAATAGTACTTGGGCACAAGTTATGATAAAGGTTGTGGTTGTTGGGACATCAACCTGAATGTTTTCTACTGGTGTTGAGGTTTTCTCTTCTTTTTCATAGAATTTCATGGCATCCTCAATCATCCTATCCCTCATGGATCTCCGATATTCAGGTTTCTTGAATGGTAGTCCTAAGTGGTTTTGCTGCATATTTGGATTAGGTGGTGGAATCAAGATGTAGAATCAGAGTTTGCATCAAGATATACAATCAAGTTATGAAGCGATTAAATCTGAATAAAGAGACACATTGAAAATGTACGTGTGTGCTCTAAGAAGAAAAGATGAGGGACTGGAGATGATTTTGACCCAATCAAGGCACCCAAAGATGTTTTGATGACTATCGAGGTTCGGGGCAGATGATATCCCTGGATCAGAAGGTCATCCACCTGAGAATTACCTGGTGACGTGCCTTCGTGCATGTGTGTTAAGAGGTGTCGTTATAGTTGCACTTGATACGTCGGTTTTAAAAGAAGTAAACAGAGGTGAGTCCGAGTGTCGATCTCAGGGAGGCGTGGAAATCGGATTTTGTTTACCACTTGTTGTCACGAAAAAGGCGGAGTTTTGCTTGCGAAAGAGACGATTTTGAAAAGTGAGAGATAGAGAGAGAGTTTAGGGTTAGAAAGCTCTTGGTTTTGATCATGCACATTAAACAGAAATTAAAATGGCAACTAAATGGAAAATAATTTCATTAAACATGCATTCATAGTTCATGATTTACAACATTAAATACATGCTTCAACAAAAGTAAGTGAAAGCTTAAAAGGGAGAGAGAGAGGTAGAGAGAGAGTGGAGAGCGACGAGGCAGCCATGGCGGTGGAGGAGGCTCCGTTGGCGGCTCGTCGTCTCCGACGATTACAAGAGTGCCTAAGACTAGCTAGGAGAGGAGTGGAGTAGTTGCAAGTGGGAGAGGATGCCTTGAATGGTGGTATAAGCAGGTTTAAATAGAGTTAAGGGCCTCCTAGAAGAAGAATGTGCTTTAGCGACATCCAGAACGTCGCTAAAATCGCTTCCAGATACGTCGGTGAAGGCCTTCTGCCGCCGGTCAGCCGCCCGCCCCCTCTCTCTCTCCAAGCGCGATCCGTGGATGATGAACTAGAGCTATCCGATCAAAGATCGGACAGCTGAGATCCTCCCGTGCCCGTGCTGAGATCGCGCTTCGGGCGCACGTGTGCGCGCGCGTTTCCGCCCGGCGTGCACGCACGCGTGGGCGCTCGGGCGCTGTCGTCGCGCCGCGTGGCGCAATCCTGATCGCCCGCTGCTGACCGGGCGGCTCATTTTCGCCGCGCCCTTCGCTCGCGCTTGATTTTCGCTCCGCGCGATTCGAACGCGCGTCGCTGTGACGCGGGCGTGCGCGCTAACCGTTGTGCCACGCCCACGCTTTGTCGCGGCGACCGCGGGCGAGCGTGCGGATCTCGGCCATTCGATCGAAGATCAACGGCCGAGATTCGTTCTTGGCTGGCTTGAGGGCGAGCGAGCGGCGGGGGTGGGGCGACGTGGTGCATTCTGGGCCATTGATCTCCAGATCAACGGTCATGATTTCTTGGGCCCATTGTGGGAGCTCCGAACGTCGGATTTGGCTGATCTTGAGTCCGTTGGACTCCGTTCGTCGTCCTGAATCCATCCATGCGGTCCGATTGCTCATCTGAGGCCTGCTTTGACAAATACTTTACACAAATGGCCATTAATACGGTTTATAAGCAATCTTGGTACTTGATGCATGCAATGCTCCTATTCTACTTTATGTTGTGCCTTTTATTCTAAAGATGGGCCATATTCAACCTAATTACTACCCCCTTGCGTGGTGTTATCATACCCCCATGCTTACTCCTTGATAGTCCCTAGCAAGGTTTATTCTAGCCTTTATTTCTTTGGAGAATTCAAGAAGCAATTACTTAGGCACTTCGTTACTCATCAATAGGAGGAAATATACGAATATCTTAATCTACAAAGACTAAGCAACGCCCGGGTGTCTTCCAAAATACGAATTGTCCGAATCCTTGCTTTGTATATATAACTATACATATTTTCGGAATTCAGTGTGGGTTGGTAACTTTTTACGGCTACCCAACCCACCCAAAACTCAGTCAAAACCCTAAGTGCTAAGCATCTTGGTGTGAATGTTGTGATAGACTCACTTAACGGTAATTGAGACAGACTTCGAGTTTCTACGCCCCTAGGTGACCGGAAAAGAAAATAAATTTTTGCCTGAAGGTGTATTTGTTCGATTGGTAGCTTTCTCCCTACGTTCATTTTACTTGGGGTCAACACAAGGATTTTCCAGTGTATATCTCCCCGGCTTGTATTACTTCCCCGCTTCGTCCTTAGGTGTTTTGGTCTTTTTTTGTGCAATTATTGAGCTGGGCTCTGGACAACTGACTAATGGGCTGTTACCCACGATCACTTGCCATCCATACTTGTGCGATGAAGTGTGGTTTATTTTCTTTTCTTTTCTTTTCTTTTCTCTTTTTTTTTTTTTTTTTTCGTAGGTGGCTTCCCTAATCTCAAATGTACCTAGAGGCAGCGAAAAAGAAATGGCCTGTGGCTGGGTTCTGGACAACCTGCCAATGGGTTGTTACCCACGACAACTTGCCAGCCATACCACCCTAGAGAGTTCATTAGCTACCCAATTTCTGTCAAAATCTCCGAGAAGTGAGTCTGTGCAAAAATGTGTGTAGATGCTTAGACTCAAAGTTTTCCTGAGTTAGAGGGTGAGTTGATAAGTCGTATACTTATTACCTTATTTATTAGGTGGATTAGAATAGCTTAAAGTTGGAAGGATTCGCCGCTAAATCCATATTTTAATGGACACTAGGGCTGATTAAGCCTAAAGGCCTGAAAAGTCTAAGTGTTTAAGTTCTTTTTGTATTATTTCCCACTATTGACAAGTTTCTAATGCCTAAGTTTTTCTTCCTAAATTCAATTTTTTTTTTTTAATCAATTAATTTATTCATTCAAACTGATTAATTAAGCTCAGGATTATGCAATTTACCATCCCCCCCATGCTTAAGTTGGACAATGTCCTCATTGGCAGATGCATGGATGCAGAAGGGTTCAAAAAGATAGTACCTAAGTGACGTAAACTACCAGATCAGTCTGAATCCGCTGGGTTGCCTCCCAGGAAGCGCTGAGTTTAACGCCTCCAGCTAGGCGGTGCTTGGTGTCAGCCCTCAACAAGGGTGACACTTTCCTTGGGGGGTACCTGGGCCAGGAAATGCTTCAATCTTTGACCATTGACTGTAAAGGTGTGCCCGGTATTAAGATCGGCGATTTCGACTGCCCCATTGGGATAGGGCTTGACCACCCGAAATGGTCCTGTCCATTTGGACCTAAGTTTCCCTGGGAAGAGTTTCAGGCGTGCATCAAATAGCCAGACTTGTTGGTTTGGCTCAAAGGTTTTCCTATGAATGAGTCGGTCGTGGATGGCTTTCATTTTCTCCTTATATAGCCGACTATTATCAAAGGCGTCCCGACGAATTTCTTCAAGCTCAGATAATTGAAGAGTCCTTTGTGCACTAGCTAACTGGGGATCCATGTTACATTGCTTAACAGCCCAGTAAGCCCGGTGTTCCAATTTGACAGGGAGATGGCAAGCTTTGCCAAAGACCAAGCGGTAAGGTGACATGCCTATCGGGGTCTTAAAAGCGGTCCTATATGCCCACAAGGCATCATCAAGTCGTGTGAACCAGTCTTTCCTGTCAGGTTTCACAGTCTTCTGTAAAATGTTCTTGATTTGTCTGTTTGAGACCTCAGTCTGCCCCCTTGTTGTTTGTGGATGATACGGGGTGGCAATGTGGTGGTTTACCCCGTATTTTCTAAGTAGGGCACGGAACTGGGAATGGATAAAATGGCTTCCACCATCACTGATCATGGCCTTGGGTATTCCAAATCGGGAAAAGATGTTCTTCTTTACAAAGTCCATGACCGTCTTGTGATCGCATCGTCGGGTGACGACGGCTTCAATCCATTTGGAAACATAGTCTACCGAGACCAGGATATACTCGAAGCCGTTGGATGGTGGAAAGGGGCCCATAAAATTGATACCCCAAACATCAAAAATTTCGACACTCAAAATGGGCTGAAGGGGCATCATATCTTTTTTGGTCATTGTCCCTAGTGTTTGGCATCGTGAGCAAGTCTTGGCAAAGATGTGTGCATCCTTGAATAGGGACAGCCAATAAAATCTAGGATGCAAAACTTTTGCAGCTGTTTTCTTGCCAGAGAAATGGCCGCCACACGCTTGGTCATGACAAAAGGAAAGCACACTCTGAACTTCATCTTCGGGGAGGCACCTCCTGATGATCTGATCCGCACAGAGGCGAAACAGCATGGGATCATCCCAGAAATAGTGCTTGGCCTCAGCCAAGAACCTGTCCCGTTGCTGTCTGGACCAGCTGTGCGGGGTTGTCCTATAACCAGGTAGTTGACATAGTCAGCATACCATGGCATTTTCTTGTCTTGCACGGCTAGGATGTGTTCATCAGGGAAGGTATCAGATAGAGGTAGGGAGGGTCCAATGTGGTCTGGATGAAGTCTTGACAGGTGGTCAGCCACCACATTTTTCGATCCGGCCTTGTCTCGGATTTCCAGGTCGAATTCCTGCAAAAGCAGGATCCATCTGATGAGCCTGGGTTTTCCGTCCTTTTTGGCCAACAGGTGTCGGATGGCTGAATGGTCTGTGTAGATAGTCACGTGGGATCCCAGCAAGTATGATCGGAACTTTTCCAGTCCAAAGACTACAGCGAGCAACTCTTTTTCTGTGACCGTATAATTACATTGGGCCTCGTCCAACGTTTTGCTCGCGTAGTAGATCACCACGGGCTTCTTGTCTTGCCTTTGTCCCAGGACAGCGCCTATGGCAAAATCTGATGCGTCACACATAATCTCAAAATCCTGGGACCAGTCTGGGGGTTGAAGTACAGGTGCGGTGGAGACTAAGTCCCGGAGGGTATGATAAGCCTGGGTGCAATCAGGAGACATGTGGAAAGTGATGTCGTTGGCTAAAAGGTCGGTCAAGGGTTTGGAAAGTTTGGAAAAGTCTTTGATGAACCTTCGGTAGAAGCCAACATGTCCTAGGAAAGAGCGAATCTGTCGGACCGAACTAGGTGGAGGAAGTTTGGAAATTAAATCAACCTTAGCTCGATCTACCTCGATGCCCCTATGCGAAACGATGTGTCCGAGGATAATTCCTTCTTGAACCATAAAATGGCTCTTTTCCCAACTTAACACCAAGTTAACCTCGATACATCGTTTCAGGATTTTCTCCAAGTTGCTCAAACAATGGTCGAATGAATTCCCGAATACAGAGAAATCATCCATAAAGACCTCCAAGTATTCACCCACCATTTCTGAAAAAATGGCTAGCATGCAACGCTGGAAGGTCGCGGGTGCGTTGCATAACCCGAACGGCATTCGACGGAATGCAAACGTCCCATACGGGCAAGTGAATGTGGTCTTTTCCTGATCTTTCGGAGCAATTGCGACTTGGTTATATCCTGAATATCCATCCAGGAAGCAAAAATACTTCTGCCCTGCCAATCTTTCAAGGATTTGGTCAATGAATGGCAAGGGGAAGTGGTCCTTCTTAGTGGCTTCATTAAGCTTCCTATAATCAATACACACCTGCCATGCCGTGGTGGTGCGGGTGGGGATGCATTCGCCATGATCATTAGTGACAACGGTGAGCCCAGCCTTCTTTGGAACCACTTGAGTGGGGCTCACCCAGGGGCTATCAGAGATAGGGTAGATGATGTCGGCGTTGAGCCACTTGATAATTTCTTTTTTAACGACCTCCCGCATGTTAGGGTTTAACCATCTCTGCATCTGGCGGGAAGGTCGGCCCCAGTCTTCCAGGTAAATCTTGTGGGTGCATTAGGTGGGGCTAATTCCTCTTAGATCTGAGATGGTCCAACCAATGCCGGCCCGATGTTCTGAAAGAGTTGCAGTCAACCTTAGTTCCTGATCCTTGGTTAGATGGGAATTAATAATCACTGGGAAGGTCTGGCCAGGTCCCAAGAAGACGTACTTGAGATTCTCGGGCAATGGTTTAAGTTCAGGTGTGGGTGGGACCACAGTCGATGGAAATGGAAAGTGCGGTAGTTGATCAACATCGATTTCTTCAAATGGTGTCATGTGATGATACTCAGCCTTACAGAGGTCCACAGGTAATGATGGTGACGAGTCAGAACTACGGGTTTGGTGGTCTGAGACAGAACTGAGGGTAAGGCATTCCTCGATTAAAGTTTCCACGGGATCATGTTCCTCAATGTAATCACATTCAAAAGACTTTGTTGCCCGGAAGATATCCAATTGCATTTTCCTGTCTCCGAAGGCGATTTCCATACATCCTGTGTCGCAATCGATGTTTGCTTTAGCCGTAGCTAAGAAAGGTCTGCCTAAGATTATGGGTGCGTTCTGTAATTTTTCAGGGACTTCCATGTCGAGCACCAAAAAGTCGACTAGGAAATAGAAGTCCTTGACCCGTACAATCACGTCCTCAACAACCCCCTTCGGGGTTTTCACTGATCTATCCGCCAGCTGGATGGTGACAGGGGTTGGTGCCAGCTCCCCAAAACCAAATTGGTGGTACAAGGTTGTGGGAATTAGGTTGATAGAAGCACCTAGGTCCAGGAGCGCTCTATCAAATGTCATGTCCCCGATGTTGCCGGAAATCAGGGGTGCTCCTGGGTCAGTTCGTTTGAGTGGAAGCTTGCTTGATATCACGGAACTGGCTTGCTCAGAGAGTACAACCTTCCTAGGTGCTTGAGGTCTCGGCTTAAGCTTGGGTGTACAGGCATCCTTTAAGAACTTGGCGTAAGCGGGGATGTGTTTGACAGCTTCTAGAAGCGGAATATTAATCTGTACTTGTTTAAAAATTTCCATCAGCTCCTCAGTTTCCACAGAATTCTTTTTTCTCTTGATTGTTTCCAAGGCCTCAGGATAGGGTGTCTGAATTGGTTCCATGTTTGGGTCCTTGGTTGGTGTTTCTTCTAAGTCGGGTAAAGTCTCGGGGAGAATCGGCCATTTGGGATCCTGGGTTTTGGTGCCGCTTCTCAAGGTCACCACATTCGCAGAGGTATTAGGGCCATGGGGTGATCCTTGAGAAGGCGAGGATGAAGAAGTGCCAAACCCAGGAGGTGTTTGTGGGGCCGGCTGGACCATATGAGCCTGCCCGGGGTTACCTTGGAACCCTTGCAAATTGGGGCCTCTGTTAATTATGTTTCGCAGGTTTGGTTGCGGTTGGGAAGGTAGAGATCCTTGCTGTTTACAGTCCAAGAGTTGGCTTAACTGTCCCTTTACCAAGGCCATTTCTTCCTGATGTTTTTGGTTCATGTCAGCCATCATCTTTATTAGGGTGTCCATTTGGTTTTGTGGGGGAGGGGCCGCCCTATTTTGGTTATATTGGGGTCTAACTGGTGGTCCTTGCTGATAGGGGGGCAAGTGTGGCTGTTGGTTTGGCCTGGGCTGGTTTTGGAATTGCGGTAGTTTCTGGTTTGTCCAACCAAAGTTGGGGTGATTACGCCAGCCGGTGTTGTAAGTGTTGGAGAAAGGGTCAGGTTTTGCATATCCTTGGACGGCTTGCACATCTTCTAGAATAGCCGATGTTGGTGAAGAAGGAAGGGAGTAATCAAGGGTCGAGGGAGCAAAGGTCCCTCCCTGGAACGTGGTTGGGGGTTGTTCCAGGTTTAGTTGGGTGAAGGGTTGGACCAGGTCAACATTATGTGCTCCCTTTGCTAGGGTGAAAGTCTGCAAGGGGTTCCTGGTCTGGTTTAGAAGCTCATCAATCTTCTTGTCCACCAATTCCACTCGATCCAACTTTTTGGCAATGATGTCATGTCAACCATTCCAGAATTTGCTTGCACCTCATAAATCCCACCACGGGGTTGACTGGACCTGTTAAACTGGTTCATGGAGGCATTGTTGAGCGAATTCTCGCTCATAGACTCAAAGAGCACAAATGTGCTCTCCTCGTCTTTGTTTAGGAAGTTTCCCCCGCATGAGGCATCGACGAAGTTCCGTAGGTTGCTATCCAGACCGTGGTAGAAGATCTGAGCCAATTGCCACCTTGGAACTTCGTGGTGTGGGCATTTCCTCAAAAGTTCATTGAATCTTTCCCACGCCTCATGAAATTGTTCCCCACCCTGGAGTGTGAAGGTAGTGATAGCTCTTC
The DNA here is from genome assembly GCA_037157565.1 of Thalassia testudinum. NCBI lineage: Eukaryota > Viridiplantae > Streptophyta > Magnoliopsida > Alismatales > Hydrocharitaceae > Thalassia > Thalassia testudinum. The sequence goes on from JAZHRO010000067.1 coordinate 57,169,523, forward strand.
TGAGGGCATTGGTCTTTCCTATGGGGAAGAATTTCTTTAAAAATGCATGCCTTAGTTCCTCCCAGGTGGTGATGGGTCTACCTAGGGTTCTAAGCCAATGAGAAGCCTTGTCTCTTAATGAGAAAGGGAACATCTTGATTAGAACAATGTCAAGGCTAATGTTCCTAGGTTTTACTGTTCTTGCTATGCGGTCGAGATCTTCTAGTTGCTGAAAGGGGTCTTCATTTGAGCTTCCATGAAAGTGGCTCTGGATTAGACTTAATACATTAGGTTTTAGCTCAAAATCGTCTCCCCCTTCGGGGTTCCTAAGGTGTGGCTCGACTCTAATGGCAGAAGGGTTATAGAAATCACGGAGGGGTCTTGGCTGGTCCTGAAATGGTGGTAAATCAAGTGGTGGTTGTCCTGGTATGTCATTGAAAGGTGGTGGTTGTTCTTGTGGGTTCTGTAACCGTTGCATGGCTTGCATGATGGTGTGGATTTGTTGTTGCTGAAGCCAATGGTTAGCATTGATTTGAGCCTGGATGATAGCCATAGCATCTAGTGGGGGTTGATCTTCAGCCTCATCTACCTTAGGTTCAGCCATGTTTTCAACAGAATTACGTCTCCTAGATTCCTGCCCCAAAACACACAATTCGGGATGCAGTGAGCGCCTCCCGTGCATACACTAGAGAAGAACAGGAGGGGATGCGGAGGGCGACAGATGCGAGAAATGTGTTTCAATCAAGCACGCAAGCATAATCCTTATGGTGTATTCCTTAGGAGACCTAGAAATCTCACAAAGGGTGATTAAGTCCGTAAGCACTGGACTCCCCTTCTCAAGGCTAATCTGGCCAGGTTGATTACGAGGGGATTGCAGGGAAGGTTCTTCCTTTGGCTTGCACCTCCGGTTCCATAGACCCCACAACCACGGTCGTTTGACACTGCCCCGCAGCCTAGTCACCAGATTCTACCAAGGGAATGAAAGCCAAGTGCCTAGTAGACAAAACCTCACCTTTTGAGACTTAACTCAGTCCTGCCTAGGGCACGTCTACTCAGTTTTAAAGGGCTAGGATAGTGCTTGTGCTTAGGGTGATGTGATGAGGCATTGATTGGGGTGCTGCCTCTTAATGTTCCACTTTCAAAGTGTGTGCTTCTAGCAAAACATGATTTTCAAGCAAGGATTTGTTAAGATATAGTGTCTTTTAGTGTTTCATCCTTACTTAAGTACTTTTTAGGGTTGACGTGTCTTAATATTTTCAAACAAGTTTCAGTGGGCACATCAAGTTCTGCACACAACTTAGTGAAAGTAGATTTCCTTTTATTTTGTAGAGGCTCTAAAACCCTAGTGTACTCATCCTGATAATCGTGCAGCTTCTATTAGATGAGTCAGTTTTAGGGTTGAGTGGTGCGGCCCAGGTCAACTCACGGCGGCTTCGCAAACACCACTCAAGAGAAAGAGAAAAGAACACTCCAAGAATTTATCCAGCATATTAGAGTGTACATTTTTTTGTAGGGTGATGTGTTAAGAATGTGGGTCAAGCAATCATTCACCACGCCAATTTTTTTAGTTTTTATGATTTTTTTTTTAGCTTTTTCACGCAAGCAAACAATGAGAGAGAGGGTACTCACTATCGGTCCTCGAGGCGCCTACTCCCTTGCTACTGTCGTGGAATGAGTCGCTTCGCCGTCCATGCGCCGAATTCCTGCAACCATCAAGTAAAAAGAAAAATAGGGCATTAGACGATGTGAGAATGAGTGTGGAATGGAGGTGATAAAACAAATCCGTTGCCTCCCCGGCAACGGCGCCAAAAACTGACGTGCCTTCGTGCGTGTGTGTTAAGAGGTGTCGTTATAGTTGCACTTGATACGTCGGTTTTAAAAGAAGTAAACGGAGGTGAGTCCGAGTGTCGATCTCAGGAGGCGTGGAAATCGGATTTTGTTTACCACTTGTTGTCACGAAAAAGGCGGAGTTTTGCTTGCAAAAGAGACGGCTTTGAAAAGCGAGAGATAGAGAGAGAGTTTAGGGTTAGAAAGTTCTTGGTTTTGATCATGCACTTTAAATAGAAATTAAAATGGTAACTAAATGGAAAATAATTTCATTAAACATGCATTCATAGTTCATGATTTACAACATTAAATACATGCTTCAACAAAAGTAAGTGAAAGCTTAAAAGAGAGAGAGAGGTAGAGAGAGAGTGGAGAGCGACGAGGCAGCCACGGCGGCGGAGGAGGCTCTGTTGGCGGCTCGTCGTCTCCGGTGATTACAAGAGTGCCCAAGACTAGCTAGGAGAGGAGTGGAGTAGTTGCAAGTGGGAGAGGATGCCTTGAATGGTGGTAGAAGGGGGTTTAAATAGAGTTAAGGGCCTCCTAGAAGAAGAATGTGCTTTAGCGACATCCAGAACGTCGCTAAAATCGCTTCCAGATACGTCGATGAAGGCCTTCTGCCGCCGGTCAGCCACCCGCCCCCTCTCTCTCTCCAAGCGCGATCCGTGGATGATGAACGAGAGCCGTCCGATCGAAGATAGGACGGCTGAGATCCTCCCGCGCCCGTGATGAGATCGCACTTCGGGAGCGCGTGCGCGCACGCGTTTCCGCCCGGCGTGCGCGCGCACGTGGGCGCTCGGGCGCTGTCGTCGCGCCGCGTGGCGCAATCCTGACCGCTCGCTGCTGATCGGGCGGCTCAATTTCGCCGCGCCCTTCGCTCGCGCTTGATTTCCGCTCCCCGCGATTCGAACGCGTGTCGCTGCGACGCGGGCGGGCGCGCTAACCGTTCCGCCACGCCCGCGCTTTATCGCGGCGACCGCGGGCGAGCGCGCGGATCTCGGCCGTTTGATCGAAGATCAACGGCCGAGATTCGTTCTTGGCTGGCTTGAGGGCGAGCGAGCGGCGGGGGCGGGGCGACGTGGCGCGTTCTGGGCCGTTGATCTCCAGATCAACTGTCATGATTTCTTGGGCCCATTGTGGGAGCTCCGGATGTCGGATTTGGCTGATCTTGAGTCCGTTGGACTCCGTTCGTTGTCCTGAATCCATCCGTGAGGTCCGATTGCTCATCTGAGGCCTGCTTTGACAAATACTTTACACAAATGGCCATTAATACAGTTTATAAGCAATCTTGGTACTTGATCCATGCAACGCTCCTATTCTACTTTATGTTGTGCCTTTTATTCTAAAGATGGGCCATATTCAACCTAATTACTACCCCCTTGCGTGGTGTTATCACCTGGGCAGCTAGAGGGGAAGAGTCCCGTAAAGACCCCTACATGGTAGAGCGTCCCCATGGGTTACAGGGTTTCCCTCACCTGACCTCTCCTGCTACTGAGATTCCAGGTAGACCAGAATGGGAACTTTGAACTCTTAAGTCTACCACTTTTATTTCAAAGGTGCTTTAGGGTTCTCACTTGAACTTTAGATGTTTTGATGTTGTGACCTAATTTGGAGGTTGGTTGACCCACGGGGTCAACTTTACCTAACCTGTCTTAAAGATGGCAGAATGATTCTAGGCTTGGGACCTAAAGATCACCCTGATTTGACTCCCAGTATATTAGGTCCAAGATTTTTTTAAGATTCAAGTTCTGTTAGAGCTCAATTTCTTTTTTTTTTTCTCAGGGTTTGTCTTGTTTTGGTCTCTTCAATCAAGGGCTTGGGTAGCACACAGATGCGGGAGGATTCATTTCATTTTATACAGGCATGTGTGACTAGCACTCCATGATCCTACTGTAGAAACCCTAATTTGGTTCTATTTCTAATCCTCTTTTCTTCTTCAAAAAGGTTCTCTTTGGACTTAAAGGCAAGAAATGTGTTGTTTGCGGAGGTTAAGTGTGATTTCTATTAGGCATAGGAATTTGTGGGATAAGATCTAAAAAACATCAGTAGAACTTCAAGAAGGTTTGAAAAATTTTTGCAAAATCAAGAGATGTTTACCTTAAAGATGGTGATTACTATAGAAAGAAGGCAATTGATTCCTAAATTAATTGCTTCCTTTTGTCTTTCAAGGATTAGGGGATGGTTTAAGCAAGAAAAGAAATTACCTACCCTGGAGTAGTTGACTTGCGAGAGGGATCTTCTCGTGAAATACCTTGCAAGATTACAACAAAGCAAAGTAGGGCAAGTTAGTGTTCAATATAATCAAAAAATAACGTAGAGATTAGTGATAAATTGTGCGTTGCTCCCTAGCAACAACGCCAAAATGTTGCAATGCCTTGTCGAGCTTTTAAGTCAGTCACATTGTAGTATAGGTGACCAAGCGTTGACAACAAATAAGGATTTATTACTGGAAAACCTAGGTATCCGAGGTTGAACACAGGGAGCAAATGAAATTTATTCACTAATCTCAATAATGTAATTGAACACTTAGAATTACTCAAAACCAAATTCAGAACATAAATGCAAGAGTTTATGAATTAAATTTATAGCAAAAATAGAAGCGTTGGTGTCTGATACGTCTTAAATGATGGCCTCTTATTCTTCTCCTTGTGCCTTTCTCTTCTTCTTCTTCTTCCTTCTCTTTCTATCTCTGCCTCAGTTGCTTCTCTTCTACCTTCTTAGCTTTTGCTTTCTTCCTTCTCTTATTCCTCTGCACATTTCCTTTATCCTTCTTCTTCCTTCTTTGGCTTGCCTTCTTCTCTTCCGACTTCTCTTATTTGCGGCTAAGTGTCAGCTTCACCTTGCCCTTGTTTCCTTCAGCCTTAGCTCTCCTTTGACGTTATCTTCCTTCCTTCTTCTTTCCTTCCTTGCTTAGCCTCACTTCACCTTGCCTTATCTCCAGTTGCGACTTCCTTCCTCCTTCCCTGCACAAACACTGAAGAGCAAAACCTACATCTGCCCACCCCCACATCTCTCTCTCTGTTTCTCTCTTCGGTATGCTCTCCCAAAGCCAGGTAATTAGGTCGGTCACAGGCCCGGGTCCAGGCACACTGGCGTGGGTGTGATGTGAGAGGAGTGTACAGATAGGTTAGTTGGGTCAGGTGCCAGGTCCACGAAGGAGTGTTGTGGATGAGGCATGGCGAGTGAGGACAACGGACCTCACCCCTGTGTGACTTGAGGCGAAGAGCATGAAACACAAATTCAATTCATGTTCCACACCATGCTCATTTGTTCACGAGGTGGGACTAAACGTCCCACCCACTTCTGCGCGCGCGCCAGTAGGAACTCCTTCAATTGCTTCTACTAGGTTTCTTGCCAAACCAATTTCTTGACTGTATCAGTTTGCACACGCATCTGCTTCCTCTCGGACATTGACAACTGGAGTGCACAGCCTGGGATGAAGCTCGTGACCTCCTCGCTGTGGGCGTCAGTGGCGGTAGGTGGTGAGATCTGGCACACACAAACACGGTCATGCGGCCCCATTTAAATACATGGGAAGCTTGGCCATGTCAAGGCGAAGGTGGGACGGTAGGTGGCAGGCTGCGGGGCAGCCTAGGGATGCGTGCCTAGGTCACCCTATGGCTGGGCTTATGGGTGGGGTCGAGGGGCGTTTATGGCGGTGTGGGCAGTCGATGGAAGGGTGGATGGTGATCAGTGGACTGTGGCGGAGGTAGTGAGGTATCTGGCGAGGCGTGTGGAGGTGCAGGGCGGTGGAAGCACCTCACCGGTGGCTGGCCGGAGATGGAGAAGATGGTGGTGGTCCACGGCTGCGAGGGGTCGAAAGGGAAAATAGAGAGAGGGGAATTGACGAGGGGATAGAGACGAGTGATTCTAACCTAATTAAATGGACGAAGGGGGAGAGTTGGCGGCTAGCTGTACCTGTTGTCATCGGAGAAGAAGGTGTCTAGTGGAGGGAGATGGTGGCGACAACGGGGCTAGAGATGCTCGCTTGGGTGTTGTGCGATGCGGAGGAAGATGGTGAGGGTGGCTCTGCCATTGGTATGGTGGCAGAGCGATGAGAAATAGGAGGGAGGCTTGCCGGAGCTCGCTGGACTACTTGACCGGAGGAGAAGAAGATGAAATTGGGGTGGATCTTTGGCCAAGTCGAGCTTGAGGGATTCGCAGAGGGCTGAGGATCCTTTTATAGTTGCTGGATGAGCTTCTGGTGCTTGGAGGGTAGGCCTTCAATCACTGACTCCTCGCCGAAGAAGGAAGGTAGTTGGAGACCTAAATCTCTCGTGCGTTCGCACGAGAGATTGGATGCAAATCAGAGATTGCAATTGAGCTCAGATGGAAGGGAATTCCTCAGAGACTCCGTTCCAAATCTGTGAGGAGATATCTGAGGAATCTGGGAGTACTCCCCCTCCATTCCTCGTCGGAGAAGGATTTCTCCCCATTATTGGCGGGGGGACCTGCTTGTAAGAGTGGCGAAGAAGTTAGGGGGGTTTGTGTAATGGTTTTCAAAAGATAGGGGCCAAAGTGTAATTGGGTGTACTGTTTTGCAAAGTAGGTCAACATGACCTCCCCTTAGGTCCAAATTTTGGTAAAATCCTAATTTGGACCTATGGAATCCAATGGTGAAGTTGGATTTTATTTTTGACCATGTATGACTGGACTTTTTGCAAAAAACCCAAATTATGTCTATTAATGAGCTAGGACCCTAATCTTAGTCAAAATAGGTTCTAAAGGTCAAATTGATGGTTCTAAACCCTTGGGGATATTTTTCCATGAATTTTCGAGGGTTTAGTTTATTTTTAACCTGACCAGAACCTTGTTGGATTAAGCAGGTCTGTTTTAGGGTTACAGAATATCATTTAATTCCTAAACTACACATTAACCCATTTCTGATTGATCTAACACACTTTTTTTCTTATTCTGACTATTTAACCAATGTTTTGCCTCTGAGAAATCACATTTATGTTCTGCAGTGGTGATATTGCAGTTTTAACCTTTATTTCATGTTTTCTTCTCAGAACACTTATTTCTTGAATTAAGCCCTTTTCTAGGTTATGTAGGAGCTCTTATTCTCTTTCTTAGGTCAAAATGTGTTAGTTAGGGCTCATGGTGAGGCTCTCATCATAACCTAATAGGGGAATTTCATTAAAGTACAAATTATAAGAGGTTACTTGTATATAGCATATATACATAGTGCATTCATGAATAAGATTTTATCAAAAGATTGCATTTGGATTTTATCCTCTAGTTGATTCCTATAATTTGGAATTCAGTACAATTTTCACACTCACACGTAGATTTTGCAATGGATTCACTCTGAAGACTGATAGATGTCTTTAGTCTATCGAGAAGAAGTAGTGCTTCTTTTCCTGAACCCCTGGAGAGTGTTTTGGGAGTTAGGCAAATCTTTTTCTAAAAATATACCAAATAGTGTGAGATAAGAGTAGGGAGTACTGGTGCTTTAACATTAGTGCAAGGAATCTGGAATTCTAGATAATTAGGTAATGATACTCAGAGATTAGGCGTAGTTCTACTCTTGGTCCCTACATATACATTTTTGTGTGAATTATGAGAGACTCCAAATAAGGCAAATATGCAGAGACCAAGTTTTTATAAAACTAGGGCTAAGATGGACGGTTACGACCATTCTTTATTGAATCCTCGGCAAAAGGAGGGTATTGATGTCAAGGTTAGAAATACGCTGATATAGACACATCTATTTAGGTTAAAATGCCTATTCATGCTTGTTCTTAGGCCTAGATTTGCATTTTATGTTATAAATATTGCATAACATGCATCATTGTGCATTTAGAGTAGTTGCATATATTGTAGGTTAACTAGGCCCTTTTTATGGTTAAGAGAGAAGGAGACTTATTTCAGGGCCTTGGATTGATGATTGGACCATACGGATCTAATTAGGATGACGATCAGAGTCTAATGCCTCTGAAATCGTCTAGAACGGAGAATCGTATCATCGTACAAAGTCTGAGGGAGATCAATGGCTAGGGGGCAATGCGATACCCATACAGGTTTCGAATGGAAAATTCGATCATACTAATGGATCCGAAGCGATGATTACAATCCAGCAATGTGGGAATCATCTTGATCTGAGCACTGTGGCACCCTCTACAAAAGAAACAATAATGAATGGCCCAGGTGGCGCCACGTGGCGCCATCCAGACAGCCCAACATCGGCCAGCAGTAGCAACGCACGTGCACAGCCGTTGTCGCGCGCAGCACACCGTGCATAGCCGCAGCCATGCGTAGCACAATGCATGCAAGCATGCACGTGCGTAAGGCACAGGGAGCATGGGCAAGTGAACCGCGTAGCGTGTAATGCGCGTGCCATTAGAGCGTGCACCAGCGGAGCTGATCTTCAGCGACGTGAACCTTTAGTGACACTTGTAGCTGTCACTAATGGTCTGCTCGTGCCAGCAAGAGGATTTGAAGGGCAGATCTTCAGCGACAGCTGCAGCGACGTTTATGGACGTCAGTAATGACCCAGATGCGAATTTGTTCTTCCTCCTCCACCATAAAATAACCTACCCACCACCATTGCAATGCATCTCTTACTTTCTTCCTTTCAGCACCTCCAAGGCTCTAGAGAGAGCTTATCTCTTGCCCGGGATGCTCCTTTAGAGTAGAAAATTAAATAGTTTTCCCTCCCCTTATCCCATTCGTGGATCATCCCGTGGTCGTCCTCTCACGACCCTTCGGGAAGAAGATCCTCGTCGCTACGCCATCCTGCTCCATCTGCCATCCTCTAACTCCGTCCTCCTTTGTCCTGCTCCTCACCACCTTCCTTCGGGTGACGTCAAAGCGAGTCGTCCTCCAAGCAACTGTCGAGGGGGATTTCTCTCACCTAATTCTATCTTTTTACGCTTTCACAATGTAGGTTTTCTGCATTCATGGTATAACAAACAATTCTTCATGAATGGATGATTGTTTCTCTCTCTCTCTTTCTCTCTCTCTCTTTAATATTTGCACGTAGATTAGCTAGATAAGCATTTGTTGATCTAATCTCTTGCTTCCTTAAAATACAAAAAAAATATAAAAGATAAAAATGACCAAAAGCAAATAAAATCGAAGCACAATTTTCAATTAAAGTAAACATCGCGTCCCTGTGTTTGACCCGAGACTCCCTTGGAGTTTCGGTATAAATTTTATCTGATTGACGTGTTTTGCAACTACGACTATGGGTTACTCATAACCCTGATTTCTAACACGTGAAACACGTGTGACCATTTTGGCACCGTTGTCGGGGAGGCAATGGAATTTACTTTATTGATTTTTGCGCTTCTTCACATTTACAAAACACTAACCGCGCTTATCTCTGATCCATTGCCTTGCAGGTACCCTAGCATGGAGATCCAAGTGCGGTAGACCGGTGCAAAGTGCGGGTAGAGTGTTTTGTAAGTGTCCCCACACCACCCCCACCTTAGTTTTCACTCCATAACATAATAACTCAAACCCAAATCAACTTAGGTGCTTTGCATAAACCCTAGGGTAGATTTTGGTTGTTTGATTGTCACTCCACTCACCTCACCCACCCGCATATATAAAAAAAAGGAAAAAAGATATTCTTCTCTTATGGGATTTAACTGAAGGCTACGCACTTAACACCCACAACTTCTTATCATAAGGTACACAATCACTTTGATTCTACCACTTAACCAGGATCTGACCTGTGGACCCAGTACACTTCAACTCAATACATATAAGCGAGTAGAAATCTGAATGGGTTAGAAATTATTGTGTGCCTTAACTAAGTGGTGCAACAGGCCAATTGATTGAGCTGTTTGGGTCGCACCACTCAATCTAAAACTGATCCATCAAGTAGCTTGCAACTTAGGGTTGATTCTTAAGGCTGAACCAGGCACTCCACATTATTTTGCTTTTTTTTTTTTAAAGGCGCATATCATCACCTATGCTTTCAAAGCTTGGAGTGTTCTACTAAACCTTGATTGATTCAACCTAAGGGTTAAACCCTAAAACCACTAAATAAGGTTAAACACTGAAACACACATCATCAAATAACCTTGTTTGAAAACCCTGGTTGTGCACGCACATGCATTTTAACTGATCATTAGGAGCACAACCCATCTAAAGGGCCCATCACATTCCAAGAGCACAATCTTCCCAAGCCTAATTAAAGTCGAGTGGACGCTGGCCTTAAGGATTGATTCGCTCTTCGGGGCTCAGATCGAGATTTTTTTCGATTAATTTGCTTCTACTGGTCCATCTAATGTCTAGCTAGGGGAGTAGTGTCAAACGATTGTGGCTGGGGGATACACTAGGAACTGAAGGTGGAAGCCAAAGGAAGAACCTTCTCCCCAGTCCCTCCTTCTAACTGGTTCGATTGACTGGATAAAAGTAGACCGAATCATTTTTAATTTCAAGATGGGTACTGGTAGTCTATAGGTCTTTAGGCTACCCACATAAGGACAGGGTTGATTGATTATACTATAGGGCACCTTTCTCTCTTCTAATTTCCCTCCTTACTTCACCATGTATCCTTCCACTTCTTACATGCATTTCCCATCCTATCCTCCTACCACCACTTATCCCCAAGAAGATTACTATTCCAACTAGACTTATAATTACCCATCCACTAGCCGGGATGACTTTGATTGAGGATACGACTCCAGACCTTAGTGTCTAGGGCCTAACCCCAGACAACAAGACTATGATTACTGCCCTTCCTAGAGCTACAATGATTATAGATCTCCATCCTTTGGTGATCAACTTAACCAGATCCACAACCATGAAAAATATGATGTTTATAACACTTACCCTCGCTAGAATTATGCTAAATTTAGGTCGCCACCAACCTTTAAACAACCTGAAATGACCTACTATCAAGGAGGGACCTGAGAACCTCGACATCTTGACTCCCTTAGATTTTACCCAAACCCACCCAATCTTGAACTGAACTAGTCAGTTCAGGTGAACCAAATCTAGGATAAGGTGTTGGCTAATTTGAGGAACACTATACAATCGTTAAAAGCTTAGCCAACACCATGCACTGAAGCACTGGAGCATATGAACCAAATGATTGATGAACATAATAGTTCTTTATTGGATTTGTTCCAAAGTGTAGGGATAGAGACCTGGGTGAGTTTCTTGGGAAATTGTCAAGGTTGAGGATGAAATTTGTGGTTGCCTTAGTCAAATCTTGGGATGATTCTCAAGATGAACCCCCATCAGAAGAGCCAATGTTGGAACCTGCATAGGCACCTATCGGGGGGAATACATATTCTGAGGTTGGAGATGACCAGGTTGGACTAAAGCAACCCTTTGAGGATGAATCGAGTTTCTTACCCGAGATCCTAGAGCCAGGGAATGACGAAAAATATGTCTCCACGGACCATGAAATTACATATGATTTTGAGACATATATAAATGAGGATCATGAATTCTTTGATTTTGAGGGTGAAGAATATTTTGGTGAAGCCTCATTTGAACTCAAGGAAGAGGATTCTAGTGAGACAATCAGGCTCATGGAGTATAACGAACTATTTGATAACCCGATCATTGAAGATTATGATCATGTTGGGACTAACTTGTACGATTCGAATCCTGATGATTCAATTAGTAGCCCCATTCCTTAAACACACCCTAAAGAATTGAATGATGATATTTTTGAAATCACCAAACCTAAGTCAATCCTGATTCAACCACAATTGTTGGACTTGGGTACTTTAGATGGTGTGTACAATAATTTGGAGGCCTCGGAAACATTGATTTTGGAGGATAGGAAGTTGGAAATAAAAATTTGGGAGGCTAATTCTTAGGGAACTTTGATTTTGGATGTAAGGGTACCTATTGACCTGAAACCAGCTACTTTCTTGTAGGACCCTTACGATATCTTTCACGTGCAACCCAAGCTCGAAATAACTGATTATTTTTCTGAGGTAGATGTTAAGTGGACAATCGCACCTATTGAACCATCTTTACCCTTTGTCCGACATTTTGGTCTTGGTTTGCACACCACAAAACCACAGGCATGACCCCTCAAGCTTAACAACCTTCTATTCTGGGTGATTTTCATCCAGAACCTTAGAACTACTCAACCCCGGTGCATGGGTCTGCACCGTAATCTGGTCCACATCCGTGGACATCTTCTGCTAGTAGGGTTTAGGATCAATATTTTTATTTTGATTCTGACCAGCACTTGTGAATTCTCAATTTCTTATTTATATGTATGTTATGCCTAGCTGAAGGCATTAAACTTAGATTATGTGTATACACTCTTCTCTTTAAGGAGCTGACTGGATTTTCATGACACTCAGTTGATATTCTGTTTACTCCACCCTTTTCTTGTCTTTATTTTTACAATGAGGACATTGCATCATTTAGGCATGGGGGGTGGATACTTAATCCTAAAATCATTTTGTTGACTTCATTGAATTTCTTTTAGTTTCTTTAAAAAAAAAATGAAGATTCAAAAAGGTAAAAAAAAAGAAGAATTAGGAGAAGAGAACTTAGGCATTTGGAAGTTATTAACTTTAGGAAATGATACGAGAGGACCTAACCACTTAGACTCTTCAGGTCTTCAGGCCTAATTAGCCCGGGTGTGCACTCGAATGTGGACTTATTCTAGTCCTCGCTAATTAAAATTCATTTTTAGTTTGCCCAATAAATTGGGATGATAAGTATGCGACATATCAACCCGCCCTCTGATTTATGGGGACTTTAAGCCTAAGAAATATACACATTTTTTGCACTGACTCACTTTTTGGTAGTTTCTTCGGAAATTGTGTAGCTAATGAACTATCTAGGGTGGTATGGTTGGCATGTTGTCGGTGGTAACAACTCATCGGCCGATTGTCTAGAGCCCAGTCACAAGATAATTTTCGTTGTACTGCCTTTAGGTAAATCTTAGATTAGGGAAGCCACCTACTTAAAGAAAAAAAAAATAAGAAAAAGAAAAAAAATAGAAAAAGGAAAAAAAATAAAAAAAACAAAACCACACTTCACCGCACGAGTATGGCTGGCAAGTTGTCGGTGGTAACAGCTCAACGGCTGGTTGTCCAGAACCCAGCTCACAAAAAATGCACAAAATTTCCCAAAACACATAGGGAAGAAGTAGGGAAGTAGAATAAACTGGGGAGATATATACTGGGTTCGCCCTTGTTTTGACCCCATAAATAAAAGAAGTAGGGAGAAAGCTACCAATCGAAAAGATAAACGTTTAGGCAAGGTCACCTAGGGTCGTAGAAACCTGAAGTCCATTTCAACGGTCACCTAGTGAGTCTTTCACTACTTTCACAAGATGTCTAGCATTTACAGTCCTTTTCGAGTGTTGGGTGAGTCAGGTAGCCGTAAAAAGTTGTCTCGAACTATCAAACTCCAAAAGTACAAAAAAAAGAAAAGAAAAAAAAAATGTATCTTCCCTTTTCAAATAAGGTGAGGAATTGGGTGATCTGCATTCTGGCAAACATCCGGGTACTATTTAGTCTTCGTAGTTAGGACCTTAGTTAAAATTTTCTATTGTTAATAAATGACTTAGGCCTAAGTGATCCAATCCTAATTTTGATTTTACACATAGCATGTAATTTAATTTTGCTAGGGAATAGCAAAAATAGGCATGGGGGTATGATATAGACACATATTTAAGTTAAAATGCCTATTCATGCATGTTCCAAGGCTTAGATTTGCATTTCATGTTATAAATATTGCACAACATGCATCATTGTGCATTTAGAGTAGTTGTATATATTGTAGGTTAATTAGGTCCTTTTTTTGGTTAGGAGAGAAGAAGATTTATTTCATGGCATTGAATGAATGATCAGACCATATGGATCTGATTAGGACGACGATCAAAGTGTAACGCTGCAGAAATCATCTAGATTGGAGAACCATAGCATCGTAAGAAGCTCGAGGAAGATCAATGGCCAGGGGGCAATGCGACACCCATACAGGTTTCAGATGGAAAATCTGACAGTACGGATGGATCCAGAGCGACGATCATAGTCCAGTTACGTGGGAATCATCTCGATCTGAGCACCATGGTACCCTCTACAAAAAAAGAATAACGGATAGCCCAGGTGGTGCCACGTGGCACCATCTAGGCTGCCCAACGCCGACAAGTAGCAGAAGCGCACGCGCACAGCCGTAGCCACGCACGTGCACTGCCGCTACCGCGCATAGCACTCTACGTACAGCCACAACCGTGCGCAGCGCAACGCATGCAAGCGTGTGTGCACAAGGCGTGGGGAGCTTGGGCACATGAAGGGCGCAACGCGTGATGCGTGCTCCAGTGGAGCGGATCTTCAGCATCATGTGACTGGTCGATTGTTCGCTTTAAAAGTCGTTTGTAGTTTGATGTGGTGGAAAAATCGACTAATCAACAATTAAAATAACCACTTGTATAAGAGCGGGTCATATCCACAGGGAGGCAATGACGTATTTAAGTTCGCACCAATTAAAAACGTATGTTCGTAGTTAGTTTAGACGAGATCGAGCCAAATCTGCCTTCAGATTAAGGTAATATCAAGAAAACATGCTGAAATGGAAATTTTTAACAACTAGAGGATATTTTTTGCAATGTAGTTTCAAGAAAATATCAATAAAAGTTGAAAATGGCAGAAGATGTAAATATTAATGGCCCTTTTACTGTAGCAAAATAGGAGATTTCTTCCCCTTTTGTGTGCGCGACGAGGAGTGGACGGCCAGACGCAGGAAGCTCGGAGGAAGTCCCTTGGACTGAGGGCTTCGAAACGGTGGTGGCGGCATGTCGCGTAGCGGCCAGAGGCGGCCGGACGACCTCCGGCAGAGGTGGCTGCAGCCGGTGCTGCAGCTGCTATTGTTGGGCGTGGCGCGCGGTGCAGGAGGCATGGGCGGACTGCTGCGCGCTCTGTTGGCGGTGAGGCACGTGCAGGACTACTGGCGGGAGGGCGCAGGCGGGTGGTCCTGCAGGTGTTGCTGCAGCTGGCGTGGGCACGCACTACAGTCGGTGCGGGGAAGGTGCTGCGGGTGCGGGAGAACGCGCGTGAGGTTCTGCAGGGGTGGGAGGAGGGTGTGCGTGGACTGTTAGGCATTGCTGGAATGGTGGGGGTGGCTTCAGATGTGTGCGCAAGCTGATGCGTGCGGGTGAGCGGTGAGGTGCAGGCTGAAGGTGAGCGGGTGGACTTCAGACGGGTGCGCCGGCGGTTGTGCATGGATATGGCGAAGGCTGCAGGCGCGGGGAAGGTGGAGTGAGCGGGCGTGACGGCTGGAGGCTGTGCACACCTTGCGTGCGGCTGGAGATGAGCGGGTGGCTGCTGCGGCATGGGTGGTGGAAGTGAAGTGAGAGGACGGAGATTGCTGCTGGAGTGGTGCAGGTGGCTTCAGACGTCCGGAAAATTTCCAGGATGTCTTAAGTGACTGAGGAGGGTGATTTCACATTGGCTGCGGTGGTGGTTGTTGGTGACGATGGCGAGGGAGATGCACGCTAAGGTGCTCACGGTAATGCGGACGAGCTCCGGATGGTGGTGTGGCCTGTCACACCACATGCCCACGGTGGTGGAGACTCGCCGCCACGGTTGAGGCCGGCAGTGTGGAATGGAAGAGAGGAGATCTCTCTGCACAGTGGTGGGTTGGTGGTGGAGGCCTCCCGAGCTCAGCTGCCTCCGTCCTCCTTTTGTAGTGGCCTATACAAATTTGAAATTAGCTGCCGACCAGATCCAACATATCCACTCCTCCTTGATTGGGTCCTTCTCTGCGGCAGCTGGTGGAATTGGAGCAGCAGCCAGCCGTTCCTGAAAGAAGAAGAATAAAGAAAATAATGTTAAAATATTATGGTCATTTATATACAGACCCTCAACTTTTATGTTAATAAAAATAATGTACCTAATTGGTTAACTAATTAGATGAATGTCATTCTAAGCTAATTCTAAATGCACTTAAAATATGAATGCAATGCATGGATTATGTAATTAAATTAAAAATATGAATTAATCTATTTACATCCTAATTTATGCTAAATAAATGTTAGAATTAACCTAATGTCTAGGCACTTAAATACTTAAATAGCCCACAACTATGGGCTAATCAAATACCCCCATGCTTAGTTTTTTGCTAGTCCCTAGCAAAATTAAGCGAAACCTAGCACTCCAAGTAGACTAGTCAACCCACTTGGTCTTCCTTCAGAAGCATATTAAGTTCAAACTCTAGACTCAAGGTTCCTAAGTAGTTGCCAAGTTACAGACTAAGTCGGCTAAAGATGAGTTGCAGGCACAACTTTCCCTGATTTCTGACTCTACCCTAAAGTTTATTGATCCCTGAGATTAAAGCATCCGTGCTTGCGCAATGGTCTGAGTTATTTAAGTTAAAGAAAATTCTCTTTTTATATATATACATTTTTTTTTTTTTGTTTATTTGATTCTTCTAAGTCTAACCTCAGATTAGCTATCAACACGGTCTGTGTCGGATTCATTGTCCCCATTACCATACCTCTAAGGGTGCCTGGCTTTCGATGCTTCGAGATAGCACTGCCCATAACGACCCCAAGAACTCCTAGCAATCGACACTTCAGGATAGTATCGCCCATGGATTTCTTAAGCGAATTCAAGCCTATGGCAATCGGCACTTTGAGATAGGGCCGCCCATGGTACCTGAACTGCACAATGAGCTTACATGCCCCCAGTAGGATGGATATCCTAAGAGACAAGCACCGAGGAGGTAATATGTTATCATCGCATCCTCAAGGTGAGTATATACTCCACCTCTCTTGCGGCGGGAACTCTTCCAATCAAAATGTGTTTTCAAGCCTCTCCTAAGTCAAAACTAAGAGAACCAAATCTCTTTTCAGAAAGATAGAAATTAAGTTAATTACCAGACCATGTGTGTGAAATTTGGATGCTTGGGTTACAAGGACCCGTAAACCAGAAGGTAGAATAAGACTCCAGGTACTACCCCACCTTTTAACTCAAACCCTAGCTTCCCTTCCTCAACCTCTTGAGGAATGGTCCGCAACTTAACTCCTACTTAAGTTTTTAAGTACACAAAGGACCCTAAAGGTCTAAAGCTAGCAGCTCATTTAGCTTCTAAACTTTGACCCTAGAATTAACTTAATCTAGCCTAGAGTTCTGATTTGCTTAAGACTGCAGAACTTAGCAAGTTAAGCTCAAAACTTTTCTTTCTTTTTTTTTTATATGCATGCTATAAACAAAATGCCTCAGGTCCTCTCCCCCATGCCTGGTTCAAACAATGTCCTCATTGAAAACAAAAAAAGCTAAAGGAAGATATTACCTGAGGTGGAGAATGGTAGGAGCTTAGGCTCCTCAAGAGTGACTTCGTCAACCAGATGGCCATCTAAAGTTATATACGGTTTTAACCATTGACCGTTGACGATAAAGGGAGTTGCTGAAGAGGAAGGATTTTTGATCTCCACAGCTCCATGCGAAAATACTTTGGTGATTATGTAAGGCCCATCCCAACGAGATTTTAACTTCCCAGGAAAAAGCTTAAGTCTGGAATTGAAAAGCCAGACTTGTTGGTTGGGCTCAAAGGTCATTCGAAGAATAAACTTATCATGCAAGACCTTAGTTATTTCTTTATAAGCTTGAGAGGTGTCATAAGCATCATTCCTCAGCTCCTCAAGCTCACTTAATTCTACAAGTCGTGCCTTATCTGCCTTCTGTAAATCCATGTTAACACTTCGAATAGCCCAAAGTGCTTTATGTTCCAACTCAACAAGTAAATGGCATGCTTTTCCATACACAATCCGAAAGGGAGAAGTACCCAAAGGGGTCTTATAGGCCGTTCGATAAGCCCACAAAGCATCATCGAGCTTTTGGGACCAGTCTTTCCTATCAGGTCTAACAGTCTTTTCCAAAATATTTTTTATCTCCCTATTTAATACTTCAACCTGGCCACTTGTCTGAGGGTGGTAAGGGGTAGCAACCTTGTGAGTCACTCCCAAACTCCTGATTAACCGATTGAAGTGGTGTTTCGGAAATGAGGTCCCCCATCACTTATAATAATCTTGGGGCAGCCGAAACGGGATATGATATTGGCCTTCACAAATTTCAAAACCACAGAGTGGTCATTTGTGCGTGTAGGAATGGCCTCTATCCATTTAGAAACATAATCAACTGCCACCAAGATATATTCAAAACCATGGCACGACGGGAAGGGGCCCATAAAGCCAATTCCCCACACATCAAACATTTCAACAGATTGAATAGGATGTTGAGGCATTTCATTCTTCTTCCCAATCGTTCCAGTCCGTTGACATCTAATACAAGCCTTAACAAAATTATGAGAATCGTTAAATAAGGAAGGCCACCAAAAATCGGACTAGAGAACCTTAAAAGCAATTTTCTTAGCACCAAAGTGTCCTCCACAATGAAGTTCATGGCAAAAACTCAGCACACTTTGTTGTTCCTCTTCAGGCACACAACGTCTCAATACTTGGTCTTGTCCAATTCTAAATAATTCTGGCTCTTCCCAATGAAAATATCTTGCTTGAGAAATGAATCTCTTTCTTTTCTGCTCATCCCAAGAGCCAGGAGTTTGTCCAGTGACCAAGTAATTTACAGTGTCTGCATACCAAGGTAAAGTTGGTGTTACCGCCATCAGAGTTTCATTGGGAAATGTCTCGCGAATATCTCTAGAAAGAGAGTCATTAAGAGGAAGGCGAGACAGGTGGTTAGCCACAACATTTTCTACTCCTTTCTTTTCACGTATTTCCAAGTGAAATTCTTGAAGGAGTAAGATCCACCTAATCAGACGTGGCTTAGAATCTTTCTTAGCAATGAGATGTTTCACTGCTACATGATCAGTAAAAATAACCACCTTAGACCCAAGTAGATAAGACCTAAACTTCTCCAGAGCAAAAACTACAGCAAGTAATTCTTTTTCAGTGACGGTGTAGTTTTGCTGAGGTTCGGTTAAAGTCTTGCTTGCATAATGCAGCACATGAGGTCTTCCCTCAACCCTTTGTCCAAGGACAGCTCCCACTGCATAATCCGAAGCATCACACATAAGCTCAAATGGGAGTGTCCAATCAGGAGCTTGGAGAATAGGGGTAGAGATCAAGGCCTCCTTTAGAGTTTGAAAGGCCTCGGCACGCTTTGAATCAAAACTGAAGGAAGATTCCTTCACCAACAAGTCACAAAGTGGCTAAGAAATCTTACTAAAATTTTTAATAAAGCGCCTATAAAAGCCAGCATGGCCCAGAAAGGATTTAATCTGTTTGACATTCGTAGGAAATGGAAGTTTGGAAATACAATCAATCTTGGCTTTATCTACTTCCAAACCTTGCTCGGATACAACATGCCCAAGTACAATTCCTTTCTGTACCATGAAGTGACTCTTCTCCTAGCTGAGGACTAAACCAGTCTACCTACATTGTTTCAACACATTCTCCAGGTGCAGGAGACACTGGTCAAAAGATGAGCCATAAATAGAGAAGTCATCCATAAATACTTCAACACACTCGTCAATCATGTCTGAAAAGATAGACATCATACACCACTGGAAAGTTGCAGGGGCATACGCCTGAATGCAAAAGTACCGTAAGGACTCGTGAATGTCATCTTCTCCTGGTCATCAGGAAGGACTGCCACCTGATTGTACCGAGAATATCCATCGAGAAAGCAATAGTACTTATTCCCTGCCAATTTTTTGAGAATTTGATCAATAAAAGGCAAAGGAAAGTGATCCTTCTAGGTAGCGGTGTTTAGCTTGCCGTAATCAATACAGACCCTCCATCCAGTTGAGGGTCTAGTGACAACTTGTTCACCTTGGTCGTTGAGTTCCACAGTAAAGCTTGCCTTCTTTGGCACCACATGAATGGGACTGACCCATTTACTGTCAGCAATGGGATATATGATCACGGCATCCAACCACTTCAGGATTTCCTTTTTTACAACCTCCCTCATATTAGGGTTCAGACATCTCTGCATGTCCCTAAAAGGCTTGATGGAATCATCAGTATAAATGTGGTGCATGCAGAGTGTAGAGTCTATATCCTTAATGTTAGCAATGATCCAAGCAATAGCTTCCTTGTGCCTAGATAGGCATTCAATCAAGGCTCCCTCCTGTGCCTCAGATAGCACAGCCGAAATGATAACGGGGAGCGTATCATTGGCACATAGGAAAACATACTTGAGAGTGTCAGGGAGGGGTTTCAACTCAATGTCGGGGGCTTCTATGGTTGAGGGTTTCATAATAGATGTCCCCATCTCAGGTAGCATATCTACCTTCGGCGGAAATGATGGCGGAAGAGACTCAGCAGAAACTCCTAGCAATTGCTCTAGTTCTAGTATATCCCCTTCACATTCCTCCAAGAGATGGGAATGCTCATTCAACATGACATGCTGAAGGGGGTCATCACATAACATTGCAGGAGTTTCCTCTTCAATCAGGTCATCTATCACCTCAACTTGAGAACAATCCTCAAGTCCGGCTTGTTTGTAAGCATCAACCACATTAAGCCGGATTTTCCTGTTCCCAAAGCCCATTTTCAATGCCCCAGTATTGCAATTAATTGAAGCATGAGAAGTTGCAAGGAAGGGGTGGCCCAAAATGATGGAGGGTTTGGTTGGCTTGTTGGTAGGGTCAGTGTCCAAAACTAAGAAGTCAACGGGAAAGAAGAAATCCTCCACTCTTATGAGGACATCTTCCAAAATTCCCCGTGGTGTCTTAAGTGATCGATCAGCAACTTGAAGGATTACAGGGCTAGACTTCAGATTGCCTCCCCCAAGTTGTTCATACACGTAGCTCGGAAGGATGTTCACCCCCGCACCCAGATCAAGTAGAGCCTCATCAATTTGTAAGTCACCAATAACTACAGAGATGTATGGGGCTCCTAGGTCCTTAAGTTTCGGGGGTGTGCCATGTTGAACAATTGAGCTAACAGAATCAAGCAGGACAACTTTTGATTGGACCTATTTTCTAGATTGCCGCTTTTTCGTGCACAGGTCCTTTAAGAAGCAGGCATAAGACAGAATATGCCTGATAGCTTTAAGCAAAGGTAGGTTAATCTGCACTTGCTTGAAAGTTTCCATAATCTCATCCGTCTTATCTTTGGCTCCAGATGATCTAGCAGAAGTCTGCCCAGATGTGGATAAGCACTCTGGAAAAGGCACTCTCGATCTCTGGGTGGAAGGGTTGTCATGTCGAGTAAGGGGTGGAACGGGGGCAACTTCTTCCGGTGAGGTGATTTCAAGCAGAGAAGATTTGGGCAAGTCTTCTCCGATGGGTGTGAAAGTCAGGGTGGATGGTTTTTTAGGGGGTGAGACTATAGGAGCATCGGGTTTGGAAATTTCTTTCCCACTCCTCATAATAGTCACCGCCTGAGCATGCTCCCTAAAGACAATCCCTTTTCCTTTAGGATTTTCCTCAGCAGCACTGGGGAACTTCCCAGTCTCCCTATGTCTAATGGCCTCAACAAGGTGTCCAATTTGTGATTTCATCTCATGTATAGCCTTGTCATGAGATTGGATGATGGCACTTTGACTTTCTTGCATAGTTTTCAACATCGCCTTCAATTCATCCATCTCAGAGGTTTTAGGTTGGGCAAAGGTCAGAGGTTGGTTCATTTGATGATTTTGAGAGGATTGTGGTTTGTAATTCCCTGAATTTGAGACATTTCCTTGTCTTCATGAAAAGTTTGGGTGGTTCCTCCATCCCTCATTATAAGTGTTGGAGAAAGGGTCATGACGAGGTCTTGGACAGAACCCTTAAGCGGCATTCAAATCCTCTTGTACAAGCTCAGGGAATTGGGAGGCCAAGTGGCAATCCACAGTGGCGTGTGTATTGCCTTGACAAATTACTCATTCGAAAGCTTGGGATGTGGAGGTGTTAGGTACGAATGAACTCGAGTTCAACATAAGCCTTTCCATGTTTTGATTCAATAATTGAATCTGATAGGCTAAATTCTGGGTGTCCCTTGCTTCATTCGCCTCCAACTTTCTTTGCATGAGAGTGGGCTTTCTATCCATGTAGGCAAAATTCAAGTGAATAGAATTCTCACTCAAAGTATCAAATAAGTTCCAAGCTTCATCCTCAGTCTTAGATAGAAAGGTTCCAGGCACCATCCACAATTTTCCTATGCGAATCATTAAGTCTGGTGTAGAACCTTTGAACCAGTTGCCATTTAGGCACCTGGTGATGTGGGTAAAGTCTCAACAAATCATTAAAGCGCTCCCACGCATCATGGAATGCTTCCCCATCCTTTTGAACAAAACTCATAATTTCCCTCCTAAAGTGATTTGTTTTGCTCATGGGGAAGTACTTCTTCAAAAAATCCTTCATCAGGGCATCCCAAGTATTTATATTATCAAGGGTGTGATACCAATACTTGGCTTTGTCCTTTAGGGAGAAGGGAAAGAGGGTCCCCATTTGAGCGTCATCAGTAACGCCCTGCAGCTTCACCGTGGAACAGACCTCGGTGAATTCCTCAATATGCCTGTAAGGGTCTTCCCTAGTAGTACCATAAAAGGAGGGTAGCAAGGATATGGTACTACTTTTGATCTCATACGGTTTGTTCCCTCCAGGTCTATGTAGTGCTGGGGCAGCTTGATTGGTTGGGATGAAATATTCCTTAAGGCTCCTTTGACTGGCCATTTCTACCCTTGGAAGGTCTCTTCTTAGGATTCTTTCAGGTTCAGGATCAAATACAAGTTGTCTCCTAAGAGAACGCCTACCAAGTATGCACTACAAACACAATTCAAAAGGACTTGTTTGGTCTTTACAGATTTAGGCTTTTGACTTTAGTTCAAATTGTAGGTGACAAAACAAGCTGCCCAATCAATTACACGGCTATTGTCACCCTTCGAAATGCCTAAAAAAAACTAGTTGGATCTTAGGTATTCTTCCCTAAATCTCAAATGGTCAAGTAAATCCAAAGACGGAAGATCGAGGGATGCAAGTAGGCCTAAGCCTTCCTTTGAAGCTGTGCTTTCGCAATGCTTCTCAACTACCCCCAAAAATCTGTGACAGGGTATCCCCCTCTTTAGATTTACAAAACCTTTGATCTCACGTTTCGAATACTTCAGAATCCAACAGTAGGAGGGCTCTTGTCCTAGTCGTTTCAAGACTTAGGAGTGTCTAAATGAGTGCTGTGGTGCAATAGATATAAGTGTGCATTCACCGCAAAAGGATTTTGCATTTTGAATCGCACACCACGTTTTACAATCAAGTCCTTGATTTTTAGATGTCCCTCCTTTAATTAGTCTTTTTTTTTTCGAATATATGTGACCACTTGTTAAATAGCTTCAAGACAAACTTTGTGGTCTTTGAATTAAATCCAAATGCAATGCGTGATCAAGAATTGGATGCAAAGTAAGAGAATGCGTAACTTGCTTCCAGCAATCAACGATGCAAGAATGCACGCAAAGCAGAGAAATAAATCTAGAGGCTGCTAATACAGACCTAAATGGTTCGACCTAGGGCAGGCAGCTTCTAGCAGGCAGCTCATTTTTTTATTTTTTTTATTTTTAAACTACTTATGCACAGGCAAATAAAAGTAATCAACAAAGTAAAAACCTAAATCTAAAGAAAAGGGAACAGGCTCCCAAAAATTACCCAACACGGGCCCAAAACAAAATTGGGGAACAAATCTCTCAAAATATACCTCAGAACAAGGGTTTCAAACAAAATGTCATAAAACATTAAATCTAAAGTCTTAATTCTATCAGACTAGCGACTAAATATACAATGCTATCCTCCACGTCCTCGTCCTTCTCCTTTCCAAAAATAGCTTATCCAATTCTCCTCTGGTGACGTCAAGGGTCGCCTCTCACACTGGCTGATTCTTACACAAATTTCTCGCACAGAAGAGAAAATAATTAATGGTCAAATCACTGTGCAATTGACAAATAATCAAAACAAAATCAGGCGAAATTATTGCATCTGTTTCCTACCCGGCAACGGTGCCATTTGACTGGTCAATTGTTCGCTTTAAAAGTCGTTTGTAGTTTGATGTGGTGGAAAAATCGACTAATCAACAATTAAAATAACCACTCGTAGAAGAGTGGGTCGTATCCACAGGGAGGCAATGACATATTTAAGTTCGCACCAATTAAAAACGTATGTTCGTAGTTAGTTTAAACGAGAATCGAGCCAAATCTGCCTTCAGATTAAGGTAATATCAAGAAAACATGCTGAAATGGCAATTTTTAACAACTAGATATTTTTTGCAATGCAGATTCAATAAAATATCAATAAAAGTTGGCAATGGTAGAAGATGTAAATATTACTGGCCCTTTTACTGTAGCAAAACAGGGGATTTCTTCCCCTTTGGCATGCATGACGAGGAGTGGACGGCCGGATGCAGGAAGCTCGGAGGAAGTCCCTTGGACCGAGGGCTTCGAAACGGTGGTGGCGGCATGTCGCGCGGTGGCTGGAGGTGGCTAGATGACCCCCGGCGAAGGTGGCTACAGCCGGTGCTGCAGTTGCTGTTGTTGGGCGTGCCACGCACTGCTGGAGGCGTGGGCGGACTGCTGCGTGCTCTGTTGGTGGTGAGGCGCACGCGGGACTGCTGGCGGGAGGGCGCAGGTGGGTGGTCCTGTAGGTGCGGCTGCAGCTGGCGTGGGCGCACACTGCAGTCGGTGCGAGGAAGGTGCTGCGGGCACGGGCGCGCACACGTGAGGTTCTGCAGGCATGGGAGGAGGGCGTGCACGGACTGTTGGGCGTTGCTGGAATGGTGGGGGTGGCTTCAGACGTGTGAGCAGGTTGATGCACGCGGGTGAGCGGTGAGGTGCAGGTTGAAGGTGAGAGGGTGGACTTCAGACAGGTGTGCTAGCGGTTGCGCGTGGAGATGGCGAAGGCTGCAGGCGCGGGGAAGGTGGAGTGAGCAGGCGTGAGGGTGGGAGGCTGTGCACGCCTTGCGTGCGGCTGGAGATGAGCAGGTGGCTACTGCGGCATGGGTGGTGGAAGTGAAGTGAGAGGACGGAGATTGCTGCTGGAGTGGTGCGGGTGGCTTCAGACGTTTGGGAAATTTCCCGGACGTCTTAAGTGACTGAGGAGGGTGATTTCACATTGGCTGCAGCAGTGGTTGTTGGTGACGATGGCGAGGGAGATGCACACTAAAGTGCTCACAGTAATGCGGACGAGCTCCGGATGGCGGTGTGGCCTGTCACAACACACGCCCACGATGGTGGAGACTCGCCGCCACGGTTGAGGCTGGCGGTGTGGAATGGAAGAGAGGAGATCTCTCTGCATAGTGGTGGGTCGGTGGTGGAGGCCACCCGAGCTCAGTTGCCTCCCTCCTCCTTTTGTAGTGGCCTACACAAATTTGAAATTAGCTGCCGACCAGATCCAACATATCCGCTCCTCCTTGAATGGGTTCTTCACTGCGGCAGCTGGTGGTGTTGGAGCGGCAGCCAGTCGTTCCTGAAAGAAGAAGAATAAAGAAAATAATGTTAAAATATTATGGTCATTTATATACAGACCCTCAACATTTATGTTAACAAAAGCAATGTACCTAATTGGTTAACTAATTAGATGAATGTCATTCTAAGCTAATTCTAAATGCACTTAAAATATGAATGCAATGCATGGATTATGTAGTTAAATTAAAAATATGAATTAATCTATTTACATCCTAATTTATGCTAAATAAATGTTAAAATTAACCTAATGTCTAGGCACTTAAATACTTAAATAGCCCACTGAAGCGCTGGCTTCGAGAGATAACCGGGTTTTATTGTTATAGCGTTGTAGTATAGCCAGTTATTGCCATCATTTCAAATATATAAATTTTTTACTCGGAAAATAAAAGAGTTCCCGAGGTCGAACTCAGGGAGCAAGTTGTATTCTAGGGGTACAAGTTTCTTTTACAAAAATAAAGGAATAGAGAGAAAGAATTTGTTGTCTTTTCTTCTTTTCTCTTTGCTTCTCCTCGTCTCAGATCTTCTGTTATCTTCTTCTTCTTTATCTGCAGTGGTGATGTTCTTCTTCTTTCAGCTGTTCCTGCTCTTCCTTTTTCTTCTGCAGAGCGGTCCTGTTCTTCTTCTTTTCCTTTCTTTCTTCTTTTCCTTTCTTCAGATCTTCTTCTCGTGCTCTTCTTCTTTCAGTTCTTCTCTTGTTCTTTTGTGTTCTCCTCTGCCTCGCCTTCTTCTGTTGTTCTTCAGATCTCCTTCTTTCTTCTTTTCTTTTTCCTGTCAGGACGTCGACTCTCCTTCTTTCTTCTTTTTCCTTCAGGACGTCGTCTGATTTTCCAATCAGACGACTTAAACCGCTTGTTGCTACAGTGTCTCCCTCAGCTTCCTTCTTCTTCCGCGGTCCTTCTTCTTCACCTGTGCCTACACACTTCAGAGTTTACGTCAGAGGGCAAAACCTACTCTACCCTCCCCCCCCGCGTCTGTCTCTCTCACAGAAGCCACTCTTAGGAAAGCTCTCCCAGAGCTGCCGGGTAGTCGGGTACGAGTCGCGCCCGGGTCCAGGCCCACCGGCGTGTGTGGTGGGCGAGGAGTGCAGGTCAGTCTAAGTCGGGTCGGGTCAGGTCCGCGGGGCGTGAGCGCGGACGAGACCGGGTAACCGGGCGGGTGAAGGGGACCTCACCCCGTGTGCTGAACAGTAAGGCTTATTCACAAAAATAATTTAAACGGTGAAAGAGTTGTGAGGCTTACCGATGTGGGACTAAACGGAGGCCTCTCCTCGCGTGCGCCTGCTGGAAGACCGCGGCCTTGCTTCTGCAGCTGCAGCTTCGATTTGCGTCGGTTGCTGGCTGGCTGCCTTCGCAGGAGTCTCCGTAATCCGCAGCAACTGGAGACCTGGAGTCCTCAAGCCTGGAGCGCGGGAGAAGCTGCTTCAATGTGGCATTAATGGCGGTCGAGCCTCAGAACCTGTCGGACACGAATATGGCCTCTCGGCCTGATCAAACTACTAGGGAACCTTCGCCGTGACACGGCGAAGGTGTGGAGCTGTGCGGCAAGCCGCAAGGTGGTGTCTGGCGGCAACCCTAGGTTGGACTGCAACCGGAGAAATGGGTTTGTTTGGGGGAGCGTTACGGAGGTGTGGAGTGGTAGTGGAGGGGTGGGGGGTGCTCAGTGTGATGAGGCGGAGGTTCGGTGAGGGTCGGCGAGGCGTGTGAGGCTGTGGAGCGATGGGGGCATCTCGCCGGAGGGTGGCCGGAGACGAAGGGGGTGACGATGGTCAGGGTCGGTCGAGGGCTTAATTGAACAAACTGAAACCGGGGAAAGAAAGAGGAGAGGAAGGGAAGTAGTTCTAACTTACTTGCAGGGACGAAGGGGGAGCAGCAGGGCGACAGTCGTATCGACTATCGCCGGAGAAGAAGATGCCCAGGGGAAGGGGCGGCGGCGAGCAGAGAGCCGGAGAGGCGCCAGCTGGGTACGGCGTGGCGCGGGAAGAGCAGGGGAGGAAGTCTCTGCTGCTGGTATTGCGGCAGAGCGAAGAGGAGGAGGAGGAGGAACCGCCGGAGCTGGTGGGCGTCTGCCGGAGTGAGAGGAGAGGAAAGTTGGGGGTTTTCTCCGTCAGATCCGAGCCGAGCAGAACGGTGGAGCGACGGGGGAATTTATAGGGACCGAATCAGGGAGGAAGGCAGAGGGAGACGACGTGTCTCCCTCGCCGGAGGATGCCGGAGATGGAAACCCATACCGTCCGTGCATTTGCACGGCCGGTATGGTGGGTTACAGCGACCAGGGGGGTGTCCCTGCGATGGCTGACGACGCAGGGCACCCTCGGTTTACTTGCCAGGCTCTCCCCCTCACCCTGCGCGGCGCCATGCTCCGCGCAAGGTCCCCGGAGCATGGTGCTGGCAGGTTTTGCAGGGGGACCTGAACGCAAAGAACGAAGGAGAGTTAGGGGCCAAAATGCGAGGGTTCAAAAGTTGAGGGCCAAAAAGTAAATAAATGAGGACCAAAGTGTAAAGTTGGTCAAGGAGGTTTCTTCTTAGGCTCAAGTTTTTATACATGACTAATTAGGACCTAAGGAATCTGATGGTGAATTTCATTTCTATATTAAACCTTGTTTGACTGGTCAATTTATGCGAAAACCCAAATTAAGTTATTAATTGGGCATGGTTCTCAATGTAGGTCAAAATGGGTTCTGAAGGCCAAATTGAAGGTTCTAAACCCTAGAGATTATTTTTCTATGAATTTTAGAGGGTTTATTCTATTTTTAATTTGCCTCGAACCTCGTGAATTGAAGTGGGTTGTTTTAGGGTTACAGATTATCATTTAGTTTCTTGGAATTGCTGTAGCCCTTGCTAGATCATCTCATCCCACTTTTATTCTTATTAAGTTGCTTTGACCTATGTTTGGGCCCTGAATTACCCTGTATGCAGAATATGCTGGTAAAATTGCATTTTTACCCCTTATGACTTGTTTTCTCCTTAAACTCAGAATTCTCTGAGTTAAGCCTTTCCTTGAGTTATGTAGGAGCTTTTATCCTTTGTATTAGGTCAAAATGAGCTAGTTATGGCTCATGATGAGGTTCTCATCACCCACAACTATGGGCTAATCATCGCGTGCCTTTAGTGACGCTTGCAGCTGTCATTAATGGTTTGCATGTGGTAACAGGAGGATTTGAAGGGCGGATCTTCTACGACAGTTGCGGCGATGTTTATGGACATCAGTATTGACCTAGATGCAAATTTGTTCTTCCTCCACTATAAAATGACCTACCCACATCCATTCCAATGCATCTCTTCCTTTTTTCCTCTCACCACCTCCAAGGCTCTAGAGAAAGCTTGTCCTAAGCCCAGGATGCTCCTCTAGAGTAGAAAATAAAAAAGTTTTTCCTCCCGTCATCCCCATTCGTGGAGCATCTCATGGTCGTCCTCTCACTGCCCTTTGGGAAGAAGATTCTCGCCGCAACACCGTCCGGCCCCATCCTCCGTCCTCTGGCTCCCTCCTTCTTCGTCCTGCTCATCACCACCTTCCTTCGGGCGACGTCAGAGTGAGTCATCCTCCGAACAATCGTCGAGGGGGATTTCTCTCATCTAATTCTATCTTTTTACGCTTTCATAGTGTAGCGTTTTTCTGTCTCTTTATCTTTCTCTCTCTCTCTCTCTTTTATATTTGCATGTAGATTAGCTAGATAAGCATTTGTTGATCTGATGTCTTGCTTCCTGAAGGTACAAAAAAAAATAAAAGAAGATAAAAAGCACCAAAAATAAATAAAATCCAAGCATGGTTTTCTATTAAAGTAAACGTCGCATCCTTGTGTTCGACCTGGGACTCCCTTGGAGTTTCAGTATAAATTTTATTTGATTGACGTGTTTCGCAACAATGATGATGGGTTACACATAACCCAATTTCTAACACGTGAAACACGTGTGACTTCTTTGGTGCCGTTGCCAGGGAGGCAACGAAATTTACTTTATTGATTTCTACGCTTCTTTGCATTTACAAAACACTAACCCCACTTATCTCTGATCTATTGCCTTGTCGGTACCCTAGCATGGAGATCCAAGTGGGGTAGACCGGTGTAATGTGTGGGTAGAGTGTTTTGTAAGTGTCCCCACACTACCCCCACCTTAGTTTTCATTCCATAACCTAATAACTCAAACCCAAATCAACTTAGGTGCGTTGCATAAACCCTAGGGTAGATTTTGGTTGTTTGATTGTCACTCCACTCACCTCACCCACCCACATATATAAAAAAAGAAAAAAAGATATTCTTCTCTTATGGGATTTAACTGAAAGCTACGCACTTAACACCCACAACTTCTTATCATAAGGTGCACAATCACTTTGATTCTACCACTTAACTGGGATCTGACCTGTGGACCCGGTACACTTCAACTCAATACACATAAGCGAGTAGAAATCTGAATAGGTTAGTTATTCTTGTGTGCCTTAACTAAGTGGTGCAACAAGCCAATTGATTGAGCTATTTGGGCCGCACCACTTAATCTAAAACTGATCCATCAAGTAGCTTGCTACTTAGGGTTGATTCTTAGGGCTGAACCAAGAACTCCACATTATTTTCTTTATTTATTTATTTTTAAGGCGCATATCATCACCCGTGGTTTCAAAACTTGGAGTGTTCTACTAAACCTTGATTGAACCATCCTATGGATTAAACCGTAAAACTACTAAATACGGATAAACCCTGAAAGACACATCATCAAACAACCTTGTTTGAAAACCCTGGTTGTGCACGCACACGCATTTTAACTGATCATTAGCAGCACAACCAATCTAAAGGGCCCATCACATTCCTAGAGCACAATCATCCCAAGCCAAATTAAAATCGAGCAGATGCTGGCCTTAAGGATTGATTTGCTCTTCGGGGCTCAGGTCGAGATTTTTTTTTATTAATCTGCTTCTGCTAGTCCATCTGATGTCTAACTAGGGGAGTAGCATCAAACGGCCATGGCTGGGGGTACACTAGGAGCCAGGGGCACAAGCCAAAGGAAGAACCTTCTCTCTAGTCCCTCCTAACTGGTCAGATTCACTAGATAAAAGTAGACCGAATCATTTATAATCTCAAGACAAGTATTGGGAGTCTATAGGATTTTAGGCTACCCAAAAAAGGATAGGGTTGATTGATTGTACTATAGGGCAACTTTCTCTCTTCTAATTTCCCTCCATACTTCACCATGTATCCTTCCACTTCTTACATGCATTTCCCATCCTACCCTCCTACCAACACTTATCCCCAAGAAGATTACTATTCCAACTAGACTTGTAATTACCCATCCACTAGCTGAGATGACTTTGATTGGGGATATAAATCTGGACCTCAGTGTCTAGGGCCTAACCCTAGACAATAAGACTATGATTACTACCCTTCCCAGAGCTACAATGATTATAGATCTTTGTCCTTTGGTGATCAACCAGGAAGAATATGCCGATTATAACACTTACCCTCCCCAGAATTATGCTGAATTTAGGTCACCACCAACCTTTAAACAACCTGAAATGACCTACTATCAAGGAGGGACCTGAGAACCTCGACATCTTGACTCCCTTAGATTTTACCCAAACCCACCCAAACCTGAACCGAACTAGTCAGTTCAAGTGAACCAAATCCAGGATAAGGTGTTGGCTAATTTGAGGAACACTATACAATCTTTAGAAGCTCGGCAAACACCATGCACTGAAGCACTAGAGCATATGATCAAAATGATTGATGAACTTAATAGTTCTTTATTGGATTTGCTCCAAAGTGTAGGGATAGGGACCTGGGTGAGTTTCTTCATGGAAAATTGTCTAGGTTGAGGATGAAATTTGTGGTTGCCCTAGTCAAATCTTGGGATGATTCTCACGATAAACCCCCTTCAAAAGAGCGAATGTCTGAACACACACAGGTGCCTTTCAAGGGGAATACATTTTCTGAGATTAGAGATGACCAGGTTGGACTAGAGCAACACTTTGAGGATGAATCGAGTTTCTCACCCGAGATCCTAGAGCCAGGGAATGATGAAAAATATGTCTCCACAGAAGATGAAATGACATATGATTTTGAGACATCTATAAATGAGGATCATGAATTCTTTGATTTTGAGGGTGAAGAATCTTTTGGTGAAGTCTCATTTGAACTCAAGGAAGAGGATTCTAGTGAGACAATTGGGCTTGAGGAGTATAACAAACTATTTGATAGCCTGATCATTGAAGATTATGATCATGTTGGGATTAACTTGGACGATTCATATCCTGATGATTCAATTAGTAGCCCCCTTCCTGAAACACACCCTAAAGAATTGAATGATGATATTTTTGAGATCACCAAACCCAAGTCAATCCTGATTCAGCCACAATTGTTGGACTTGGGTACTTTAGATGGGGTGTACAACAATTTGGAGGTCTCGAAAACATTGATTTCGGAGGATAGGAAGTTGGAAATAAAAATTTGGGAGGCTTATTCTGAGGGAACTTTGATTTTGGATCTAAGGGTACCTATTGCCTTGAAATCACCTACTTTCTACCAAGACCCTTACAATAACTTTCACATGCAACCCAAGCTCGAAATAACTGATTATTTTATGAGCTAGATGTTAAGTAGACAACTGCACCTATTGAACCATCTTTATCCGTTGTCCGACATTTTGGTCTTTAGTTGCACACCACAAAACCACAGGCATGACCCTACAAGATTAACAACCGTCGGTTCTGGGTGATTTTCATCCAGAACCTTAGAACTACTCGACCCTAGGGCATGGGTCTACACCATAATCTGGTCCACGTCTGTGTACATCTTCTGCTAGTAGGTTTTGGGATCAATATTTTTTCTTTGATTTTGACTAGCACTTGTGAATTCTCAATTTCTTCTTTGTATGTATGTTATGCCTAGCTGAAGGCATTAAACTTAGGGCATGTGTATACACTCTTCCCTCTGTAGAGCTGACCATATTTTCACTTCACTCAGGTGATATTTTGTTTACTCCACCCTTTTCATGTCTTTATTTTTACAATGAGGACATTGCATCATTTAGGCTTGGGGGGTGGATACTTAATCCTGAAATCATTTTGTTAACTTCGTAGAATTTCTTCTAGTTTCTTTAAAAAAAAAATGAAAATTCAAAAAGATAAAAGAAAAGAAGAATTAGGAGAAGAGAACTTAGGCATTTGGAATTTATTAACTTTAGGAAATGATATGAGAGGACCTAACCACTTAGACTCTTCAGGTCTTTGCGCTTAATTAGTTCGGGTGCCCACTCGAATGTGGACTTAGTCTTGAGTCCTTGATAATTCAAATTCATTTTCAATTTGGCTAATAAATTGGAGAGATAAGTATGCGACTTATCAACCCGCCCTCTATTTTGGGGGATTTTAAACCTAAACATCTACACACATTTTTTGCACTGACTCACTTTTTGGTAGTTTCTTCAAAAATTGGGTAGCTAATGAACTATCTAGGGTGGTATGGCTGGCATGTTGTTGGTGGTAACAGCTCATCGGCCGATTGTCCAGAGCCCAGTCACAAGACCATTTTCATTGTGCTACCTTTAGGAAAATGTTAGATTAGGGAAGCCACCTACTTAATGAAGAAAAAAAATAAAAACAAAAGGAAAAAGAAAAAAATAGAAAAAGGAGAAAAAAATAAAAAATAAACAAAACCACACCTCAACGCACGGGTATGGCTGGCAAGTTGTCGATGGTAACAACTCATCGGCTGGTTCTCCAGAACCCAGCTCACAAAAGATGCGTAAAAATTCCTAAAACACATAGGGAAGAAGTGGTGAAGTGGAATAAACTAGGGAGATATATACTAGGTTTGCCCTTATGTTGACCCCATAAATAAAGGAAGTGGGTGAAACCTACCAATCGAAAAGATAAACCTTTAGGCAAGGTCACCTAGGGTCGTAGAAACCTGAAGTCCATTTCAAGAGCAGCCTAGTGAGTCTTTCACTATTTTCACAAGATGCTTAGCACTTAGAGTCCTTTTCGAATATTGGGCGGGTCGGGTAGCCGTAAAAAGTTATCCCAAACTGTCAAACTCCAAAAGTACAAAAAAAAAGAAGAGAAGAAAAATAAAAAAAATGTATCTTCCCTTTATAAATAAGGTGAGGAATTGGGCAGTCTGCATTCTGGCAAACACCTAGGTACTGTTGAGTCTTCGTAGTTTAGGACCTTAGTTAAAATTTTCAATTGTTAATAAATGACTTAGGCCTAAGCGATCTAATCCTAATTTTGATTTTATACATAGCATGTAGTCTAATTGTGCTAGGGACTAGTAAAAGATAGGCATGGCGGTATGATATAGACACATCTATTTAGGTTAAAATGCCTATTCATACATGTTCCTATGCTTAGATTTGCATTTCATGTTATAAATATTGCATAACATGCATCATTGTGCATTTAGAGTAGTTGTATATATTGTAGGTTAATTAGGTCCTTTTTATGGTTAGTAGAGAAGAAGACTTATTTCAAGGCCTTGCATGGAAGATCGTACTGTACGGATCTGATTAGGATGAAGATCAGAGTCTAACGCCTCTGAAATCATCCAGATCAGAGAATTGTAGCATCTTACGAAGTTCGAGGAAGATCAATGGCCAGGGGGCAATGCGACACCCATATAGGTTTCAGATGTTAAATCCGACAGTACGGATGGATCCGGTGCGACGATCATAGTCTAGTTACATAGGAATCATCTCAATCTGAGCACCGTGGCACGCGCTACAAAAGAAAGAATAATGGATTGCCCAGGTGGTGCACGTGGCGCCATCTAGGCCGCCTAACGATGGCCAGTAGCAGCAGCGCATGCACATAGCCGCAACCACGCACGCATACTGTTGCTGCCGCAAGCATTGCACCGTGCACAGCTGCAACCACGCACAGCGCAGTGCATGCAAGTGCACACGCATGTAAGGCACGGGGAGCTTGGGCACATGAAGGGTGCAATGCGTGATGCGTGCACCAGCGGAGCAGATCTTCAGCGACGCGTGCCTTTAGTGACCCTTGCAGCTGTCGCTAATGGTCTGCATGTGCCAGCATGAGGATTTGAAGGGTGAATCTTCAACGACAGCTGCAGTGATGTTTATGGACGTCAGTAATGACCCAGATGCGAATTTGTTCTTCCTCCTCTAGTATAAAATGACCTACCCACCTCCATTCCAAAGCATCTCTTCCTTTCTTCCTCTCACCACCACCAAGGCTCTAGAGAAAGCTTGTCCCAAGCTCGGGTGCTCCTCTAGAGTAGAAAATCAAATAGTTTTTCCTCCCCTCGTCCCCATTCGTGGAGCATCCCATGGCCGTCCTCTCACAGCCCTTTGAGAAGAAGATCCTTGCCGCGACGCCGTCCTACCCCATCCTCCGTCCTTCGGCTCCAGCCTCCTTCGTCCCGCTTCTCACCACCTTCCTCTGGGCGACGTCAGAGCGAGTCATCCTCTAAGTAACCATCGAGGGGGATTTCTCTCACCTCATTCTATCTTTTTATGCTTTCGTAGTTTAGATTTTCATCTTTCATAGTGTAACAAACAATTCTTCATGAATGGATGATTGTTTCTCTCTTTTATATTTGGAAATATATTAGCCAGATAAGCATTTGTTGAACTAGTCTCTTGCTTCCTAAAAATACAAAAAAAAATTAGAAAAGATAAAAATGACCAAAAACAAATAAAATCAAAGCGCGGTTTTCAATTAAAGTAAATGTCGCCTCCCTGTGTTCGACCTGTGACTCCCTTGGAGTTTCGGTATAAATTTTATGTGATCAACGTGTTTTGCAACTACGATGATGGGTCAGTCGTAACCCTGATTTCTAACACGTGGAACATGTGCAACCATACGTCGTCCTATCTATATCTTTCCCAATGTCGATAATAGGCACTTCCACCAAATAAGCCACTCGATATCTCTTGAGTACCACCAATCTTTAATAATGTCTCTTTAATAAAAGTCATCTATGTCATGTTGATATATAAATATATAAAAAAAAGGAAAGAAAAAAATATACATAAAAAAATAGAAAAAAAAGAAGGGAAAAAATAGTAAAGAAAGAAAAAGAGAGAAATAAAAAAAAAAAGAAAAAAAGAAACAAAAAGAGTATAAATATTTTAATGCTTATTTCAGTAGCATTGAGGTAATACCACCAAATACATTTGAGATCCACCAAATATGGTCTTAACCTACCTTTTCAGTGTTTCTGACCACTCGAATACTGGTTGAGGAATTTCAACTTAGTGGTAGGGTTATGGGAAGTCGATTAAAGTGTTAATGCCATGTGAGTCCACCAAATATGGATAATATGTGTGAATCAAGTGAGTTTGCGAGCTCTAAAAAAAAAAGTAGAGAGAGAAAAAATGAATACAAAGGAACCAAAAGAGAGCATAGCTTTTTTCATCTTTCTTTGAGTTGATTTACTTAATAATTTAGAAATCTAGATTCTATAGTACTAATCTTTGTGTAGCACCAAATGAGAGTTAGCTACCAAATAAACACGTATTTTCCTCTAACATTCTCTACCCAAGCAGAAAGTCAAGGTGGAATTCATAGAATATTTTGAATACCCCGAGGGAAGAAGTTTTCCAATCCCATTGGAATTTTACTAGGGGTCAAGTGCATGCTTTAGAGGTAAATCAAGTTTTTCACTCGAATCCGTTGCAAAAGCTATATAGCTGCACTTTCACAATTGTCTGGATTTCTAGAAAGTAGGTTGAAAATGAAAAGGAATGAATCTCTAGTCATACACTTGATAATAATTAATCCTTTAGGGACCCATTTGTAAATAACTTAGTTTTGCATTTGCTAGAGCCTACGAAGATTTAGGCATAGGGGTATGATTACGCAACAATCATAGGTCTTAAATGACCTAAATTAAGTTAGAACGTAGCTTAACTTAGTGCAATCCATGCATGCATAACCATACTTTGCATCATTACTACTTTATTTTAGCAATGCATAGAATAATGTTATAATGTGCTGATTAAGTGCATTATATGGTTTGTAGGTAATAAGAAGATCTGAAGCTAGATCTGAAGAATAAAGAGAAGCTGGGTGCAGTAGAGTTGGAGCAGAAGACTTAGGAATAAAGTAGTAAAATAATGTATGGTTGAGGCATGCTACTCTACTTAGTAGAATTTAATGTAGAGTATAAATTATGAAGAACTTAGGACCAATCCTAGCCCAAGGATAGTCTTAAATACCATCCTAAGCCTTAACCACCCTTAGATTAGGTCACCTTAGCCTAGGATACCTCAAAACCCTAGTTTTAGCCCTTATCTAGAGGTCTAGATAAGTTATTGGACGTCCAGAACCCTTAGGCAGAAGTCGCAGACCTAAGCCCAAGTCTGTAGTGTTATTGGACATCCAGACAAGTTGTCAGACGTCCAATTTCTGCAGAATCCCAAGTCGGAACCTTGATTCCTCTCTGACACTGATTGGGCATCCAGGCAAGAAGTTTGGACTTCTGATTTTCGAGTATAAGCCATCCGACACTTAGATTAGACGTCTGATAACCCTCTCTGGACCCTATTTTCAAAATCAAGCTTGGATCTTGATTTCCTAGGTCCCTAAACTCAATTCCAAACCCTAGTGAACCTAAATTAAGGTACCCTAAGCCTAGAACACTACCCCTAGACCCTCCTAAGAACGTAATTAGGATCTCACTAAGCCCAATTGACTTGGATAATACTCAATTACAATTGCCTAGTCAATTAGACTCGTAGAGTCCAATTGAGCTCTGATCTCAACCTACACAAGTCCAATTGGACTCAGTGAGAGTCCAATTGACCTAAGCCCAACTTATTTGAGTATTCTCACTCTCAATTAGGTTTGCACTCATTCAATTAAACTTATGTCAAGTTTAATTGCGCATTTACCTTAGTAATTACGATTTTCAGCACTAATTCTATGACCTAACCTAACCCAAACCCTTAGGACCTAACTTAGACCACTAGACCACTTAGCCACACACACACACTTGTTCAGGCACACATACACACACACCCTCATGTAGCTAAAAATACTCAAGAGTTCTCTAGAACTCTTATCCAAGTGTTGTTACCTTGGTTGCTAAAAATAGCAACTAAGAGTAATTCAAATTCTTAGATCCACATTTTGTGGATCTAAAAACCACCTCCACAACATCTTGGCTGGCCACCTTCTGGCTCTCTCTGGAGTGTGCTACACCACTCTAGAGTGCTTCCCTTGGGTCTATTTAAAGACCCTTAGATAGCCACTTAGAATGCATCTTGGTTCTAAAAACATACACTCATCATCATATCCTTTCACCACCAACTTCATGTGCACCCCCACGAGTTCCACCACCATGGCCATCACCACCTCCATGCCAAGAGTGAAGATCACCTCTCCATCCTCTCTCCAAGGGTTGGCCTAACCACCATTGGCCACCCCTCTTTCTTCTCCTTACCACCTCCATTTGAAAGGCCATTGGAGACCACCTCCGATGCCCTTCTTTCTGCTAACGTAGATAAGTAGCTCATTGTTCTTCATAGTTTTTTCTGCCTTAATTTTCTGCATTCGTAGTGTAGCTCTCTTCCCCCACAATGCATGTGTAATCTCCCCGTAGATCCATGCATGCACTCATTTTCTGCTAGCTAGTTGTTTTGTTTAAGCATTCCTGTACAAGCTTTCAGCTAGATCTGATTCTAGATTGAATGAAAATAATCTGATTATATATATATATTTATAAAATCACCATGAGCTTCCTTGAAAAAATCTTTATTGTGGTAGTAAAGTTGCCTATTTTAATCTCTGCATCTTTAGCAATAGCATGTCGTGCGTAAATACGTAAATCATTAAAAGCTAGCATACGTTTTAGCAAGTAGAGAGAGTGAGAGAGTTCAGAATCATCTCGTTATATTTGAAATATTTTTGTTTTGATCGGATTTTGCACTATGTTACGACATAACGACGATTTTTCTTTTCGAAAACATGAAGATCCTATCAAAAGTGAACCTGAAGATCAACCGCTCAAGCAACCATAGCAGGGGTAGGTAACTACATTCCCTTCTTCTTTAAGCCTCTCCTCTCTTGGAAAGATTGAAAGAGAAATCAATTAGAATCAACTTGC
Source organism: Thalassia testudinum (assembly GCA_037157565.1). Classification (NCBI taxonomy): domain Eukaryota; kingdom Viridiplantae; phylum Streptophyta; class Magnoliopsida; order Alismatales; family Hydrocharitaceae; genus Thalassia; species Thalassia testudinum. The sequence continues at coordinate 57,207,701 of JAZHRO010000067.1, forward strand.
CTTATTCGTTTAGTAATCTTCATTCAAGTTTCCTTATTTGATTTGACTGATTGATTAGAAATCCCCATGTTGATAATTACACCTATTAGGGGTATAAGGTCCCTTGGGCTATTCACCATCTTAATTGAGCCTAAGGTACCATCTTTGGAAGAATTGGACTTGGAAATATAGCTAATCTAGGGTTCCTACATTAGGTTTTCATGGACTAGTACACACTTGCTTTCTTAAAAAGGAATATATTCCCACATTGTGTACTACCCAAGCCCTTGCTTGAATCAATCTAATCAAGTGGACCGTAAAATCATGGCTCTATAATCACTTGGATCATTAAAATTTGGAATTTAATAACCTGTTTGGGAACCAATTCAGGGTGATTTGGGTTCTTGACCCAAACCTCATCCTCAACTTTAAGACAGGTCAGGTGAAGTTGGCTTACTTGGTGAATTAACCAACCTCCAAATTGGGTCACAAATTTAATTAACTTCTAATTCAAATAAAATTCAAGGCACAAGCAGGATTAAAACTGGTAGACCTATGATTCAACCTCACACATTCCAGTCTACATGGAATTGCGGTGAGAAGGAAGGTCAACTGGGGGAAACCCCGTAACCCGTGGAGATGCTCTACCGTGTAGGGACTCCCTTTCTAGCTACCTAGGTAATTCTCGGGTGGGTGAGTTTCTGATCCAGAGGTCCATCTGCCTTGAACTGCCATAGTCACCCAGCCTTGTTTGGTTACTCAATTGGGTCCAATACACATTTTGTCCCTCATCTGATTCCATAGTACATGTACGGGAGGAGGTCCTTATGAACAGTCTTGAGACCTTATTGAACAAGCTATTGAGGAGTTTTTAAGGTCATTTCGTTGTAGCAAAGCCTCATAAATAACTCAATCAATAGATAAAATTTATAACTCAGAATCTATAGAAGAGTTCAAGGTCGAACGCAGGGAGCAAATGTGGAATTCACTCGCTAATCTTTAATTTGAAGTAAATGAGCACAATAAATGGAGCAAGATACAAGATATTCAATGAATAATATCTGCTCAAATTGATATTTAACTATAAGCATCAGTATTTCAAGAGTTCCTTAGGACAAAAAGAAATCAAGACAAAATAATGGTGATTTGAATCACCAATTATTAGCCCTAATTGGACATGCAAGTCAGATATCTCAATTAAACCAAATAACCCAATAGTTGCTATGGTGATCAAACATCTGGCATGTGGATCAAATGACTTAAATTGCACAGGCTCCTCAAAGCCTTTCTCTTTATTTCTTATCTCTTGTACTTCAGCTTCTTCTTTCCTTCTTTTCTGCTTAAGGATTTCATCTTTCCTTCTGCATGAGCTACATGAGCCTTCTCCTTATTCTTCTCTTCTCCTTCACAAAGCCTATGTGTTAGGCCTTTTAGCAGAAGGGATTAAGCTTCAGAGAGCAAATCCCCCCCTTGCCCACTCTCTCTCTTTCCTTCCACTTCTCTCTCAGACAACTGTTAGCCAATAGGGTAATCAAGGATCCAAGTTAACCAGTATCGGGTCCAGTCCTATGTGCATGGTGTCACAGGCGAGGAGTGAGTCTTAGGTGGGTAGCGGGTGTGTGGGTAATGGGGACCCGACCCCCATGTACTTGGACGATAAGGCTCCTTCACAAATCCAATATATCCGTTATTGTTGCTTTGGAATCCCACGACGTGGGACTAAGGCATCTGTTGCACTTCGTGTGTAGCTGCAATAGAGGTGATTCTCCCAATCGTGAGTGGAGACGAGGCTAGTGGCTTCTATTGGTAGCCTAGGCATGTACCTAGAGTCAAGTTGCATGACCTGGGAATGAGACCTGTAGCATTCGAAGTCGGAGCATGAAGAACATGGCCAAGGATAGTGGCGACTGCGGAGGGCGATGACGAAACTTGAAATTCCAAAGAATGGACTCTCTGCCACGTTAAACCACTTCAGGGGCTTCGGCAGGTGTTGGTGAATGTGGTGGTCGTGGTCTCGTGGAGGATGATGGCAAGTAGTGGTGTGCGGAGGTCGGAGGAGGAGCACGAAGGCGTAGGTGTTCGGTGGAGGTTGTGAGTGGATGAAATTGTGTATAAGGAAGGGTTTTTGTGTGGGTGTATGAGGTAGTGCTTGTGGACTTGGTGGAAATTTGTTTGGTGGATTGTGGAGGTAGGGTAGATTCACCAGAGGTGTGGCTGGAGATGAGGGAGATGACGGGCAAATGGTTGCGGTGTGGGTTGAATTCAGTGATAAATGAGATAGAAAGAGAGTGGAGGAGAAGAGGGACCTAACTACACTAACCTAATTAGATCAAAGGGGAAGATGGCACCGGTTGCAGTATGTCGGACTCAGAGAAGACGAAATCACCAGGGGGAGAAGCGGCAATGACGAGGGGAGGTAGGCAGTGCTCGCTGCTATTGAGAGATGTGGAGGAGCAAGAGGAAGGAGAACCCACCGGCTATTTTCTGTGACAACGAGAGAAGAGGGTGGTCGAAGAGGGTCACCAGAGTTGGTGGAGAGAGCAGTCAGGGAGAAGAGATGAAGGTGATTCCGACCTCTAAACCAGGCTAAGTTGAGAAGGTTTGCAATTAGGTTCCTTTTAAGGGCCTCAGGGGAGCATTCCAAGCTTCGAAACCAGGCTTGGAAGCTTGGAGCTTTCACAAGAATAGGAAAGCCTTGATTTCAAAGGGTTCTCATGAGGATTTGGGTGCAAATCAGAGCCCAATGCGTGGCTCAGATTAAAAGGGATTTCTCAGGATTTCTTCCAATTTTGGAAGGGATTGAGCGAGAAATCAGGGAGAAATCCTTGACTGAAACTCACCGATGAAGAAGGTTCCTTTGCGATAATAGTGGAGGGACCTATTTGAAAAGATGATGAAAAACCTGGGGGTTATTTACAATAGATTTTTAAAGCTGGGGGGTTATTTGAAATAGATTTTAAAAGACTTACACTAGACCAAAATGTAAACTAGGTCAAGATGATCTATGATTGGGTGTAAATTTTTGTACAAACCTATTTTGGACCCAAGGAATCTGATGGTGAAGTCAAATTTTGGTTTTGACTAAGTTTGTCTGCTCAATTTATGTAGAAAATCAAATTAGGGCAGCTTCCTATTTGAGACTCTATTTTTGGTCAAAATGAGTTCCAATGGTCAAATCAAGGGTACCAAACCGTATAGAATATTTTTATATGAATTTAAGAATGTTTAGGTGAATTTTATCTTAACCAGAACCTCAGTTAATTAAGCGAGTATGAAATTAGGGTTTTGGATGTCCATTAATTCTTGAAATGCACAAAAACCCATTTCTGTCTGCATTAACCCTCTTATTAGACTTTAGTGTACATATGACCTTCAATTAACCCCTGGGAAAACCCATGGTTACTCTACATTTAGGATATGTTGTTAAAACTGCAGATTTACTCTGATTTTAATGCATCTCTCAGAATGAATATGCACTGAATTATGGCTCTTCGATGATTATGTAGGAGCATTTGTTTGTTGATTATGACTAATTAAAGCTAGTTATCGCTGATGATGATGTTATCATCAGACCTCCATTGGCAGTTCACTCTCGATGAGGTCAAGCCTTGACTCAATTGTTTGGGTTTCCATCGAATCAAAATCTAAATCTCTTTAGATCATTCCACATCTGAGCCCAGTGTTCCATCCTTTGCTTCCATGGAGAATCAAGATCTTGAAGGAGAAGGCTAGGTGCCCAACTTTTAGAATCAGTTGCAGAATCTCCAAGATCTATTTCATGCATTCATAAACCCCTGACCGCATCCGTAGATGCGAGATCACTATAATATTGTGGCAATCGCTATCAAACCCATGGTGCAAATCCTGGCTGGAGGACCTGATACTAAATTAAAGCCAAATCTGATCAGCACGATCCCCAAATTTCATGGCTTAAACTCCTAAGATCCTTTCTAATACATCAAACAACTGAAACATCTGGCTCAAACTTTTGGACCACCTATTCAAAATTTGGACATTCTACTAATGAAGATGTTCTCCTTCTCTCTTATGGATAAGGCTGCGCATTAGTATCAAAACCTAACTTGACTAATCATTTCATGGGAGTAACTACAAGCTGAATTTCTAAAGAAATTCTTCCCGGTTGGTCGCACTAATGCCTTGAGGCACCAGATCACACATGTAATGTAGAATATAGGAGAACCACTTCATAAGGCATGGGAGCGCTATGTAGATCTCATGTGGAAATGCCCTCATTACAGAGCTCCTAAGTGGGAACAAGTGCAGTCGTGTTACCAGGGACTCCGTGCCAACATTAGATTATTTGTCAATGCAACCTGTGGTGGCAACATCATGGGTCAGCATGAAGACACTTTTTGGGAGATCCTCGAGAATATGTGTAAGAACTTCATAAACAATGAGTCTATGGGTGTGTTCGAACGGACGACCACCCATGCATTGACAAACACACGAGGGGCACATGTAACATGACACCAATTCGCATCTATTGACTTGGAGTTGGTAGCCAATCACTTGGGTAAGGTCTTCATCATCGAGAAGGTTGATGGATTGACTTGACACCTACAAAGAGCCACCTCTTCATAGTAGAACACGTATGTGCATCCGCCCTTAGGTAGGGAGGGCGTGCATAACATTCACCACCATGCATATCAGAGGATGGAGGCGTATCCAACCCTGTCTGATCCTAATTTTGGAGGAAACTCTAGACCATCCTACTCTAGTTTGGGGAACTTTGAACCATTGTGTGCTGATTACCCTGGAGTTCCTTAGAACTATGAGGATCTCCACGCCATCCAGAATGATCCGTTCTCCAACTCATATAACCCTGGATGGTGTAATCATCCGAATTTTACGTGGTTGGGAAATAATCAAAACTCAAGACCTTAATTCCAACTCTGACCACAAGCTCTGCGACCTTATCATCCCACTCAGCATAGGCCCAACTCGAATTTCCAAATTTGGCCTACAAAGGAAGATCAAATGATCATGATTTTGTAGACCTTGGCTGATATTTAGAAGACCAACATAGCCATGTAGAAACAACATAAGGAAGAAATCACAGTGGTTTGAAATCAACTCGCACAGGTGGTTAGGACTATCCAACCTGGTGCACTTCCTTCCCAACTTTTGACGAATGTAAATAATGTGCTGAACTAGAGTGCGTTATGAATCCAAATCAGGGCCAAGCTTCGCTTTCTACACCTTCACTTGACTGGATGGAGGCTTCAACATCATACACGGGATATCAGTAGTAACCACCACTCTTACCAACTCCTAACCCAAAGCAGGTAGGCTTAAATACTGTTACTACACATAATGGAGAAGCAACTCAAGATCCACCTTATCCTAGACACTCCAGCCCTAGCAGTTCAGAGCCCATCCTTAGGATGGTCATCCATGACACACTATCCCAGTTCCAGTGTCAGAACCAATCCTAGAGGAACCAATAGAGGTTCCATTTCCTGAGGCCTTAGGCAAAGGAAACAAGAAACTTAAACCCATGGCACTTAAGGAAGACTCAATCAAGCTCTTTGAACAAGTCCAAATAAGCATCCCCTTGATGGATGCGATCCGCCACGTATCATCTTAGATAGGATTTCTGAAGGACTTATGTACACCAGAGCTTAAGCTGCGAAACAAAGACGGGAGTCTGATTGTGTTGTCTGAGCAAGCTAGCTCTATCATCTTGAGCAAACTCTCATAGAAAGTGAATGATCCTGGCACCCCTCTGATCTCTTGTAAGATAGGAAACCTAGAATTTGATCGAGCTTTATTGGATTTAGGAGCCCCCATAAATCTGATCCCCACAACCCTACTAGATTATTTTGTGGAAACTATTCTCAAACCAACTGAGGTGACTCTACAACTGGCTAATAGATCAATAAAGTCACCAAGAGGAGTTCTCGAGAATGTTGTAGTTAGGATACGATATTTCTACATCTCGATGGATTTCATTGTGTTAGACATGGATACTCCTAAAAATCTAAAAGATACACCGATCATCTTAGGGAGACAGTTCATAGCCACAGCTAGGGTGAATATCAATTGCGAAGAGGGCTAGATTGTGTTGAAATTAGGGAGTAAGAGATTGAGGATCGATATCTTTAAGGCCCAGAAAGGAATAAACTGTGGGGAAATTGAGAAAGTCTATAACATAAGTTCCCTGGTTGACGACCTGATTACAGAGAACTCCATTCTCCTAGAACCTCAACCACAAGATCTTGACCTACAGATTGTGAAGCCCAAAGCTAATCAGGATCTATCCCTAGCTTCCACCTTGTCTTCTGAGGCCAATCCCGAACCCCCACCTACTGCTAATAACCCAGTACTTGAATTAAAGCCCCTCCTGGATCATCTGAAATACATGTTTTTGGGTTCGAATCAAATGCTTCCTATGATTATCAACTCTTGACTCACTCCTAATCAGGAAACAAAGCTGATTTCTGTCCTCCAACAACATTGAAGAGCCATTCGATGGACTCTAGATTATCGAGTCAAAATAAGCCCCTCGTATTGCACACATCGTATCTTTACCAAAGAGGGCTCACAGCCATCTCGAGAAATGCAGAGAAGACTAAACTCAAATCTTTAGGAGGTCGTGAAAAAAGAGATTACAAGTGGCTCGACACAAGAATCATCTACCTTATCTCTAACAGCTACTGGGTGAGCCCCATCCAAGTTGTGCCTAAAATGGCAGGGCTCATCGTGATTACAACTGAAACTAGAGAAACCATCCCAACTCGAATTGCGAACTAGTGGAGAGTCTGCATAGACTATAGAAAACTAAATGCCTCCACAAAGAAAGACCATTTCCCTCTCCTTTTCATTGATCAGATTCCCGAGAAACTAATGAGAAATATGTTTTTCTATTTCCAGGATGGGTACTTCGGATATAATCAAGTGGCAATGCATCCCAAAGATCAGGAAATGACCACCTTTTCCTGCCCCTATGGTACATACATGTTCTGTAGGATGCTATTCGAGCTATGCAATGCACCTGCCACCTTTCAACGGTGCATGCTAGCCATATTCTCTGATGTGGTAGGTAAATATCTTGAAGTCTTCATGGACAGCTTCTCAATTTTCAGTGAATCTTTCAATGATTGCCTCCTACACTTGGTCCAGATCATACAAAGATGCATCGGTGTGAAGCTGGTTCTCTCTTGGGAAAAGAGCCACTTTATGGTTTCAAAGGGCATTGTGCTTAGACACTGTATATTTGAGAGTGGTATCCAAGTTGACCTAGCTAAGGTGAACTTAATCTCCAAATTGCTTGTATCTTCCTCGGTCAAAGAGATCAGATTATTTCTGAGGCATGTCGATTTCTATCACCGATTCATATCTGATTTCTCAAAGATCACACACCCCTTAATGAATCTCCTCTCAAAAGACATGCCTTTTAAGATGACTAGTGAGTGCATTCATGATTTCTAAATCCTACGTGATTGAGTTACCCAAGCTCCAATCCTACAATCCCTTGATTGGTCTCAACCCTTCGAGATCATGTGCAATGCATTTGACTACACAATAGGAGCGATGCTGGAGTAGAAAATCGACAGGAAACCAATGGTAATATATTATCCTAGCAGGACATTGGACGAGGCACAGCGTAATTACATGATTACGGAGAAAGAGCTGCTGGCTGTATTATTTGGTCTAAAGAAATTCATATCATACCTCCTGGGATCCTACGCCATCATTTACTTTGATCACATTGCAGTGAGGCACTTGCTTAAGAAGAAGAATGTGAAACCACCATTAATTTTATTGATCTTGCTATTGTAAGAATTTGTCCTCAAAATTTACGATAAGGTGGGAAAGCAGAATGTGGTAGCTGACCATTTATCTCACCTTCGTTCTTCTATCATTAACCCATTTGGACCTATTACCGAGAATTTTCCAGATGAACATATCTTGGTCACTAATGGACTTCCCTAGTTCGTTGATATCATGAATTACTTGGCTACAGGGAAAGTTTATCGTGATTGGGAAACCTCCCAGTGAGACAAGCTGATTTCCGATGCTAAGTACTATGTCTAGGAAGATACTTATCTATTTTACAACGGTAATGACCAAGTGATCTGAAGATGCATTCTTGATGACGAGGTCAATAATGTCATCTCCTTCTGTTATGACTTATGAGACCATTTTAATGGACAAATATTAAGCCTAAGTATCTTTAATCGTACCGTTTAGGTGTGTTAATAATTGCAATTAAGTTGCAGAATATTTGTACGCATCATGATTTAAGTTTATAACATTCTATAACTTAATATGTAATGATTTTTGTTGTTTTTATGCGTAGGTAATAATATTCAGAAAGAACAACGGTGGGGGGATAAATTTCCCAACATATTTCTGATTACAGTCGCAACCCCCCCACCCCCGCACATTGGGGTAATCTTCCACCACCCTTTCTCAACAAATATGGCCAGAAATAGTTAAGGAATTTGGGAAATCCCTTAACTCATGCGCAAAGGAGACAAGTTAAAAAGAAGAGGCAGGGAAAGAGGAAGGCCATCAAGGAAGAGAAGAAGTATGCACTATGGTAAATCTTCCCCTTTGCGGGGAAAAACCTCACCAAGCACCCGCACCCTCCAGCCTCTCTAGCTAGCCGAGGGTGCACACCCATGCGCCCATCCCTTTAGAAGGCCCTGCTATAGATGCCGCACTGCATCACAAACTGCACACAACTGCGTGCCTCTACCGCACAGCATCTCCCTCCAGCTGCAGGCGCTCGTCAGTGCACCCCACCGCTCGCCCGCGCGCCCAACCCTTTGGAAGGCCCTGCTGCAGAGGAGCACCGCTTCACCTCCCCTCAGCGCCATCTACAGGCGCACCGCATCACCATCCACCCGGGTGCCTTCCTCCTGCTCTGCAGCCACCAAGCCCGCACGCAGCCAACTGCAAGCGCTGCGTGCAGACTGCCGCACCCTTACAGCACCCTCTCATCTGCTCACGCACCAGCCTCTGCAAGCGCCTACCCGCATGCGCCAAGCCCGCGCCTCTCCACCCTGCAGGCAAGAGCCTGCATGACCCACCACTCGCTCCCCTCAACACCATCTGTAGGCGCATTGCTCACCTCCCATCAGCGCCATCTGCAGGTGCACCTCCCTTCATAGTGCCTCTCCACCGCACTGCAGCAATGCACCGGCAGGCGCTACCTCTGCCCACCTGTAGATCGCACGCCTGCAGCCAACTGCCCGCGCTCCAGCCTCTGCCTCACCGCCTCACCGCAAGCGCGTGCACGCTCGCACACCACCAGCTGCAGGCGCTGCATGCACCTTCATCCTTGCAGCAGCCTCTTCACCTTCTTGTTGAACAGGCAGCGCTCTGGCCACCTCCGCCGGCCACCTCTGTCGCTGCCGCTGCCACCACCGGAGAGCCCTCGTCCTCGCCATCCTCCTGAGCTTCTCCAAAGCCCTGCCAGTTTGCTCTTTCCATCACTAGGAGTAGAGAGAGTGTTGAACGTTTACGAATGGCTACGTTTACGTGTTTGGTTTTGGAAAACCTGTCGTTGTAGTTCCAAAAGCGAAGAATTCGTGTTCAACAAATAAAATTTATACCGAAAAGAATTCCAGGTCGAACACAGGGAGGCTACGTTGATCTATATTCGCAATTATATCTTTTTAGGATTTCTTGTATAAGCAGGGCGATATAATTACATTGGAGCTATCCAACTATGAGATAGAGAGGGAGAGAGAAAGAGAACATGCATTCAATATTTCAATTGTTTATAAAAGTTACACTAGAAAGCGGAAAATCAATTACACTATAAAGCAGGAAACTTCTCCACTAGAAAAGCTGTAAATAAGAATGGGAGAGAGAAGTTATCCTCCTTGACGATTACTTGGAGGACGAACCGGACAGGACGACGCCTGGACGAAGGAGAATGAAGCAGGACGAAGGAGGATGAAGCATAAGAACGGGAACGGAGCAGCATACCGTCGTCGTCGTGGGATCCACTTCCGAAGGGGAACGAAAATTGGACTTTATCTCGCAAGAGGCATCTCGGGTGTGGGACAAGCTTCTTTTGAGCTTTGGAGGGGTAGAGAGGAGAAAGAAGGGATGATAATTTCGTATCGAGGGGGTCTCCTTTTATAGTTGCAAGGAGTAGGGGCAAAATGGACATTATAACTGCAAAATAGTAAATGAGGGGTCTTTAGTGACGGATAAATCCGTTACTAAAGCTCCCTTCGTGGGCGACGTGAGCGGCTCGTGCGCTCCCGCTCGACTGCTCGCACGCGCAACGCCCGTGCACGTCCATTGATTTTCAGTCGTCCGATCGCGAGATTGGATGGCTTAGATCGCATCCGCACCTGCTGCGTTGCGCGCCCCCCGCACGTCTAATTACTCGTTCGATCGCGCATCCAATCGCGCGTCGACGCTATCGGGCGCACCGGTCATCCAATCTCCATCCGACGCTCCGCCCGCGCCCAATCGCTCGCGCCCGCCGCTCCTCACCACGGCTCGAACCCGCCCCCCGCGCACGACCGCAATCGCGCGTCGACGCTATCGGGCGCACCGGCCGTCCGATCTCCATCCGACGCTCCGCCCGTACCCAATCGTTCGCGCCCGCCGCTCCTCACCACGGCTCGAACCCGCCCCCCGCGCACGACCGCTGCGCTATGGGGCGCGAATGGTCGAGCGGGCGTTTTTAAATGCGAGCGCCCACAGCCGTTGGATTAAGATCCAACGGCGGAGAGCGATCGGGCGTGGGGCCTTCACAAGATGAAGCGGCTGCTTGGGCGGCTGAGATGGCACCACGTGGTGCTATCTTAGCCGTCCATCTTCTGGAAGTTGTAGATGGTGCCACGGATGCCGGATTGACTTGATTTTTGTGTCGTTGGGCTGCGATCGTAGATCTAAATTCATCCGTGCGGTCGGATTTATCATCTAAAGTGGGGATTTACACCATCCTGGCCCTTGATCTTCTAGGATTCTCGGGTCTCTATCTAATGCTACGGATCCCTGATTAGGGCAATCTTGGAGTCCTTGAACTCCAATCGTCACCCTGATCACATCCATACGGTTGGATCTTTGATCTGAGGCCCTGATAAAATATTTGCCCTGTCCAAGCACATAAAAGGAGACAATTAACCTCCATTTTATTCAAACTATTCTAAATGCAAGATGATGCATGTAATGCAATATTTATATCATGAAATGCAATCCTATGCTTAAGAACATGCATAAATAGACATCTTAAGTAGTGTAAATGTGTTTACATCATATCCCCATGCCTATCTTTTGCTAGTCCCTAGCAAAAACTATATGCTATTTATAAAAGAATTAGGTTAGATTATTTGGACTTGAGTTATTTTTCAATCATTAAAAAAATTATCTACTTAGGAACTGAACTTTCAAAGACACAACAGTGCCCGGGTATCAGCCAAAATGCAGACCGCTTTAAGCCCTCGCCTTATTAAAAGAAAATTTTCTTTTTCTCTTTTTCTCTTCTCCAATTTTTTTGATTTTCAAATTTTCGGGCTTAAGAGTGGCTTTCTACGGCCATTCAACTCACCCAAAATTTGATGAGAACCCTAAGCTTTAAGCATCTTATTGTGATTGTGATAGACTTGTTGACCGGTAATTAGAACGGACTTCGGATTTCTACACCTCTAAGTGACCTAACCAGATTCTACCTAAAAGTGTATCTTTACAACCGGTAGCTTTCTCCCTACTTTTATTTTTTTTACGGGGTCAACACAAGCGTGAATCCGGTGTATATCTCCCCAATTTATTCTACTTCTCCGCTTCTTCCTAAGTGTTTTGGGAACTTTTAGTGCATTTCCTGAGCTGGGTTCTGGACAACCGGTCGATCAGCTGTTACCACCGACAACTTGCCAGCCATACTCGTGCGGCGAAGTGTGGCTTTTTTTTTTTTTTTAAGTAGGTGGCTTCCCTAATCTAAGATTTACCTAAAGGCAACAAACTAAGAAAGGTCCAGTGACTGGGCTCTGGACAACCTACCTATGGGCTGTTACCCACGATAACTTGCCAGCAATATCACCCTAGAAGGTTCATTAGCTACCCAATTTCTGTTAGAATCGCCGAAGAATGAGTCAGTGCAAAAAAAAGTGTGTAGATGCTTAAAACTTAAAATTCCCTCAAATCAGAGGGTGGGTTGATAAGTCGTGTACTTATCACCCAAACTTATTTATTCCAATTATAATAGAATTAAGATGGAGAGGACTCAAAAACAAATCCACATTTTAGTGGATACACAGGTTAATTAAGTCCAAAGACCTGAGGGGTCTTTGTGTTCAGATCTTAATGTAGTTTTTCCTAAGATTGAAAATTTTCTTAAACCCAAATTCTCTTTCCTAATTTTGATTTTTTTTTTTAATCAAAATAAAACAAATCTACGGAGCTGACGAATGAATTCAGAGATAAATATCCACCCCGCCATGACTATCTAATGCAATGTCCTCATTGTATTAAAAAGACATAAAACAGAGTGGAAAAGCGAAGAAAGCACCTGAATTGCATGAATGTCAGGTTCGCTCCTAGATGAAAAATTAAAAAGAACTGTATAAGTGCTGATTTTAGTGCCTTCAGCTAGACACACTATACAAAGAAAAGAAATGAAGAATTCACATATGCAGGTCAGAATTAGAATGAACAGAAGAATCCTCTGACCTGTTAGTAGAGGTCCACAGATGTGGACCAGATTGTGGTGCAGACCCACACCCCATAATCGAGAATATCTTAGGTTCTGGATAAAAATTACCCAAAACCTAAAATCAAAATGTAAGCGGGATCGGGCCTGCGATTTCTGAGGATGCAACCCAAGACCAAAAAGTCGGGTTACAGAGAGTTGACGCTCAAAGGGATAACAATTGAATGTGTGCTTGGGTTGAACATCCTCAAAGCAAATGTCGTAAGGGTTCTGAGTTGATGGTTTCAACTTAAAAGGAACCCTTCGACTCAATCTTCCATTTCCTCCAGAATTAACTTCCCAAATCAAAACTTCCCAGCTCCTATCCTCCTCATTTAGCGTATCAAATTCCAGGACCTCTTGTATATTCATCACCCCGTCTGAAATCTCTAAGTCTAAATGATGTGGCAGAAACAAAATTGACTTGGGTCTAATTATCTCAGAATTAGAATCATCAATAAGCTCAACAGGGTGTAACTGATAATCAGGGCATTGAATTGATTCCCCTAGAAAATGCGATTCTGGATCCGTAATGTGTGCCCTAATAAGATCAGTGTCCTCAGTTGTTGGGCTATCAAATGATCTATCAGATTCCTCAAGCCCAATCGTCTCATAGAAATCGTGTTCAGAAAACTCGCGTGAGACTTCGCAACTTGAATCTTCACCAGCAGGATCCGTATCAATGTATGTCCCAAAATCATTTGTCACTTTCTGTTCCAAGGAGACATACGTTTCCTCGTAACCCAGCTTAGGGATCTCAAGTGAAGAAATCAGATCATCCTTCATTGGTTGTTTTAATTCAATCTGGTCAGCCTCGTAACACATGTCCCCCCCAACAGGTGCCTGAGCGGGTTCTGTCATTGGCTTTCCTGAAGAGGGTTCATCGTGGGAATTATTCCAAGATTGAATTAAAGCAACCACAAATCTCATCCTCAACTTCGCTAATTTCCCAAGTAGAAACTCACCCGGGTTCTTATCCTTAACATCCTGGAGCCAATCCAACAAAGACTTGTTTAAATCATCAATCATTTCAATCAGGGGCTCCAATCTCTCAATGCAAGGTATTGGATGAACTTCTAAAGATTGAATGATATTTCTCAAGTTAGCCAGAACCTTATCTTGAACCTGATTAACCTGAACCAAATGAGTTGGTTCAGGGTTGGGCGGGTTTGACATCAATGTAGAGGAATTAATGAATTGAGATTCGTTATACCCTTCTTGATGATAGGTCATTTCAGATTGTTGAAATGATGGTGATGACCTAAAGGCAGTGAAATCAGAGGATGGGTAAGGATCGGTGTATCCTTCTTTATTGTAGATCGTATTAGGTTGTGCATGAAAGGAAGACGATCTATAATTGATGTAGCTCTAAGAAGGATAGAAATCAGAATCAAAGTGTTTAGGGTTAGACCCTAAACACGGGGGTTCGGAATTGTATCCCCAATCTGAATTATCCCAACTGATTGATGGTTGATTACAATACGAGGTGGGATAATCATCATGTTGAGGATAATTCACAACAGGAGGGAAAGAGCGGGAATGCGTGAAATATGTGGAAGGATTCATGAGACACGGGAGGAAGAAAGGCACCCTGCAATGCAAACAATCAAACCTATCCTTAAATGGGTTAGCGTACAGACCTACAGACTGTCAAAACCCGTCTTGAGATAAAGGAATGATTTGATCTACTTCTGTCTGTTCAATCCAACCAGTTAGAAGGAGGGACTGGGGAGAAGGTTCTTTCTTCGGCTTGCGCCTCTGGTTCCTAGTGTACCCCCCAGCCGCGATCGTTTGACTCTGCTCCCCTAGCTAGACATCAGATTGAACAGTAGAAACAGACTAATCAGAAATAATCTCATTCTGGGTTCTGAAGAGCGAGTCCAATCCTTAAGGCCAACGTCTACTCTGTTTTATTTAGGGCTAGGTTTGAATGTGCTTTGGAATGTGATGGGCCCTTTAAATGGGTTGTGCCCTTAATGATTGATTGATTTGTGTGTGTGTGCACAACCAGTGGTTTTCAAGCAAGATTATTTTTGATGTGGTGAATTTTAAGGTTCAAATCTTTCTTAGTAGCTTTTAGGATTCAACTTTAGGTATTTTCAAACAAGTTTCATTGGCACACCAAGTTTTACAAGCACGTGTGAAAATGTTTTCCTTTAAAGCATAAAAGAATGTGGAGTGCCTAGTAAATCCTTAAGAGTTGAACCTAATTGGCAGCTACTTGATGAGTTTATTTTATTTGAAGTGGTGCAGCCCAAACAACTCAAACAACTGGCCACAGATACACCACTAAGTTAGGCACTCAAAAAAATTGGTTAACCTAGAATGATTTCTACTCTGTTATGTGTTGCTTTTTGTGTACCGGTTCCACAGATCAGAACCCGGTTGAGTAGAAAACAAATCAAGTTGATCAAGTGCCTTGAATGTGGGTGTGTGTTGTGTGTTTGTTGAAAATTACCCCACAAGATTATCTTTTTGTTATTTTTTTTTATGAATGAGGGTGGAATGAATGTTTGTGGAAATCCAAACAACCAAACTATTCCTAGGATTTATGCAAACACCTAGGTTAATTGGAATTTGGATTTAATGTGGCGAATGAAATCTATGGAGGGGGAAAGAATGGGGGATAACTTACAAAACCTTCTACAGCACTTTACTCCAATCTACCGCTTTTGCTCATCTCAAAAGAGTCCCTGCAATCACAATAAGAAAGGAGAGAAGTGAGGTAAATGATTTGTAAGTTACAAAATGAGAAGAGAAATCAAAGATCGTTGCCTCCCCAGCAACGACGCCAAAATGTTGAACGTTACGAATGGCTACGCTAACGTGTTTGGTTTTTGAAAACCTATCGTTGTTGCTTGAAAGCGAAGAATTCATGTTCAACAAATAAAATTTATACCGAAATTGAAATTCCTGGTCGAACACAGGAAGGCGGACGTTTGATTTAAAAACTATACGTTTCTTTTTATTTGTCATGGAATAATTCAATTTAAAACTATCTAATTATTTACAATAAATAGAAGAGAGAGAGAGTAAGAGAAAAAGAGAATATTACACAGAGAAATCAAAATGAGATGTAGAATAAACAAGGAATTTATCATTAAGGAGATTGTTCATTTCACTCTTACAACTACAAAGCATAAAACAATTACTCTAGAAAGCGTTAAATTTACTCTCGAAAGCATTAAAAGAATGGAGGTAGAAATGTCCTCCTTGACGATTGCTTGGAGTACGAGCAAAACTACACTAGAAAGCAGTAAAAAGAATAGGGAGAGAGAAATCCTCCTCGACGTTTGCTTGGAGGACGAGCCGGACGGGACGACGCTTGGACGAAGGAGAACGAAGCAGGATGAAGGAGGACGAAGCAGAAGAACGGGAACAGAGCAGCACGCCGTCGTCGTCGCGGGATCCACTTCCGAAGGGGGACGAAAATTTGGACTTTATCTCGCGAGAAGCATCCGAGGTGTGGGACAAGCTTCTCTTGAGCTTTGGAGGGGTAGAGAAGAGAAGGGATGAGAATTTCGTATGGAGGGGGTCTCCTTTTACAGTTGCAAGGAGTGGGGGCAAAATGGACATTACAACTTCAAAATAATAAATGAGGGGTCTTTAGTGACGAATAAATCCGTCACTAAAGCCCCCAACGTGGGTGTAGCTTCTACGCCCACGCACGCCCGCACAGCTTCTCACGTGCGCAATGCTTGCGCACGTTTAGCGATCCTCAGCCGTCCGATTGCGAGATCGGACGGCTTAAGTCACGCCTTCACATGCTGCGCTGCGCGCCCGCCCGCACGTACGATCGCGCGTATTCGCCATGCGTGTAATAGCGCATCAGCACTATCGGGTGCCTGGTAAATCCCTAAAAGTTGAACCTAATAGGCAGCTACTTGATGAGTTTATTTTATTTGAAGTGGTGTGGCCCAATCAACTCAAACAATTGGCCTGATGCACCACCTAATTAGGCACACAAATATGGTTAACCTAGAATGATTTCTACTCTTTTATGTGTTGCTTTATGTGTACCGGTTCCACAGATCAGAACTCGATTGAGTAGAAACAAATCAATTTGGTTAAGTGCCTTTAAATGTGGGTGTACGTTGTTTTGTTGAAAATTGCCCCACGAAATTATCTTTTTGTTTTCTTTTTACATAAATGGAGGTGGAATGAATGTGAGTGAGAATCCAAACAACCAAACTATTCCTAGGATTTATGCAAACACCTAGGTTAATTGGGATTTGGATTTAATGTGGCAAATGAAATCTATGGAGGGGGAAAGAATGGGGAGCACTTACAGTTGTCTTCAACAGCACTTTACTCTAGTCTACCACTTGTTGATTCCTTGATGGAGGTCTTTGCAAAACAATAGACACAAGAGAAAGTTAGTTAGAAAACAAATAAAGTGCAAGAAATGCGAAGAAAAGATCGGAAATCGTTGCCTCCCCGACAACGGCGCCAAAATGTTGAACGTTTACGAATGGCTACGCTTACGTGTTTGGTTTTGGAAAACCTGTCGTTGTAGTACAAAAAGTGAAGAATGCATGTTCAACAAATAAAATTTATACCGAAAAGAATTCTGGGTCAAACACAGGGAGGCTACGTTGATCTATATTTGCAATTATATTTTTTTGGGATTTCTTTTATAAGAAGGGCGATATAATTACAATGGAGCTATCAAACTATGAGAGAGAGAGAGAGAGAGAGAAAGAGAACATGCATTCAATATTTCAATTGTTTATACAAGTTACACTAGAAAGCGGAAAATCAATTACACTATAAAGTAGGAAAATTCTACACTAGAAAAGCTGTAAATAAGAATGGGAGAGAGAAGTTATCTTCCTCGACGATTGCTTGGAGGACGAGCCGGACGGGACGACGCCTGGACGAAGGAGAACGAAGCAGGACGAAGGAGGACAAAGCAGAAGAATGGGAACGGAGCAGCATGCCGTCGTCGTCGCGAGATCCACTTTCGAAGGGGAACGGAAATTGGACTTTATCTCGCAAGAGGCATCCCGGGTGTGGGACAAGCTTCTTTTGAGCTTTGGAGGGGTAGAGAGGAGAAAGAAGGGATGAGAATTTCGTATGGAGGGGGTCTCCTTTTATAGTTGCAAGGAGTAGGGGCAAAATGGACATTATAACTTCAAAATAGTAAATGAGGGGTCTTTAGTGACGGATAAATCCGTCACTAAAGCTCCCTCCGTGGGCGACGTGAGAGGCTCGTGCGCACCCACTCGGCTGCTCGCATGCGCAACGCCCGCGCACATCCATTGATTTTTAGCCGTCCGATTGCGAGATTGGACGGCTTAGATCGCGTCCGCGCCTGCTGCGTTGCGCGCCCCCTGCGTGTCTGATTGCGCGTTCGATCGCGCGTCCAATCGCGCGTCGATGCTATCGGGCGCGCGCAGCCGTCCGATCTCCATCCGATGCTCCACCCGTGCCCAATCGCTCGAGCCCGCCGCTCCTCGCCACGGCTCGAACCCGTGCCCTAGGCTCGCGATAGCGTGCTCGACCGCTGCGCTATGGGGCGCGGATGGTCGAGCAGGGGTTTTTAAATGCAAGCGTCCACAGTCGTTGGATTAAGATCCAACAGTGGAGAGCGATCGGGCGCGGGGCCTTCACAAGATGAAGCGGCTGCTTGGGTAGCTGAGATGTCGCCACATGGCACTATCTTGGCCGTCCATCTTCTGGAAGTTGTAGATGGTGCCACAGATGTCGGATTGACTTGATTTTTGTGTCGTTGGGCTACGATCGTCGATCCGAATTCATCCGTGCGATCGGATTTATCATCTGAAGTGGGGATTTACACCATCCTGGCCTTTGATCTTCTAGGGTTCCCGGGTCACTATCTAATGCTACGGATGCCTGATTAGGGCGATCTTGGAGTTGTTGAACTCCAATCGTCGCCCTGATCACATCCATACGGTTGGATCTTTGATCCGAGGCCCTGATAAAATATTTGCCCTGTCCAAGCACATAAAAGGAGACAATTAACCCCATTTTATTCAAACTATTCTAAATGCAAGATGATGCATGTAATGCAATATTTATATCATGAAATGCAATCCTATGCTTAAGAACATGCAAAAATAGACATCTTAAGTAGTGTAAATGTGCTTACATCAGAGAGCAAGAATGCTCTATTTTCACACCAATTAAAATTTACATTCAATGCCATTGCCACCTAAATTGATTTTGTTTACTATTATTATATTGTGGAAGAATTGCGTTTGAACGCTCATAGTTCCTTATAATTGCATGATATTGATATTCACTAGTTTAAAGATTGATTTTTGGGCTTAACTTAAGTACTAATTTTCTCTAGTACACATCACGTGAAAATTGCATAAATTCATCATAAATTTTTTGAGGATTTCTATGAGGAAAAACTGCACATATACCCTTATCTTTTTAAGTTATTGCAAATCTACTTTCCTTCACATTTTAAGTCAGATTTGAATAGGGATTTCGCACTATCCATACTAACATTAAATAATTAAGTATTGATTGCATAATTGCCTCCCTGTGGACACGACCCACTCTTCTACGAGTGGTTATTTTCATTATTTTTGATTAGTCGATTTTTTCACTACTTAAATACTATAACGCAAAGCGAAAAGTCGTCTTTCAAATTGGCACTGTTGCCGGGGAGGCAACAGATGTAATAGATTTACTTTATTGTTTTTAAATCTTTTGAGTTACGAAATTATCTAATCATTTTGATTATTGTGCGAGGAATCTGCCAAGGTGACGAGGCACAATAGAGCAGCGACAGCAACCACGAGTTAAGCCACATGAGGAAAAGACGAAGGAGACCAAGATCCTGTTTCGCAAAGGATTATCCGTCGTTACAATTTAATTTTGTCTTTTCACCCTGGTAGTAATTTGGGCTGAATTTTTGGGGGTTTGTCCCCTCATTCTTCAGCTACTAGGGCTTACAACAATTTTGGTGCATGCGTGATTATATTTTCTGCTTGCTTGCTTTTAAAAACCAATAAAGAAAATATCAAGCTGCCTATTTAGAAGTTGCATGCCCTTAGGTGCGCACATTTAGGGGTGATTGAGCAGCACATTAGATCTTATTATTGCATTGCAAGCATATTAGCATGAAAATTGCTGGAGACAGGTATATCTTTCTAACTTTTGCATCCAGCTCCTGTTCACACATTTGCATTCAAATTTAAATTCAAGACCACCAAGTTATTTGAATTTACTAATTCAGTGGTCCAATAACTAAAAGTGGAACTAATAATCAGATTCAACCCTAGAAGCAATTCACATTTGATCTGATTCTAAGGGACTTGTTTGCGATTTCAAAAGAAATTACAAATATTTGCGGTGTGTTGCACACTTTTGACACTGAGCACGCACATTAGGCACCGCACCAAAGCTCGATCCCTTAAGGCTATAGGCATCGATCTCTTTATCTGTGTAGACCCTCCTATTGTGCTTTGTGGTGGTGGTGATACTATCTTTTGATCAAGAGTTTTGATACTCCACGGAGGGGGACACCCCTTAAAGGAACAAAAGGGTAGTTAAGGGGCACCGCATACACATCGCCTCAAAGGAAGGGTTCGCCCTACTTGCATCACTTTGTTCGTCCTTGGAGTAACTTCTCACTTGATCACCTAGGAGTATCATCCAAGCAATGTATAGGTCCTAGGGCACTCGAAGGTTGAATTAAGGCACGTAATTGCAGTGAAAAACTTGTTTGGCCATTTATATTAACTAATTCAACATCCACAATAAAGAAGGTTAAGATTTCAAGTCCACACCCCTCTTATAGAAAAAAAAAAAATTCTGAATTGTGCTTTGTATGCTTGGTAGACGCTCTCTTGAGGGTAGTCTAGTGTTTGATCCTGAGCCTGAGAGAATTCTTAGGAGAGCTCACCTAGGAGAAGAAAGAGAGGAAATGGCTAAGCATGGTGCAAATCAACAAAGGACCCTAAGGGACTATTTTATTCCAACCAACCAACCAACACAAGTGCTAAGACGACAGGCAGGGGATAATCCGTATGAGATCAAGAGCAGTACCATATCTTTATTGCCCTCTTTTTATGGTACTACTAGGGAGGACCCCTACCGGCATTTGGAGGAATTCACCGAGGTCTGTTCCACGGTGAAGCTCCAGGGCTTTACTGATGAAGCCCTGATGAGGACACTATTTCCTTTCTCCCTAAAGGAAAAGGCCAAGCACTGGTATCATACTCTCAATGTAAGGGTAAATGATTGGGCTACCCTTAAGGGAGAATTTTTAAAAAAGTATTTTCCTATGAGTAAAACCAACCATTACAAAAGAGAGATTATGGGTTTTACTCAACAGGAAGGGGAGCAATTTCATGAGACTTGGGAGCACTTTAATGACCTTCTTAGGTAATGCCCCCACCATCAAGTGCCAAGATGGCAGTTGGTCGAAAGGTTCTATAACGGATTATTTGAAAGACATAGGCAAACCATTGATGCTGCCTATGCAGGAACCTTCATGACTAGAACTGAGGATGAAGCCTGGGCATTATTTGAAACTTTAAGCGACAACTTCGTACATCTGTCCTCTGCTTATCAAGAAAGAAAACCATCAATCTTGCAGAGGAAGATAGAGGTCCATGAAGCTGGGGCTTCTCAGGATTTGGCTTATCAGATTCAACTATTGAATAAAAACTTTGATAGGCTTTTAGCAAACCCCGGTATGAACCTGCATGCTGCCTCTATTTTTCAAGCTTCAAGAGAATGCTCCATTTGCCAAAGCACAATGCACGGCACTGCGGAGTGCCATCAGGCAACCCAATTCCCTGAGTTGATTCAGGCCAACTTGAACACGGCTCAAGGTTTCCGCCCCCCTCGCAATAACCCTTACTCCAACACTTATAATCCAGGGTGGTGGTACCATCCAAACTTCACTTGGAAGCAAGCTGATGCTTCTAACTCAGCGAATACATGACCCTTACCTCCCCAACACACATACCAAACTTCTTATGAAAACCCTCCTCCGAATAAGCCCTCTGAGATGGATGATCTGAAGGCCATGATGAAAGCAATGCAAGAGCATCAGAATATGGTCATCCAATCTCAGAATAAGATGATTACTAATATGCAATCCCAAATTGGTCATCTTACTGAGGCAGTTAGGCAACGTGGTCCAGGGAAGCTGCCTACCTCTTCTGAGGAGAACCCTAAGGGCAAGGGGGTTGTATTCTGGGAGCATGCCCAAGCAGTGACCGTGTTGAGGAGTGGAAAAAAGATTGACAAGCTTGACAACACTCCTACAGTTACATCTCAGAATTCCCCTTCCACACCTGACCCGACTTCCATCTCACCCAAGGAAGAGCCACACCACTCTCCCTCACAAAAAATCACCCACAATGAGGATGTCGTCCTTCCACCACCCCTTTCTCGCCATGACAACCCCTCTACCCTGAAGCCGAGGGTGCCCTATCCAGAGCGCCTATTTGCTCCTGGGGAATCTTCTGTTGGCTCATCTGGAGCCAAGGATAGGACGGAAGAGATTATGGATACTTTTAGGCAAGTCCAGATTAACTTGCCTCTGTTTGAAGTGATTAAACAAAATCCGTCCTATGCCAAGTTTCTGAAGGACCTGTGCACCCAGAAGCACCGATCTAGGAAACAGGTCCAAACCAAGGTCATCCTGCCTGACCATGTTAGCTCAGTTCTTCAGCATGGAACACCCCCCAAAATGAAAGACCCAGGGGACCCATATATTTCAGTGGTTATAGGTAACCAACACATTGACGAGGCTCTACTCGATCTAGGTGTGGTGGTAAACATTCTACCGAGATCTGTCTACGACCTTTTAGGAGGAGGAAAGCTGAAGCCTAGTCCAGTAATCCTTCAGGTTGCAGACAGATCACTTAAGACACTGCGGGGATTGATTTTATTTATTATTATTATATTATGGAAGAATTGCATTTGAATCCTCGTAGTTCCTTATAATTGCATGATACTGATATTCACTAGTTTAAAGATTGATTTTTGGGCTTAACTTAAGTACTAATTTTCTCTAGTACATATCACGTGAAAATTGCATAAATTCATCATAAATTTATTGAGGATTTCTATGAGGGAAAACTGCACATATACCCTTATCTTTTGAAGTTATTGCAAATCTACTTTCCTTCACATTTTAAATCAGATTTAAATAGGGATTTTGCACTTTTCGAAATAACATTAAATAATTAAGTATTGATTGCATAATTGCCTCCTTGTGGACACGACTCGCTCTTCTGCGAGTGGTTATTTTCATTATTTTTGATTAGTCGATTTTTCCACCACTTAAATAGTGTAACGCAAAGCGAAAAGTCATCTTTCAATGACCAGGCTGTGGTGGCCATTTCTCTAGGCGTAAAACCAAAGCAAAGATACTCCAGTGTGGGTTCTTTTGGCCCATTATGTTCAATGACACAAAATCCTACTGTAGGGCATGCTTCCCTTGCCAGACCATCTGCAACATGGGCCTATGCAATATGATGCCCGTAATCCCGATTATCATCTACAATATCTTTAACATATGGGGACTTGGTTTTATGGGACCCTTTCTCAAATCTAATGACTTTGAAGACATCTTACTTGCTGTTGATGACATCTCGAAATGGATCGAAGCTGTGCCCACAAGAATGAATGATCATAAAGTTTTTCTCTAGTTCATTCAGGAGAACATCTTTTTCATATTTGGGGTTCCTAAAGCCATCATCAGCGATTGTGGGTCTCATTTCATGAATGTGAAATTTCAGTCCCTGATGAAAAAGTATTGGGTGTTGCATCGTATCTCGACTCCTTATCAACCTTGTACTAAAGGATTGGCTGAGCTCTCTAATCGGGAGATCAAGAAAATTGTTTCGGTTACTATTCAGCCTGATAGGAAGGATTTGTCCATGTAACTTTCAAAAGCCTTATGGGCCTATAGGACCGCCCATAAAACCCAACTAGGGATGCTCCCATTCGGGCTCATGTATGGGAAGGCATGTTGATGTGTATGCATCTAAGTAACATAAAATGTCTATTTATGCATGTTCTTAGTATCGTAGAGGCATCATGCATTGTAAATATTGCATAACATGCATTATCATGCATTTAGGTCAAATTGTACAATTTGTATAGTAATTTAATCTTTTTGGTGGTCAGAGATAGGAGATATTTAAATGGGGCCTCTAATTGAAGATCAAACCATACGGATCTGATCAGGGTGGCGATTGAAGTTCAACAACTCCAAGATCGCCCTTATTGGACTTCCATAGCATCAGATGTAGTCTGAGAAAGATCATTGGACAAGGGGCCATGATGGTGTACATCCATACTTCAGAAGACAAATCTGACTGCATAAATGGATTCCTATCAACAGTCGCAGCCGAATGGTGCGAAAATCGGTCCAATCCGACATCCATGGCACCATCTACAAGACATAAGAAGATGGACGGCCAAGATGGCGCCATGTGGTGCCATCCCAGCAGCCCAACCAGCCTAATGACCCATTGTTGCTGATTTCTTCTCAACTGCGCCATCACATCTCAACCGTTGGATCATCGATCCAACAACTGAGATTGGATGTCAGACTAGCTCCCTCACCGTTTGAAGCCAGAGGGCAAGCTTTCTCAAATATTGGATCGAGATACAACAGTCTTGAACGTTGATGTAGACACATCTATTTAGGTTAAAATGCCTATTCATGCATGCTTCTAAGGATAGATTTGCATTTCATGTTATAAATATTACATAGCATGCATCATTTTGCATTTAGGGTAGTTGTATATAATTTCGATTAATTGCATCATTTTTATGGTTAGGTGAGAAGGATATTTATTTCAGAGGCTCGGATTGATGATCTGACTATACGGATCTGATCAAGACGACGATCGGAGTTGAACGCCTCCAAAATCACCTTGATCGGAGTCCCGTAGCTCCACGCACAATCCAAGGAAAATCAACGATCGAAGGACTAGGTGACAGAATTGTAGCATCAAACAACAAATCCGACCGTACGGATGAATTTGAGTTGACGATTGCAGCCCAACAACGTGCAAATCGACTCAGTCTGACCTCTATAGCATCCCCTACAAAGGAAAGAAGATGGACGACCTAGATTCTACCACATGGTGCAACCAAGGCTACTCATGCGCATGCATGTGCCAGTTCACGTGCAAGTGCAGCTGCGTGCGTAGCAGTGCAGCGCGTGTGCGGAGGTAGCGGCACGTATCACGCGTGCATGCGCGACAAGAGTGCGTAAAGTTCACGCCAGTGCAGCAGTAGCATGGGTGCATGGGTTATCTCCAGCGACGTTTGCAGTGGATCTTCAGTGACATTTATGACTGTCACTAGATGTCATGAATACGAATTTGATTCTTTCCTCCACTGTAAAAGGACCCCTACCCCTCCCATTTTTCTTCATCTCTTCCTTCCTTCCTCTCACCACCTCCAAGGCTCTAGAGAGAGCTTGTACCAAGCCTGGGATGCTCCTTTAGAGTAGAAATTCAAATAGTTTTCCCTCACCTCATCCATATTCGTGGAGCATCCCATGGCCATCCTCTCAACGCCCTTCGGGAAGAAGATCCTCACCGCGATGCCATCCTACCCCATTCTCCATCCTTCGGCTCCATCCTCCTTCGTCCCGCTCCTCACCACCTTCCTCTGGGCAACATTAGAGCGAGTCATCCTTCGAGCAACTGTCGAGGGGGATATCTCTCATCCCATTCTGTCCTTTTATGCTTTCGTAGTGTAGATTTTTCCACTTTCGTAGTGTAACAAATAGTTCTTGATGAATAGATGATTGTTTCTTTGTTTCTCTCCCTCTCCCTATCTCTCTTATATTTTTGCAAGTAGATAAAGTTTTCATCGGCCTAATCTCTTGCTTGTTAAAAATACCAGAAAAATTAGAAAAGACAAAAATGAAATAAACAAATAAAAAGAGAAATGCAAATTTTTATAAAACCAAACATTCGCCTCCCTGTGTTTGACCTGGGACTCACTTTTCGAGTTTCAATATAAATTTTATTTAACCACATGTTTTGCAACTACGACGACAGGTTACTTGTAACCCTGATTTCAAACTCGCTAAACACGTGTGATCAAACGCTCTCCCCCTTATTCTAATGAGTGACCCAAAAGGCCCTATAGTGCAGGAGGTTGAGGACTTTACACGAAGAAGAGGGTGCTGGTTCGAGCCCCCGCATGCCTCAAATCGTGGCATGGGCACGAGAGTGGCTCGATTTGACCGTTGGATGAAGCGTGAGTGGTGCAAATGGGTGATACATGGTACAACATGATGTGTGGGCCGGCACATGCGAAATCAGACACCCAAGCCCATGTGCAATCACATGTGTGGGCATTTGAGGCATTGAAGGTGAAGCGATGTTGAGGGATTTTAAGCCTCCTGATCGCTTGATTGGATGGCTGAGATCTCGTGTGCGTGATGCATGCATTGAGTGGGAGGAGGAGGGGAGGCACATGCACATCGCCCACGTTCAGGTCTTTAGTGACGATTTTATCCGTCACTAAAAACCCCTAAATTAATGTTTTA
Organism: Thalassia testudinum; assembly: GCA_037157565.1. Taxonomy (NCBI): domain Eukaryota; kingdom Viridiplantae; phylum Streptophyta; class Magnoliopsida; order Alismatales; family Hydrocharitaceae; genus Thalassia; species Thalassia testudinum. The sequence continues at coordinate 57,233,875 of JAZHRO010000067.1, forward strand.
AGGTTAAAATGACCTATTTGCCCCCAACCTCTACACCTATAAAAATGCCCATGTCCTCCACATATTATTCATCCCTTCCTTCACCTCTCTCCCTCTCCAAAGTTCTAAAGAAGCTTGTCCCAAACCTGGGATGCTCCTCTATAGTTAAAATCAAAAATTTTGTCCACTTCTCACCCTATTCATGGAGCTCCCATGGTCGTCTTCTCACCCTATTCTGGAAATGGATCCCATGATGACGATGTCTTGCTTTGCCCCCAATTATTCCTGCTTCATTCTTCATCTTCCGTCTCCGCTCTACGTCTTGTAGGCGTGGCCTGTTCCGGCTCGTCCACCAAGCAGCCATCAAGGATGATAATTTCTCACCTGCCTTCTCTTTGCTACTTTCTATAGTAGATTTACCGCTTTCTAGTTGTAATATTTTCAGCTTTCTAGTGGTAAAAACAAAATCTTTGTTAGAAAGTGTTTTGTTCTCTCTCTCTCTTTTTAGTATAGTACCAATTCGTTATGATTATCTCACTTTTAAACCAAACTTGCACAAAAAGTATAATTGTTGATTGCGAATCAACATAGCCTCCCTGTGTTCGACCCAGAATTCCTTCAGTTTCGAAAATTTTATTTGTTGACGGATTTCTCACAAATTGCACTACAACGACAGGTTTTCGAAACTCAAACTTTTTGACTAGATTTTCCACTTCAACATTTTGGTGCCTGCTGGGGAGGCAACGAATCTTGATTTTCTTTCCACATTTCACGCACTTCATTTCATTGTAACTTGCTTCTATTTCTTTTCTATTGTTTTGCAAGTACCTCAACAGGGAATCTTCAAGTGGTAGAAAGGAGTAAAGTGCATTTGAAGACAATTGTAAGTGCTCCCCATTCTTCCCCCCTCCATAGATTTCATTCCATAACCCTAATTCAAATCCTAATTAATCTAGGTGTTCTCATAAACTCTAGGATTAGTTTTGATTGTTTGATTTCCACCTCTACTCATCCCACCCTCCGCTTATAAAAGGAAAAAAAATATTTAAAAAACATAGAGGTACACAACCTCTTTTGATTTTCAAACTCAACCAATCAACTGATCTTTGGAACCAGTATACACACCCAAACACATAATTGAGTAAAAATAAAATTAGGTAACCGCTTGTGTGCCTAACTCAGTGGTACATTAAGGCCAATTATTTGAGTTGTTTGGGCCGCACCACTTCATCTAAAATCAACTTATCAAGTAGCTTCCCCTTAAGGTTTACAATTTAGGTCAATACCAGGTACTCCACTTTACTTTTGATTTCAAAAGGAAACAATCTTCACCTATGTTTCGAATATTTGGTTTGCCTCTTGAACTTGACTGAATTTACCTAATTCTAAACCCTAAAAGCTACTTAACCAAGATTTGAACCTTAAAATCCACTCATCCAAATAATCTTGCTTGAAAACCCTGGATGTGCACGCACTCACACATATTCAATCAATCATTAAGGGTACAACCCCTTTTAAGGGCCACCACATTCCATAAGCACTATAACCCTAAGCCTAAATTAAAATCAAGTAGATGTTGGCCTTAGGACTCATCCATTGGTTTCAGGGTATTTCTCAAACTGTGGTACGAATTTGTAACGTCTACTTTCTCCAAAACGTGCTAAGTTGGGTGGCGGGATTGTCAAACGACTTAAGCAGACATGGGTTTGGCATAATTAGCAGCCTTTGGGGTACACTCCCCCTATCTCGTCATCCCAACTTAACCAGGTTTTGAATAAAGGACAACACAAAACTCGTATTGTGGTTGGAATCTATCCTGAAGCTTAGGTCCTTAGGCTACTCAACTTTAGGACATGCTTGTTTTGTTGTGCTGTAGGGTTCTTATCCCTAGTCCTTCCGACCTCTTCCTAGTTTATGTTTGGAAGGAGGTCATTGAATCCCTGATTGGAAGGACCATTAGATCATTCTAGGAGGCGTAGATTGAATTTTGGCCATTTGATCCCATGGCCGATCAACCACCTCCTCTACCACAGAATAATAAGAGATGTTTCAACGGTAGCTGGAACAAATGCAGAGAATGCAAGAATGGTTCCAGAGAATGCAGGGCGCCTAACCCATAAAGGATTTTTATGATCCTTCAAATTACAGGGAATGTCCTGGTGTCTAGATTTCTACCAGAGACAAAGAAATCAAGCCGTAGGTGTTAAGCCTGATCAAACACTTTCACGGCTTGGCTCTGAAGACCCGTTTCAGCATGTGGAGGACTTGACCACTTTGGTCCAGACCACCAAAGTGTGAAATGTGGACGAAGAGAAAATGATCATGAGGTCCTTTCTCCACTCTCTTAGGGATAATGCTGCTCACAGGTACAAGACCATAGGAAGGCCGATAGCAACTTGGAATGGTCTTAAATTGACTTTCTTAAAGAAATTCCTTCCAATTGTGCATACCAATGCACTAAGGCGGGCAATTACTACTTTCGTCCAGTGGTTGGGGGAGCAGTTTCATGGTGCCTGGGAGCGATTCCAGGATCTATTGCAAAAGTGTCCATATCACGAGGTGCCAAAATGGCAACTCGTGCAGATCTTTTACCATGGGTTGACTAAGCAACTCAGAAATCATGTGGATGCTTCTTGCGGAGGCAATTTCCTCAACAAAGGTGCAGATAGTGCACATGATTTGTTTGAGAAAATGAGTGAAAATTCAATCAATCATGCCTCGATGGATATGTTTAACCGGTCCCAACAACCCAAATCGAATGTTAATGAGGTCCATGACTCTCATTCATTCGATATGGAGTTGATTTGTAATAAACTAGATAAGGTGGACTTGGTTGCCAAAAGGATGGAAGAGTGGATGGCTGGAAACTCTATGAACAATTCTCGATCCATTGAATCCCAGAATTCGAGATTCCATTCTTCGCAAGCTACTTCTGAATGGGAGTTCATGAATCAACTGGATGCGGCTCAACCTGTGAGCAAGCATTACTCGAAACCCCATGGCTCCCAAACTAGGGCCTTTGATCGCAGTTTCTTTTATCCCTCCCTTCTTTCTCTCCATCCTCGCCCTATGAGGATGTCTATGTTGTATAGGAAAATGTTAGGTCCAACCCATGTTCCAATGCTTATAATTTGGGTTGGAGGAACCACCCTAACTTCTTCTAGAAAAATCCAAAGTAGCAAACCACATTCTGACCTTGCAACTATGCTCCATGAAGACCAATGGGTCAGGGTCATGTTTATACTCAGCTGCCCCCAAATCAAGTCAATTAGCCAGTTTGGAATGCCTGTCAACACGTAAGGCAGGCCGATTTGAATCGTCAAGTGGTAGAGATGCATGGATCTATGCTCCAGCTCATGCAACAAATGAAAACCTTGTTAGAAAACTTGCAAATCGGGTTCATTGCGAATACCTATCAGCCCAAATCTCTACCATCTCAACCCATACCCAACCCATGCAACATACAGAATCTAGCCAATCAAGCTCAACGGTAAAAGAATCAGAGGGACCCATACGCACATGCTTAGGTGGTTGAGCAAGGTCCTTCCTCTTCTGCTTCTTCATCAAATCTAGGGTTTCTGGCTAATCAAGCCCCTCCAATCTTTCCCAACCTTCCCCAAGACCCAAACTTGTATGCATCTACCAACTCTGTTACTTTAACGAGTGGAAGGCAAACCCAGGACCCACACCTACCCTACTTTAGTCAAGAAAAACTAGGTGAGCCTGAGGAAAGAAAGGAGAACTCTAAAGAAGAAATCAAGGCTCAAGAATCTGATTCCAAGGATCTGACTCATGTTCCTTTTCCTGAGGCCTTGATTAAACCCAGAAAGGAGAAGCTTGTTGATAGTGATGAGGAGCTCTTGAATATATTCAAGAATATTGAAATTAATATCCCACCCCTTGACGCTATCAAGCACATACCGGCTTATGCTAAATTCTTAAAGGATTTATGCACCCAAAAGTGTAAGCCGAGGGAATCCATTCTGAGGAATGTGATACTCTTCGAGTAGGCTAGTACTATTATCCTGCATCACCTTCCTCTAAAAAGGAGAGATCCAGGTGCCCCTTTGATTTCATGTGTTATCCGAGATTACACTTTTGATCGGGCACTCTTGGATCTAGGTGCGTTCACTAACCTAATTCTGCCTTCTCTTTACGAGAAGTTCAGATTAGGTGAACTTCGGCCGACCTCAGTAACGCTACAGTTAGTAGACCATTTGGTCACATATCCGAGAGGTATTATTAAGGATATTATTATCAAGGTTAATGACTTCTATTATCCTATAGATTTCCTTATCCTTGACATTGATGTACCTAAGAATTCAAGGAACATGCCCACTATTCTGGGCGTCCGTTCCTGGCTACTGTTAAGACCAATATCAACTGTGAGAGTAGTAGCGTGGAAATCGCCTTTGGGGATCGGAAACTAATACTGGATATTTTCAAAGTGATTAATAAATGTGGATTGTGGATTTATGGAAGAACTCAAGGAAGATCATTTGAATATTAAGACATGTATGGATGTATCTGCTATTGAGAGCTTCCTGCACCAATGAACCCAACCCACAACCCACCTTGTCAAACTTGCCACATTCTAAAGAGGTCGCTGATTTTGTTTGCTTTCAACCTCTTCCTCTCGATCATCCTGATGAATCTTCATCAGCATCCTCCTTACCTCCCATCTTAGACTTACCCCAGCTCAAATTGAAACCATTGCCTGAGAGTTTGAAATATCAATTTTTAGGACATAAGACGTTCCCTATGATTATCAGTTCTAGATTGACGATGGAATAGGAGATAAAACCGATCATGGTCTTAAAAGAACATAAAGAAGCAATTGGTTGGACCATCCATGACCTTAGGGGGATTGAGCCACGTTACTGTAATCATAGAATTTTCGTGTAAGATGGATCTCACTCTTCTTGCAAGATGTAGAGGAGATTAAACTCTAATATGTGAGAAGTGGTCAAGAAGGAAATTATTAAGTGACTTGACACGAGAATCATCTATCCAATCTCAAATAGTACATGGGTAAGTTTCGTACAAATTGTTCCTAAGGAAGCCGAGATTACCATTGTGACTAAAGAGAAAGGAGAATCTATCACAACTGGTTCAGCTTCCTCTTGGAGAGTCTGTATCGATTACAGGAAGCTAGACATAGCCACCAAAAAGGATCATTTTCCTTTGCCCTTCATCAATCAGATCCTTGAAAAATTAGCTGGGCAAAAGTACTTCTGTTTCCCAGATGGTTACTCAGGATACAACCAAGTCTCTATCCATCTCTAGGATTAGCAAAAGACGACTTTCACCTATCCCTACGGAACCTTTGCTCTCCAAAGAATGACATTTGGGGTTTGCAATGCACCTGCGACTTTTCAAAGATGTATTCTAGCCATTTTTTCTGGCATGGTGGGAGAATTTATGAAAGTTTTCATAGATGATTTCTCCATTTTTGGAGATTCATTTGAATCTTGCCTAGTTAATCTTTAATTGATCTGTAAAAGATTCATCAAAACAAGATTGGTCCTTAGCTAGGAAAAGAGTCATTTTATGACACAAGAAGGTCATGTAATCTCTAAATGGGGAATTGAGGTCGACAAAGCTAAGATCAATGCTATTTGCAAACTTCCTCCTCCCACATCTGTTAAACAAATTCATTCATTTCTTGGTCATGTGGGATTCTATAGAAGGTTCATCAAGGATTTCTCCAAGGTTGCTCGACCTTTAAGCAACCTTCTCGCCAAAGATACGCTATTTGATTTTAACAAATCATGCCCTAAGGCATTCGATTTTCTTAAAATGGCAGTCACTTGCGCTCTGCTATTGCAACCACTAGTCTGGATTGCCTTATTTGAGATCATGACCGATGCTTCTGATTACGTAGTCGGGGCTATTTTGGGTCAAAAGATCGATAGAATGCCCTCTGCCATCTACTATGCTAGTAAAACTCTGGACGAGCCCAGAGGAAATACACTGCTATTGAGAAGGAATTGCTAGCTGTAGTATTTGCTTTAGACAAATTCTGGGCTTATCTCTTAAGGTCTCACGTCATAATTTTCACCGACCACTGGGCCTTGAGATATCTCTTGGCCAAAAAGGATGCCAAACCCTAGCTCATTCGATGGATTCTTCTGCTTCATGAATTTGATCTTGAAATCAAAGATAAATTCGAGGCACAGAATGTGGTGGCGGATCATGTTTCGAGGCTTCTAAGTGATTATTCTCATTTGGATATTTCGATTACTGGTACTTTTCTGGATGAGACTATTCTGGTAATTTCAGGTGTCCAAACCCCTTTATTTAGCTATTGGTCAAATCCCCCAGGATTGGACCAAGCAACAATGGGATAGACTCAAATCTGAAGCCAAATATTACTTCTGGGATGACCCTGAACTGTATTTCATCGGCTTTGATTAGATTATCTATCGACGTGTTCCTGAGAACGAGTTTCAAAGCATACTTGAGTTTCGCCATGCATCTGCATGTGATGGTCATTTCTCTGGGAAAAGATGGTTGCAAAAATACTTCAATCTAGATTCTATTGGCCATCCTTATTCAAGGATACCTAAAACTTCTCGAGGTCATGTTCGCATTTTCAGGCCCTCGAGAGCATAACCAAGAGAGATATGATGCCTCTAAACACAATCCTTCCCATCGAAATCTTTGATTTTTGGGGAATTGATTTCATGGGACCTTTCCTCCCTTCATTTGGACACCAGTACAATCTTGTTGCTATTGATTATGTGCCTAAGTGGATTGAGGCTATCCCTACTCGAACCAATGACCACAAGGTTGTCATCAATTTCGTTAAAAGGAACATGTTCAGTTGGTTCGGGATTTCGAGGGCCATCATTAGTGATGGTGGTACTCACTTCATAATTGCCCAGTTCTGTAGTTTGCTGGAAAAACACAAGGTAAATCATAGAATCTCCACACCTTACCACCCTCAGATGAACAAACAGGGCAAGATCTTCAATCGAGAGATCAAGAATATCATGCAGAAGATGGTTAGGTTTGATCGAAAAGATTGGACACAAAAGCTTGAGGACGCTCATTGGGCCAACCGTACGGCATACAAAATGGCTATCGGCATGTTGTTTCATTTGGTGTATGGAAAGGCATGCCATTTACCTGTAGAGATTGAACATCGGGCATTCTGTGCGATCAAGAAATGCAACTTTAATTTAAGTTTGGCCGGAAATACTAGGAAGCTCCAACTATTTGAGTTGGACGTGCTTAGAAACGATGCATACAAGAATGCCAAGATCTATAAGGCTCGGACAAAAGCTCTTCATGACGAACTGATTTCCCGCAAGAGTTTTGAGCTGAACCAGAAGGTCTGGCTCTTTGATTCTTGACTTAAGCTCTTTCCTAGCAAGTTTAGGTCAAAGTGGAATGACCCGTTCATCATTGATTGGATATTCCCAAATGGAGCCATTGAGATTTTTGATCCAAAGGTGGATAATTCTTTTATGGTCAACGTACAATGTCTAAAACCTTATGTTGACCATGTTATTCTAGAACCCGTCTCAGATAAGGTTTCTTTAACCTTAATGTTACTTCTTTCGTTGGAGTTCGCCTACCTGATGGCATTAAACTCAGCACTTGTACAGTCTGACTCAAAGCTGACCTGACCATCATGGAATACTGATGATATTTTCTTCATTCTACCCTGCTTCTCATGCCTTTTATTTTAAATGAGGACATTGCATCAGCTAGACATAGGGGGTGGATTCACTTCTAAATCATTTTGTCAGCTCTGTGGAATTCTTGTAAATTCTGCTTATTTTTCTCTTTATTTATTATTTAAAAAAAAATTGAATTAGGGAAAGAATACTTGCGCATTAGGACTTTTCAACCTTAGGGAATAATACAAGAGGATCTGAACACTTATACCCTTCTGCTATTCGAGCTTAATCAGCCCGAGTGTCCACTAAAATGTGGGTTTGTTTATTCAGTCCTTGCCATTCTGAATTTACTTAAAATTGGTTAAATAAGTTGGGGTGATAAGTACACGGCTTATCAACCTACCTCCTGATTCGAGGGGACCTTAAGTTTAAGCATCTACACACTATTTGCACTGACTCACCTTTTGGTGATTTTAACAGAAATTGGGTAGCTAATGAACCTTATAGGGTGGTATGGCTGGAAAGTTATTGTGGCTAACAGCCTATTGGTAGGTTGTCCATAGCCCAGTCACACGACCATTCTCTTCTTGCTGCCTTTAGGTAAATCTTAGATCAGGTAAGCCACCTACCTAAAAAAAAAAAAAAAGAAAAGAAAAAGAAAAGTATATAAAAAAAAGAAATAGAAAAGGATAAAAGAAAAGAAAAAGAAATAAGCCACACTTCACCTCACGAGTATGGTTGGCAAGTTATCATGAGTAACAACACATTGGTAGGTTGTCCAGAACCTATCTTAAGAAATGCACGTATAATTCCTAAACACTTAGGAAGAAGCACAGAAGTAGAATAAGCCGGGGAGATATACACTAGGTTTGCCCTTGTGTTGATCCCGTAAAAATAAAAGTAGGGAGGAAGCTACTGGTCGAATAGATACACCTTTAGGCAAAATTCCTTTTTAAGGTCACCTAGGGGCGTAGAAACCCAAAGTTTATTCTAATCACTGATCAGTGAGTCAATCACATTTCACAGATAAAGATGCTTAGAACTTAGAGTTCTCTTTGAGTCTTGGGTGGGTTGAGTGGCTGTAGAAAGCTACTCTGAAACCCTAAACTCAAAAATCCAAAAAAGAAAAAAAGAAAAGAGGAAAAAGAAAAAAAGATCCTTCTTTGAATATGGTAAGGGCTTGAGGCGGTCTGTATTTTGGCAGATACCCAGGAGTTGTTGTGTCTCTGTAGTTCAAGTCGTAGTTGAAATTCCTAAGAGTTGAAAAATAAATTTTTCCCATGAAATCCAATCCTAATTCCTCTATAAATAGCATATAGTTTTGCTAGGGACTAGCAAAAGATACACATGGGGGTGTGATGTGCATGCATCTAAGTAACCTAAAATGTATATTTATGCATGTTCTAAGTATTATAGAAGCATCATGCATCGTGAATATTGCATAACATGCATTATCATGCATTTAGGTCAAATTGTATAATTTGTATAGTAATTTACTCTTTTTGGTGGTTAGGGACAGGTGATATTTAATCAGGGCCTCGGATTGAAGATCAAACTGTACGGATTTGATCAGGGCGACGATTGGAGTTCAACAACTCCAAGATCGCCCCAATCGAACTTCCATAGCATCAGATGTAGTCTGAAAAAGATCACAAGACAAGGGGCCATGATGGTGTACATCCATACTTTAGATGATAAATTTGACCACACGGATGGATTCGGATCGACGATTGCAGCCCAACAGTGTGAAAATCGGTCTAATCCGACATCCATGGCACCATCTACAAGATAAAGAAGATGGACGACCAAGATGGCATCACATGATGCCATCCCAGCCACCCAACTGGCCCAAGGACCTGCCATTGCTGCTCGCTTCTCAACTGTGCCATCACATCGGCACCCTCATCGTTTGAAGCCAAAGGGCAAGAGTTCTAAACTATTGGATCAAGATCCAACAGTCTTGAATGCTCTCCCCGTTAATCTAAAGAGTGACCCAAAAGTCCCCATAGCGCAGTGGGTGGAGGCCTTCACACAAAGAAGAGGGTGCGGGTTCAAGCCCCTACATGCCTCAAATCAAGGCGCGGGCACGGGAGTGGCTTGATTCGACCATTGATGAAGCGAGAGCAGCGTAGATGGGTGAGATGTGGTGCAATGAGATGCATGGGCGGGCACACACAAAATCAGATGCCCAAGCCCACGTGCAAACGCACGTGTTGGTGTTGGGTGCATTAAAGGAGAAGCGACACTGAGGGCTTTTAAGTCATCCAATCACTTGATCGGATGGCTGAGAGCTTCTATGCGTGATGCATGCGTTGAGAACGAGGAGGTGGGAGGTGTACGCACATCATCCACATTCAGGTCTTTAGTGACTGTTTTATCCATCACTAAAGACCCCTACATTAATATTTTAAGGTTAAAATGACCTATTTGACCCCAACCTCTACAACTATAGAAAGGTCTACACCCCCCACATATCATTCATCCCTTCTCCCCTCTCCCTCTCCAAAGCTCTAAAGAAGCTTGTCCCAAACTTGGGATGCTCCTCTAGAGTTAAAATAAAAAATTTTGTCCACTTTCGACCCCGTCTCCCATTGCCGTCTTCTCACCCCCATTTTAGAAATGGGTTTCGCGACGACAACATCCTACCTCGCCCCCAGTTCTTCCCACTTCATTCTCCATCTTCAAGGTGTCACCCCATTCTAGTTCATCCTTTATGCAACCGTTGAGGAGGATAATTTCTTACCTACCTTCTCTTTATTGCTTTCTAGAGTAGATTTACCGCTTTCTAGTTGTAAAAATAATATCTCTGTTATAAAGTGTTTTGTTCTCTCTCTCTCTTTCTTTCTCTCACTCTCTTTAGTATAGTATCGATTCATTGTGGTTATCTTTCTTTTAAACCAAAATTACACAAAAAAATATAATTGCATATTGCGAATCAATGTAGCCTCCGTGTGTTCGACCCAGAATTCTTTTTGAGTTTCGAAAATTTTATTTCTTGATAGATTTCTTGCAAATCTCACTACAACGATAGATTTTCAAAACTCAACCTTTTTTGCATAGATTTTCTGCTTCAATAATGTCACCTCACTATAGAGATGGACCATAAGGCCTACTAGGTAGTATGGAAGTGCAATCTTGATCTCAAGAAGGCTAGAATCCACTGCCAGTTGCAAATGAGCAAGATCAAGGAGTTACACAATGATGCGTACAAAAATTCATGTATCTGCAAAGAGTGGGTCAAAGTCTTCCATGACAAGCACATATTGTGAAAATCATTCCATCCTACCAGAAGTGCTGCTCTTTGATCCTATGCTCAAGCTCTTTGCAGGAAAGCTAAGATTGAAATAGATCGAACCCTTTCTCTCCCAAAGAACCTTTGAAAATGGAGTTGTAGAAATTAGTGGACTCAGCCATGACTCAAAATTAGTTGTTGTTAACGGTCAGAGACTAAAACCATTCCTCCAACTCACTGATTCGAATTTGGCTACTGCATCTTTTGATCTCCATTCTCCATGAATGGCATTGCATCCAACTGATGGTGTTACCTATCATTTGAAAAACTTGAGACTCTTCTGACTTATCTCTAAGCTGAAGTCATATTGTACTTTAGGGTTAGTCCGTTAGAATAACCGACTCCACCTTTGACTTCCGTATCAAAGCTTGAAATAGTTTGCAACAGTCATCCCAACCCATTCACCACCTACCCAAACCTATTCTAATGTACGATCTAAGCTGAACTCGAACCCACCTAATCTATAGTGAGGACATTGCAAATCTTAGGCATGGGGGGTATTAAAGTGCAAAATGTTGTGAAATTCTATTCATTGAAGGGTTTCATTGAACAAAAAAAAGATATGAAAGGAGGAGATTAGAGTTGAGGAAGAAAAAGGCAAGAAGAGGAAAAATAGAGAAAAAAGAAGCAAACAAAAAGAAAAATTGTGTAAGCCCCTGTAATTGATTATGGAACTTACCTAAGTTCAAGGCTAGATCAGAGGATGAATTAGGACCTCAAGGGCTTAAATCCTAGGAGATAAGTAAAAAGTACTGATCATAGGCCTCTTGGGCCTATCTTATGGCGTAAACACTCACGTATTTGTTAGGATCTGGGCTTTTCCTTAAGAGGTTAAGGAATTTACGAGGTTTATGTGTTAGTTCTATGGCTTAGGGATTACCCAACCCCGTTGCCTGCCCTTTGGTTTGTAGGACTTAGTAACCTAAACACCCAAAAATCACACACTAGTCTGGTTCAGTGTGCTCAACGAAGAATAATGCCAAAAGTGTTTTGTTCTGAAAATGTTTTCCCAAAGATCTAGCTTAGGAGTGACTTGAAGACATAAGTTGATTGGACGAGCTCCCAACACGAAGAGAACGAATGAAAAATACTCCCCTTGAAGATGCATTATAACATATCCTCTCCTGGATGATTGTCTCCTAGGATATCCAAATATCCTACCGGGGGCACGTAAGAACCTTGTACTGATTCAGGTGCCATGGGTGGGATTATCCCAAAATGTCATTTGCTAGGGCCTGAATTTAGCCATAGAATGCCATAGGCGGCACTATCCAGAAGTGTTGGAAGCCAGGTTGCTAGGGTTGCCATGGGCGGTGCTATCTCAAAGCATCGAAAGGCAGGGACTCTATGAGGTTTGATGGTGGGGACAAGGAATCCGATACAGACTGTGTTTAGGGCCAATCTGAGGTTGGATTTAAGGGAATGTAAAAAGAAAAGAAAGAAAACTCTCAAAATAAACATCCATCACAATCTCTCTTACAAAATTTCACTAACAAACTAAACCTGGACTTGCTACGAATATGAATGGGTGCTTTAACCACTGGGGTCAATAAATCTCTAGGTGGTTTTTGCGAACCTTAGAAACCTTCACGATAGACCCAAGTCTGAGGCTGGTACTTGAGTACCTCTAAGCCTATTGTTGGTATTTTGATTTAATTTTTAGAGATATGGCTCAGTAAGGCATCGTACGGTTAGAATCTAGCATAGAGATCTGGTTTGGTCTATAGGAGTTGCTAGGGACTAGCAAAAGTTAGGCATGAGGGTATGATTGTTACACCATCATTCATCATAACTAATAAAATTAGTTAGATTCAAGTGTTAAATGCTCCTAAATGAAAGTTTGAGGACTGTAAATCCGTACTGAACTAATTCTAGAAGAAGACACAAAAACTGGGTTAATTCTGTTATTTTGTGGAGAGTGTTTTTGCAAGGAAAGGTTAAGGTTTTGGAGAACCCGTCGTCGTAGTCACAAAAATCGCTATCAGGTAAAATTTATACTAAAACTTGAAGTGAGTCTCGTGTCAAACACATTGAGGCAAACATTTGGTTTGTGAAATCTACTCTTCAAGTTTATTTTCTTATGGTTGTTTTTATCCTTTGAGATTATTTTGGTATTTTATAAGATAGAATATCAGGTGAATTGTTATCCATTCTACTCTACACTTACAAAATAAGAGAGAAGGAGAGGGATAGAAACAAATAACATAGGAGTAATCCAAACTATTTATTACAACTAATTGCGGGAAATAAAATTACACTACAAAAGAGATAAAAAAAATAACATGACGAAATACCCCTCAACGGTCACTTGGAGGATGACTGTCTTTGATGATGCTAGATGAAGGTGGTAGGAAGTTGGATGAACAAGGACGGAGCCGGAGGATGGAGGATGGAGTAGGACAACATCGTGGCAGGTATCTACTTCTCGAAAGTGGTGAGAGGATGGCTACGGGATAATCCATGAATGGGGTAGAGAGGCAGGAAAAATATTTGATTTCCTACTCTAGAGGAGCATCCTGCGCTTGGGACAAGCTCTGTTTAGAGCCTTGGAGGTGGTGAGGGAGAGAAAGGAAGAGATGAAGAAGAATGGGAGGGGTAGTGGTCCTTTTATAGTGGAGGAGGATGCAAAATAAAGTCATGGGTCAACAGCAACCTTGACAATCATCACTAAAGTCTTGTCGCAAACGTTGCTGAAGGTCGCCAACCAACGCCCACGTGTGCTTGCGCATGCTAGCACTCATGCACCCATAGTTGTCATGCTTCATCAAGGGAGAGTCAGTCGATCGAGATCGGGCAGCTGAGGATTAGCGGAGATCGTGCGCTCAGATTGCATGTAAGATGAAGTGTTGGCCCGCGTGTGCAATCGTGTGTGCATGCATAGGCGTATCTGCACTCATCCATCATGCTGCATGGTTGCATCTCAATCGCTCGATCACGATCGAGCGATCGAATTTGGGTGTGCCTCTCTACTACGGTTGATTGGAGGCATTGGTGGAGTTGAACTTGTGCTGCGGGTTTGCGAGTGACCTTCGCGATCGCTACACTACACCCGTGAGAGTGTCGAGAAGAGAAGCTTCTGAAGTGCTGCGGAGGCATCCTCCCAACCGTTGGATCTTGATCCAATGGCTGAGAATTGATGGCGTTGATGAAGCGGTGTTGTGGTTTCTGTTGGCCGATTTGGATTGTCTGGATTGCACCACGTGGCGCCATCTAGACCATTCATCTTCAGATGCTTGTAGGTGGTGCCACGGACTTCGGATTAGGTCAATTTTTGCACCGTTGGTCTACGATCATCGATTCGAATCCATTCGTGTGATTGGATTTGTCATTTCGAAGCTCTGAATTGTGCCACCTAACCCCTTGGCCATTGATCTTCTTTGAACTGCATAATGTGCTATGAGATTTTGATTATGACGATTTTGGAGGCATTGGTTTCCATTCATCGTCTTGATCAGATTTTTATGGTCGGATTGTCAATCTAGCACCCTGAAATAGATCTTCTCTCCTAGCCATAAAAGGGCATGCATTAACCTAAACTTTATACAAACTATTTAAATGTAGAATGATGCATGCTATACGATATTTATATTATGGAATGCATATCTAAGCTTAGAAACATGCAAAAATAGGCATTTAACCTAAATGGATGTGCCTACATCAAGCCCCCATGCCTATCTTTTGCTAGTCCCTAGCAAAATTAAACTACATGCTATGTATAAGAACATAACTAGGACTCGATCTCTAGGGCTTTAGTATTTTATTAGCAAAAAGAATTTTCAACTAAGATCATAAACTATGAAGACTCAACAGTACCTGAGTGCCTGCCAAAATGTAGCCTGCCCAAGTATCACCTTATTTTGAAAAGGGAAGATATCCTCTTTTATGTTTTTTCTTCTTTTCTAATTTTTTTGGATTTTTGAGTTTAGAGTTTTGGGGCAGCTTTCTATGGTTACCCAACCAACCCAAGACTCGAATAGAACTTCAAGTTCTAGGCAACTTTGTCAATGTGATAGACATACTAGGCGGCCATTAAAATGGACTTCAGGTTTCTATGTCCCTAGATGACCTTAAGAGTTTCTGCCTAAATGTTCATCTATTCAACCGATAGCTTTCTCCCTACTTTTTTTATTTCTTATGGGGTCAACACATGGGCGAACCCAGTGTATATCTCCCCAGTTTATTCTACTTCCTCGCTTCTTCCCTAAGTGTTTTGGGAATTATTTGTGCATTTCTTGCAAGTTCGGCTCTCGACAAATGACCAATGGGCTTTTACCCACGACAACCTACCAACCATAGTCGTGTGGTGAAGTGTGGTTTATTTATTTATTTTCTCCTTTTTCTATTTTTTTTCTTATTCAGTATATATATATATATATTTTCAATTTCTGAGTAGGTGGCTTCCCTAAATGAATGGGTTTTCGCGAGGAAAAATCAGGGTTTCAAGAACCCGTCGTCGTAGCTCGCAAATCCTGTTATCAAATACAATTTATAACTAAAACTCCAAGGGAGTCCTGGGTCGAACACAAGGAGGCGACGTTTACTTTCATTAAAATCTGTGCTTCATTTTATTTCTTTTTGAGGTTTTTGGGTTTTGTGATTTTTTTCTTTTGTTTCTGCAATAAAGAAGAAGGCAAGAGAATATCACAAAATGAGATTGAAACAAATTTGATATATCATGCAATTTTTTATTATAATAAGGTAAGAAATACAAAAGAGATAGGGGTGAGAAGAAATCTCCTAAATCGACTCTTTGGTGAGACAACGATGCTTAGAGGCAGCTTGGATGAAGGTGAGGTGTCGGACGACGGGGGTGAGATGCATGAGGACACCGGGTAGAGGAATGCTTCACCAAGGCTGTGCAATGGGGATGAGGAGATAGAGGCGATCTTCTATGGAAATGGAGGTGGGAGGATGGCTCCAAGGCTTCTTATGAAGGTGGTGGGATGGAGGACGAATATTTGGTGGGATATAGGATCAATAGACTAATAAGAGTCCTTTGGAGCTTGAGAATGAGCTCCAATGGAGCTCTGGTAGGCTATTAGAGCTTAAGAGTAGGTGGGAGTAGAGTAGGTAGAGATGTTAGGTGATCGAGAGGTTTTTTCGCTTTGTAAATGATATCAGAAAAATATGTCGTCGCAATATGTAATGTGGTAGAAAAAACCTCGATCAAAGTTACTAAAATACTAAAATAAAACCATACTTCAAGTCGTATCAAAGGGAGTATTAGAACCAATAAGATCACCAGTAATCTTGTTCAAGAAAAATAAATTGCCATTAATGTCAATTCATCATGGAAGGAAAGAAAACTAAACGCATTAACTAGTAATTCCAATCCTTCAATATTGTCGCAAATAACCAAGAATAGAAGGGCCTCCCACAAATTTCCCATAATAAAATAATCAATATGAAAATCCCATTCTTTGGCAATGGAAATCAATGTAATTTTTAATTGAGACAAAAACAGGGGATTTGCTACTGGCGCACACACGTGGATGAGGAGAGGACGATCTTCCTTGTCATGCTCAGAGGAGGTTGGCATTGTCGAGAGCTTCACATTGGAAGTTGCACCAAGGAAAATGATGGCCGATGGGAAGGTTGGCTGGTGACGTGGAGGGAACGAGCGTGGTTCGTGGGGGGAAGAAAGATGATGTGGTGGATGGCTCGCAGTTGACGGTAAGTGCTGTCATGAGGAGTCATGGTTGGATGGCTCACGATGGATGTGGTGCTTACAGAGAAAAAGGCACACGGTTGCAGTAAGGAGGACATGGTGTCAAGGAGCGCATTGTCACCACGCTGTCAAGAGGAAGCATGGTGTCGACGGAGGCTCGCGGTGGTGGAGTCGTAGGCACGCGGTAGAGGGAGTTGCTTGCAGGGAGGAGAGGTAGAGAAAGGGAGCTTCTTCCCCATGGAAGGGGGTCGGATTCCTTGTCTTGCCATCCCTGTTAAATAAGGAGAAAAAAAAGAGAATGAGAGAGAGAGTTAGAGAAGGAAGGAAAATAATCGTGATTTAATATTGCCATTTGAGGGAGAGAGAGATAAGGAAATGAGAGGGAAGAATTGGAAGGTATTTTATGTGCTTTTCTTTCTTCCCTTTTTTTATCTCTAGGAAATCAATAAATATTCGGTTGCCATTTACTGTGAAACTTACTAAAAAAATGCCCTTCCTTAAATGACCTTGCAACCACATAAGTAATGAACCCCTTTTATATATGGATTAATGCAATTGATACATAAAATGATAAATCTAAGGTTCATATGATTTTATCACTAACATGCAAGTTTTAAATGAAGCTCTCATCAAAATAATAGTGCACTTAAGCATTAAATTAGTCTAGTAAATTAGACTTATCACTAGGCAATTGAGGTGTGTAGGTCTTTATACAGTGGATGGGAAGGGGCTAAAAATGGACACAGGGTAATTACCGACATCCAAGACGTCGCTATAGGTCCAGCTCAAGCATCGCTACAGCCACCTGACATTTGCCCATGCACGCAGGTGTGTGCTGGCGTGCACCTAATTGGCGAATTGGGGGTGTCTGCAGGTTTCGAACCCATGCCACTCCCTTGGAATCAAGCATGACCACCATTGCACCATGCCAATGAGATTGTCGAGAGGATGTGTTGTGGGCGCATGGTAGAGGAGAGGTCTCAGCCATTGGATTTTCATCCAACGGTTGAGATAGCTTGTTGGGTGGCCCTTGCAAGTATGACGGGTGACCTTGGATGCTCCAGATGGTGTGAATGGTCTAGATGGTGCCACGTGGCACCATCTAGACCATTCACCTTTCCTCGCTTGCAGAGGATGCCACGGTGCTTGGATTGAAGTGATTTCCACATTGTCGGACTACGATCATCGCTTCGGATCAATTTGTATGGTGGAATTCTTCATCCGAAGCTTGTAAAGATGTCGCATTGCCTCCTATCCATAAAATGTCAGAATTACAATACAATATACACAAATTATCCTAAATGCAATGTAATGCATGTTATGCACTATTTATACTTCTGGAATGCAAAGCTAGGCTTAGGAACTATCATTAATAAGCATTTTATCACGAATTTATGTGTGTTTCTCACCCCCTGCTTATCTTTTGCTAGTCCCTAGCAAAATTAACCTAAATGCTATGTATAAAAGTAGAATTAGGATTTGATTACTTAAGTAAGATTTTTTGATTGCTTTAGAAAATTTCAACCCAAGACTTGGTTAAAAAAACTCGACAGTGCCTTGGTGTTTGCCAGAATGCAGACTGCCTAAGCCCTTGCCTTGTTTGAAAAAGGAAGATACTTCTTTTTTTTGCTTTTTCTTCTTTTCTAATTTTTTTGGACTTTTTGAGTTTGAGAGTTTCGGGATAAGTTTTTATGACTACCCAACCCACCCAAGACATGAAAAGGACTCTAAGTGCTAAGCATCTTGTGAAAGGAGTTAAAGACTCACTACGCGACCGCTAAAACGGACTTCAGGTTTCTACGACCATAGGTGACCTTAAGAGTTTCTGCTTAAAGGTTTGTCTTTCCGAATGGTAGCTTTCTCCCTACTTTCAAAAAATTTTTTATGGGGTCAACACAAGGGCGAACCCAGTGTATATCTCTCTGGTTTATTCTACTTCCTTGCTTCTTCCCTAAGTGTTTTGGGAATTATTTATGCACTTTTGTGAACTTGGCTTTGGACAACCAGCCAATGGACTATTACCCATGGCAACTTGCCAGCCATACTCATGCGATGAAGTGTGGTTTATTTTTCTATTTTCTCCTTTTTCTATTGTTTCTTCTTCAATTTTTTTTTCTTTTTTTTTCTTTTAATTTTGAGCATCATTTTTCTTCTTAATTAGGTGGCTTCCCTGATATAAGATTTACCTAAAAGCAATAGAATGAGTATAGTCAAGTAGCTGGGCTCTAGACAACCGACCAATGGGTTGTTACCCACGACAACTTGCCACCTATACTACCCTTGAAAGTTCATTAGCTACATAATTTTAGAAGAAACCGCCAAGAAGTGAGTCAATGAAAATAGTGTGCAGATACTTAGACTTAAAGCCCCCTCAAATTAGAGGGTGGGTTGATAAGTCGTGTACTTATCATCCCAATTTATTATCAAAATTAGAATAAAATTATTTGGCAAGGACTCGAGACTAAGTCCATATTCGAGTGGACACCCAAGCTAATTATGCTTGAAGACCTGAAGAGTTTAAGTATTTAGGTCCCAATGTATCAATTCCTAAAGTTTGCAACTCCTGATGCCTAAGTTGTCTTCTACTTCTACTTTTTTTTAAAAAAAATAAAATAATAGGAAATTACTATTATGGCTGACAAAAAGATTATTTCATAAGATATCCACCCCCATGCTTAGTTAATGCAATGTCATCATTGTTAAAATGAAAGCATGCAAGAGAGCAGAATTTGAAGAATAGCACTTGGTTTCCATGAGATTATGGTCAACTCGAAACAACCTTTACACGTGCTGAGTTTAGTGCCTTCAATTAGGTGATATTTGGCCAGTGGAGGTTAGGGCAAGGTGAGAGCAAGCTTGTTTGAGACGGGTTCAGGGAGCACATGATCAACATAGGGTTTGAGATGTTGTCCATTGACGTTGAAGGAATTACCCATCTTTGTGTCAAAGATTTTGATGACCCCATTTGGAAAAATACGCTCAATAACGAACAGGCCGTTCCACTTAGACCTAAGCTTACCAATGAAGAGCTTCAGTCAAGAATCAAAAAGCCAGACCTTCTGGTTTGGCTCAAAGCTCTTCAATGAAATCATTTGGTCATGAAGAGCTTTAGTCCTTGCCTTATAGATTCTACCATTTTCATAGGCATCATTTCTAAGCTCCTCCAACTTAGATAGTTGGAGTTTTCTGGCATTCCTGGCCAACTCTAGGTTGAAATTACATTTCTTGATGGCCCAAAATGCCCGGTGTTCTAACTCTATGGATAAGTGACATGCCTTACCAAACACCAGACGGAATGGAGACATACCGATAGGCATTTTGTATGCCGTACGTTAAGCCCAAAGAGCATCATCTCGCTTTTGGGTCCAATCTTTCCAATTAGGCCTTACGATTTTTTGCAAAATGTTCTTGATCTTCCGATTGGAGATCTCGGCCTGTCCGTTTATCTGTGGGTGATAGGGTGTTAAAATTCGATGATTTACCCCATATTTCCCCAGTAAATTCCAAAACTAGGCATGAGTGAAATGTGTGCCACCATCACTGATAATTACCAGTGGAATCCCAAACCGACTGAAGATATTTTTCTTCACAAAATCAATGACCACCTTGTGGTCATTGGTACTGGTAGGGATTGCCTCAATCCATTTCGACACGTAATCAACAGCGAGAAGAATATACTGGTGTCCAAATGAAGGAGGGATGGGTCCCATGAAGTCAATGCCCCAATTGTCAAAAATTTCAACGAAAAGTGTTGGTTTTAGGGGCATCATGTCTCTCTTGGCCATGTTCCTGAGTGTCTGGCATTGGGCACATGCCTTTGAGAATTCCTGGGCATCCTTAAATAATGATGGCCAATAGAAGCCAGATTGCAAAATTTTCACCATTGTATTTTTTCCATAAAATGTCCACCACATGCAGATGAATGGAAGAACTCAAGGATACTATGGAACTCATTTTCTGAGATGCATCGACAACTAAGCTGGTTGGCATCGATACGATAATGCTTGGGATCATCCCGAAAATAATATTTGGCTTCGGACATAAGTCTGTCCCACTTGTTGTTTTCTGGTCCAATCTTGGGGGTTTTGACCAACGGCTAAATAATTGACAATATCCGGAAACCAGGGGGTTCGGATACGTGAGACTGTAAGAATCATCTCCTCTGGAAAAGTTTCAAAGATAAGGATATCCAGATAGGGAGAAAAAATTAATATTCTTGGTAGGTGATTCAGAACTACATTTTATGCCCCAACATTATTCCTGATTTCAAGATCAAATACTTGAAGTAACAGAATCCAGCGAATAAGCTGGGGCTTGGCATCCTCTTTGGCCAAGATATATTTCAAGGTCGAGTGGTTGGTGTAAATGATAATGTGAGAACCTAAAAGACAAGCCCTAAATTTTTCTAAGGCAAAAACTATGGCTAGCAACTCTTTCTCAGAGACAATGTAATACCTCCAGGCCTCATCCAGAGTCTTGCTAGCGTAGTAGACTACAAAGGGCTTTTTATCAATTTTCTAACCCAAGACAACCCCGACGGCATAATCAGATGCGTTTGCCATTATCTCAAATGGGGTTGTCCAAACTGGTGGTTGCAACAATGGGGCATAGGTGACTACCATTTTTAATAAATAAAATGCCTTATGGCATGATTCATCAAACTTGAATGGCGTGTCTTTGGCTAGAAGGTTACTCAAGGGTCGAGTAACCTTTGAGAAGTCCTTGATGAATCTTCTTTAGAAACCAACATACCCAAGGAAAGAGTAGATCTGTTTTACGGATGTGTGGAGGGAGTCTAGAGATAGCATCCACCTTTGCCTTATCAACTTCAATACTCCGATTAGAAACCACGTGACCCAAGACAATGCCATCTCGGGTCATGAAGTGGCTCTTCTCCCAACTAAGGATCAGTCGTGTCTTGATGCATCTCTCAAGGATCAATTCCAAGTTAGCCAAGCGTGACTTGAAGGGATCTTCGAAAATGGAGAAATCATCCATGAACACCTCAAGACAATCTCCCACCATATCCGGAAAGATGGACAACATGCACCTTTGAAAAGTCATAGGTGCGTTGTAAAGCCCGAATGTCATTCTACGAAATGCAAAGGTTCCATAGGGACATGTGAAAGTTGTCTTCTCCTGGCCTTCGGGATGGATAGGGACTTGGTTATATCCTGAATAACTGTCCAGGAAGTAAAAGTACTTTTGCCCAGCTAACCATTCTAGGATTTGATCAATGAATGGCAAGGGGAAATGATCCTTTTTGGTGGCTGTGTTTAGTTTCCTATAGTCAATACAAAGTAGAAGCTGAAAGGTTGGTAAAGGATTCCCCTTTTCGTTAGTCGTAATGGTTATTCCTACCTTTTTTGGTACAATTTTAATGGGGCTAACCCATGAAATATCTGAGATCGTGCAAATAATTCCAGCATCAAGCCACTTGATTATCTCCTTTTTGATCACTTCTTGCATATTAGGGTTTAATCTCCTTTCCATTTCATGAGAAGGGTGGGATCCATCTTCCATAAAAATATGGTGATTACAGTAAGATGGCTCGATCCCCTAAGGTCATGGATGATCCAACCAACTGCCTCTTTATTTTTCTCAAGGACCTTAATCAACCTCTGACAGAATGCCATTTTCGGGCATTTGAAAATCGTCGAAAATCGTAGTATAGTGGCACAAAAATGTTCGTCAAAGATATTATTTTGTAAAATAACAAGACTTTGAGTCGCGGTCGTTCGTCTCTGGGAGACGTTGTTTTTGTTTTTGAAATCGATCTTAAAGCTGCTCAACTTTATTTAAATGACATGCTTGTGCGTAATATATAGGCGGTTAAAGAACAGGCACTTAAATCACGTAAATATGATAATCATTCAGCTCAAGGTGATTTCAAACACATAAAAGATATATATATATATACAAAATGAAATTTTCATTCATCATGGGAGAGTTGTTGCACAAGGAAATCTAGAGGAAAGCTTATACATGAATGCTTAAAATTAAATCTAACTACAAGAAAATGATTGCATACAAGAATTAACAGGGGATTTCGCTTGGATCATTGGGGGAGAAGTAAGACTACTCTACTAAGCAGTAAATGAAAGCAATAAAAATTATGGAGAGCATGATCTAGAGCTAGAAGAATAGAGGGCATTCAGGGGTGGTCCCCAATGGCCTTGGAGTGGTCGAGAGGAGAATGAGGGGCCGCCAATGTAGCTTAGGCCGACCCTTGGAGAGAAGTAGAGTTGATCTAGCATCCCGGCATAGTGTCATCCATGGTGGTGGTAGTGAGCTCGTGGAGGTGGAGTGAGTGGCTAAGTGGAGGTGGCATGAATGGCACCAATGGAGAGCAATTGCCAAGGGAGTGAATGGGTGCCAATGGCCACCCAAGGGATCTTTCTATAGACCGAGTGGAAGCTCTCTAGAGAATTATGGAATTCTCTAGAGAGGCCTATGGTGGGAGCTCGTGGGAGAGTGAGAGAGAGATGGTGGATGGTGGTTTTTAGATCCACCAAATGTGGATCTAAAAATTGAATGGCTCTTGGTTGCTATTTTTGGCAACCAAGGCAACCACACATGGTAGAGAGTTCTAGAGAACTCTAGGCTAGATATTTTCGTGTGGATGGTATGTGTGGGTGTGTGTGGGTGGAAACTTAGGTGGCTAGGTTGATTAGGTTGGGTTCTATTGGGTTTAGGTCAAGGTAGGTCTCAAATTAGGGTTATAAACCCTAATTCACTAAGGTAAAGTGCAATTAAACTTAATACAAGTTTAATTGGGCGTGTGGAAACTTAATTGATAGTAAACTAACTCAATTAAGTTAGGTCTAGGCCAATTGGACTCTCACTGAGTCCAATTGGACAGTGTGTGCTGAGATCAGGGCTCAATTGGACTCAATGAGTTCAATTGAATAGGCTGATGGAATTGACTAAGATCCAAGTCAATTAGGTTTAGTGAGGACCTAATTAGGTCCTTAGGGAGGTCTAGAGGTGATGTACTATGGTTAGGGCACCTTAATTTAGGTTCCTATGGGGTTGGAATTGGGTTTAGGGACCTAGAGATCCAAGATCAAGGCTTAAATCTCAAAACAGGAATTGGAGAGCAGTATCAGACGTCTAATTATATAATAAGACATCTTATACTCAAAAATCAGAAGTCCAAACTTGTTGTCTGGATGTCCAATCAGAGTCAGGAAGGATTTCGGGTTCTATTTTGGGTATTCTACAGAAATTGGACTTCTGATAAAGTGTCTGGACGTCCAATAACACTGCAGAAGTGGGTTTGAAGTGTGCGGGAGTTGGCTAAGGGTCCTGGACGTCTTAAAACTTCTATGGACATCCAAAGAAGGGTTGGAACTAGGGTTTTAGGGCTTCCTAGGGAGTTGTGACCTAATCTAAGGGTGGCTAAGGCTTGGGGAAGTCTCTAGGCTATCCTAGGGCTAGGATGGACCTAAGCTCTTCACATTTTACTGCTTTATTTCTACTTAATAGAATAGAAAACCTTTAACCCCCTTACATTATTATTCCTACATCTAAACTAGGCCTTCTGCTCCAGCTCTGCTACAACTCCCATTATTCTTGATCTAGCTTCAGATCTAGCTCCTGATTAGCTTATTCCCTGCAATCGACATAATGCACTTAATCAGCACATTATAACATTATTTTATGAATAGCTAAAGGAAAGCAGTAAAGATGCAGATAATGTGCATGCATGCATGAATAACCCTAACTTATGCTAAGTCCTAGCTTAATCTAGGCCAATTAAGACCTATGATTGCTGCGCAATCAATCTCACTTCTTGCTTCTTAGTCAAATCAGTACTAATAATCATAGGGAGTGTATTCTTAGGTCCTAAGAACTCGTATTTCAAATTTTTAGGCAATGGTTTCAATTCTAGTTGAGGTGGGTTTAGTATAGAGGGAAGCGAGGATGCTGATGAAGATTCATCAGGATGATCCAGTGGAAGAGGCGGGGAATGAACAAAATCAGCAGCCTCTTCAGGATGTGGTAGGTCTACCATGGAGGGTTGTGGGTTGGGTTCACTAAAGCTGGTGGAGTCCTCAAGTACATTGATTGTCATACAAGTCTCAACATCAAAATCATGATCCTCAAGCTCCTCAATGAATCCACAATCCTCAAATCCTTTTATTTCCATGAAAATATCAAGAGTTAACTTCCTATCCCTAAAGGCAATTTCCATAATACTGCTCTCACAATTTATTTTGGCCTTGGCGGTAGCTAGGAATGGGTGCCCCAGAATGATGGGTGTGTTGCTCAAATTTTAGGTACATCCATGTGAAGGATCAGGAAATCTACGAGAAAATAGAAGTCCTTGACCTTGACAATTACATCCTTAATATTGCTCTTCGATGTGGTGACCGAACGGTTCGTTAATTATAGCGTTACTGAGGTTTGCCTAAGTTTGCCTAACCTAAACCTCTCGTAAAGCGAGGTAGGGATTAGGTTGATGGATGCACCGAGATCCAACAGTGCCCTATCAAAAGTGTACTCCCCAAGGACGCATGAAATCAAGGGGGCACCTGGATCTTTCTTCTTTTGAGGAAGGTGATGTAAGATAACAGAACTTGCCTGCTCAGAGAGAAACACCTTCCTTGGAGTGGGTTCTCTCAGCTTACACTTTTGGGTACAAAGATCTTTCAAAATTTTAGCATAAGCTGTGATGTGATTAATAGCATCGAGGAGTGAAATATTGATCTCTACACTCTTAAATAAATTCAGGAGCTCCTTGTTTCTCTCTAAGGTTTTCTTCTTCTTGGCTTTCAATAAGGATTTAGGGAACGGGATGTGGGTGGTATCTTTAATTTCTGATCCCTGGGCCTTATTGTCTTCTTCAATCTCCTCCTTTTCTCTCTCAAGCTCCCCAGGGTTTCGGCTTCTAGAAGGTAATTTAGGGTCCTGGGTCTACTTTCCACTTCTCAAGGTGATGGAGTTTGCAGAGGCGTATGGGTTCGTGTCTTGAGGTGGGTTAGTGAAGATTAGAGGGCCATGATTGGTCATCTATCCAGAAGAAGAAGAGGAGGGTCCCTACTTAACCACCCGAGCATGTGCGTGTGGGTCCCTTTGATTTTCATACCCTTGGGCTATATTGCCTTAATTTTGCACATTACATAGGTTGGAATGATAGAGATCTGGGTTGTTCGGAGTTAGCAATAAACCTAGATTGCAAGTTGTCTAATGATGTCTTCATTTGCTGCATAAGCTGAAGCATGGACCCTTGCATTTCTACCATCTGCCGGTTTAAATCATCCTGGCTTGCAGATGTTGGCCATTCCAAGGTGGCTAAGTAACTAGTCTCGGAGGCAACTGGGTGTATACGTAACCTTGGCTCATAGGTCTCTGAGGTGCATAATTTTTGGGTTGTGTTTCGGTTTGTTGCCCCTGACTCTTCCAAGAGAAGTTAGGGTGGTTCCTCCAACCCGAGTTATAAGTGTTGGAATACAGGTTGGACCTAGCATTCTCCTGTATTACATACGAATCCTCATACGGCGAGGATGGAGAGAAGGAAGGATCTGAAAAACTGGGATCAAAGGCCCCGGTTTGGTACCGATAAGGTTCCGAGAAATCTTGGCTCATAGGTTGAGCCAATTCAAGTTGGTTCACAAACTCACACCCCTTGGAAGCTCGTGAGGAATGGAATCCTTAATTCTGGAATTGAGTGGGTGTAGACGTGCTTCTCGAATTCCCAGACATCCATTCTTTCATTATTTTAGCAACCAAGTCCATTTTATCAATCTTGTTACAAATCAATTCCATGTCAAATGAATGAGAATCCTGGATCTCATTAGCACTTGACCTGGGTTGTTGGGACCAGTTGAAGGCAGCAATGGAGGCGTGAATAATTGAATTTTGGCTCTTTTCCTTAAATAGGTCATATGAGCTATCTGCAACCCTGTTGAGGAAATTGCCTTCATAGGAGGCATCCACATGATTATGAAGTTATTCAACCAACCTGTGATAGAATATCTGCACGAGTTGCCATTTCGACACCTCGTGGTGTGGACACTTCCTCAAAAGTTCTTGGAATCGCTCCCAGGCACCATGAAATGGTTCCCCGGCCACTGAGCGGAAGTGGTAATAGCCTGTCGCAAGGCATTGGTCCAACCAATTGGGAAGAATTTCTTCAGGAAAGCCAACTTAAGAGCAGGCCATGTTTCTATCATCCTTCCAATGGTCCGGTACCAATGTGCGGCTTTATCCCTGAGAGAATGGGGAAAGAGCCTCATGATCATTTACTCTTCATTTACATTCCGAGCTTTAGTTGTCTAAACCAAAGTGGTCAGATCCTCCAAGTGCTGGAATGGGTCCTCTGAGACAAGCCCATGGAAATGCTTAATCAAACTTAAAACTTGGGGCTTGATTTCTATGTCTCCGGTGGGAATCATGATGCCAGGACGTTCCCCATTGTTTGAAGGATCATAGAAATCCTTCAAGGGCCGAGTGCCCTGACCATTCATTCATTGGAACCATTGCTGCATTTGCTTCAATTCTTCTAACTACATCTAAATCAGCTCCTGCTGGTTCGAGGGCAGGGGAGGTGGTTGTTGATTAGCCATGGGATCTGCTTGGCTATAACTCAACCTCTGCCTCCATGAATGGTCTAAAGTTCCTTCCAGACTAGGGTTCAATGACCTCCTTCTAAGCATACACTGGGAGGAAGTCGAAAGGACAGGGAAGATAAGGAACCCTGAAACATAAAAAGTACAAGCTTGTCCTTAGGTTGGGTAACCTAAAGGTCTACAAACTCTCAGAATTCATCTTAAGATTATAGATGATTTACCCTATTTCTATCCAGTCAATCCAACCAATTAAAGGGAAGGACTTGGGAGAAGGTTCTTCCTTTGACTTGCGCCTCCAGTTCCAAGTGTACACCCTAGCTGTAGTCATTTGATGCTACAACCCTAGCTAGACATCAGATTGACTAGTACAAGCAGGTTAATCTTGAACAATCTCAATCTGGGCCTTGAAGAACGAATCAATCCTTATGGCCAACGTCTAATCAATTTTAGCTAGTCTTAGGATATTTAATGGCTTTCGAATGTGATAGGCCCTTAATGATTCATTGAAAATGTCTGTATGTGCACAACCATAAAGCTTTCAAGCAAGATTATTGATAATGAAGTGAGTTTTATTGTTCGAATCTTGCTTAGTAGCTTTTCGGGTTCAAATATTAGGTATATTCAACCAAATATCTAGGAGGCAAACCAAGTTTGAAATCACGAGTTCAAGTATTTTCCTTTACAAATTAAGAAAAATATGAAGTGTCTGGCTTGACCTAATTATTGAATCCTATGAGGTAGCTACAAAATGTCTTCCTTTTAGATTAGGTGGTGCAGCCCAAATAATTCAATCAACTGGCCTAAATGCACCACCGATTAGGACACACAAAAAGGTGATTATCCTAGTATGATTTATACTCCTTTATTTGTTGAATTGGTGTACTGGTTCCACAAGTCAGAATCCTAGTTGAGTAAATAAAAATTAAGTTAGGTTATGTGACTCAAATGTGGGTGTATGTAGTGTGTATGTTGATTTGTCCCACAAGAAGTATCTTTTTGCTTTTCTTTTTTTATAATATGTGAGGGTGAGATGAGTGGAGGGGACAAACAAGGCAAACAAATACTATCCTAGGGTCTATACAAACACCTAAGTAGATTAAGTCTTCGTTATTGATGTGGCGAAATGAAACTAGAGGGGGGGAAATGTGGGGGCACTAACAGATTACTCTACCCGCACTTCACTTCGGTCTACTGTACTTGGTTTTCCATGCTAGGGTACCTGCAAGACAGTAAATCAGAGGCAAGTAGGGTTAATAATAAGCAAATGCAAAGAAACACAGAAAATAAGAAAGCAAATTCCGTTGCCTCTACGGCATTGGTGCTAAAATGTTGAATCGGGTTTCAAGAACTCGTTGTCGTAGCTCGCGGAACGCGTTATCAAATACAATTTATAACTGAAACTCCAAGGGAATCCCAGGTCGAACATAGAGATCACTTTCCATGAAATCCATGCTTCATTTTGTATCTTTTTGAGGTTGTAGGGTTTTGTATTTTTTTTTCTTTTATTTTTGCAATAAAGAAGCTGGCAAGATAATTACACAAAATGAGATGGAAACAAATTTGATATATCATGCAAGTGCTTATTACAATAAGCTAAGAAATACAAAATATATAGGGGTGAGAAGAAATCTCCCAAATCGCTTGTTCGGTGAGACGACGGTGCTTGGTGGCTGCTTGGGTGAAGGAGGTGAGGTGTTGGACGACAGAGGTGAGATGCAAGAGGATGCCAGGTAGATGAATTCTTCACTAAGGCTCTGGAATGGGGATGAGGAGATGGAGGCGATCTTCTATCAGAATGGAGGTGGGAGGATGGCTCCAAGGCTTCTTATGAAGGTGGTGGGATGGAGGATGAATATTTGGTGGGATATAGAAGCATTACACTAATAAAAGGCCTTTGGAGCTTGGGAATATGCTCTAGTGGAGCTTTGGTAGGCTACTAGAGCTTAGGAGTAGGTGGGAGTAGAGTAGGTAGAGATGCTAAGCAATGGAGGTGTGTAGGTCTTTATATAGTGGACTAGAAGGGGATAAAAATCGACATAGGGTAATTAGTGATGTCCGGGACATCAGTGTAGGTACAGCTCAATCATCACTGTAGCCACCTCACGTTCGCCCACACACGAGTTGTGCTGCCCCTCCATCACACGTGTGGATTGCATTAAGGCCCTCCTGGTGGACGCTGGTGTGCACTGGCGTGCACAGAGGTGCATGCTGGTGTGCACCCAATTGGCGAATTGGGAGGGTCTACAGGTTTTGAACCCCCGCCACTCCCTTGGAATCAGGCATCTCCACCATTGTGCCATGCCAATGAGATTGTCGAGAGGATGTGTTGTGGGAGCGCGGTGGAGGAGAGCTCTCAACCGTTGGATTTTCATCCAACGGCTGAGATCGCTTGTTGGGTGGCCCTTGGAAGTGCGATGAGTGACCTTGGGTGCTCTAGATGGTGCGACATGGAACCATCTTGATCGTCCACCTTTTCTCACTTGCAATGGATTCCATGGTGCTTGGATCGAAGTGATTTTCACATTGTCGGATTGCGATCATGGCTCCGGATCCATTTGTCTGGCTGGATTCTTCATCCAAAGCCTATAAAGATGTCACATTGCCTCTTGGCCATAACATGTCGGAATTACTATACAATATACACAAATTATCCTAAATGCGATGTAATACATGTTATGCACTATTTATACTTATGGAATGCATTGCTAGGCTTAGGAACTATCATAAATAAGCATTTTTTCATGAATTTATGCATGTTTATCACTAATCTAAGATTTACCTAAAGGCAATAGAATGAGTATGGCCATGTAGCTGGGCTCTGAACAACCGGCCAATGGACTATTACCCACGACAACTTGCTAGCCATACTACCCTAGAAAGTTCAGTAGCTACCTAATTTTCATAAAAATCACCGAAAAGTGAGTCAGTGCAAATAGTGTGTAGATGTTTTAAACTTAAAGTTCCCTCAAATTAGAGGGTGGGTTGATAAGTTGTGTACTTATCACCCGATTTTATTAACCAAATTAAAATAGAATTAACATGGCAAGGACTCGAGAATAAGTCAACATTTTAGTGGATACTAAGGCAGATTATGCTCGAAGACTTAAAAGAGTCTAAGTGTTCAGATCCTAAAGTATCATCTCCTAAAGTTAACAACTCTTAATGCCTAAGTTCTCTTCTAATTCTAATTTTTTTAATTTTTGAATTTTTAATATATTTTCTTAATAAAATAAAATAAATTCCATGGAGCCAACAAAATAATTTCAGAATTAAGTATCTACCCCCCATGCCTAAATGATGCAATATCCTCATTGTAAAAATAAAGACATGAAAATGGCAGAATAAACAAAATATCACATGAATTTCGTGAGAATCTAGTCAGCTCTGTAGAGAACGTGGAATATACACATGTGCTAAGTTTATTGCCTTTAGCTAGGCATAATTTACAAATAAGGAGAAGGTTAAGAATTCACAAGTGTGGGTTAGAACCAGAATTAAATGATTGATCCTTAAACCCACCAGAGGATGTCCACAATGCGGACTAGATTATGGTGCAGACTGACAGCCGACTTTTCACTTTGCGTTATAGTATTTAAGTGGTGGAAAAATCGACTAATAAAAAGCAATGAAAATAACCACTCGCAGAAGAGCGGGTCATGTCCACAAGGAGGCAATTATGCAATAAATACTTAATTATTTAATATTATTTCAGATAGTGCGAAATCCCTATTCAAATCTGACTTAAAATGTGAAGGAAAGTAGATTTGCAATAACTTAAAAAGATAAGGGTATATGTGTAGTTTTCCCTCACAGAAATCCTCAATAAATTTATGATGAATTTATGCAATTTTCACATGATGTACACTAGAGAAAATTAGTACTTAAGTTAAGCCTAAAAATCAATCTTCAAACTAGTGAATATCGATAACATGCAATTATAAGGAAATATGAGCGTTCAAGTGCAATTCTACCACAATATAATAATAACAAATAAAATCAAATTATGTGGCAATGGCACTGGATGTAAATACTAATTGGTCTGAAAACAGAGCATTTTTGCTCTCTCCTCCTCGTGAGAAAAAGAGAGAACCAGCGGGGCTTTGGAGAGGCTCAGGAGGACGGCGAGGACAAGGGCTCTCCGATGGTGGCAGCGGCGTGGCCGGAGGTGGTCGGAGGTGGCCGGCGAAGGTGGCCGGAGCACCGCCTATTGAACACAAAGGCGGAGCGGCTGCTGCAGGACAGCCTGTGGCGGGTGGCGCATGCTAGTGCATGCCTGTGTAGGTGAGGCAGGTGCTGCAGATGCTGGAGCGTGCGTGGAATGGAGATGGGCGCGCTGGTGCATTGCTGCAGTGCGGTCCAGGAGCGAGAAGTTGGTGCACCTGCAGATGGAGCAGGTAAGTGGTGGGGCTTGCGTGCATGCCTGCAGGGTGGAGAGGCGCTGTGAGGGGGAGGCGGTCTGCAAGCTTGGTGCGGGCGCTTTGCATGCAACGCCTGCAGCTGGTGGCATGCGGGCGCGCCTGGAAGGTGGTGTGGATCCAGGGAGCACTGGAGTGGCAGGAGGAAGGTGCGCAGGCGGATGAGAGGGTGCTGTGAGGGGGAGGCGGTCTGCACGCAGTGCCTGCAGTTGGCTACGTGCGGGCTTGGTGTGCTGGAGAGACAGGAGGAAGGCGTGCGGGTGGATTGCTACAAGCACTTGCAGAGGTTGGAGCGGCTGTGGGAAGGCTTGGTGTGGGTGCCTAAGATGCTATGCTGGAGCAGGAAAGAGGAGGAGACCACTCTAAATTGCAGGAAGGAGGGGGCGCGCAAGGAGGGTGCGCCTGCAGATGGCGCTGAAGGGAAGTGAGCTATGGGGCACGTCGGTGAGCGGTGGGGCACGCGGGTGTGCACCTGCGGTGAGGTTTTTCCCCGCAAGGGGAAGATGGATCATAGTGCACGCTTTCTTCTCTTCCTCGATGCATTCTTCCTCTTTCCCCACCTCTTCTTTTAACTTCTCTCCTTTGCGCTTGAGTTAAGGGATTTTCAAATCCGTTAACTATTTCTGGCCATATTTGTTGAGGAAGGGCGGCGGAAGATTAACCCAATGTGCGGGGGGGAAAGTTGCGGCTATTATCAAAAATGTGTTGGGAAAATTTATCCCCCCTCCCTTGTTCTTTCTAAATATTATTCCTGCAAATAAAAAGAACATATTAAGTTATAGAATAAATGTAAACCTAAATCATGATGCATGCAACCCTTCTATAACTTAATATAGTTATTAACAAACCTAAAAGATATAATTAAAGTTACTTAGGCATAATATTAGTCCATTAAAATGAACTCATCAAATACCCCCATGCTTAAGATTTGCTAGTCCCTAGCAAAAATAATAGAAGTAACCAAAAGATTTCTTCTTTTCTTATTTCAAAACTTTAGAAATCCAGACAAATGTGAAATGCCGATAGCCTAGGTAACAGATCCAAGTGGAAAAGCCGACTCGCATTGGGAGTTCGTACATCACCCTAGGCAAAAATTTCTGTCGAGATAGGCAACTACTTCCCTCGGGGATAAAGAAGACGATATCTGTAATTTGACCCCGACGTTTGGCTTAGGTAGGAGATATCGAGTCGAATGGATTTGTATTTGGTGGCACACACTCATCTGGTGCTACATATAGTCTAGTACTGCAGACTCTAGCTCTCTAGACTATTAGACAAGTCAACTCTGAGAGAGGCTACACAATTGTGCTCTCTTGATGTTCCTGGGCACTCTCTCTTTTCATTCTTTCTGAGATCACGACTCTCGCCAGATTTAGAAATTGTACTCACTATTTGGTGGCCTCACATGGCATCCACACTTCAATTAAAGTCCTAATAACTCTACAACTAAGTTAGAGTTTTCAACCAGTATTCAGGCGATCAGAAATACTAGAAGGTAGGTATGGGTCATATTTTGTGGAATGCGATAGGTGTTTTGCTGCCTCAGAAATAGTGTTACATCATAAACTTAGACTTTTTTCTATTTTTTTTGTAATATAACTATTTCTTCTTTTTGTTCTTTCTATTTCTTCTTTTTCTACTTCTTTTCTCTTTTCCCTTTTTTTTTATTTATTTATTTTTCTTCTTGCTTTTGTTTCTTTTCAATCAACACAACATGATACGAACTTTTATTTATGAGGCATTATTAGGGATGATGATGGTCAAGTGAAAGTTGTGTGGCTTGTTTGGTGGAAGTGCTTATTCTCGGCACCAGGAAGGAACGGATAGGACAGGAGTATTTCTGACCTTTGACACTATTACCCTCCTTCAGCTGAGGACTTTATGAAGGACGGTCGTAACCATCCACCATAGTTGTAGCTTTACTAAGACTCAATCTCTGTGTATCTACCTTATTTGGTGACTCTCAGGAATTCACTCAAAGTACGTACACAGGAACAGAGAGTGAAAACTACGCCTAACTCTGAAGTATCATCATCTAATTATCCAGAACTTAAGAGTCCTTGCACTAGACTTAGCGCACCAGTAATCTCTCTACTTCTCACAAATATGAGGTGGATTTATTAGAAGATAGCATGCCTGACTCCCTATGAACTGTCCAAGGGTTCAGTAGACTTACAAATGCTCATTGGTTTACCTCAAGGATCCATTACCAAATCTACGTGCACGTGAAATAAATGTACTGAATTCTAAACTTAAGAAATAATTCCAGAAGAAGAACCTCCAATAACAAAGGTGTTTTGCTAGGGACTAACCCAATCAGCTCAAGAAAAGAAATTTTTTTGTTTTAATATATATAAATATGTATGCAAATACTTATAAATGCTATAAACACTATAACCATTCTCAGGTTATACCCCCCCATGCCTAAGACTGACAATGTCCTCATTGGAAAAATACAGACATAGAAGAATATCACCTGAGGAGGAGAGTGGGAGGAGCTAAGGCACCTCAAGCCGTACTGCGTCCAAAACCTGGCTATCTGAAAGAGTAATATATGGTTTAAGTCGCTTGCCATTTACTTTAAAGCTCACACCTGAAATAGGGTTCCTAATCTGTATAGCTCCATGAGGGAAGGTATTGATAACAATGTATGGCCCATCCCAAAGGGACTTGAGCTTTCCAGGAAATAATTTAAGACTAGAATTGAAAAGCCAGACCCACTGGTTGGGCTCAAAAGTCTTTCTAATGATGTGCTTGTCATGGAAGACTTTTGTACGTTGCTTGTAAGCCTGAGAAGTTTCATATGCTTCATTACGAAGCTCCTCAAGCTCACTTAATCCCAACATACATGCTTTTCCCGCTTTATCCAGATTTAAGTTAACATTTTTAATGGCCCAATAAGCTTTATGTTGGATTTCAACAGGAAGGTGGCACGCTTTTCCGTAGACAAGTCGGAAAGGAGACATGCCCAAGGGAGTCTTATATGCAGTTCTGTAGGCCCAAAGAGCGTCATTTAGTTTTTTAGACCAATCTTTCCGATCAGGCCTGACAGTTTTTTCTATAATTCGCTTAATCTCCCTATTAGACACTTCAACTTGTCCACTCGTTTGGGGAAGATAAGGTGTGGCTATCATGTGGTTGACTCCCAAATTTTGGAGTTGTCTTGTGAAGTGTACATTCTTAAAGTGAGGTCCTCCATCACTTATGATCATCCTTGGGCACCCATACCGAGAAATGATATTAGCCTTAACAAAGCCGAAGACCATGGAATGGTCATTGGTTCGCGTGGGTATGGCTTCTATCCACTTTGATACATAGTCAACCACCACAAGGATGTATTCATATCCGAACCCATGAAGTCAATGCCCCAAATATCAGAGATTTCAATAGGGATGAAAGGTTGTTGGGGCATCTCATCCCCTTTTCCAATGGTTCCCGTCTGCTGGAAATGAAGACATGCGCCCACATACGTATGTGCATCTCTGAATAATGTGGGACACCAAAAACCAGACTGAAGAACCATATCAGTAGTCTTCTTCCCAATAAAATGTCCCCCAAAGTGGAAGTCATGACAGAAAATCAGAACACTTCTTTATTCCTCATCAGGGATGCAACGGCGAAACAGTTGGTCAGGGCCTATTCTAAAAAGATCGGGTTCCTCCCAGTGATAAAATTTAGCATTGGCGATAAACCTATCTTGCTTCTACATGTCCCAAGTACTGGGGGTGATGCCCGTGACCAGATAGTTCACTATGTCAGCGAACTAAGAAGTTTTAGCTTCCACGGCAATTAGAGGCTCGTCAGGGAAAGTCTCTTGAATACCGCTAGTAGGGTTTGATGCCTCAATAGGGATCGTAGACAAAGGGTCTGCTACCACATTCTCAACTCCTTTCTTGTCTTGAATTTCCAGGTCAAATTCTTGGGGTAGCAAAATCCAACGAATTAGGCAAGGTTTGGTGTCCTTTTTAGCCAGAAGATGCTTAAGGGTTGAATGATCAGTGAACACCACAACCTTGGATCCCAAAAGATAAGATTGAAACCTTTCGAAAGCAAATACTAGAGCAAGTAGTTCCTTTTCAGTGGCCATGTAGTTTTGTTGAGGATCCGTAAGGGTCTTGCTGGCATAATGCAGCACGTGAGGTTTGCCATCAACCCTTTGACCTAAGACCGCTCCCACTGCAAAATCAGAAGCATCACACATAAGCTCAAACGGGGGGGTCCAATCTGGTGCTTGGAGAATCGCCGCGGTAATGAGGGCTTTCTTCAAAGCTTCGAAAGCCTCACCACATCTATCATCAAAATCCACGGTGACATCCTTCGCTAATAGGTTGCAGAGTGGCTTAGAGATTTTACTGATGTCTCTAATGAAGCGCCTATAAAATCCAGCATGGCCAAGGAAAGATCTAACGTGACGAACATTGGTGGGCAATGAAAGCTTAGAGATTGAATCGATTTTTGTGGTGTCCACCTCTAATCCTCTCTCAAAAACTATATGCCCTAACACAATGCCCTGCTGACCATAAAGTGGCTTTTGTCCCAGCTAAGCACCATCTTTGCCTCTTCGCAATGGGTTAAGACTTTATCAAGGTGCGCAAGGCATAGGTCAAATGATGAGCCATAAATGGAGAAGTCATCCATGAAAATTTCAACGAACTCATCGATCATATCAGAAAAGATAGCCATCATACAACGTTGGAAAGTGGCAGGAGCGTTACATAACCCGAATGGCATACAGTGGAAAACAAAAGTGGCATAAGGACTCGTGAAGGTGGTACGCTCCTGATCATCAAGAAAAACAGCTATCTGATTGTACCCAGAGTACCCGTCAAGAAAACAAAAGTACTTGTTCCCCGCCAATCATTCTAAAATTTGATCGATAAATGGTAAGGTGAAATGGTCATTCTAGGTAGCTGTGTTTAAAAGGCATTAATCAATGCAGACCCTCCAACTATTTGAGGGTCTAGTGGTCACTAGTTCTCCATGGTCATTCTCCTCCACAGTGATTCCTGCCTTTTTCGGAACTACGTGAATCGGACTGACCCATTTACTATCTGAAATGGGATAGATAATCCCTGCATCCAGCCATTTCAGAATCTCCTTTTTAACAACCTCCTGCATATTTGGATTTAGCCCCCTCTGCATGTCTCGGAAAGGCTTCATGGACTTGTCCGTGTATATATGATGCATGCAAAGAGAGGGATCAACACCCTTAATATCAGCAATTGTCCAGGCAATTGCTTCCTTCTGCCTTTGTAAACACTCAAGCAGAGCTCCCTCCTGCAATTTAGATAATGCAAACAAGATAATAACGGGGAGCGTGTTATTGGGACCAAGGAAAGCATATTTCATTATGCTCACGAGGGGTTTCAACTCCAATTCAGGAGCCTTCTGGATTGAGGGTTTTAGTTGAGATGTCCCCCCCTCAGGTAGCGGATCTACCTTCACAGTACAGGGTGGGGACAGAGACTCAGTGTGTATCCCCAGCAACTCTTCTAGTTCAGGCATTTTCCTTTCTTTAATAATCGAGGGATGGTCCTGAG
Source organism: Thalassia testudinum (assembly GCA_037157565.1). Taxonomy (NCBI): domain Eukaryota; kingdom Viridiplantae; phylum Streptophyta; class Magnoliopsida; order Alismatales; family Hydrocharitaceae; genus Thalassia; species Thalassia testudinum. Next base: position 57,270,971 of record JAZHRO010000067.1, read on the forward strand.
ATATGACCTTCTGAAGGGGATCCCTACATAAGAGTGCTAGAGTAGTCTCTACAATTATTTCATCAACGACCTCAATCTGAGAACAATCTTCAAATCCGGGTTGCTTGTAAGTATAAGAAACATTCAACCGGATCTTCTTGTTCCCAAAGCCCATTTTAAGTGCCCTGGATCTACAATTTATAGAGGCATTGGCTGTGGCCAAAAAGGGGCATCCCAGAATAATGGACGGCTTTGTAGGCTTATTAGATGGGTCAGTATCAAGTACCAAAAAGTCAACAGGGAAGAAGAAATCCTCCACTCTGATAAGGACATCTTCCAACAATCCCCGCGGTGTCTTAACTGATCTATCTACAACCTGGAGGATTACTGGACTAGGCTTTAGCTTTCCTCCTCCCAAAAGGTCATAGACAGAGCTCGGTAGAATGTTTGCCCCCACACCCAGATCGAGCAGAGCCTCGTCAATGTGTTGGCTACCTACAACCACTGAAATATATGGGGCCCCTGGGTCTTTCATTTTGGGGGGTGTTCAATGCTGAAGAACCGAGCTAACATGGTCAGGCAAGATGACCTTGGTTTGGACCTGTTTCCTAGATCGATGCTTCTAGGTGAACAGGTCCTTCAAAAACTTGGCATAGGATTGAATCTGTTTGATCGCTTCCAACAGAGGCAAGTTAATCTGGACTTGCCCAAAAGTATCCATAATCTCTTCCGTCTTATCCTTGGCTCCAAACGAGCCAACATAAGATTCCCCAGGAGTAGATAGGCACTCTGGATAGGGCACTCTCGGCTTCTGGGTAGAGGGGTCATCATGGCGTGAAGGAGTGGTGGAAGGATGACATCCTCATTATGGGTGATTTTTTGTGAGGGAGAGTGGTGTGGCTCTTCCTCGGGTGAGATGGAAGTCGGGTCAGGTGTGGAAGGAGAATTCTGAGATGTAACCATAGGAGTGTTTCAGGCTTGTCAATCTTTTTTCCACTCCTCAACACAGTCACTACTTGGGCGTGCTCCCTGAATACAACCCCCTTACACTTAGGGTTCTCCACAGAAGAGCTAGGCAGCTTCCCCGGGTCATGTTGCCTAACTGCCTCAGTAAGATGACCAATTTGGGATTGCATATCAGTAATCACCTTATTCTAAGATTGGATGACCATATTCTGATGCTCTTGCATTGCTTTCATCATGGCCTTCAGTTCATCCATCTCAGAGGGCTTATTCGAAGGAGGGTTTTCATAAGACGGTTGGTATGTGGGCTGGGGAGGTAAGGGTCTTGTATTCCCTGAGTTAGAAGCATTAGCTTGCTTCCAAGAGAAGTTTGGATGGTTCCGCCACCATGGATTATAAGTGTTGGAGTAAGGGTTATTGCGAGGGGGCAGAAACCTTAAGCCGCGTTCAAGTCAACCTGAATCAGCTCAGGGAATTGGGTTGCCTGATGGCACTCCACAGTGGCATGTGTTGTGCTTTAGAAAATGGAGCATTCTCTTGAAGCCTGAAAAATAGAGGCAGCTTGCGGGTTCATGCTGGGATTTGCTAAAAGCCTATCAAAGCTTTTATTCAATAGTTGAATCTGATAAGCCAAATTCTGAGAAGCACCAGCTTCATGGGCCTCTATCTTCCTCTGCAAGATTGATGGTTTTCTTTCTTGATATGCAGAGGACAGATGTATGGAGTTGTCACTTAAAGTTTCAAATAATGCCCAGCTTCATCCTCAGTTCTGGTCATGAAGGTTCCTGCACGGGTTGCATCAATGGTTTGCCTATGTCTTTCAGATAATCCGTTATAGAACCTTTCGACCAACTGCCATCTTGGCACTTGATGGTGGGGGCATAACCTAAGAAGGTCATTAAAGCGCTCCCAAGTCTCATGAAATTGCTCCCCTTCCTGTTGAGTAAAACCCATAATCTCTCTTCTGTAATGGTTGGTTTTACTCAAAGGAAAATACTTTTTTAAAAATTCTCCCTTAAGGGTAGCCCAATCATTTACCCTTGCATCGAGGGTTTGATACCAGTGCTTGGCCTTATCCTTTAGGGAGCAAGGAAATAGAGTCATCATTAGGGCTTCATCAGTAAAGCCCTGGAGCTTCATTGTGGAACATACCTCAGTGAATTCCTCCAAATGCCGGTAGGGGTCCTCCCTAGTAGTACCATAAAAAGAGGGCAATAAAGATATGGTACTACTCTTGATCTCATATGGATTATCCCCTGCTAGTCGTCTTTGTGCTTGTGCAGGTTGGTTAGTAGGAATAAAATAGTCCCTTACGGTCCTTCGATGATTTGCACCTTGCTCAGCCATTCCTTCTTTTTCTTCTCCTAGGTGAGCTCTCCTAAGAAGTCTCTCAGGCTGAGGATCAAACACTAGACTACCCTCAAGAGAGCGTCTACCAAGCATACAAAACTCAATTCAGAATTTTTTTTTTAATTGAGTAAGTCAAACCTCCGCTCCAAAGATAAGTCAAACGATCAAGACTTATCCCTCCATTCCCACGTAAGTCGTATAAGAGGGGTGTGGACTTGAAATCTTAACCTTCTTTATTGTGGATGTTGAATTAGTTAATATAAATGACCAAACAAGTTTTTCACTGCAATTACGTGCCTTAATTTAACCTTCGAGTGCCTTAGGACCTATACTTTGCTTGGATGATACTCCCAGGTGATCAAGTGAGAAGTTACTCCAAGGATAAACAAAGGGATGCAAGTAGGGCGAACCCTTCCTTTGAGGCAATGTGTATGCGGTGCCCCTTAACTACCCTTTTGTTTATTTAAGGGGTGTCCCCCTCCGTGGAGTATCAAAACACTTGATCAAAAGATAGTATCACCACCACCACAAAGCACAATAGGAGGGTCTGCACCGATAAAGAGATCGGTGCCTATATCCTTAAGGGATCGAGCCTTAATGCAGTGCCTAATGTGCACGCTCAGTGTCAGAAGTATGCAACACACTGCAAATCTTTGTAATTTCTTTTGAAATCGCAGACAAGTCCCTTAGAATCAGATCAAATGTGAATTGCTTTTAGGGTTGAATCTGATTATTAGTTCCACTTTTTGTTATGTGACCACTAAATTAGTAAATTCAAACAACTTGGTGGTCTTGAATTTAAATTTGAATGCAAATACGTGAACAGGAGCTGCATGCAAAAGTTAGAAGGATATAGCTGTCTCCAGCAATCTTCGTGCTAATGTGCTTGCAATGCAATAATAAGATCTAATGTGCTGCTCAATCACCCCTAAATGTATGCACCTAAGGGCATGCAACTTCTAAATAGGCAGCTTGATATTTTCTTTATTGGTTTTTGAAAGCAAGCAAGTAGAAAATATAAGCACGCATGCACCAAAAATATTATAAGCCCTAGTAGCTAAAGAATGCGGGGACAAACCCCCAAAAATTTAGCCCCAATTACTACAAGGGCAAAAAGACAGAATTAAATTGTGATGACAGAGAATCCTCTGTGAAATAAGATCTTAGTCTCCTTCGCCTTTTCCTCGTGTGGCTTAACTCGTGGTTGCGGTTATCGCTCTGTTGCTCCTCGTCGCCACTTCATATTCCTCGCAAAATAATCAAAATGATTAGATAATTTTGCAACTCAGAATATTTAAAAATAATAAGTAAATCTATTGCGTCTGTTGCCTCCCCAGCAACGGCGCCAATTTGATAGTCGACTTTTCGCTTTGCGTTATAGTATTTAAGTGGTGGAAAAATCGACTAATCAAAAATAATGAAAATAACCACTCGCAGAAGAGCGAGTCGTGTCCATAGGGAGGCAATTAAGCAATAAATACTTAATTATTTAATATTATTTCAGATAGTGCGAAATCCCTATTCAAATCTAACTTAAAATGTGAAGGAAAGTAGATTTGCAATAACTTAAAAAGATAACGGTATATGTGCAGTTTTCCAGCACAGAAATCCTCAATAAATTTATGATGAATTTATGCAATTTTCACGTGATGTGTACTAGAGAAAATTAGTACTTAAGTTAAGCCCAAAAATCAATCTTCAAAATAGTGAATATCAATAATATGCAATTATAAGGAAATATGAGTGTTCAAGTGCAATTCTGCCACAATATAATAATAATAAAAAAATCAACTTATGTAGAAATGGCACTAAATGTAAATACTAATTGGTGTGAAAACAGAGCATTTTTGCTCTCTCCTCCTCGCGAGAAAAAGAGAGAACCGGTGGGGCTTTGGAGAGGCTCAGCAGGACGGTGAGGACGAGGCTCTCCAATGGTGGCAGCGGCGTGGCCGAAGGTGGCCGACGGAGGTGGTCGGAGTGCCGCCTATTGAACACGAAGGTGGAACGGCTGCTGCAGGGTAGCCTGTGGAAGGTGTCACGTGCTGGTGCACGCCTGTGCAGGAGAGGCGGGTGTTGTAGATGCTGGAGTGCGCATGGAAGGGAGATGGGCGTGCGGGTACGTTGCCGCAGTGCGGTGCAAGAGCAGGAATTCGATGCACCTACACATGGAGCGGGTGAGCGGTGGGGCTTGCGGGCGAGCTTGTAGGGTGGAGAGGTGCTGTGAGGGGGAAGCGGTCTGCAGTCTTGGTGAGGGCGCTCTGCACGCAGCACCTGCGGCTGGTGCCATGTGGGCGCACCTACAGGGTGGCGCGGATGCAGGGAGCACTGGAGTGGCAGGAGGAAGGCGCGTGGGCTGATGAGACAGCGCTGTGAGGGGGAGGCGGTCTGTACGTAGCGCCTGCAGTTGGCTACGTCTGGGCTTGGTGCAATGGAGAGACAGGAGGAAGGCGCACGGGCAGATGGCTGCAGGCGCTTGTAGAGGTTGGAGTGGCTGCGGGAAGGCTTGGTGTGGGTGCCTGCGATGCGGTGCAGGAGCGGGAAAGAGGAGGAGAGCACTCTGAATTATAGGAAGGAGGGGGCGTGCGAGGAGGGTGTGCCTGCAGATGGCGCTGAAGGGAAATGAGCGATGGGGCACGCTGGCGAGCGGTCAGGCGCGCGGGTGTGCGCCTGCAGTGAGGTTTTTCCCCGCAAGGGGAAGATGGACCACAGTTCACACTTTCTTCTCTTCCTCGATTCATTCTTCCTCTTTCCCCGCCTCTTCTTTTAACTTCTCTCCTTTGCACGTGAGTTAAGGGATTTTCAAATCCCTTAACTATTTCTGGCCATATTTATTGAGGAAGGGCGGCAGAAGATTAACCCAATGTGCGGGGGGGAAAGTTGCGACTGTTATCAGAAATGTGTTGGGAAAATTTATCCCCCCACTCTTGTTCTTTCTGAATATTATTCCTATAAATAAAAAGAACATATTAAGTTATAGAATAAATGTAAACCTAAATCATGATGCATGCAGCCCTTCTATAACTTAATATAGTTATTAACAAATCTAAAAGATATAATTAAAGTTACTTAGGCGTAATATTAGTCCATTAAAATGGACTCATCACAGACCCATGCGCCAGGGTTGAGTGGTTCTAAGGTTCTAGATGAAAATCACCCAGAACCAGAGATCATTATGTTTTCAGGGTCGGGACTGTGGCTTTAGGGTGTGCAACCCAAGTCTAAAGTGGCAGACAATAAGTAGATCTAATTCACTAGATTCAGGTGTCCAGTTAGTGTTTGGCTTAGAAAGATAGTGAATTGTTCTGTACTTGGGTTGCACATTAAAGATATCGTAAGGGTAATGGCAAGAGGTTGTTGGTTTATGTCAATAGGAACCCTTAGAACCAAGAATGTGTTTCCCTCGAAATTAGCCTCCCAGATTTTCATTTCCAAATTTCTATCCTTCAAGATCATTGTTTTTAGGACCTCGAAATTGTTGTACACCCCATTAAAGATATCCAAGTCAAACAATTGTGGCTGAATTAGAATTGACTTGGATTCAATAATTTCCAAATCAAAATCATTCATCTCTTTGGGGTATGTTTGAAGATTTGGGCTACCGATTGGATCATCTATTATCATAGGATCAGAATCCTCCATGTCAGCACCAATCGGATCATAATCCTAAATTATCAGGCCATCAAATGGTTCATCATGCTCCTTTAGCCCATTTGTCTCACTAAAATCATTTTCCTTAACTTCAAGTGAGACTTCACTAAGAGATTCCTCACCCTCAAAATTAAAGAATCCTTGATTGTGCAGCAATCATAGGTCTTAATTGACCTAAATTAGGCTAGAACTGAGCATAAGTTAGGGTAATCCATGCATGCATAAACATTATTTGCATTTTTATTGCTTTCTTTTAGCTATGCACAAAATAACGCTATAATGTGCTAATTAGGTACATTATGTCAATTACAGGTAATAAGCTGGATCTAAAGCTGGATCTGAAGTTGGATCCGAAGAATAAAGAATAATTGGTGTTGCAGCAGAGCTGGAGCGGAAGACCTAGTTTAGATGTAATAAATAAAAAAGTAAGGGAGTTATGGTATGCTATTCTATTAAGTAGGAATAAAGCAGTAAAATAGGAAGAACTTAGGACCATTCTAGCTCTAGGTTAGCCTAGAAGCTACCCCAAGCCTTAGCCACCCTTAGATTAGGTCACCACACCCTAGGAAACCTTAAAATCCTAATTCCATCCTCTATCTAGAAGTCCAAATGAATTATAGGACGTCCAAAACCCTTAGCCAACTCTAACACACCTTAAACCCACTTCTACAGTGCTATTGGACGTCCAGACACTTGGTCAGACATCAAATTTCTGCGGAATAGCCAAGACAGAACCTAGAATCCTAACTGACTCTGATTAGACGTCCAGAATTGAAGTCTGGACTTCTGATTTTTGAGTATAAGTCATCTGATACTTTTATTGGACGTCTGGAACTGCTCTCCAGTTTCGCTTTTGAGATTCAAGGCTTGATCTTGGATCTCTAGCCTCCTAAACCCAATTCTAACCTCTTGGGAACCTAAATTAAGGTGCCCTAACCCTAGTACATCACTTCTAGACCTCCTTAAAGACCTAATTAGGTCCTCACTAAACCTAATTGACTTAGATTATAGTCAATTACCATTGCCTAGTCAATTAGACTCATAGGGTCCAATTGAGCTCAGATCTTAACCCATACAAGTCCAATTGGACTCAGTGAGAGTCCAATTGACCTAAGCCCAACCTAATTGAGTTATTTCACTCTCAATTTGGTTCACACTCATTCAATTAAATTTATGTTAAGTTTAATTGCAATTTCCCCTTAGCAATTAGTGTTTGCAACCCTAATTTATGACCTACACCAACCTAGACCCCCTTAGGACCTAACCTATATTAGTTAGACACATAGGGCACGACCACACACACACACCCATTCACACACTCCCACACAACCTAGAGTATTCTACGTTCTTCCAAAGGTGGCGCCACTCTTGGTTGCCAAAATTAGCAACCAAGAGCCATTCAAATTGGAGATCCACAAATGGTGGATCTAAAAACCACTTCTCTCTCTCTTTGGACGGTCGCTCTTGGAGCTCCCTATAGAGAGTTCCACACTTTTCTAGTGAGTCTCCTTTACGTCTATAAAAGGACCTAAGGGGTGGCCATTTGCATCCATCCATCTCTTGGCTTTTGTCACTACCATTTCGGTTAGCTACATTCCACCTCCACTCTACCTCCAATAGTTGCCTCAGCATGGCCACCACCATCTCCATGCCAGGTTGCTGGATCACCTCTCCAACCTCTCTCCAAGGGTCAGCCTAAGCACCATTGGCCACCCCTCCTCCTCTCAACCACTCAAAGCCCATCGAAGACCACCTCCGAATGCCCTTATTTCTGCTAGATTAGTAGCTTAGTTTTTCATAGTTACATGATTTTATTATTGCTTAGTAGTATAGCTCTTTATTCTACCCCAATGATGCTTGCAGAATCCCCCCATAGATTCATGTATGCGATCATTTTCTGTTAGTTAGATTTATGTTTTAATGCTTTCCTCTATAAGCTTTCCTCTAGTTCCATGTTGGAAACACCCTCCTAAATGAATGAAAGAATTTTTTTTATATGTATATCTCTGTGTTGAGAGTCACCTTAGGCTTATTTATTGCAATATATTTTTTGTGATTAAAGTTTCCTACTTTTAATTATTATCTAATGCTAGCAACGTGTCGGTAACAGAAAATATTGAGGATTTAACTATTAGTGCATTTTCCGTAAACAACCACCACATAACTACAATCGTGCATACTGAAACTCACACTTTCACATTTGTCATCTATCTAACACATGCGCACGTAATCAGGGTTCATAATGAAAGTGGCAAAACATTGATCCGACGATTAGAAACCGGCGTGCGATTTTAAACAAGTAGAGAGAAAAAGATCGATTTCAGATTTGCATAAACACCTCCCAGAGACGAACGATCGGGACTCAAGTTTCGTTATCCCTACAAAATCATTTTTTGACGAGCGTTTTAGCACGACTATACTACGATTTTCGACAACTTTCAAATGTGTGAAAAGGGATTATCAAATGACGCCGTTGCTAAGGAGGCAAGATCATTTTTGATTTCGATCTTTTGAGCTATCACTGACAAATCTTCCTCTACTTGTCTTGTGATGTGCAGGAAAATAGGAAAAAAGGGAATCTATGCATGCAACGAGCGTAGATTAAAAAAATCAGGTGCACATCTCATCTTAGATTAGGATTTCCCTTTTTGAACCCCAGGTTAGATTTGTTTGAAAAAAAAGGCCTTTTTATTTTCGTGAAAAAGAAAATCAAAGAAAAGAAGATCTAGGTAGTTAGATTAGGTTTCCTTTTGAATCCTAGGTTAGATTTGAAAAAGCAAAACAAAAAAAAAGAATTTGAAAATCCTTTGAAAAAAAAATCCTTTTTGAAAAAAAAATATCAAAATTTTTTGAAAGAAAAATTTTGGTGGAAAGTTCGAATTTTAAACTCAAACACCTTTTAAAAGCTTCTCCACCACCCTCTGATTTTCAACCAGACTTCAAAGTCCGTTTAAAAATTTAATTCTTGAAAAATTAATGAGCAAAAAATTCTAAAATTTAGGTTAGATTTTCATTTTTAAACCACCTTTCAAATGACACCACTCATTTATAAAAAATTCCAATTAAAAAAATTTTAAAAATTCGTGAAGTGCAAGGCGGTCAGGCTAACCAAGATTTGAGATTTTTCAAAATTCAAAAAGAAATTTCGAGCAATTCGTAAATCTACTTTCAGTAAAAATGGTGAGGTTTGAAAGCTGATCTCATTAGCTTTAATTTCCATGTTTTTTCTAAATTTTTGATGATCATTTGATACTGTTTCATAGTAGAAAATCGACCGGGGGTCAAAATTTCAAATCTGACCCCTTAACATTTAAAAATCTCTATAAATTCGATTGAAATAGTAAAAATTAAAAACAAATATTCTCTGAAAAGATAATTGAAAAAGGAATCTACTTGCCAAATTTCAACTTGTTCTGATTCCAATTTTTATCAGAGAATTGATCTTAATCTCATGGTCTACTGAAGAAGAAAAATAAAAAACCCTAGAATTGCTTGAACCCCAGGTTACATCTTTAGGGTTACACTCTAGGAACCACATTTGGGTTGGCCTAGACATAGTCAAGTCTAGTGTTTAGCCAGTGAGCTTGGTCACCTTGTGGACCACTCACCACAAACCCCAACTGAAGAAAAATGGGCTCAAATTAATTTTAAAACACAAAATCAACACGAATTCATTGTCATACTACTGGGTGTTTTCAACCTCTCTTGCCAAACCTGGTGACTAAGTCTGCGGGGTAGTGTCAAACGACCGCGGCTCAGGAGTCAACGGAACCGGAGGCGTAAGCCAAAGGAAGAACTTTCCCCTTAGTCCCTTCGTACAAAGACTGGCTGGGTTAGCTTGAGAGGCAGGAATCACATTCAGTCGATTGTACGATGAATTTTTCTTCAGGAATTCGAACATAGAATGAAAAATCTGGTCACCCGATCATAAGGACCATCTGATTGGCAGGGCTTTAGCCTTGTTTCGCATTGCTACATCAACCTAGGGGTTGGGTGGTGTATGCAAGGAAGGAGCTCACTTAGACCTCAACTGGTTGGACCTTGGGAGCCACTCCCAAGGAGGCAAGTCACCTCTCCAGGACCATCTTCTCCCCCCACCTCTTCTACTCCCTTAGCCACAATGGCTAATCCTGGACCTGGACCTAGATCGGGTCAGGATACTAGTAATATGGATCCGATGGCTCATCTGGAATCTCGCACGGTTGAATCAGAGGAGCAACATCAGCAGAGCATGGACTGTATCTTGACGACGCTTAACAGAATGCAGCATCTACTGTGAGGAGAACTTTGGGATTTCTATGATCCAGCTGCACCGATTGTCGCATCCTTAGTCAAGATTCCCGTAGGTGGAGACACATTTGAACTCAAGCCTAATGTGATCGGTTTGATCAGTAGTCATTTTTATGGAAACTCAAGTGATGATCTGTCCCAGCACTTAGAGGACCTGAGTTGACTCGCAAAACGATTTGACCCATGAATGTTGATCTTGGGATTGTGTTGATGAAGCTTTTCCATTTTCTTTGAAGGACAAAACCTCATACTAGTTCAAGACCATTGGAAAGCCAATTGGAACCTGGCTAGAATTACGAAGTGAATTCCAGCAAAAGTTCTTCCCGATCAGTCGAACGAACGCGATGAGGCGTGCGATCACGACTTTCTCCCAAGGAGTTGGGGAGAAGTTGCATGATGCCTGGGATCGATTTCACGACCTTCTCCAGAAAATGCCTACACCATGGTATACCCAAATGGCACCTAGCTTAGATCTTTTGCCATGGGCTGGATGACACACATCGGTATCTGGCCGATGCATCTAGTGGTGGGAATTTCTGGCAAAAGATGAGAACAACACATGTGAGTTGTTCAAATCTTTGGCGGTGAACTCGATGAATGCCTCATCCATGAACCAGTTCCTTCGGCCTAGTCAGCAGCAGGTTGGTGTCCATGAGGCTTACACTGAGTCTATTCGAGCCGACATGGATATCATTGTCAAGCAGCTGGATAGAATAAACCTGATCGAGAAAAGATTGACCAAATTAGTCAGAGTCAATCTGACCTGAACTCTGCTACTCTAAGACCCTCCTATGCACCCCAAGCCCCTCCTGCTAGAGTTAATCTATCTACTCACTCGGGATGCATCTTCTCCTTATTTACGAGATCCTACTTATCAAGATCTTGTAAACAATCCCAATCTGGCCCCATATGACCAGGGTTACGCACCACCTGCTAACTATAATACGTATCCCCTTGATGGATATACATCTCAGATGTCTTTGGCCTACGAGGACGTCAATGCTATTCAAGGATACGGGCATAATAACCCGTATTCAGAAACGTATAACACTGGTTGGCGACAGCATCCGAACTTCTCCTGGTTTGGTAACTCACAGAGACCACATCAAGATCCAGACTACCAGACCAGGCAATACGAGAATGCACAAAACACATACCCTATGCAACAGCCATACCAATATCAGCAGCAACCTCATTCTATATACCAGTCGTTGCACCAAGTTGCCAGTCACCCTCCAAAGCGGGTTGATCCTCTAGAGGGACTAAAAGAGGAGCTACAAGAATCGATGAGGAAAGCTACATAGGGTAGCTTGCAGATAATGAAAGCGATGGCTGACCAAATACAGACTATACAGAACATGTGAAACCAGCTATTGCAGGAGCATAGGACTCAGGAGCCTTGCCCTCCCAACCTATCCCGAACCGTTGGTATGTGCAGAACCAAGGTGCCCCGCCTAGGTTTCAGGCACCACAGGGATAGGCACACGCCATATTACAGGCGCCTGCTGCACCACCAGGTTATGGTCAAGGCCAGCCACTTTGATGCAAAACCCCGCATGCTCTGCCCCTTCCGCTCCCCCACCACCCCATGGACAACAAGGCAATGTAAATGTTGTCTCATTGAGGAGTGGAAGAAAGACATTCGACCCACCACATAGGCAGGCAGGTCATGATTTTTCTCACCCTTCGCTGTAGGCGAGTTCGACTCCTTCTTCATCTTAGGAGCCACCTACGGTAGATAAGGGTAAGAGGCCACTTGACCCTGAGATTCCGTCCCTTTTCCTGAGGCTCTGATGTGAAATGTAGTGCGGAAGGATATGCAAAATTTTGAGGGCCTGAAGTCAATGTTCAAGTACATATTTAGGTCCCCTTCTTCAAGGCAATTGATCACATCCCACCTGTCGCTAGGTTCTCCAAGGACTATTGTACCCTGAAGCGACAACCTAGAATTGGACGATAGGAGGTACTGTCAAAAGAAGCTAGCACCGTGATTCTAGTCGACTTGCCATCGAAAAAGAAAGGCCCTGGTACCCCACTCATATCCTACTTCTTGCATAATTCTCCATTTGATCGGGCCCATCTATATCTGGGTTCGTCCATTAACCTAACTCCCACTGCCGTATTTGATCGATTTCGATTTAGCGAGTTAAAGCCTACCTTGGTCTCGATTCAGCTGGTTGATAGTTTTGTAAAAACACCGAGGGGGTGGTTGAGAATGTGATCATAAATGTCCACGGATTCTGCTTTCCCACAAACTTTTTTGTTCTCAATATGGAGGTTCCTCTTAATCTCCGAGATGCACCAATCATTTTGGGTAGCCCATTGCTAGCGACAGCCCGAGCAAACATTGATTGTGCATCTGGGTGTATGGAGATAGCCCTAGGTAATTAGCGACTTTGACTTGACATATTCAGGGCATCAAGGAATTTTGACTGCGATCGCATAAAGGAGGATGGTGAAGATGAAGATTCAGCATACTGTGGTAACATTGGGCTCTTTTGTGACGACCCAATGTCTCATTTGTCTACACTATCAGGGTTCTTAGACCTCGATCCACACATGACTAAGACCACTGCACTGCACATATCTCCCCGACGATCTGACTATTTAAGATGTGTTTCTGACCACAGCATCCCTAAATCTAGCTATCCTGATCCGTACACTACTGGATCGCCCTTGTTGTTACAAGAAGACGTGCTGACAGTTAACGAGTTTCCCGTTAACGCAGTCACAACCAACTATCTCATAGGTAATGAATCAGTGGGAATTCACACGCATCCGGATCATCAGATTTCCACCTTCTAATCTACTCTTATTCCCAACTCTGACTCTGACCCACCCATGATTGAATTGAATCCCTTACCTGACTCACTTAAGTATGTGTTCTTCGGTGAAAGTGAGACATACCCGGTAATTATTAGTGCCCACTTAACCCAAAAATAGGAGCATCTATTGATTTCTACGCTACAAGACCATAGGGCTGCTATAGGGTGGAGCATTGCTGATCTCCGTGGTATTCGCTCCTCGTATTGCACTCATCACATTTACACAGATGAGGGGGTGAAACCTTCAAGACAACCTCAAAGAAGGATAAACCTGAATATGCTAGAGGTTGTTAAGAAGGAGATCATCAAATGGCTGGATGTAGGTATTGTATACCCAATCTCTGACAGCCAATGGGTGAGTCTGATCCAAATAGTGCCCAAGAAAGTAGGACTCACTGTAGTGAAAAATTATAAAGGCGAGTCCATCCCGACCCACACTGCGACATTATGGCAAGTCTGCATCGACTATAGGAAACGGAACATGGCTACCTAGAAGGATCACTTTCCTTGGCCTTTCATTGACCAGATCTTGGAATGGTTAGCTGGACGTAGTTTCTTTTGCTTTCTGGATGCATACTCTGGGTATAATCAAGTAGCGACTAGCCTAGAAGATCAACACAAGACCACATTCACATGCCCCTTTGGAACATTCGCTTTCAAGCAGATGCCCTTTGGCCTCTGCAACGCACCAGCAACATTTCAGCATTGTACGATGGCCATCTTCTCTGACATGAATGGGGACTATGTGGAGGTGTTCATGGATGACTTCTCCATTTTCGAAGATGATTTCTTATCTTGTCTTCATAACCTCACCAAAATCCTGAAACAATGTATTAAGGTAAACCTAGTACTATCCAGGGAGAAAAGCCATTTCATGGTGAGGGATGGCATAGTACTAGGGCAAAAGATCTCTAAAAATGGACTCGAGGTCTATCAGGCTAAATTTGAGATTATTTCCGACTTATCCCCACCTAGCTGGGTCAAGCAGATCAGATCATTCTTGAGTCATGTTGGCTTCTATCAGAGATTTATACGTGATTTCTTGAAAATTGCACGACCTTTGATGAATCTCCTTGTTGCTGATGCCCCATTCGAATTTGACACCTCGTGTCTCAGCATCTTCGAGACTTTACGAAGCATTTTCTATGATTCCCTGATTCTCCAACCACCTGACTGGTTGCTTGATTTCGAGATGATGTGCGACACTTCTGATTTTGCCATCGATGCTGTTTTAGACCAACGTCAGGAAAAATAACCTTTTGTCATATACTATGCTAGCAAGACGCTGAATGAGACTCAACACAATTACACCGTCATCGAAAAAGAACTGCTAGCAATAGTATTTATGTTGGAGAAATTCATATCTTATTTATTAGGGTCCAAAGTTATCATCTTCACTGACCACTCTGCCCTCCAGCATTTGTTGGCAAAGAAGGATGCCAAACCCTAGCTCATTAGATGGATCCTTCTATTGCAAGAATTTGATATTGAAATCCGTGACAAAGCCAGAAAGCAGGATGGTGTGGCAAATCACCAACCAAGACTAGACCCAGCCCACATTCCTTATTCCCTGCCTACCCACGACCAATTTCAGGATGAATCCCTTTTGGTAGTTCACTCTGTTGAGTTCCCATAGTACATGGATATCGTGAACTATCTTGCAGCAGGCAAGATTCCCGCGAACCTATCCAAGGACCAGAAACTCAAATTTACTGTGGAGGCCAAATTCTACCTCTAAGATGACCCACTGCTCTTTCGCATTGGAACGGATCAGATTATTCCAAGATGCATCCCAGATTCTGAGATCCCCAGTGTGTTATCTTTTTACCACAATAATGCTTGTGGTGGTCATTTCTTGGGATGGAAAACCATTGCAAAAATTTTGCAGTCAGAATTTTTCTGGCCAACTATTTTCAGAGATACACCCGAATACGCCCAACACTGTAAACGATGCCAGTTGGTAGGTTCTATGACCAGAAGAGACATGATGCCACTCCAACCCATCATGGTTGTAGAAGTGTTTGACATCTGGGGCATCGATTTTATGTTCCCTTTTCCGAACTCACATGGCTTCGAGTATATATTACTAGCCATTGACTATGTCTCGAAGTGTGTCGAGGCCATCCTAGTGAGACAAGCTGATCATAAGACCGTCATTTCTTTCGTACGGCAATACATCTTCGCGAGATTCGGAATACCCTACGCTCTGATTAGCGACGGGGGAAGCCACATCATCCACACCCACTTTAGGACATTATTAAAGAAATATGGCGTACGTCACCGTATAGCCACCCTGTATCACCCGCAGACCAATGGGTAGGCTGAAGTGTCTAACCGTCAGATTAAGCCGATTCTCTAGAAGATAGTTAGACCAGACAGGAAGGACTAGTGATGAGTCGATTTTCTGCTATGTGTTGTAGTATTTAAGTGGTGGAAAAATCAACTAATCAACAATAAAAATAACCTCTCACAGAAGAGCGGGTCGTGCCTACAGCGAGGCAATTACGTAATAGACTCTGGATTATTTCATATTCTTTCGGTTAAGTGCGAAATCCCTAGTCAAATCTGACATAAAATGTGATGGAAAGAAGATTCACAATAACTCAAAAATAAAAGGGTATAAGTACAATTTTCCCTCACTGAAATCTTCAATAAATATATGATGATTTTATGTAATTTTCAATTGACATATACTAAAGAAAATTGGTACACATGTTAATCCTAAAACCAATCTTGAAACAGGTGAATAACAATAATGTGCAATTATCAGAAAGTATGAGTGTGCATGCGCAATTTTTGCCATAATAAAATAATATTAAATCAAAAATTAATTTCTGGTGGCAATGGCATTAGATGTAATTTTTAATTGAATGTGAAACAGAGCATTTGCTCTCTCTCCTCCTCACGAGAGAGAGAGAGCACTGACGGGGCTATTAACCGCAAGGGAGGTTGACCGGCGCATGGGGATCACGATGACGGTGGCAGAATGATGCGAGGTGGCCGCGACAATCAGTAGGCGGAGGAGGACTGCCAGTCTATTGGAGGAGCCTGCCTTTACTGTGAAGGTGTTGCGGCGAGGTGGACAAGTGTTGGTGCCTGTAAGAGATGCAACACCTGCTGTGCTTGAGAGGGGCGCGCGGAGGGGTGCGCGGCCTGGTAGGGTGAAGGCAGGTGGATGCCTACAGCCGCTTGCAGGGGTGCGGGTGAGGCGAGGCAGCGCCTGCAGGTCGCTTGGTGAGGGCACGGGTGCTGGAGTGGCATCAGCGCTAGAGTAGGGCACGCACCTACTGGCGCAGGTGGCGAGGCAAGTGTGCCAGTGGGCGTGGGTGGTGGAGCAGCTGTGGAGAAGGAGCAGGCACCAGCAGGTGGCTAGGGCTGTCTGTAGAAAGGGGAAGCGCTGTAGTTGCGAAGGCAGGCACTTGTGCGTTGCGGCAATGCAGCGCCTGCGGGTGCAGGCCTGGCAGTGGTGAAGTCGCACAGTGCCTTCAGGCGCGGCTGGAGGGAGCGCTGGATGGAGCGGCTGCTGAGGCGAGGCGGGTCTGCTGAGGTGGGAGGGCACGCTGCAAGGAGGCACTGGATGGTGGATGCGCCTGCTGGCACGGCCTAGCAGGGGCAGACGCAATTCCTGCAGGTGCTTAGTGTTGCGCCTAAACAGGCCCGCGGGTGAAGGCAAACTCCTGTAGTGGTAGCGAGCTGCTTGGTGTAGGCATGGGTGAGCGGTGTGCTTGGTGCACAGTGCACGCGGTAGAGCAGTTCGCCGCAGGGGGGAAAGATCCAGATGCTCCTCCCCTTTCTTTGCCTCCTTTTTAACTCCTCTCTCCTCGCGTGCGCCAATTAAGCGATTTTGAAATCCCTTTTCTAATTTTGGCAGGAGACTGTTGGGGAGGTGTTATTGAGGCCAGGGCTGTTGAGGGTGGCCGAAGGATGGGGAACAATGCTGGCGGTTGTTTGTTGGGGAAATTTACTTCCCAACCCTTGTTCATTCTAAATATCATCCTAGCACATAAAAACAACAAAATCATTACATATTATGTTGCAGAATGTTATAAACTTAAATCTTGATGCATACAAATATTCTACAACTTAATGTAGTTATTAACACACCTAAAAGGTAAGATTAAAGTTACTTAGGTGTAATACAAATCCATTAAAATGGATTCATCAAATATCGCCATTCCTAAGATGTGCTAGTCCCAAGCAAAAATAAAAAATAATAGAAGTAATAAGAAGATTTCTTCTTTTCTTATTTCAAAACTTTAGAGATCCAGACAAATGTGACGTGATAACAGCCTAAGTAACGCATCCAAGTGAAAAAGCCAATTCGCACTGGGAATTCGTACTTCACCCTTGGCAAATATTTCTGTTAGGATAGGAAACTACTTCCCTTAGGGATAAAGCAGAAGATAATCTGTAATTTGACCCTAGCATTTGGCTTAGGTAGGAGAAATCGAGTATCATGGATTTGTATTTGGTGGCACACACTCATCTGGTGCTACATATAGTTTAGTACTACAGACTCTAGATTTTAGACTATTAAACAAGTCAACTCTGAGAGAGGCTACACAACTGTGCTCTCTTGATGTTCCTGGGCACTCCTCTTCTTCTTCTTTCTGAGATCACAAACCTCGCCAGATTTAGAAATTGTACTCACTATTTGGTGGCCTCACATGGCATCCACACTTTAATTAAAATCCTGATAACTCTACAACTAAGTTAGAGTCCTCAACCAGTATTCAGGTGATCAGAAATACTAAAAGGTAGGTATGGGTCATATTTGGTGGAACACGTTAGGTGTTCTGTTGCCTCAGAAATAATGTTACATTATAACTTGGACCATTTTTTTTGTAATATAAATATTTCTTCTTTTTCTTCTTCTTTTCTTTTCTCTCTTTCTTTTTTATAATATAGATCAACATAATACGACACAGACTTTTATTTATGAGGC
The DNA here is from genome assembly GCA_037157565.1 of Thalassia testudinum. Classification (NCBI taxonomy): domain Eukaryota; kingdom Viridiplantae; phylum Streptophyta; class Magnoliopsida; order Alismatales; family Hydrocharitaceae; genus Thalassia; species Thalassia testudinum. The sequence continues at coordinate 57,288,971 of JAZHRO010000067.1, forward strand.
ATTATTAGGGATGATGATGGTCAAGAGGATATTGTGTGGCTTATTTGGTGGAAGTGCCTATTCTCAGCACCGGGAAGGAATGGATAGGACAGGCGTATTTTAGACCTTTGACACTATTACCCTCCTTCAACTGAGGACTCTATGAAGGACGGTCGTAACCTTCCACCATAGTTATAGCTTTATTAAGACTCAATCTCGATGTATTTGCCTTATTTGGTGACTCTCAGGAATTCACACAAAGTACACACACAAGAACAGAGAGTGAAAACTACACCTAACTCTGAAGTATCATCATCTAATTATCCAAAACTTAGGAGTCCTTGAACTAGACTTAGCGCACCAGTAATCTCTACTTTCTTCTCATAAATATGAGGTGGATCTACTAGAAGATAGTATGCCTGACTCCCTATGAAATGTCCAAGGGTTTAGTAGACTACAAATGCTTATTGGTTTTCCTCAAGGATCCATTACCCAGTCTATGTGCACGTGAAATAAATGTACTGGATTCTAAACTTAAGAAATAATTCCAGAGGAAAAACCTCCAACGACAAAGGTATTTTGCTAGGGCTAACCCAATCAGCTCAAGAAAAGTGGAATTTTTTTTTTATGCTAACCTAAATGCATGAATACTTCCTAAATTGCAAATGCACCCCCCCATGCCTAAATCCTACAATGTCTCCATTGTAAAATTAAAACTGGAGGAGAAAGGAAAAGCATCACCCGATGACGGTGTTATTATGACCGCTAGGTTGCCTCCCAACAAGCGCTGCATTTTCTGTCAATAGCCAGACTTAGAAGGAACCTATAAGTCTGGTTCCAAATAGAAAAAGTTAGGCCCTAAAAATATGCGTAATAGTGTAGGCCTAGAAAACAGGTAGCCACGGATGTTGGCGAGCTGATGATGCAACGTAATACCAAATGCTCGCCAGAAGATATGAAAGCGAATAACCGCGTTGGCTACCTTGGGAGGTTTAGGAATAATAAATGGAAAATGAAAAGGGACCTCCCACAACGGAATAAGTGGAGGATAACAAGGATCCTCCAGAGCAGGATGGGTTTTAAAAGATATACACATTATTAGTTTAAACCCTTGAATGGCGAGAGTAAAAGTATAAGCATCAATCCACACTCGCCATTCTACCTGAGGATGTACTGGCCTAATATGTTCTCTAGAAACAATGTACATGAGCAGAGATCTAAGCCAAGGATCGGTTAGGGAGTATAAGGGTTGTTGTAGTGTTGGAAGGTAATGATTAAGTCCAATGAGGGCTTAGTCGGTGTTAGGTCTAATTCCAACAATGATACAGATTGTGTACACTCCCTAACAGTTGTAGACAACTTTACGTTAGCCTACCTAGTATTAATGATTGGAGTCATATTTGAATCAAGGGTAGACTCCAAATTACAACTCTTTGATGGAAGGGACAAAATGTAAGAATCATTATCATTCAGCTCATCCCCAGATTCGTTTGGTTCACTCAAATATTTTCAGGGTGTATATGTGATTCATTAGGAGTTGGATCAGTATCCTCAATTATTTCTAAAGGAGGATCAGTCTTAAGATTTTGGAGCAAGCCTATATCATTCAATTCGTTATTCATCTCGGGGTATAAATCCTTGATTGACATGTTTTGTCCCCGAGAATCTCCCAAAGACTTCTCACTATTTTGTTTTTCCTCCTTTAATAGCAACTCCTGTTTTGATGGAGGACGACTCTCAAAAGAAAGGAGGAATCTGGATTTCACCATATTCTTTATATCCTTTGGAGCTAAATCCTCAAATGATAAATAATTCTCCTATGATTCACTCTAGATTTTCAGTCCAGGTTCCTCTACTGGGACATCCCCATCCTCTGAAATAGACTCTTCATATCCCTAAGTCCAAAATTGATCATCCTTTATTCCCTGAAGGTCACCTTCCTTGGGTGCATTTAAATCCTTAGGATGCTGAATAGTGGGTGTTGATTCCCTATGTGGAGGGTCAGGAGTAGGCTAACTAAGGGTAGAATGGGATTCCACCAAATAATCAATAGGGGAAGTGATAGGAACAATATAACCTTGACCCGGGTTGGTAGGGATAAGGAGAATGCTGTCATTGGGGTCAAGGTCCTCAAGAGGTACCATCTTCCCTTGCTTTTGACTCCAGTATAGTTCAGGTGGATAATCACTATGATCGTTGTCCTCTAGTGGCCATGTCTCATTGGGAGAGTCTAACTGATAGCTACATAAAATTGGATCCCTATTGTCATTGGGTTCCTCAGAATTATTTTCATGATCATGATCGCATGGGTAGGGAACAGGATTATTGGGAAGCGTGTAGCTAAGCTATCTTATTTCTTCATTTAACTGTTGACTATTCCTTAACATCTCTCCCATTCATTCCATTATTTCCTTTTGCTATTTTTGCATTTCTATCATAAAAGAGGAGAGGCTACTATTATCAAGTTGGGGAGGATAGTCAATTTCAGGCTCTGGTTGCCTAGGGGTATCGGTCCAACCTTGATACGGAAAATCATGAAGGGTGGAAGGGTTGGGTGTTTGCAAGGAAGTAGGGATTTTAGGATTGGAAAATCCCGCTCCTAGGCTCTGCTCAAAAGTGGGAGTTATCAAGCCAGTACTCCGAGGATAAGAATAAGAATGATCCCATGAATTGTCAATGTACCGATCAAAGGATGGATACGCTCGGGACATGGGATTCGGATTAAAAGATGGGAAGTATTGATTCTGATAATCTAACTGATACGAGTAAGGGTAATCCATTTCTTTAAGCAAAATAGTTTTAACTCTCTTAGTATTTAACAAAATTCAGAATATAAGTAGAAAACTTCCTAGAGAGTTCTACTGTCAAAGCAAACACAAATTCAAAGGGATCTGTTTTTAGTAGATTGAAGGTCTTAGAATTAAATGTTCAATTGGTGGCCAAAAAAATTTTGCAAAAAATTACCCTTCCTAGGCCATCCTTCGCTGGTGCCTATAACCTACTCACAAGGGATCGAAGTCTCGAATCGAGCCCACACACGAGAAACCGAAGTGACTTGGTGGATAGGCTTATTGATTTCCGCTAACTTCCCTTGTGGTGCAAAAGAGGAGAGGTAGAAATTTATCTAGTGACCTTATGTCTGAGGTGCATAGTGTCTCAAGTGTGCAAACATACGATCATGTTTTGATTTTTGAAATTTCGCAAATAGGATCCTTTTGCACAAAATTTTCAGTCACAGATTTTAAGGTCCAACCTCTTAGCAATCCCAATTTTTAAAGTGACCACTGAATTAATTTGATTCAAGCACTTTAGTGGTCTTAGATTTAGGTTCAATGCATATGCATGACAGGTAATTGATGCTCAAGAGAAGACATACCTTACTCCAGCTTTCTTCGTGCAATAATGAATGCATTGCAGTAAAAATAAACTAGATGCTGCTCATTCTGTCCTAGATGGTCATCCTATAGAGATGAAGCTTCTAGCAGGCAGTTCGAATATTTTATTTTTATTATTATTATTTTCTTTTTTTTGGTAAATAATAAACAAACTGACCTAATCTAACTAACTAACCAAAATTTAGTTCAAATAATCCTATAATATGAATAAATGGGAACATGCTCCCGAAAATATGCTCCTGCATACAACAGCGATAATAAATAAACAGGCACTGGGGACACGTTCCCAAAAATACCCAACAAGGGTCCAAAAGACAGTAATTAAATTCTAATGCCTATCTAACTAAATCTAACTAAGATCTACTGACTAAATCAGAAATAGGCTTCTTCGTAAGCCTATGCATGTGGGATCAAGGCCCACATGTTCCTGTTGCCATCCTTCAGGTGGCGTCAAGGTCCACCGAAAAGATCGTCCCCACCGTGCACGTCATTCAGGGTCAATGTCGTCGCTTTGCTGCGCCTGTCGCCATGTTAGATTCCTCGCACAATAATAAAAATGATTAGATGATTACACAACTAAGAATATTAAAGAAAAAATAATAACGTGAATCCATTGCATCTGTTGCCTCCTAAGCAACGGCGCCAATTTGACAGGTCGATTCTCCGCTATGTTGTAGTATTTAAGTAGTGGAAAAATTGACTAATCAACAATAAAAATAACCACTCACAGAAGAGCGGGTCGTGTCCACAGGGAGGCAATTATGCAATAAACTCTCGATTATTTCATATTCTTTTGGCTAAGTGCGAAATCCCTAGTCAAATCTGACATAAAATGCGATGGAAAGAAGATTCACAATAACTCCAAAATAAAAGGGTATAAGTGCAATTTTCCCTCACTGAAATCTTCAAAAAATATATGATGATTTTACGTAATTTTCAATTGACATATACTAGATAAAATTGGTGCACACATTAATCCCAAAACCAATCTTGAAACAGGTGAATAACAATAACGTGTAATTATCAGAAAGTATGAGTGTGCATACGCAATTTTTGTCACAATAAAATAATAATAAATCAAAAATTAATTTCTGGTGGCAATGCCATTAGATGTAATTTTTAATTGAATGAGAAATAGAGCATTTACTCTCTCTCCTCCTCGCGAGAGAGAGAGAGCACCGGCGGGGCTGTTAACCGTAAGGGAGGTTGACTGGCGCGTGGGGATCACGATGACGGTGGCAGAACGGCGCGAGGTGGCCGGCAACGACCAGTGGGCAGAGGAGGACCGTCGGTCTGTTCGAGGAGCCTACCTCTGCTGTGAAGGTGCTGCCGCGAGGTGGACGGGTGCTGGCTCCTACAAGAGACAGTACCTATGGTGCTTGAGAGGGGCATGCAGAGGTGTGCTTGGCCTCGCAAGGTGAAGGAGGGTGGATGCCTGCAGGCACTTGTTGGGGCGCGGGTGAGGCGAGGCAGTGCTTGCAGGTCGCTTGGTGAGGGCGCGGGTGATTGAGTGGTGTCAGCACTGGAGTAGGGCACGCACCTGCGGGTGTAGGTGGAGAGGTGGGTGTGCCTGCAGGCATGGGTGGTGGTGCGGCTGTGGAGAAGGAGCGGGCACCTGCAGGTGGAGAGGGCGGTCTACAGAGAGGGGAAGTGCTATGGTTGCAAAGGTGGGTACTGCTGCGGTGCGGCAATGCAGTGCCTGCAGGTGCGTGCCTGGTAGTGGTGAAGGCACGAAGTGCCTTCATGTGTGGCTGGAGGGAGTGCTTGATGGAGCGCGGCTGTAGGGAGCGTGGCTGGTGAGGCGAGGCGGGTCTGCAAAGGTAGGGGAGCGCACTGCAAGGAGGCATTGTAGGGTGGATGCACCTGCGGGTACAGCCTGGCAGGGGCAAACGCAGCGCCTGCAGGTGCTTGAAGGCCGGTGCAGGCACTTGGTGTTGCGCTTGAATAGGCCAGCGAGTGAAGGCAAACTCCTGCAGTGGTAGCAAGCTGCTTGGTGCAGGCACAGGTGGGCAGTGTGCTTGGTGTACAGTGCACGTGGTAGAGCAGTTCCCCATAGGGGGGAAGATCCAGATGCTCCTCCCCTTTCTCCGCCTCCTTTTTAACTCCTCTCTCCCCGTGTGCGCTAATTAAGGGTTTTTCAAATCCCTTTTCTAATTTTGGCAGGAGACTGTTGGGGAGGTGTTATTGAGGCCGATGGCTGTTGAGGGTGGCCGAAGGATGGGGAACAATGTCGCCGGTTATTTGTTGGGGAAATTTACTTCCCAACCCTTGTTCTTTCAAAATATCATCCCTGCACATAAAGACAATAAAATCATTACATATTAAGTTATAGAATGTTATAAACTTAAATCATGATGCATACAAATTTTCTACAACTTAATGTAGTTATTAGCACACCTAAAAGGTAAGACTAAAGTTACTTAGGCATAATACAAATCCATTAAAATGGATTCATCAACTAGTCCGATAAATTAGTTGATGCACTCTGGGCATATCGGACCGCGTACATGGCCCCACTCGAAATGTCACCATATCGTATGGTATATGGCAAGGCCTATCACCTGCCTGTAGAGCTGGAACATCACGCCATTTGGGCGGTGCGAAAATGTAACCTTGACCTCGATGCAGGAGGTCAAGAATGAAAACTCTAGCTCTGTGATTTAGAAGAGATCCGGTGGGAGGCCTATGAGAACACATTGATATAAAAGGACAAGACCAAGGCCTTTCATGACCACCACATCCAGAGGAAAGAATTCACGCCCAACCAACAAGTCTAGTTGTTCGATTCATGCTTAAAACTTTTTGCAGGGAAGCTCAAGTCCAAGTTGACCGGCCCATATGTTGTGATTCATCCATATCCTAATGGGGCGATCCAGATTAGGGACCCAAAATCTGGGCATATATCTACAGTAAATGGTCAGCACCTCAAGCCATTTTTGGCCCAGGAACCTCCTCCAGCTGACGAGAACATTCATCTTATTAAGGACGTGTGATTGAGTTTTCGCCCAGCTGGAGGTGTTAAACTCAGCATCTACCCCACATTCTACCATCATTTATACATACCATTTTTATATGTGGCATATTTTTCTTTAGGAAAATTTCCTTTTCGCATATTGCATACTGTCAGGTTGGCTGATGCTGAATGTTAAACTTCAAGAGCAATTCCAGGTGATTTCTACCCATCTACTCCCTACTGTATTTATTTTCTTTTACATTCATGCACTAGGACATGCAAGAACATAGGCATGGGGGGGTAGATATAGTAAAATTGAAAAATTTTTATGCCAACCCTTAAGAAAACCTTGGAGCTGCATGTTACACGTACTTTAGGATCCTAAATAAAAGAACAACCGACTCCACCTCCAATGCTCGCATTAGAACTAGAAATCATCTGTAACAGCCATTTTCGACTCACTCACTCACCTTTTCTTTTAAATTTAGGGTCAAGATGAATGTAACCCGATACGGGAATTTTACGAAGTATAAATTATACGAAGTTACTTGTTTATAGCATATACACATAGTGCATCCACGAATAAGATTATCTTATTAAGAGATGCATTATGGATTTTTTCTTCTAGTTGATTCCTGTAATCTGGAATCCAGTACAATTTTTCACACACATGTAGAATTTTCAATGGATTCACGGTGAAGGCTGATAAATGCCTTTAGTCTATCGCAAAGAAGCAGTGCTTCTTCTCTTGAACCCTTGGACAGTATTTTGGGAGTTAGGCAGATTTTCCTCCAAAAATCCACCAAATAGTGTGAGATGAGAGTAGAGTGTACTAGTGCTCTAAGATTAGTGCAAGGAATTCGGAATTATAGATAATTTGGTGATGATACTCAGAGATTGGGCATAGTTTCCGCTCTCTATTCATGCGTATACATTTTTGCGCAAAATTTTGAGAGCCACCAAATACGGCAAATACATAGAGGGCGAGTTTTCATAAAACTAGGGCTAAGGTGGATGGTTACAACCATTCTTTATGGAATCCTCGGCTAAAGGAGGGTATTGATGTCAAGGTCAAAAATACACCATCCTATCCATCTCTCCCAGTGCCGTGAGTAGGCACTTTCACCAAATAAGTCACCCAATGTCTCTTGAGTACCACCAACCCCTAATAATGCCTCTTCAATAAAATTCATGAATGTGTTGCTAGATTGTGTTGAGTTAGAGAAATTATATATGAAAAAAAAAGAATGTAAAAATGAGAAAATGAGAAAAAGAAAAAAAATGAAAGAAAGGAAAAAAAAAAAGAGAAGAAAGAGCAGGAAAAGAGTTTGTGGATATTTAGTATTTATTTCATTTGCATTGAGGCATTACCACAAAGTAAATTTGAGATCCACCGAATATGGCCTTAACCCATCTTTCTGTGTTACTGACTGCTTGAATACTGGCTGAGGAATTCTGACTTCGTGTTAGAGTTATGGAAACTCAATTAAAGTGTTAATGCCAAGTGAGACCTCCAAATACAGATCATATGTGTGAATCTAGTGAGATTGTGAGCTCTAAGAAAAAGAAAGAAAAGAAAAGAAAAAGAAAAAAAGAGTGATAGAGGATGAATACAAAGGAATCAAAAGAGAGCATAGTTTTTCTCGTCTTTCTCTGAGTTGAGTTACTTAGTAATCTGAGAATCTAGATTCTGTAGCACTAATCTCTATGTAGCACCAAGTGAGAGTGAGCCACCAAATAAACACCCGTACCCCTCAGATATTCTCTACCTAAGCCTAAAGCTGGGCTGGAATTCAAAGAATATCTTGAATACCCTGAGGGAAAAAGTCCGCCTATCCCGCTAGAATTTTACTAGGGGTCAAGTATAGGCTTTAGAGGTGAATCAGGTCATTTACTCGAATCCGTTGCAAAGGCTACATAGCTGCAATTTCATGATTGTCTGGATATCCGAAGCATAGGATGAAAACAAAAAGAAGAAAAATTTCTAGGCATACACTTGACAAAATAATCAATCCCCTAGTGACCCTTGCTATAAAAAATTTATTCATGCATTTGGTAGGGACTAGCAAGATTTAGGCAGGGGGTATGCTTGTGCGGCAATCATAGGTCCTAATTGACCTAAATTAGGCTAGAACTTAGCATAAGTTAGGGTAATTCATGCATGCATAAGCATTAGTTGCATCTTTACTGCTTTCTTTTAGCAATGCATAAAATAATGCTATAATGTGCTGATTAGGTGCATTATATCAGTTACAGATAATAAGCTGGATCTGAAGCTGGATCTGAAGAATAAAGAATAATTGGTGTTGCAGCAGAGCTGAAGCAGAAGACCTAGATTAGATGTAGTAAATAATAATGTAAGGTAGTTAAGGTATGCTATTCTATTAAGTAGGAATAAAGTAGTAAAATACGAAGAACTTAGGACCATCCTAGCCTTAGGATAGCCTAGAAGCTTCCCCAAGCCTTAGCCACCCTTAGATTAGGTCACCACACCCTAGGAAACGTTGAAATCCTAATTCCAACCTCTATATGGACGTCTAAATGAATTATACGATGTCCAGAACCCTCAGCCAACTCCCGCACACTTTAAACCCACTTCTACAGTGTTATTGGACGTCTAGACACTTGGTCGGACATCCAATTTCTACAAAATAGCCAAGACAGAACCTAGAATCCTTCCTGACTCTGATTAGATGTCCAGAACTGAAGTCTAGACTTCTAATTTTTGAGTATAAGCCGTCTAATACTTTTATTGGACGTTTGGAATTTCTCTTCAGTTCCTCTTTCGAGATTCAAGCCTTGATATTAGATCTCTAGCCCCCTAAACCCAATTCTAACCTTATAAGAACCTAAATTAAGGTGCCCAAACCCTAGTACATCACCTCTAGACTTTCCTAAGGACCTAATTAGGTCCTCACTAAACCTAATTGACTTAGATCATAGTCAATTACCATTGCCTAGTCAGTTGGACTCATAGGGTCCAAGTGAGCTCAGATCTCAACCCATATAAGTCCAATTGGACTCAGTGAGAGTCCAATTGACCTAAGCCCAACCTAATTGAGTTATTTCACTCTCAATTAGGTTCACACTCATTCAATTAAACTTGTGTTAAGTTTAATTGCTATATCCCCTTAGCAATTAGGGTTTGCAACCCTAATTTAAGACCTACACCAACATAAACCCCCTTAGGACCTAACCTATATCACTTAGACACATAGGGCATGACAACACACACACACGCACACACCCATTCACACACTCCCACACAACCTAGAGTATTCTAGATTCTTCCAAAGGTGGTGCCACTCTTGGTTGCCAAAATTAGCAACCAAGAGCCATTCAAATTGGAGATCCACAAATGGTGGATCTAAAAACCACCTCTCTCTCTCTTTGGACGACCACTCTTGGAGCTCTCTCTAGAGAGTTCCACACTTCTCTAGAGAGTCTCCCTTAGGTCTTTTTAAAGACCTAAGGGGCGGCCAGTTGCATCCATCCATCTCTTGGCTTTATTCACTTCCATTTAGGTTAGCTACATTCCACCTCCACTCCACCTCAATGAGTTGCCTCACCATGGCTACCACCATTTCCATGCTAGGATGCTGGATCACCACTCCAACCTCTCTCCAAGGTTCGACCTAAGCACCATTGGCTGCCCCTCCTTCTCCTCTCAACCACTCAAAGGCCATCGGAGACCACCTCCGAATGCCCTTATTTCTGCTAGATTAGTAGCTTAGTTCTCTATAGTTACATGCTTTAATTACTGCTTAGTGTAGCTCTTTATTCTCCTCCAATGATGCATGCAAAATCCCCCCATAGATTCATTTATGTGATCATTTTCTATTAGTTAGATTTATGTTTTCAAGATTTCCTCTATAAACTTTCCTCTAGTTCCATGTTGCAAACACCCTCCTGAATGAATGAAAGAAAATTATATATATATATATATATCTGTGTTGAGAATCACCATGAGCTTATTGATTGCAATATATTTTGTATGATTAAAGTTGCTTGCTTTTAATTATTACCTATTGCAACCAGCATGTCGATACTAGAAAATATTGAGGATTTAACTATTATTTCATTTTACGTAAACAACCACCACATAACTAGAATCATACGTCCTAAAACTCACACTTTCACATTTTTCATTTATCTAACACATGCACACGTAATCAGGGTTCATAATGAAAGTGGCAAAACATTGATCCGACGATTAGAAACCGGTGCTCGATTTTAAACAAGTAGTGCGAAAAAGATCAATTTCAGATTTGCATAAATGCCTCCCAGAGACGAACGATCGGGACTCAAGTCTCGTTATCCTTACAAAATAATTTTTTGATGAGCATTTTAGTGTGACTATACTACAATTTTCGATGACTTTCAAATGCACGAAAAACGATTATCAATCCCCGATCCTAATTATATATGTCTCAAAACCATATGTTATTCCTTGGTCTATAGAGACATTTTTTTCCTCACGTCGTGGCTCAGGGATCACGAGTGAGAAAATCACATCATCCTCGATTGGTTGCTCTAACCCAACCTAGACCTCTTAAAATTCACTGAAATTATCCTAAGAGGTTTGGTACCTTCACTTTGACCATCTGAACCCAATTTAACCAAAAATAGAGATTCAGACGAGAATTTACCCTGATTTATGCTTCTGTGTAACTTACCCAGCTAAACATGGTTAAAACCCAAATCTAAGTGCACCATTAGATTCCTTATGTCCAAATTAAGTTAACACCAAAATTTAGGCCCAATGAGAGTTCATCTTGACTTTGTTTGCAATTCAGTCCCTTGATGTTTATTGATTTCAATTAAACCCTCACCTTTTAGACTTTTCTGACCAAAATTCCCCTAAGTTCTCATCTTCTTCACAAAGAGGTCCCTACCACCTGATTTTAACAAGTTTCCTAATCAAAGACTCACAACCCATGGCCGAGCTCCTTCAATTAGAGATTTCTCTCTCTATCTACAACCAAATCCTTTCAAAATTTGAAGGATCAATCATAAGGAGATCCCCTTCCTATTAGACCTAATTTTAGATCCTTATTTGATGAGGAGAGAACTGGCAAATCTCGAAGTTTCCATATCTCAAGTTGCCAAATTTTTAATTCCTATTAGTGAATTCTTTCAAATTATGTTTGAAATTGAGCTCTATATAAACTCCTTGAGGTTCCCGTGTCAATTCTAGCCAGATTTCAAGCCAAAAACTCACATCTCCATCTCTGGCCACCTCCAACCTCGCTCCGATGACTCATTTCAATCTCCTTCCTCTAGCCACCAATGATAAAATTGAGAGGCCCATCATCTTTCTCTCTCTCTTCTGCTCCTCGCTAGCCACAACAGGAGTTCCTTCCCTCATCATATTCGTCGTTCTTCTTCATCGGAGGACTTCATCTCCTTCGTGTCTGGTAAGCAACGTCAACATGAAATCTTCCATCTTTCTATCCATAAAGTAGTCTCCTCTACTCCCCATACTTCCTAGCTTAGGATTAGACCATTAGCACTTCGTTTCAATTGCAAAATCACCCTCTCCCCCTTTGTCTTCTCTATCTTTGACCATGTCTCTGGCGTGGTCTCACACATGCTACACCGCACGAAATGTAACACCACCACCACCACACATGTCACCACAATCCACAAAGTAAAAGCCCTAACAAAATTAGGACTTTCACCCATGCATTCACCTTACCCGACAAACCCATTACACATCTGCAACACCACCTTCGCTTGACCACCTCCACATCTCAAAACACCTCGTGAACACCACCAGCACCTTCCTTGCTTCATAGTGAGGTGCTTGAGCTCATTAGTTAGGGCATTAAGCCTATTTTCATGATTTTAAGGCTTTGCCGGATTGTTGCCATCGTTGATGTCATCCATCGCCATCAGTCCATCTCCACCCTTGATTTGACCTCCAACTAATGCGAATTCAACCCAGATTGGAACACCATCATGAGCCTTAACCAGCCCATTTTGACCCAATAAAGAGAATACATGCTCTTACATAACTAACTGAAGGTCATAATTCATTACATAACCTTTTTAAGAGAAACACAAGAAACAAGGGGTAAAACTGCAATTTTACCAATGCAGTACAACCACAGGTTTTCTTAATGGCTAAACAAAGGTCAAATGGCCTTAATAAGATAACAAGTGGGTTAGATTTGACAGAAAAGGGTTTGTGTAAGTTCTGGGAATTAAATGACTTTTGAAACCCTAAAAATAGACCTACTTAATTAACCAAGGTTCTTGTCAGGATAAAATTCACCTAAATCCTCCAAAAATCATGGAAAAATATTCTCTAGGGTTTAGTACCTTCAATTTAGCCATCAGAACCCATTTTGACCTAAAATGGGGTCTCAGGCAAATATTTATCCTAATTTGGGTTTTTGCATAAATTACCGAGCCAAACATGATTAAAACAAAAATCCAAATTCACCATTGGATTCCTTAGGTCCAAATTAGGTTTGTACCAAAATTTGGACCCAAAATGAGTTTGCCTCGACCTAGTTTGCAAAAATGTTATGTCTGATTACATTTCGACCCCTAACTTTCAAAGACCCTTGCAACTAGCCCCCTAGCTTTCTCATCATCTTCAAAAGTAGGTCCCTCTACCATTATCGCAGAGGAAACCAACTCCGGCGACCTTTGACAGAGAAGATCTCCTTGATTGCTTGGAGGATCTCTTCCAAAATTGGAAGGAAGATCCTCAGAGAAAACCCCATCAGTATGAACCCATCTTTGAGATCTGATTCCCTCCTAATCTCTCTTGTGAACGCATGAGAGATGTGGGTATCTCAACAGCTTCCATCTCCGATGACCTTCCAAGCTTGGGAAGCTTGCTTCCCAAGTCCTAACTGACCTTCAGAGGTTGCTTGGGGCTGTTTTCTTGTTTTCATGTTCAAGCACCATCTGCCATTGGCAAGCTAGCTTGAACCTCGCTTGAGGTCGCTCTAGGCCTTCCTGTCTGATAAACGCCAATTTATCATCATTCTTATGCATTAAAACAAACCTAGCTCTTAGGATTTTACTCCGCAAACGGGTTTTTGGGCTGCATTTAGGCATAAAATAGGTTAGGCATGCATTGCATTTTTTATTGTCTTTTTAATATGTTTTTGTGAGTGTTGGGGATGTACAGATATATAGATCCCTAAAACCCTAGCACTCAAGAAGGCAAATGGTGAAGGAGAAGCCCAGACTAGCTGGAACTCAGCCTAATCCAGCTCACCTCAGCTTTATCCAGCTCACCTCAGCTTGATCCAGCTCACCGCAGCTGGAACCTAGCTTACTTGAACTAGGGTTAGCTCATCCCAGCTCCATTCAGCTAATCTCAGCTGGATGGCAGTTCAAGAGAGTTCACCTTAGCTCACCCTAGCTCAAGTCAGCTCAGATCCAGCTCAACTTAGCTGAGTCTAGCTCATCTCAGCTCCCATTAGTCTACAGGGAGCTCTAGCTAGCTCAGCTAAGTTGACAGGAGTTCACCCTAGCTCAGATCCAGCTACATCCAGCTCCACTCAGCTCCAGCCAGCTGAAGAAGAACTCGTCCCAGCTCAGGAAGCTCAAGTCCAGCTCCCGGGGACTCAGCTTAGCTCAACTCAGTTGAGCTAAGCTACCTTAGCTGCCTCAACCAGCTTGATTCTTCCCGGGAGCACCAGACCTAGCTCACCTCAGCTCATTTTGGTAGAAGCTAGCTCACTTTAGCTTGGCTTAGCAACTAGCAAAGAACTAGCAAGCTAAACCAGTTAGAGTAGCCCCATGCCAGCCTCTTCAGCAGCAGCCAGCTCCAGCTCCAGCTCAGACTTCTTCTCCTTAGCTCCTTCCTCCAAACCCTAGCTCCAACACCTTCTCCTCTACTCCTCCATTAGCTAAGCTAGCATAGCTTAGCTTAGCTTAGCTTAACTATGCTCCAACTTCCTTGGCTTGTACCACCCCAAAAACTACCTACCAACTCCACCCAACTAGCTCCACCTAAGCTCCACATAAGCTCACCTACTTGGCACCAACCTAACCTACCCACCACCTCCAAAAGACACCTAAAATAGGCACCAAAAACTACCCATAACCACCCCTTAATGGCACCACTTTTCCCTCCAAAATCCCCCCTCATCTCCACCACACAATCCCCCTTGAATCCATCTCCACCATCCACCTAACTCCCCTTCTAGAAGACCCCATGTTGGCGCCAACATGGGGGTGTTTCTCCACCACCAAATGACACCAACACCACCATAACCACCCCCTTTAACACCCCTTGGGTTGGCGCCAACTCACCATAGCCATAGGATGACCAATCACCCTCATCCTTCCATCCTAGCCCTCCATTTCAAGGGGCACCTTAACCCCACATCCTATTCTATAAAAAGCCACCACCTACCACCATTTTGGGGCATCCTCCATTAGTGTATTCTTCTACCTACGCCCAAGGAGAAGGAGTAGAGAAGGAGATTAAAGGGGCACATCACCAGCCCTTTTGGTGCCTTCTTCTCCCCACTCTCTTCAACTTGGGCCACACCATGGAGGAGGACTCTTCCACTTCAAGAAGGACGGCCAGGCAAGGGAGAAGGACCTAGAGTGGACGTCCACCCTTGGAGAGAAGCTTAGGGCACGCCCCCCTAGGGCTTGCCTTGAAGGACATCACCTTGGCGGAGCACTGCAAGGAAGGAGTTGAAGGACTCTTTTCAAGATTGGGAGCCACCAACCTTGGAGCAAGAAGCCCTCTTCTTCACCATCTATCTAGTGGATTTGTGTGTTCTTTTATTATTTGCATTTTTCTAGTAGTACAAGCTTTCCTCTACTAGGCCTTTTGTAAAACACTTTATCAATTATCTAGTTGCCTTCTTTGCATTTTTTTGTTTGCATTTCTATTAGCTTATTTTCAGCATTCTTCACTCCCTCTCCCTAATTATTCTAGGCCTCCACTTGCCTAGAGTGAGCTTAGGGAGAGGCTCTACTTGCTACATAGAAGTAGTATTTAAATTGAAGTGTAAATCACTTTTCCCGCCATCAGTTCGCATGTTGCCTTAGCTTAAAAACAAAAAAAATGATATATTGAGAAAAATACCAAAAGGAAAGTTGAGATTTATATTCCTAGCAAGAGAATCAATTTTGCAACCATATTGCCTCCTTGGACGACCCTAGATACTCCCCTATCTAGGAATATAAATTTAAGGGCGAAAGCGGATTCGCGTGTTACAACGACGTTAAAAACCCACTTTTACAAATCACGCGTATTTCGCTATCACTTTTTGGCGCCGTTGCCGGGGAGGCACGACTTTGCATTAACTCATTTTCTCTTGCTTGAAGTGGATCTCATCCCCTTCTCTTTCTTTCTTTTGTGTGTGCAGGAACTACAGCGGGAAGGTGGGAATCTGGAAGCGAGAGCTCAAAGATTCTTTTCTTCTCGCGAAAATTCAGGTTGGTTCCTCTTTCTGGTCACATAATTAAAACTACCAAAAATATATTAAACATGACTTTCAAGATCCCAAACAACTTGATTAAGTGGAGTGGTGCCTTATAAAATCCATTGTTTGCTTGTATGCTTCTTTAACACCACTCCATTGCAAGTATTGGTGTTTTGTTTTTCGAGTCTAGATTTCTGTCCGGACTTGAAAAATCGATTCCTAACATCACAGGTGTCCTCAAATCATAAAATTTCATAGAGTGATTCCCAATTAAGTTTGTAACATCTGTTCCAAGTTTCAGATTAATTGAATTTGTATTTAATTTTTAAAAATTCGTGGATTGTAGAGGGGTGATACCCTTTAATCATCATGTTTTAGAATTTTTATACTCATCCAATTTTTATGAAATTTATCTTTCTAGAATCCTTGTGGAATTTTACACATCATATAAAATCACAAAAATTTTCTGAGGTCGGTGGTAATACTAAAAAGTGCACAATACACACGGGTATCATTTCTGGACTTTAACACCAGTACAATTAAAAATTTAAAATAATTATCAAACAAATTCTTAAAATCTTACAAAAATCTTTTTTGGAATCCTTGTTTGATTTTATTCAAAGTAGTGGTGTTGTTTGACTTGTTTGGACCACTAAATTTTGAAAGCCTAAAAATAATTCATTGGTAGTAAAATTTCTGTCTTAGGGATAATTGGCTTAGGGTTCCTTCTTTCTTTTTAGAGACTCAATTAAAAAGGAAATATACAATCACCCATACAACTTGTTTTCCTTTGATTGTGAATTTTCAAACTTTTTTGAAAATTTAATTAGAAAAACCCTAAGACACATTTAATTAAATTGAATCCTAAAAGACATAAATACAAGAAAATTGTGTGACAACTTGATTTTCATTGGAGCCACTCTCCAATTCCTGCACACACACAAAAAAATCAAATAACAGGGCAACAACCCAATAAACGCCCTCCACATTCCGTGTGCACTATAGCATCCTAGACCTAATTAAAACTTGTAGCAACTTGACCCCTAAGGCTTTATCAACTTAGGCTTGCTATTTAGGTCTTAAGTTTTCCTTAGTTAGTACCAATTCTATCATCTATATCTGGTGTTCAGGCTGAGGGGCTGTGTCAAACGACCAGGTGCGGGTTTGTACAAGCACCTGGGGTTTTCCCTGGGAAATGTTTGGGCCCAAACCTCTCCTTAAGCAACTTGGCTAGATTTGTTGATAGAACGGGTATTCACTATTGACTACTTATTTCCTATATAGACCAAGTCGTAGATTATTATTAGGGAGTCACATTTAAGTTAGGTCTAGTTTTATTTGTTTGAATTGCACACTTTCTCTCATCTCTTTCTCTTCTCCCCTCCCGTTCTTCCATTTTATGCACGGGCGACGGTCTCAAAATCCGCACTTGGAAGGACCATTTGATTTCGCCCCCCACGCAAAAAGACCACTTTTTCTATCTTCTTCTCCTGAAAAAATGGAAACACAACAAAATAGGTCCACTGACCCTTCCACGTCCACCTCTAACCCCACCACTAACCCTAATTCTAACCCTTCCACCGAAAACCCAACTACCAGTAACTTCCCACACTTAGAGCTCCCTAATCTTGAGTTGCCCCACACACAACATCAAGACCCCCTACCCGATCTTTTAAAATTGATGGCCGATCAGATTAATAAATTAAATTCCAATCAACAAACATTGACTAGGAACATCCAAAACCTAGCCAATCCAAGGCCAAACCCACCACCCCGTCAGCAGCCTGTTGTTCCTCTAAAAGATTTCTATGATCCGTCATATTATGAGGAACGACTAGGGGTGGTCATACCGGAGGGGGACTTTGAGATCAAGCCTGCCGTCCTGAACCTGATTAAACACTTTCATGGCCTTCCTAGAGAAGACCCTTTCAGCCACCTTGAAGAAATAACTCTTCTTGCACAGACAACCTGTTCCCGAAATGTGCAAGAAGACATATGGCTGATGCGGCTTTTTCCATTATCTCTCAAAGATAAGGCCGCTTATTGGTTCAGGACCATTGGCCGACCCATCACAACATGGCCTCAACTCAAGAGTGCCTTCCTCAAGAAATTATTTCCCATAGGTCGTACCAATTCCTTACGAAGATCTATTACGACCTTTCACCAAAAATCTGGTGAAACTTTCCATGATTCTTGGGAAAGATTTCAAGACCTTTTAAGAAGTTGCCCGCACCACGAGATTTCTTTATGGCAGTTCGTGCAAATCTTCTATCATGGATTAGAAGATCAAATCCGACAGTTTGTCGACGCCTCATGTGGAGGCAACTTCTTAAATAAAGATGCTGAAAGTGCTTATGACCTATTTGAAGAAATGAGTGAAAACTCATTTAATCAAGCTTCCATGAACACATTTTGCAGAACCCAAAACCCACAATTTGGTGTTCATGAAATAGGCGCTCAATCTATCCCAGTCACCCAAGACGATCTTCAAATGATCGCTCAAAAACTCGACCAGATGCATATTAATCAGAAGAAAATTGAGGAAAGACTCGCCACATCAATTCAAGCTCCACACCCACATCTAACCCAACCTAACTTTCCACGAAGAGAAAATTGGCACAATCTCAACACTACGCCTGCTGATTATTCTGAGGTTGCCCATGATTCACTGGGGAATTTCAATTATCCAGATCTTAACCCCACCCAAAATATTTTTGCCATCCAGGAGCCCTTTAAAAATTCTTCCAATTGGAAAAATTACCCGAACTACTCCTGCAATAATCAAGTTTCCTCCCAACCATATCATTTTAATGGGTATGGGTCGAATCCAAACTTCCATCATGGGCCATCCCAGCAAGATATCAATGCCCAAATGCTGCGGACCCTGCAGGATATGCAAACAAAAATGACGGAAGTAACCCGCAACATCACAAATCTGAACAATCAGATTGGGGTTGCTCCCACGCAAAGACCTGTAGGACATCTTCCGTCCCAACCCATACCCAATCCCAATCACCAAGGGAACCATTATATGGGCAGAAATCCACACTATCCAAATCAGCCTCCTCCTAATCCACCACCTCAGCAGCTGCCCAGGTTTCTGCAATCACAGGCCCCCCCACCTCCTCCAAATAATAATTCGACTGCACATGCAGTTACTTTGAGGAGTGGGAAAACCACCACTAACCCCGGGCCTTCACACGAACCTGGTAAGATACATGTGCAAATTGACTCCCCACCTCCCCATCAGGAAGAAAAAGAAAAACCAAAATCTCAAGACAAGATCCCTTTCCCACAAGCTCTCTACCCCACCACCAACAAAAAAAAGAAATCTGAGCCCACTACAGAAGAACTCATGGAGCTATTTGGGCAAGTTCATATCAATATCCCTCTCCTAGATGCCATTAAATATGTACCTGCCTATGCTAAATTTTTAAAGGAGATTTGTACTCCTAAAAGGCAGGCCAAAAATCTAGGATAGGTGCATCTTTCGGAGACAGTAAGCTCTGTCATACAGAGTAAGCTGCCTCTTAAGATGAAAGATCTGGGGGCGCCTTTAATTTCTATAATTATTGATGGCACTACATTTAATCGCACCCTCCTTGATCTTGGTTACTCAGTAAATATTATTCCCATGAGTTTACTCGAAGAATTTCATATCGGTGAATTAAAACCCGTCGAGGTTACCCTGCAATTAGCCGACCGATCTACAATCAAACCTCGTGGGATTGTCGAGGATGTATTAGTCAAGGTCCAGAATTGTGTCTTCCCTGCAGACTTTCTGGTTCTTGACATTGAGGCACCCGAATCATTACTGGACTCCTCGATAATCCTTGGACGCCCCTTTTTGGCCACTGCAAAGGCAAATATCAATTGCCACACAGGCAAAATGGATATCAACTGTGCAGGCCAAACTATCACTTTAGATATTTTTAAATCCTCCAGGAGATTCCATGATGATAACTTCTTTGAGGACTCAGATACTGAAATTTCCAATATGGTGGAGGAGACAATGTTAATAGATACCCTTACCGACCACAATTTTTTTGAGGACTTTGATTCAGACTAAGTGGTCGGCGAAATCTGTGATCCGGAAACTTGTCTTGACTCCAAATTTATTCCTGATACCCCCCCTAACCCACCCACTATTCACGCACCTAATTTCTCCACACTAACTCACCATTCCTTCCCTGACCCCTTTCTTACGGACCTACCACCAACCCCACCCGAGTTTGGCACCCAACCTGAATTAAAACCATAGCCAGACTCGGGCCACACTTATCAATTTCCATCTCACTTTGATCCAAATATTATTTCTAATCAATTTTCTAGGGATCTAGACGAAGACACCTTTTTTGCGGGCATCCAAGTGTCGAATTATTTACATGATTTTCCATCTTCTGTGCATACCTTCACGCCCGGCTGAATGGCGTAAAAGATAGCACTGGATGGGAGGTAACCCATCATTTTTTCTTGCTTTCCTTTTTTCTTCTTTTTCCAGGTTTTATTCATCCTAAACCCGACCGTTCTTCACTAAGGTGATCCCTTTTCCGTCCTAATGCATGAGGACATGGCATATCTTAAGCATGGGGGGGTGTTCTTAAATTTTTACGATCGATTTAGGATGTTCAAAACCTAAAAACATGCAATTTTCTTTAATTTAATTCCTACTTGCATACCCAAAAATAAATAAATAAAAAATAAAAAAATGAAAATGTTGAAAACTTTTTGAGGAAAAAATTTTGAAATCGGGACTAAGGTAGAAAATTTTACTTCTAGTAAAGTGGGATTTAACCTTTAACAAACTAAGGATGAGGATATGGATCTGATCATTAGAATTCCAGGGTCTATTTTAGACTAGATCAGATATCCTTCTCTAAAATTCCACCTTGACTCATGATAGTTTAGGTGACTTGATCCTATTTTGTAATATGGAAAGTATTTGACTTAGTTTCTGATTCAAAAACTTGCAGGTCTCAAGAAACTTCTTATGTCAATTTTCACACACAAGCCAACACTTAAAAACAACTAAAAATTTGAAAAGCTCCCTTGTTTGGATTTAGTAAAAGTCTGAAGCAGATCATTAGTTTGAGTTCCCACTGCCGAGAAAAAGGAAAATACCTTCTTTGAGGATGCGATGTCAACATGTTACCACCTCGGCGCTGATCTATATCTATATTTCATATCTTTAGACGGAGCATTAAAGCGCATTTTAGCAGCTCAAGTGTCTTGGACGGTGCTCTACCTATAGCGTCGGAGCAAGAGCTTGAGTTTGCATGGAGCGCCCCTTTTCACCGCATCGTGTTTTGGGGTTGTGAGCTCCTAGGTGGTGTCATGGACAGTGCTATCCCGAAGTACTGGTGCCAGAGCCCCCTCGAGGAATGGTAACAGGAATGATGATCCCGACACATCTGTTGTAAGACTAAGCTAAAAATAAGAAAGGGGGAGAAAATAATAATAATAATAAAATAAAAAAATATATATATATAATAATAATAATAACATGTCCTTATAAATGTTGTCTTTTCACAACCACAGACTTAAGGTTTTAAAGGATTTTGCAAGTTGCGAATCAGATTCACGAGCTAGAAAAATCCTAAAAACAAACATTTCAAGTCATCTGAATTAACAAGGGGTTAATTTGTGAATTTTCTGGAAGATATATTGATCCCGTTCTGTCTAATGGTTGGATCCAAAAACAAATCCTGATGTTTATCTTCAACAAATACCATACCTCCAGTGTTTTAATCTACCAAGGTCCATTAATCTCTTTTTCTCCTCAAAAGTCAAAAAAATTAGATATCCCAAAAATTCCGTTTTAAGTTTTGCTAAGAGACTAGCAAAAGATAAGCATGGGGGTGTGATAAACGCCAGTTTATCATCATTCTTATGCATTAAAACAAACCTAGCTCTTAGGATTTTACTCCGCAAACGGGTTTTTGGGCTGCATTTACGCATAAAATAGGTTAGGCATGCATTGCATTTTTTATTGTCTTTTTAATATGTTTTTGTGAGTGTTAGGGATGTACAGATATATAGATCCCTAAAACCCTAGCACTCAAGAAGGCAAATGGTGAAGGAGAAGCCCAGACTAGCTGGAACTCAGCCTAATCCAGCTCACCTCAGCTTTATCCAGCTCACCTCAGCTTGATCCAGCTCACCGCAGCTGGAACCTAGCTTACTTGAACTAGGGTTAGCTCATCCTAGCTCCATTCAGCTAATCTCAGCTGGATGGCAGCTCAAGAGAGTTCACCTTAGCTCACCCTAGCTTAAGTCAGCTCAGATCAAGCTCAACTTAGCTGAGTCTAGCTCATCTCAGCTCCCATTAGTCTATAGGGAGCTCTAGCTAGCTCAGCTAAGTTGACAGGAGTTCACCCCAGCTCAGATCCAGCTACATCCAGCTCCACTCTGCTCCAGCCAGCTGAAGAAGAACTCATCCCAGCTCAGGAAGCTCAAGTCCAGCTCCCGGGGACGCAGCTTAGCTCAACTCAGTTGAGCTAAGCTACCTTAGCTGCCTCAACCAGCTTGATTCTTCCCGGGAGCACCAGACCTAGCTCACCTCAGCTCATTTTGGTAGAAGCTAGCTCACTTTAGCTTGGCTTAGCAACTAGCAAAGAACTAGCAAGCTAAGCCAGCTAGAGTAGCCCTATGCCAGCCTCTTCAGCAGTAGCCAGCTCCAGCTCCAGCTCCAGACTTCTTCTCCTCAGCTCCTTCCTCCAAACCCTAGCTCCAACACTTTCTCCTCTACTCCTCCATTAGCTAAGCTAGCTTAGCTTAGCTTAGCTTAACTATGCTCCAACTTCCTTGGCTTGTACCACCCCAAAAACCCACCTACCAACTCCACCCAACTAGCTCCACCTAAGCTCCACATAAGCTAACCTACTTGGCTCCAACCTAACCTACCCACCACCTCCAAAAGACACCTAAAAGTGGTGCCAAAAACTACCCATAACCACCCCTTAATGGCACCACTTTTCCCTCCAAAATACCCCCTCATCTCCACCACACAATCCCCCCTGAATCCATCTCCACCATCCACCTAACTCCCCTTCTAGAAGACCCCATGTTGGCGCCAACATGGGGGTGTCTCTCCACCACCAAAAGACACCAACACCACCATAACCACCCCCTTTAACACCCCTTGGGTTGGCGCCAACTCACCGTAGCCATAGGATCACCAACCACCCTCATCCTTCCATCCTAGCCCTCCATTTCAAGGGGCACCTTAACCCCACATCCTATTCTATAAAAAGCCACCACCTACCACCATTTTGGGGCATCCTCCATTAGTGTATTCTTCTACCTACATCCACCTATACCTATGCCCAAGGAGAAGGAGTAGAGAAGGAGATTAAAGGGGCACATCACCAGCCCTTTTGGTGCCTTCTTCTCCCCACTCTCTTCAACTTGGGCCACACCAAGGAGGAGGACTCTTCCACTTCAAGAAGGACGGCCAGGCAAGGGAGAAGGACCTAGGGTGGACGTCCACCCTTGGAGAGAAGCTTAGGGCACGCCCCCCTAGGGCTTGCCTTGAAGGACATCACCTTGGTGGAGCACTGCAAGGAAGGAGTTGAAGGACTCCTTTCAAGATTGGGAGCCACCAACCTTGGAGCAAGAAGCCCTCTTCTTCACCATCTATCTAGAGGATTTGTGTTTTCTTTTCTTATTTGCATTTTTCTAGTAGTACAAGCTTTCCTCTACTAGGCCTTTTGTAAAACACTTTATCAATTTTCTAGTTGCCTTCTTTGCATTTTTTTGTTTGCATTCCTATTAGCTTATTTTCAGCATTTTTAACTCCCTCTCCCTAATTATTTTAGGCCTCCACTTGCATAGAGTGAGCTTAGGGAGAGGCTCTACTTGCCACATAGAAGTAGTATTTAAATTGAAGTGTAAATCACTTTTCCCACCATCAGTTCGCATGTTGCCTTAGCTTAAAAACAAAAAAAATGATATATTGGAAAAAATACCAAAAAGAAAGTTGAGATTTATATTCCTAGCAAGAGAATCAATTTTGCAACCATATTGCCTCCTTGGACAACCCTAGATACTCCCCTATCTAGGAATATAAATTTAAGAGCGAAAGCGGATTCTTGTGTTACAAGGACGTTAAAAACTCGCTTTTACAAATCACACGTATTTTGCTTTCACTGTCCCAAGCTGACACTCCCAGGATGCACGAAAGACTCTTATGCATGGTCGCAAGCCTTCAATTCCGATCGAAGGCCTTAGCAGTTACTGCAATTGGAAGAAACAACCTTTATTGTTGGTGCGCGGGAACAGGGGCAGGGATAGTCCCACCTCGGAAACGAAGGGGCATATGCACCTACATAACTTGATTTTGTGCCTATAACTTTTTGCCTTAAATCCATGGGGTGAGGTCCCACTCACCTGACCCAGCCTCGTCTGCGAGACGCCCTCGTGGACCTGGCTGACCCGACTTGACCTTCATTCCTTGCCCACCACCGCATGTCGGTGGGCCTGGTGCCGAGTATGCACCCGACCCGATTACCCGAATACCTTTGTGCCTCTGGGAGAGTGGATCCTAAGAGAGAAGGATAGGAGAGTCGCGCGGGTAGGGATAAGGTTTTGCTACAAGGATCTTTGGCCGACACTTAGCTGATTCTAAAGAAGAAGAAAAGGTCAGTGTTGAGGAAGAGAAGGAAGAGAAGGCTCACAAAAGGAAGAAGTTGAAGAAGAAGAGGCTAGAAGAAAAAGAAAGGAAGAGGATGAAAGGCTAAAGTCAGAGCAGAAGGAAGCTAGGGAGAAAGAAAGAGAAGAGAAGGAAGTAGAAGGAGAAGAAAAGGCATATGATAGAGAAAGTTAAGGGTAGAAGAAGCTGAAGAGAAAGAGAAGGATCGCAGAAGAAGCTGAGGGAAAAAGAAGAAAGAAAGAGAAGAAGCAAAGACAGAGAAGAAGGATCAGACACTTTAAGTCGTCTGATTCCTTCATCAGACGATAGATTCTAATTCTCATTAGATATTCATACATTGAGTTCCTTAGTGATACTGTAGGAGTATTTGGTGATTCAAATCACCATTTTTACTCCCATATTTTTGCACATTGCTACAGCTATTATTGCAATTTCTTTCAGTTTAAATTGTGATCTTGATTTCTAAATACTAATTTGATCCCTATGTTTGACCTCGGAAACCTTTTTGAGTAATAAAAATTATATTTGTTTTGAATGTTATTTTGGCTATACTACAACACAACACTTTTTAGACCCCAACTTAGCACTACGAACATTTTGCCATCGTTGCCGGGGAGCAGCGGCCATTTTATTCACCACTCATATTGCACTCACCATATCTACACTGATGAATGGGTGAGACCATCGAGACAACCTCAGAGATGCCTAAATCCAAATGTGTTGGAGGTTGTCAAGAAGGAGATCATTAAATGGCTAGACGCGGGCATTATCTATCCTATTTCCGGCAACCAATGGGTGAGTCCCATTCAGATAGTGTGTATCATAGAATGGCATGACTTCTAAAAAATCAATCTATATCTCTGAGGAGGTTGGAGAGGTGCATTCATCAAATACAGGCCCAAAATCATAATCTGGATTCAAAATCCGATTTCCATCACCTGGGGCCTTGTAATTATCCCAATAAGGCATAGATCCAGATTCTACATTAAGGGTGTGGGTTGGATCACTAGAATCTAGGTTGGGCTCTACAAGGATGTCAGAATTACTCTTGAGAGTCACCTTTTTAGAATAAGGGATGGAATTTACACTTTCGAGAGGTTCTGATTCAATCTTAGTATCACAGGTGTCTCGAAAATTTATACTTAGTGAACCATGCTCTTGTATCTCTAAGGCTAGCTTGAGATCAGGAACACCTGCAATTGGATCCTCCTAACCCTCATCGAGATCAGGAATGTCAATTGCAGTGAAATTTGAATCTGAATTCATTTGGGTTGGGGATCCATAAAAACCTTGATCATCTCCCCCGGGATTTGGGAAATTACAAGGATTTCTGGAATTACTCCAAGTTGTCATCTTAACTTCGGACGGGTATTTTTGATCGAAGGTTCTATATAACCCAATCAACAATTCTCCTTGTTCTTCCAAAAAATTATGGAGTTCCTCCAGAACAGAAGGATTTGACTAATATTGTAGACAATCATTGTTGTGTAATTTCACCAATTCTGTATTTTTTGCTTATAGATGATCTTGGGTTGAACCGTGTTTCGTTTGTGTCCATATATCCCTAAACAATTTGTTAGGTTTGCTGTTTTTGCAAATTTTTCCATGATGTCACTTTTATAATATTCTTCATGATTTCTATAGGCATTCTCGATTATGTTTTCTTTCATGCTCATTTGGGACTCTAATTTTCTAAATAGTTTTCCTATATAGCCAGGCTGCATTTTTAAATCGAATGGTGGAATCAAGATATAGAATCAAAACTTAGGTTCGGATTGGAGTTTATTAGATTTGAAAGAAATCCCCAGAAGATCTGTGTATGTGCTCTAAATAGAAGGGATGTGGGACTAGATGTGAATTTTTGTCCCCATCAAGGCACTCAAAGATTTTTGGATGACTGTAGAGGTTCGGGGTGGATGATACCCCTGGATCAGAAAGTCATCCACCTGAGAATTACTTGGGCAGCAAGGAAGGGAGAGTCCCGTGAAGACCCCTACACGATAGAGAGCCCCCACAGGTTACAAGGTTTCCCCCACTCAACCATCCTTGTCACTAAGGGTCTTGGTAGACCAGAATGGATAACTTGACCTCTTAGGTCTACCAGTTTTATGCCCTAATTTGTGCCTTTGATTTCACTTGATTAGAAGTTAATTTGACTTGTGACCTAATTTGGAGGTTGGCTGGCCTACAATGTAGACTAACTTCACCTGACCTACCCTAAAGATGGTAGAATAAAATCTAGGTCAAGACACAGAAATCACCCTGATTGACTCTTAGGTTATTAGGTCCAAGGAGTTTAGGGTTCAAGTGAGAATTTAGAGCCTGATTTTAGGATTTTTTTTATTAGATCTTCTCAATCTAGGGCTTGGGTAGCACATAAATGCAGGAGGGTAACTTTCTTTTAATTTAGGCAAAAATGTTTACTAGCACTTCAAAACCCTAATGCAGAAACCCTAATTGGATCTACTTCCAAGTCCAATTGATCTTGACTTGTTCACCTTGGGCTTCAAGCAAGAAACGTGTTAGCCCAAATTGATTTAGAATTTAAGTGTGTTCCCTAATAGGTACAAGAAATCAAGGATGGGATCTCCAAACAAAATCGCTTCAACTTCAATGAGATTTGAAAAAAAATTTCACAAATCAGGAAACATGCTTTTTAAATGATGATTACTACGAAAAATAAGGCTAGTGATTCCCAATTGATTGTTTCCTTTTTGTCATCCCAAGATTGGGAGGTTGATTAGGGAAGAATAAAGGAGTTACCTACCCTAGAGTGGTTGATTTGTGTGGAAGATTTCCTCGTGAAGTACCTCATAAAAATCACAATAAAGCAAACATGGCATGTTAGTGCTCAAATATAATCAAAATATGCCAAGAGAATACTGGTGAATTGCATGTTACTCCTTGGCAACGGTGCCAAAATGTTTGTGGGCGAATTCGTCGTTATTTAAGATGTGTTGTAGTATAGGACAAAATCGCTCAAAACAAATAAAATTTATAACTGAAAGAAAGTCCGAGGCTGTTTGCTACGAGCAAATAGGAATTCACATGCTAATCTCAAGAAATAATGTAAATGGGCACACTTAATTACTTAGAAATCTAATATGCAATGTAGCACATGAGTGTAACAGGAGATAAAAAGAATTCTAGACTAAATAATGGTGATTTAGATAACCTATTATTAGTCTAATGCATAGAAGAATTGCTCAAATCAATCAATATGAAGGACCATGTTATCAGACGAAATCAGACGTCTTAAAAGATGTTGCTATAGTGCCCTTTTTTTGTGATTTTTCTTCTGCTGCTGTTATTCTTCTTCTTCTCTGTCTTCTTCTCCATAACTCTTCTTCGGCCTTTCTTCTCCTCACGACTAAGTGTTGCGTAGGTGCTAGTGAGGGGAAAAACCCCCTACCCTGTGCTCTCTCTCCTTCTCTCTCTGGGTTCTCCTCTTTCGCATCCTCCCAGGGCCATGCACATTAGGTTATCGGGTAATCGGGTATTCAGGGGGGAATGCGTACCCAAGACCAGGCTCACTGGTAGTGGGTGGTGATCGAGGTGTGGCCTTAGGAGGATCATTGTAAGCGATTGAGAGGGACCACACCCTTCTACTAGGAGGTGGAAAGCTTATTTCACAAATACAATTTATATCACTGCAGCTGTTCAGTAACTAACGAGGGTGGACTTTGTTGTCCATTCTCTTCTTCGCACAATGTGACAGCAGTTGAAGCTCTGATTGAGGTCCTGGGAATGGTCAAAGGATCCAATTGCAAGTCCAAGTGTATTCCTGATGCAATTCCGTGACTCCTGGAGAAGGTACCTGGGTGAATCCTTGCATGAACAAGGCCTGGAGATTCGAAAAAAATCTCCAACAATGGAGCGGGGGTCCTGTACCTAAGGACAAGAACAAGGCCTAATGGCCATGTCAAAACAGTTCAAAAAGTATCGTCGAACTTCGTAGAGTGCAACAGTGGTGGTGCGGAGGTGATTGACAGAGTGAGGAGGTTTGACGGTGATGGAAATGGCCGTACGAAGGTGGGTTGTTCAGGGGTATGTTTGGGTGAGCGCTGGAGTGGAATGGGAGAGGGATTTGATTGGTGAAGTCAAGGTGAAGGTTGTGAGGTGGTTGGCAAGGTGGATGGAAGGGTGCAACGATGAAGGCTCCTCACCGGAGGAGTTGTTGGAGACGGAGAAGACGAAGGTGAAAGCGGGTGTTGCGGGGATATTTTTGGGTTTTTGGGGTGTAAAGCTAACCTAAGAGAACTAAGGAAACTAACTACATATTTTAAGTGGACAAAAGGAGGGAGAACGATGTGCCGGTGGTACATCAGCGTCGGGGAAGAAGATACTCCGATGAGGGTAGGACGGCGACGAAAATGGAGATAGAGGAGTCGGTTGGTACTGCTCAATGTGAAGGGAGGTAAGGAAGGAGTATCTACTACTGGTATTGCAGTTAGATGATGAGGAGAGGCATAGGGGATCGCCAGAGCTGAAGGACCTTTTAGCTGGATTAGGGGGGAAGAAGTTGGGGTAGATCCAGTCGAAATCGAGCTTGAGAAGCACGGTGAGGTCTGGGGGTCATTTTATAGGGGTCTAGAGGGTGAAAAGAGCTTGGAAGCCAAGCTTCCGAGCTTGGAAGGTTGCTGGAATAAGATACCCAATTCTTTCACATGTTCGCATTAGGATTTGGGTGAGGTCTGGAGCTTCAGAACTTGCTGAAAAGGAGGCAATTACTTGATGAGTTTTCCTTTCAATTTTGAGAGGGATTTGTTAAGAAATCACGAAGATCTTGCCAAATTAAGGTCGTTAGAGCTTTAGGATTAAGAGTTGAGGGCATAAAGGACCTATTTGAAGGATAACATGATTAGGTTGGGGACCCAAATGTAATTTATTTCAAAGTTAGGGGTATGCATGTGAGAGAAAAGAGTCAAACAGGACCAAATTGCAAACTACGTTAAGATAATCTCAGATTGGGCCCAAATTTTAGTACAAACCTAATTTTGACCGAAGGAATCCAATGGTGAAGTGAGATTTTGGTTTTGACCAAGTTTGACTAGAGAAATTGCATAATTACCCAAATTAAGGTAAAAGTCTTTCTATGGCTCTATTTTGGGTCAAACTGGGTTCCAATGGTTAAATCAAGCATACAAAGCTCTAGAGATTATTTTTATATGATTTTTAGGTGGTCTAGGTGAATTTTATCTTGATTGAAACCTCAGTGAATCAAGCAGGTCTGTTTTTAGGGTTTTAGATGTCATTTAGTTCTTGAAATGCACGAAAACCCATTCTATCTAGACGGATCCTCTTGTTAGACATTTAAGACCATTTGACCTTTAATTAACAACTAAGAAATCCCATGATTGTACTGCAATTAAGATATGCTGTTAAAATTATAGTTTTATCCCTATTTTACTATTATTATCTCAGAATGGAATTGCAGTGAATTACGTCTCTTTAGCAACTACGTAGGAGCATTTATTCCTTTATTATGACTAATTAAAGCTAGATATGGATGATGATGACGTTATCATCATACCCCCATGCCTAACTTTTCCTAGTCCCTTAGCAAAATCTTATGAAATTAACTCAAATTCTAGACAATATGTTCAGATCTCTGATGTGTGCTTTTTGTTAGATTAGATTAGAATGCTAACAATAGGCCTAGAGGTACTCAAGTACCAACCAAGATCCATACCAAAATAGCCTTAGCCTCAGTTTGCCATGAAGGTTTCTAAAGCACACATGAACTAACCAAAGGTTCATTGAACTCCACGGTTAAAGCAACCGTGCTTAAAACATTTTTAGTCCAAATTCAGTGTGTAGTGCATTTTGGTAAGACAGAGATAGAGGAATTTTTGCATTTTTGCAGAGTTTTCTCTCTCCTTTTCTAGCTTCGGATTGGCTTTACAACATGTTCTATATCAGATTCCTAGATCCTACCATTAATCCTTGCAGGGTCCCTGGCTTTCGATGCTTTGGGATAGCACCGCCCATGACAACCCCTAGAACCTTGGCTTTCAACAATTCAAGATAGTGACACCCATGGCATTCTGTAACTAAATTAAGGCCCTGGTAATCGACATTTTGGGATAATCCCACCCATGGAACCTGACTGAGTGCAAGGTGCGTACGTGCACCTAGTAGGATATTTTGATATCCTAGGAGACAAGCACCAAGGAGATAGTATGTTATTGCTCATCTTCGAGGGAAATTTCCCACCTCTCCGCACTAGGAACTCATCTAAATCAACTTGTGTTGATAAGCCGCTCGTAATCTAGGTAGCATTTTCAGAATAGAATTAATGATTTTGCATGATTTTGATAATTAAGCGCACTAAACCAGACTGTGTGAATTAGGGTGCTTAGGTTACCGAGTCTCGCAAACCAGAGGTTAGTTAACGGGTCCAAATAATCCCTAAGCCTTAGACCTAATACTTAAGCTTCGCATTTTCCTAAACCTCTTGAGGACTACCCAGATCTTAACGAAAACTTGAACTTTTAAGCCTAAAACAAGCCCAAAAGTCCTAAGATCAGCACTCATACTAATCTCTATGTCTCTTACCACTTTTGTCTTTTATTTCTTCCTTTTGATTTAGTCTAGAATTTAGTGGATTCCTTAATCTTTTACTAGTGAGTAACTCCTTATTTCAAATTGTGCTCCTTTTTAACATTTCAAAATCACCTCCCCTTTTCCTCCTGAAGAATGATATGCATTTAATTCATTCAAAATTTCCTCCCTTCTCTATTTTTTGCTCTTTTTCAATTTTTTATATTTTTGATTTTTTCGAACATGTATTTTTTTGTGTGAACCCTTCAAAAATTTGAATTCTTATATGTTTGCACTTTAACACCCCCTCATGACTAAGTTTTGCAGTGTCATCATCGTAAACAGAGGGTATAAAATAAATTTGGGTTCAGGAATCATAACAGGATTATCGGGCGGGTGAACGGGTCAGGAATGACTGTTGCGGATGATTTCAAGCTCTGATACGAGTACCAGAGGTGGAGTCAACTATTCTAACACCGAACTCAGAGTGCAATAGACGTGATGTACAAAAGGATAATAAGATGGATCTTAGGTTTTTGGAATGACAGGTTGCCTCCCGTTAAGTGCTAAATTTAATGCCTTCAGCCCAGTAGAAAATGGTATGGAGAAGGAGTGGTCAAATCAGATGAATTTTGTAGAACAAACACCTTGATCAATAGCCTGGTTGGTCCAACCAGGTGCTTGTTCAGGTTAACAGGCTGATGATGCAACCCAAACCCAATCAATCTGGTGGGTTGATAGATGTGAATCAGTAAATGCGGAATCCACCATATGCTTTGTGACTCAAAAGGATGTGGAAGTGAAAAATTCGGTTGGGTTGAGTCGAATTAGCCTGATCAGAGTAGGGATCCTCAAATGAAAATGAATTAGTGGAGGATGTAGGAACCCTATGAAAGTGATCAGAGAAGGATGGGGCATGGTTTGTAGTTTGATTGATGTCTGGAAATTGATAAAAATGTGGAGGAGAATCATGTGCAACCAACTCATTGAGAGGACAATTAGAGTAGAAATTAAGTTCGGTTGCTGGTCGATATTGAAAACTGGTTTGGGAAGGTTCTATATGAGCTGTAGAAGAGGTGGTTTCAAGAATAAATATATGTGAGGGCTCCTCTAGAAAATGTTGAAAGGTAGGTGTATCTAGAGAGTCCTCATAGAACCCACCAAAATCAAATGTAAATGCCTGGAGAGTGCTTATAGGATCAAGGAAATCTAAGTCAAGAAAAGATTCGAACTCTGGATTGTATGCACTCTCAGCAATTACTATTTCTGATTCCTGAGGATCAAAAGGAAATGATTCCATCTCAATGGAACCTGATCATGAATCAATGATCTCGGGATCAGGAAACTCAGAGTCAGAGTCGAAGAATGGGTCGTGGATACTGAGGTCGTAAATTGGTTCATTGTCATCAGGAAACAAACTTTGAAATCAATGTAAGAATCGAAATCGTTGGAGAACATGCAGGAATCATGTTCTAAATTTGATTCGGGATTAGAGGTTCCACCGCTGAGTAGATTAAGATGTGGAGAAGTAGCAACCTACCAGACTTGGGTCTAGCCGTTTCTTAGATTCTGAACTAAAAAAGGTTTCCCTATTAGGCATGGGCTCGGGTTCTTTGCTTGTAGGGAAGACCCAATTAAAACCCAACTCTTCTAGCTCCTCGGTTTCGTATCATAGATTGGTGTGACTTCAAAAAAATTGATCTGTATCTCTGAGGAGGTTGGAGAGGTGCATTCTTGAAATTCAGGCCCAGAATCGTAATCTAGATTCAAAATCTGATTCCCATCACCCAGGGCCTTGTAATTATCCCAATAAGGCTTAGATCCAGATTCTAGGTAAAGGGTGTGAGTTGCATCACTAGAATCTAGATTGGGTCGTACAGGGATGCCAAAATTTTTCTCAAGAGTCACCTTATCAGAATATGGGATGGAATTTACACTCTTGAGAGGTTCTGATTCAATCTTAATATCATAGGTGTCTCAAAATCTAAACTTGGTGGACCATGCTCTTGTATCTCTAACATTGGCTTGAGATCAGGAACACTTACAATTGGATCCTCCCAATCCCCATCAAGATCAGGAATGTCAATTGCTATGAAATTTGAATCTGAATTCATTTGGGTTGGGGATCCATAACAACCTTGAATATCACCCTCGGGATTCTGGAAATTGCATGGATTACTAGAATTACTCGAAGATGTCATCTTAACTTTGGATGGGTATTTTTGATCGAAGGTTCAACATAATCCATTCAGCAATTCTCCTTGTTCTTTTAAGAAATTCTAGAGTTCTTCCAAAATTGAAGGATTTGACCAATATTGCAAACAATCAATGTTGCAAAATTTCACCAATTCTCTATGTTTTGCTAATGGATTATCCTGGGTTGAACCGTGTTTCATTTGTGTCCATATTATCACTACAAAGTTTGTGATGAGGTTTGTTGTTTTTGCAAATTTTTCCATGATGTCCCTTTTATAATATTCTTCATGATTTCTATAGGCATTCTCAATTATCTTTTCTTTCATGCTCATTTAGGACTCCTATTTTCCAAATAGTCTTCCTATATAGCCAGGCTACATTTTTGAATCAAATGGTGGAACCATGATGTAGAATCAAAACTCAGGTTTAGATTGGAGTTGATTAGATATGAAAGAAATCCCCAGAATATCTGTGTATGTGCTCTAAATAGAAGGGATGAGGCACTAGATGTGAATTTTTGACCAAATCAAGGCACCCAAAGATTTTTGGATGACTTTAGAGGTTTGGGGCGGATGATACCTCGAGATCAGAAAGTCGTCCACCTAAGAATTACTTGAGCAACCAGGAAGGAAGAGTCTCGTGAAAACCCCTACAAGCTAGAGTGCCCCCACCGGTTACAAGGTTTCCCCCACCCAACTTTCCTTGTCACAGAGGGTCCAAGTAGACCAGAATGGATAACATGACCTCTTAAGTCTACCAAATTTATGTCCTAATTTGTGCCTTTGATTTCACTTGATTAGAAGTTAATTTGACTTGTGACATAATTTAGAGGTTGGTTGGCCTACAATGTAGACTAACTTCACCTGACTTGCCCTAAACATGACAGAATAAAATCTAGGTCAAGACCCAGAAATCACCCTGATTGACTCAGGTTATTAGGTCCAAGGATTTTATGGTTCAAGTGAATTAAGAGCCTGATTTTAGGGTTTTTCTAATTAGATCTTTTCAATCAAGGGTTTGGGTAGCACACAAATGCGGGAGGGTAACTTTCCTTTAATTCAGGAAAAATTTTGTACTTGCACTTCAAAACCCTAATGCAGAAACCCTAATTGGCTCTATCTCCAAGTCCAATTGATCTTGACATGTTCACCTTAGGCTTCAAGCAAGAAATGTGTTAGCCTAAAGTGATTTAGAGTTTTAAGTGTGTTCCCTAATAGGTACAGGAAATCAAGGATGGGATCTCTAAGTTGAATCGCTTTAACCTCAATGAGATTTGAAGAAAAAATTTGCAAATCGGGAAACCTGGCTTTTAAATGATGATTACTTTGAAAAATAAGGTAGGTGATTCCTAATTGAATGTTTTCTTTTTATCTTCTCAAGATTAGGATGTTGATTAAGGAAGAATAGAGAAGTTACCTGCCCTGGAGTGGTTGATTTGCGTAGAAGATTTCCTTGTGAAGTACCTCGCAAAAATCATAATAAAGCAAACAGGACAAGCTAGTGCTCAAATATAATCAAAATATACCAAGAGAATAGTGGTGAATTGAGTGTTACTCCCCGGCAACGACGCCAAAATGTTTGTAGGAAAATTCATCGTTATTTAAGAGATGCCTTGTAGTATAGGACAAAATCGCTCAAATTAGATAAAATTTATACTCAAAAGTCCGAGATCATTCGCTGCGAGCAAATAGGAATTCACAGGCTAATCTCAAGAAATAATGTAAATGAGCACACTTAATTACTCAAAAATCTAGTATGCAATGTAGTACATGAGTATATGAGGGGATAAAAAGAATTCTAGACCAAATAATGGTGATTTGGATCGCCTATTGTCAGTCTAATACATAGAACAATTATTGATATCAGTCAATATGGAGCATGTTATCAGACAAAATTAGACATCTTAAAAGTCGTTGCTACAGTGCCCTTTTTTTGTGATTTTTCTTCTATTTCTGTTATTCTTCTTCTTCTCTGTCTTCTTCTTCACAACTCTTCTTCAACCCTTCTTCTCCTCGCAACTAAGTGTCACACAGGTGCCAGTGAGAGCAAAAACTCCCCTACCCCACACTCTCTCTCCTTCTCTCTCTGGGTTCTCCTTTTTCATGCCCTCCTAGGGCCATGCACATCGGGTTATGGGGTAATTGGGTATTCAGGGGTGTATGCGTACCCGAGACCAGGCTCACCAACAGTGGGTGGTGAGCGAGGTGTGGGCATAGGAATATCAGTGTAAGAGGGACCTCACCCTTTTGTTAGAAGGGGGAAAGCCTATTTCACAAATACAATTTATATCACTACAGCTATTCAGTAACTAACGAGGTTGGACTATGTTGTCCCTTCTCTTCTTCACACAACGCGGTAGCAGTTGAAGCACCAATTGACATCCTAGGAACGATCAAAGGGTCCAATTGGAAGTCCAAGTGTATTCCTCATGCAATTCTACAACTCCTAGAGTAGGTACCTGGGCGAATCCCTTCACGAACAAGGCCTGGAAGTTTGCGAAAAGCTCCAACAATGGCACGAGGGTCCTACACTTAAAAATGAGAACAAGGCCTAATGGCCAGGTCAAAATAGTTCAAAAAGTATCGTCGAACTTCGTAGGGTGCAACGGTGGTGGTGCGGAGGTGATTAGCAGAGTGAGAAGGTCTAACGGTGATGGAGATGGCTGTGTGAAGGTGGGTTGTTCGGGGGAATGTTTAGGTAAGAGGTGGAGCAAAATAGGAGAGGGATTTGATTGGTGGAGTCATGGCGAAGGATGTGAGGTGGTTGGTGAGGCGAATGGAGGGATGTAGAGCTGGAGGTACCTTGCCGGAGGAGTGGATGGAGACGAAGTAGACGAAGGAGAACGGCGGTGTCGAGTGGATATTTTTGGGTTTTTGGGGTGTAAAACTAACCTAAGAGAAATTAGGAAACTAACTACCTATACTAAGTGGACGAAAGGAGGGAGAACGACGTGCCGGTGGTATGCAGACGTCGGGTAAGAAGATTCTCCAGTGAGGGTAGGACGGCGGGGATGACGACGATAGAGACATCGGCTAGTACTGCTCGACACGGAGGGAGGCTAGGATGGAAAATATGCTGCTGGTATTGCAGTCAGACGACGAGGAGAGGCATAGGGGATCACCAGAGCTTGAGGAGCCTTTCGACCGGACTAGGAGGGAAGAAGTTGGAGTAGATCCAGTCGAAATCGAGCTTGAGAAGCACGGTGAGGTCTGGGGGTCCTTTTATAGGGGTCTAGAAGGCGAAAAGAGCTTGGAAGCCAAGCTTCCAAGCATGGAATGTCACTAGAATAGCATACCCAATTCTTTCACGTGTTCACATTAAAATTTGGGCAAGATCTGGAGCTTCAGATCTGGCCAAGAAGGAAGGCAATTAGTTGACGAGTTTCCCTTTTAATTTTGAGAGGGATTCGTTAAGAAATCAAAAAGATCCTGCCAAATTAATGTGTCGAAGCTTTAGGATTAGGAGTTGAGGGTGGCAGAGACATATTTGAAGAAAAAGATGATAAAGTTGGGGACCCAAATGTAGGTTTTTCAAAAATTAGGGGTATACATGTGAGAGAAAAGAGTCAAATAAGACCAAATTGCAAACTAGGTCAAGACATTCTCAGATTGGGCCCAAATTTTGGTATAAACCTAATTTGGACCTAAGAAATCCAATGGTGAAGTTAGATTTAGGTTTTGACCAACTTTAATTGGGGAAATTGCATAATTACCCAAATTAGGGCAAAAGTCTGTATGTAGCTCTGTTTTGAATCAAACTAGGTTCCAATGGTCAAATCAAGCATACCAAATCATAGAGAACATTTTTATATGATTTTAGGTGGTTTAAGTGGATTTTATCCTGACCAAAACCTCAGTTAATAAAGTGGGTATGTTTTTAGTGTTTCAGATGTGGTTTAATTCCTAAAATGCACGAAAACCCATTTCTATATGGACGGATCCACTTGTTAGACATTTAAGGCCATTTAACCTTTAGTTAACCTCTGAGAAATCCCATGATTGTATTGTGATTAAGATACGCTATTAAAACTACAATTTTACCCCTGTTTTATTGTTATTCTCTCACAATGGAATTGCAGTGAATTAAGTCTCTCTGGTAGTTATGTAGGAGGATTTAGTCCTTGATTATGACTAATTAATGCTAGATATAGATGATGATGACATTATCATCATGATGTATAGAAATTAACCTAGTACTTTCATGGGAAAAAAACCATTTTATGATGAGGGTTGGCATCGTACTAGGTCACAGGATCTTTAATGGACTCAAGGTTGACTAAGCTAAGTCCGAAATCATTTCACAATTACCTCCGAATAGCCCGGTTTGGCTAATCAGATCATTCTTAGGGTATGTCGGATTTTATCGAAGATTAATTCGAGATTTCTCAAAAATTACTCGTCCAATAACGAATCTTCTGGTAACTGACATGCCCTTTAAAGTCAACTCCTCGTGTCTCAATGCTTTTGAGACCTTGCGAATCACTACTTCAAGTGTACCCCTTATCCAACCCCCCAACTGGTCGCTTGACTTCAAGATGTTGTGTGACGCCTCTGACTTCGCTATCGAAGCCATTCTTGGCTAGTGTCAAGAGCGCTAACCATTTGTAATATACTATGCTAGCAAAATGTTGAACGAGGCTTAGTGTAACTATACTATCTCTGAGAAAGAATTACTAGTTGTGGTATTCGGGTTGGAGAAATTTAGGCCTTACTTACTCAGGTCAAAAGTTGTCATCTACACAGACCATTCTGCCCTCCGACATGTGTTGGCAAAGAAGGATGCCACACCCTGCTTTATCAGATGGATCCTTCTTTTGTAGGAGTTTGATGTCAAAATTTGTGACAAAGCCGGAGCACATATTGTTGTGGTAGATCACTTGTCTTGGCTAGACCCAGACTACATTCTGTGCTCCTTGCTAATTTCAGATCGATTTTCGGATGAGTCTCTTATGTCTATCAACTCTGTTGAGTTTCCTTGTTATGCTGATATAGTAAACTATCTTGTTATAGGCAGGCTACCTGTAGCATTATCCAAGGATCCAAAAATTCCAATTTATATCAGAGGCTAAATTCTATCTTTGCGATGACCCATTGCTCTTTCACATTGGAGCTGATCAGATCATCCGTAGATGTGTTGCCAATTCGAAAATCTCTAGTGTGCTATCCATCTGCCATAGCGATGCTTGTGGAGGTCATTTCTTGTGTTGAAAGATCGCTCCAAAGATTTTGCAGTCGGGTTTTTTCTAGCCAACCATTTTCAGAGATACACACGAGTTTGCCAAGTGCTGTAAGAGATGTCAGGCGGTCAGTCTTATGACCCGGAGAGACATGATGCCTCTCCAATTTATTATTGTCATAGAAGTGTTCGACGTTTGGGGCATCGACTTTATGGGCCCCTTCCCGAACTTGCATGGCTTTGAGTGCATACTCCTCGCAGTAAATTATGCCTTAAAGTTGGTAGAAGCTATCCTGGCAAGACGAGCTGATCATAAGACTATTATATCCTTCGTCCAGGAATTCATTTTTGCGAGATTCAGAGTTCCTCATGCCTTGATAAGTGATGGGGGAAGTCACTTCATCCATGCTCATTTCAAGTCATTATTGAAGAAATAAGGGGTGTAGCATAGCTTTTCTACCCTGTATCACCCACAGACCAATGGGCAGGCTGAAGTATCAAACCGTCAAATCAAGCTTATCCTTCAAAAGATGGTTAGACCTGATAGGAAGGATTGGTCCGATCAGTTGATTAATGCACTATGAGCATATCGAACCGTGTACAAGGCCTTGCTCGAAATGTCTCCATATCGCATGGTGTATGGAAAGGCCTGTCACCTTCCTATGGAGCTGGAGCATCATGCCTTTTGGGCAGTGCAAAAGTGTAATTTTAACATCGAGGCTGGAGGTTATGAAGGGAAGCTCTACCCTAGTGAGTTAGAGGAGATTAGGTGCGACGCATACGAGAATATGAAAATATACAAAGGCAAGACAAAACCTTCCCATGATCGACACATCTGAAGGAAGGAGTTCACACCTAACTAGCAGGTTTGGTTGTTTGACTCTCGACTCAAATTCTTTGCAGGAAAGCTCAAGTCCAAGTGGACTGGGCCATTTCTGGTGGTCCACCTATATCCTAACAGGCTTGAAATCTAGGCATGTTTTTACGGTTAATGGCCAACACCACAAACCATTTTTGCCCAGGAACCTCCTCTTACTAATGAAATGATACATCTTGAGGACGTGTGATTGATGAGTTGCCCAGATGGAGGCATTAAATTCAGCATGTATACATATCTACATACCATATATACATAGCATATTTCACTTTTGCATATTGTTTCACATATTGTTTTGCATATTGTGTATGGCATTGCAGTGATGGCATGAGCTGAACGACAACTCAGAAGCAGTTTCAGGTGATTTATCTCCACATACACCCTGCCCTATTTCTTTTATTCATGCTTGAGGACATGCAAACACTTAGGCATGGGGGGGTAGTTCATAAAAACTAAAATTTTTTTGCCAACAAGTGGGGGATTAAATTGTTTTATCCAGAGGTTTTATTAAAGATTTATTCTTTAGTAGATTCCTAAGCTTAGAATCTAGTATAACCTCACATCTACAAGTAGAATTTGCAATGGATCCACTGTGAATGCCGATAGACATCTCTAATTTGTCGAGAAGAAGTATTGCTTCTTCTATAAAACCCTTGGACAGCAATCAAGGAGTTAGGTGAACCATCTGCTAGTAGATCCACTAAACCATACGAGAGATGAGAGTAGAGAGTCTATTGGTGCTCTAAGGCTAGTGTAAGGAATATTAATCTCTAATAATTGAATAATGACACTTGGAGATGAGCATAGCTTTCGCTCTCAGTTATTGCATACTAATTATGTGTGAAATTCCATATGACAGCCACCAAATAAGGCAAAAACACAAAGAGCGAGTTCTGATAAAACTAGGACTGAGGTGTATGGTCACGACCATCCTCTACGAAATCCTCGACTAAAGGAGTTTATTGATGTGAATGTCAGAAATACGTCGTCCTATCTATTCCCTACCCGATGCTGAGAATAAGCACTTCGACCAAATAAGCCACTCGAAATCCTCTTGGTCATCCCCAATAATACCAAATAATGCCTCATGAATAGAAGTAAATATGTCATGTTGAATTATTCTATTATGTTTTGTTGGTAACGGCATTGTGCCAGTAGATATATACATATATGTATTGATTGTTTGAAAAAAAAAAAAGGCATACAAAAGAGATATTTTCATTGTGAAAAAAAAAGGTGTCATGTTAAGAAGTTTGTGTTATGTAAATCAAAATATTTTAGAGGCAAAAACACCTACCATCCCCACAAACCACCAAATACAGCCTTAACTTATTTTTCTGTATTTCTGATCACCTGAATATGGGCTGAGGAGTCTGACTTAGTCATAGGGTTATTAGAACCTAATTAAAGTGTAATGTAATGTAAGACCACCAAATACAATTGCAAATCTGGTAAGATGTGAGCTCAGGAAGAGAAAGAAAAAGGAAAAGGAAAAGAAAAAGCGAGAGAGAAAGAAAGAAAAGAAAAAGTACAAAAGATTAAAGAGAGCACAATTTTCCAGCCTTTCTCTAAGTTAATTTATACAATAAGCTAGAAATTTAGATTCCTAAATACTAGTCATTATGTTGCACCAAAAGAGAGTGAGCCACCAAATATAAATCCAGTTACCTTAGACATCTTCTACCTAAGCCAAAAGTCGGGGTTAGAATCTAAGAATAGTTCATATCCCTGAGAGAAGAGGTTTGCCTATTGCAACAGAAATTTACTAGGGGTCAAGTACAAGCTTTAAATGTATATCAACTCTTCACTTGGATCCATTGCAAAAGCTACAACATTACATATTCATGGTTATCTGGATTCTGAATTTTTGGATGAAACAAAAAGAAATAAACCTTTAGTTAAATTCTTGATAAAATGCATTTAGTCTTATACATGCTAGGGACTAGAAAGATTTAGGCATGGGGTTATGATTGTGTGGCAATCACAAGCCCTAATTCACTTGAATTAAGTTAGAACCTAGCTTAACATGGGCATTCCACATGCATACAAACTGTACTTTGCATCTTAGATGATTTATATGTTTTATACATAATAATCTGTTATTGAGAGGTATTATTAATTGCAAGTAATCCAAGGTTGCAGATGACTGATCAACCGTATGGACCTATTTGGAATGACGACGAGAGTCCAACGCTTCTAAGAGCTCATCAATCAGACTCCTGTAGCACCTTAGGGAGTCCGTAGAAGAAGTAGGAGCCAATGGGAAATTGAAGAATATTCAAACCTCAGATTACAAATCTAGCCGCACGAATGGATCTGGATCGATATTCACGGTCCAGCGGTGTAGATATCAACTCAATTGGAGGCCTACATAATCAGATACAAGGAGAAGATGGATGGCCAAGATCGCACCACGTGGCGCCATCGCAGCTGCCCCTCATCGTGCCCCAATCTGGAAAGGAGAATCGTGACCATTGGATTCCCATCCAACGGCCGCGACGTAGCCACATCACCTACCTTCGGTTGCCTCATCACATACGGGAGAGATCTCGACCGTTGGATTCCCATCCAACGGCTAAGGGCAGCCGCATAGCAAATGGAAAGCACAACAATCAAAGCATGTAGCGTAGTGGAGAGCGTGCCTAACTGCCAGCGACCGATGCTGGATCAAAGCGCAATTCTTAGATGAGTAGCCATAGTTGAAATTCGACCATCGGATCTTCATCAGGCAGATCTGCGGCGAACGTGTGGCAGGTGCGGAAGCGTCGGATGTAGACGCACATCTTAAGGATTCAGCGGGCGCTACACAAGCTTTCTAAGCCGTCCGATCGATAGATCGGATGACTGAGAATCCTTAAGGAGTTAAGGTGTGTTTGAGAGACGAGCAGTGAGCACGCGGGTGTGCGGGCGAGCACGAGTGAGCGAGAGCCATCAGATATTGATCCAACGATGCACAGGCCGCCATGTGGCAGAACCAGATTAAACTAAGGAAAAAAGAAGGATTTGGAAGGCTTAATCAAGGCTATTGATCTTCCTATAAATAGATCTGATTAATCTGAAGCCTTTGCACCAGATTAAAGGCTCAAATACCTTAATTTCCCTTTACAAAAGCTATAAAAAGAGGTCTAAGGGCCCCTTTGAAGGCATTCTTTAGAATTTCTTCATCCTCCTCCTTCAACCCCTCTCTCTTCTTCTTCTTCCCATCTTCTCTACATCCATTTCTGCACCTCTGTCTGAAGCGTACGTTGGGCCACCACGACGGATTGTTGTTGTTCTTCCCAACCTATCCAAAAGGCCACCACGAACCACCCCTAGTGCCCTTGTTCTGTTACAATAAGTAGTTGTTTACATTCATATTTTTAGTCTATTGCATATAAAAAATACAATTTGTTTGTGAAGTGGATATTATGATTGATTGTTTCTATTATTTAGTAATCATATTGAGAGGAAATGTATGAAATCAAAAGTACTTTCTGCCTCCCTATGATCGACTGGGACTCACCAGTTCCATTAATTATTTGCTTGAGATGTATTTTTTTGACAAAGAGAGGAATGCTATCAAATCACCGATAGCAAACCAGGAGAGCTATTATTGATAATAAAAAATATTTACAAGTTCGACCCCCAATGCTGTATGAGACTCCAGCATAAATTTATAATATTTTCCACATACACTGGGGTCTCCTAAAAGTACACTCATTTCTAGCCCTCCATACAGCCCATAGCACAGCCACCATATGTATATAAGGCTTATTCCCATCCACAAGACAGCACCACAAATTCCCCCAAGTGGGAAAGGACTCGTTGCATACTCTCCATACATAATCAATGATCGCACATGAAGAAAAGATATGAACGCTAGAATCATTATGCATCCCACATAAATAACAAAACTGGTTGGGGGTCCCCATCCTTTTGTGCCTCAGATCTCCAGTAATCAATCCATCCCTCCTGCAGAGCCATAAGAAAATTTGTAACTTTAGTGGTATTTTTAACTTCCATAGCTTTTTCCCCATTTCTTCATCTTCCGCCATCCTGGAGGACATTATCAATCTGTCATAAGCAGCCGCAGTAGAAAAATTACCTTCCCATTTGTTTGTGTCATATTCATGAGGCATGGGTTTGAAAGTAGCAAGCTCTGACGTTCATTCTCTACACGAGTTCTTGTTTCATGATTATGCCACCCACCATTATTTAACAACCACTGCTCCGAATCCACTTCCCAATAATCGGCTACCATCGCATTTTTATTTGCAGCGGCAGCATAAGCAAGGGGGAACCTGTCTTTAAACATCCCTCCATGTACCCAATTTTCCAGCCAAAACTTGAAGCTTTTTCCATCACCTAAAACTAATTTGAAAAAATTCCAATTATCCTTCAGGGCGCACACCACAGAAGACCAAAATGGGGACGATTTACGTGGGTTAAGACGATTTATCTCATCATTGGTACTCCCATAACTGTCCTGGATAATTTCTGTCCATAATTTTTTTTCCCCCTGCAGCAATTGAACAACCCACTTCAATAGTAACACTTCATTGGATTCTTTAAGGGATCTGACACCCATACCTCCCATCTGCTTTCGTTTGCAAATTGAATCCCACTTCAAGGGTTGAAAAAAGGCCCCTTGATGAGAGGCCCCTTTCCAAAAGAATCTTTTCCACATAACCTCCAGCTTTTTCTAAATAGAGTTCGGAGCTCTAAGGATAGAGAAAAGGAAAACGGGAATCGAAGTGATAACATAATTTAGTAATATATACCTCCCCCCTTTTGATAAGTATCTACTGCTCCAGCCCTCCAATTTCGTAGCTACCTTTTCAAAGAGGAAAGACCAATATGCTTTCTTCTTCTTAGAACATTTCAAAGGCAGACCCAAATAATTAATCGGGAGTGGAACCACAGGTGTACCAGGAATGGTGGAGATCTCATTCTGTAACCCACTATTCATCCCAAAACTGACCAGGGAGGATTTACTTCCATTCAATCTTAGACCAGAAACCTCTCCAAAAATTTTTACCATATGTAACAGAGCCTGCGCTTCTCTCTTCCCCCCTTCCACAAGAAAAATAGTATCATCAGCATATTGAAGTATAGGGGCTAGAGCCCTATTATTAGACAATGAATACCCCCTTATAAAACCATCCACTGCCAGTTTGCAGGCAAATCTAGCCAAAGTATCCACCGCAAGGTTAAAAATCAGAGGGGCAATAGGGCAACCTTGCCTTA
Organism: Thalassia testudinum; assembly: GCA_037157565.1. NCBI lineage: Eukaryota > Viridiplantae > Streptophyta > Magnoliopsida > Alismatales > Hydrocharitaceae > Thalassia > Thalassia testudinum. The sequence continues at coordinate 57,333,375 of JAZHRO010000067.1, forward strand.
CTCCACATTGGGGCTGAATCCAAGAGCGACACGATTTACCATTTATCAATGGGGAAAAAGAGGCTGTCATAATGCACCTCTTCACCCATTGAATCAGTAAGGGTGGAAATTTCCTCCTTCTAAGAATCTCCCACAAGGATGACCAGGAGACTGAATCATAGGCATTGGAAAAATCTACTTTCCATAGGAAAGACTTGGATTTTCTCCTTCACCAACCCATAACAATCTGCTGGGCAACAATGAATGACTCTTGTAACGATCTCCCAAGAAGAAAAGCTGACTGAATAGGCATTATCAAGTCCTTTAAAACCTCCCACAATCTGTTAGCAATAACCTTACTAATAATAAGGTAGATGGAATTAGATAGCACAATGTGTCTGTAATTAGAAAAACCTTTCGCACATGATTTCTTAGGCAATAGAAACAGATAAGATTTGTTCAGCCTCTCAAATCCGGAGTTGCCCAATTCAAACTCATGAATAACCTTTAACACAACCACCTTAACAACAATCCATAGCTCTCTATCGAAAAACACCTGAAATCCTTCCGGACCGGGAGCACCTTCATTATTTAACTCTTTATTGGCTTTTAGCACTTCTTGTTCAAAAATAGGGGTCACAAGCATGTGTCTCTGTTCATTAGTTACACAAGGGAAGTCCATTGCTGCCAGCCTCCAAGAACCTCTTGGAGTAGCCTTGGAAGTTTCTTTAAAAAATTTACTTGCTTCAGATCTGATCTCCTTAATAGAGGTAATATTTCTATCTTCAACTTTAATAGATGAAATAAGGTTAAATCTCCTTCTAGCACTGGCCGCAAGATGGAAAAATTTTGTGTTCGCATCACCCCCTTTAAGCCATAGCTGTCTAGATTTTTCACGCCAATCCATTTCTGTTTTCAGATCTTCATCCCCCACAACTGCTTGCATTTGCTGCCCCAGCTGCTGCTCCTATTGGTTCAAAGCCAGCCTGCACTCTTTTAGATCCAAATCCTTGATGACTGTCAAGGCTTCCCTCCTCTTCTAGTCTCTAATCAAATTCACAGCCTGCCCATATTCCCTCAACATTTCACGTAGACCAGCCAATTTTGCAGCAAACTCCTGTGTGGCAGTGCCTTGAACATCCTTGCTTTGCCACCACTGAGAGACCATTTGCAAGAAGCCTTCTTCCCTAAGCCAAGATCTCTTGAGTTTGAAGTATGATCCCGTGTCTGCATTCACTCCACTGTCCCAAACCAAAGGAGTGTGGTCAGAGAATGGCCTATCAAGGCTCAAAACAGCTGATAATTGATATCTCTCTATCAAACTAGGACTGCCAAAGAATCTGTCCAATTTGGAAATCTGTCCACTGCCATTGCTCTAAGTATACTCCACACCACTAATGGGATATTCAGTCAAGCCCATGTTCTGCACAACCAATTGGAAGCCAGCCGTAGAACTATCCACTCTCCCATCCGAGTTATCATCACTAGAAAGATAGCAATTGAAATCACCCCCTAACAACCATGGGGTCTCTTGCACTCTTTGATGCATTACATAGAGTTCCTCCCACAAGCCTACTCTGTCTGCTGCCACACAAGGACCATATATGCAAGATATAAACCATTCCATATCTCCTTGGGGAGATTGATATATACAAGAAATTAAAAAACTATCACGAATAATTTCTGAAATGGAAGATTTTCTCCACCAAAAAGCCAGTCCTCGAGACCGACCAGTAGCACCCTTAGCCGCAATATCATTACGGCCCAATTGCTTAAAACAATCCCATTCTTGACCATTTTCCCTCTCCAAGTGAGTCTCTTGTATAAGAGCACAGTCTATCCCCCACTCAGAGAGATATCTACACAATGAAGCCCTTCTCTGTTTGTTGAGTAGCCCACTCACATTCAAAGACAAAACTCTCATTCCTCATTAGAAAGATCCCCATTTGCCTTGCAGCCCACATATTCAACCATAATGGATTTAGCAATATTTTGCTCCTTAATAGGGGGCAAGGACTCCTTCCTTCTCCTTCTCAACATGTATGGAGATCTACCCACACCTCCTTTTTTATTGGAACCACTGCCATACTGCAAGTCAGTAGGAATAGCAAGCTACATCTGGACTGGCTCTTTTAAGCATCAAATCCCTTCCTTTCCTGCCCACTTCCATACTGCAGTTCATCTCAAAATCTGCCATTGGAGTCTCAACAACCTCCAAACAGCCATCCTTTTTGACTATCATAGCTTGTTTGCTATCAGCAGCTATAACATCATCTTCCATCTGATCTTCCTCAGCCACGGCACAGTGATAGTCCTTCCTCTTTTTAGGTTCAAGAGCATCAGTAGGAGGAGTGCGTCCACATCTGTCACTCTATTTTCTCTCCTCATTGTTGGTTCCAGGCTTCAGTTCTTCCTCAGACGACTTATCTTGACCACATTCAACCTGCCCAGACACCTGTCTCAGAACAGCAAGCCTAACAAGCCAAGAAGTGCCCTCACATCTGATTGTGATCGAATCAGGAATTGAGCCAGCATTGGTAACTTCCACCTCGATTTTTAGAGACCTAATGTCCCCCTCTTCGATCAAAACATTAGAACCATCACAGATTGATGCAAAACCTGCTAACATTTTAGAGACAACCCCCTTTAACCACAGGTGCAGTGGCAGAACAAAGATCTCAAGGAGAATCCTCCTAGAGGTCACTCTTTGTGGAGGCTGCTCAGACAGAGCCCCATCAGATGGAGAGACCATTCTCCAAATCACAATGAAGTCTTCAAAAATACTTGAGCGAAATCTCAATCGTTCCACATCTAGCATGCCCAAACCATACACCAAGAAGCGAGACTGGGATAACATGGCTACCTTCCAGCCCGCAGATAGAAGATCCAAGGAACATACAAGGTTCTGAAGCATTTCGATCGATGGCCTGCCTACCATGATCTCTCCAATCAAAGCACCTCTCACTGTGATCTTTGCAGTCGAGATCCCTTCCGAAGATGGGATCTCAACTTCAATTGTGTGCCTACCCAATGTTGGCGGTGGAGGACGAGCTTCATTCTTAACCCTCCAGCCAGGATGCGAGATTGCCCTCTATGATTGCAAAGAAATCCTCCTAGGGCACGACTCGCGCTTGTGTCCTTCACTCATGCATTCCAAGCATATCAGGGGAATTTTACAAATCACTGCCACGTGCCCCCTTCGTCTGCATCTGAAGCAAAGAACCTCTCTATTCTTTCTCCTCCAGGTACGTCTTCGAGCATTTTCAGACGACCTAAAGAACCTTTCCTGCCAGATCCACTCCCTTCTCCTCCAAGCCCTCGATCTCCATGTCCTCCATTCACCTTTTGCTCCAGTCGTGGACGACTCTGCCCCATTGCCGCCCTCCGCCCAGCATCGATCGCCCTCTGCTCGCCTTCTCCCCATCCCTCCTATTATTCTACTGTCATTTTGATTTTTCTGCTTGAGATGTATTTCATGCTATACTACAACGTGCTAATTTTCTACATGATATATGCCACGAACACTCTGCTAAGTTAAGCTGGATCTGAGCTGACTTGAGCTAAGGTGAGTGGGGATGAGCTCTCTTAAGCTGCCACTTAGCTAAGATGAGCTGAATGGAGTTAGGATGAGCTAACCCTAGTTCAAGTGAGCTGGATTCTAGCTATGGTGAGATGGATAAAGATGAGTTCCAGCTAGTTTGGGCTTCTCCTTCACCAATTGCCTTCCTGAGTGCTAGGGTTCTTGGGATCTGTCAATTTGTATATCCCTAACACTCACAAAAACATCTCAAAAAGATAATAAAAAGTAAAATGCATGTCTAACCTAATTTATGCCTAAATGCAACCTAAAAACCTATTTGCAGAGAAAAATCCTAAGAGCTAGGTTTGTTTTACTGCATAAGATTGATGATAGACTGGTGTTTATCAGGAGCGGGTTCGAGACTCGTAGAGCCAAAGGTCCTCTACTAATGTAGCGATCCCTTATCCCACTAAATACTCATCTTCCCTCTCACCTCCTTGATTAGCCCATATTCATGGGCTATTTAAGTTCTATATGTCTAGACATTAAATTAATTTTAAGATTTAGGTAGCATACATTAGGATGTAAATAAATTAATTCATATTTTTATCTTAAGTACATAATTCAAGCATTTAGAATTAACCTATGGTTGCATACATTTAATTAGTTAATTAATTAGACGCACTATTTCAATTAACATAGAAGTTAAGGTGTTATGTATAAACAACCCTAATTATTTTATTATTTTATTCTTTTTCTCCTTGGACGGGTAACTCCTCTGGATCCACCTCCTCCTCCTATGCAACACATTCATGCTATGGCATATTGAATTTGAAATCAGTGTGGCCGTTGCTACAAAAGGAGAAAGGAGAGTTGTCGTTGGGAGGATGCCACCACCCTTGTTCCTCACTGTGTTTAGAGGACCATGCTCCTCTTCCATTCCATACCACCAACCTCATCACAACAGAACGACTCACCACTGTGGGCGTGTGGGGTGACAACCCACACCACCAAAGAGTCTCTGCAACTCTTCACCTCAACCAGCAACTCATGCCCACTCCCAGCGCACCCTGCCAAGCATGCCTGCCACTGCTTCATCAGACACCACTGCGCTCACCCTCACTTCATTTCCAGCCATTAGACCCTGCCCACCACACGCCAGCTGGTCACCGCGCCTTCGCCTTCACCACGCCTGCACCACCTCACCTCCACCAAAACCTCCAGCAGCACCTGCAACTCACCATGCGCTCTCGCACCAGTAGCCCCCCCCCCCCCGATCCATCAGACCCATGACACACCTCCAACCCAGCCAGCACGCTCGTGCCTCCTCACCTTCTCTAGAACCTCCAGTGTCCCTGCACCATAGTTTCGCTCACCCACAGCACGTGCTCCACGCGCCTTCATGCCCGCGCACGTTCCTCAACGCCTCTCGCCCACACTAGCCTGCCCACACATGCGCTCTCACCCATGCCACACTTAGCACATAAGCAGCTCACCTCCCACACCCACTGTTGTTGAGAGCGCATGCCGCCCGCAGCAAGGCGCCTGCGTGCCCAAGTGGCCTGCAGAGCACTTGATCGCCCGTGCACCCAACAGCAGTAGTTGGCCTTGCCACCAGCAGCGCACACATAGCATGCTTCACTCCAGTCGGCTCCTCCTTCTTCTTAATTTCACCTGATTTTATTTCTGATTATTTCTCATTACACAATGATCTAACCATTCATTATCTTTTTTGTGTGAGGAATTTGTGCGAGGAATTTGAGAGAGGTGATAGGCACATCGGGGAGAAGACGTCGACCTTGAGCGACGCTTACACAAGGGGAAGATGAAGGAGACCTGGTTTCTGCCTCTATAGGAGATTTTCCATTTCATAAGTTTTATTTCTATTTTCTCGCCCTTGTAGTAATTGGGGCTGATTTTTGGGAGTTTGATCCCTTTTCTTTAGATTTAGGTTTTTAATTTACTTTGTGGATTGTTTACCCTTTAATTTGCATGTGCATAAGTAGCTAAAAAGGAAACAAAAACATAAACATGAGCTGTCTAGTAGAAGCTTCCTGCCTTAGGTCAAATCATTTAGGACTGAATGAGCAGCATCTAGATCTAATTCTTGTCTTGCATATTGCATGAAGAATGCTGGAATCAGGTATGCATTTCTAACTTCACATTTCTACCTGTCATGCAAATGCATTTGAATTTGAATTGATTTTTGGACCATGTAATCTGTCTTGAAGCGATCTAACAAGTAGTCACATATATTCGTGAAAAAGGACTAATTAAAGGAGGGACAATTAAAAATCAAGGACTTGATTTTCAAACGTGGTGTACGATTCAAAATTCAAAATCTTTTTGCAGTGAATGCACACTTATATCTTTTGCACCATAGCACGCATTTAGATACTCCTACGTCTTTGAACAACTAGGACAAGAGCCCTGCTACCCTTGGATTCTAAAGTGTTCGGAACTTGAGATCAAAGGTTTTGTAAATCCAAAGAGGGGGATACCCTATCACAGATTTTTGGGGGTAGTTGAGAAGCACCACGAAAGCACAGCTTCAAAGGAAGGCTTAGGCCTACTTGCATCCCTCTACCTTCCGTCTATGGATTTGCTCTACCATTTGAGATTTAGGGAAGAACAGCTAAGCTCCAACTAGGTCTTTTTAGGCATTTCGAAGGTTGACAATAGGTGCATAATTGATTAGGCAACTTGTTTTGTCACCTACAATTTGAACTAAAGTCAAAAGCCTAAATTTGTAAAGACTGAACAAGTCCTTTTGAATTGTGCTTGTAGTGCGTGCTAGGTAAGCATTCTCTTAGGAGACAACTTGTGTTTGATCCTGAACCTGAAAGAATGTTAAGAAGAAACCTTCCAAGGGTAGAAATGGCTGGTCAAAGGAGCCTTAAGGAATATTTCATTCCAATCAATCGAGCTGACCCTGCACATCGTAGACCTGGAGGGGATAATCCTTATGAGATCAAAAGCAGTACCATATCCTTGCTGCCCTCCTTTTATGGTACTACTAGGGAAGACCCTTACAGGCATATAGAGGAATTCACTGAGGTTTGTTCCATGGTGAAGCTGTAGGGCATTACTGATGATGCTCAAATGTGGACACTCTTTCCCTTCTCCCTTAAGTACAAATCCAAGTATTGGTATCGCACCCTTGATGATATTAACACTTGGGATGCCCTGAAGAAGGAGTTTTTGAAGTACTTCCCCATGAGAAAAACCAATCACTTTAGGAGGGAAATTATGAGTTTTGTTCAAAAGGATGGGGAAGCTTTCCATGATGCGTGGGAGCACTTTAATGATTTGCTGAGACTTTGCCCACATCACCAGGTGCCTAAACGGCAACTAGTTGAAAGGTTCTACATCGGACTTAATGATTCTCATAGGCAAGCCGTGGATGGTGCCTGTGCAGGAACCTTTCTATCTAAAACTGAGGATGAAGCTTGGAACCTTTTTGATACTTTGAGTGAGAATTCTATTCAATTGAATTCTTCCTACATGGATAGAAAGCCCACTCTCATGCAAAGAAAGTTGGAGGCGAATGAGGTAAGAGACACCCATAATTTAGCCTATCAGATTCAATTATTGAATCAAAACATGGAAAGGCTTATGTTGAAATCGAGTCCATTCCTATCTAACACCTTCATATCCCAAGCTTCTGAATGCTCAATTTGCCAAGGCAATACACACGCCACTATGGATTGCCACTTGGCCTCCGAATTCCCTGAGCTTGTATAAGCGGATCTGAATGCCGCTCAAGGGTTCCATCCTAAACCTCGTAATGACCCTTTTTCCAGCACTTATAATGAGGGATGGAGGAACCATCCAAACTTTTCATGGAGACAAGGAAATGTCTCAAATTCAAGGAATTATAAGCCACAATCCTTTCAAAACCATCAAATGAACCAACCTAAGACCTTTGGGCCCAACCAACAAGTCTGGCTTTTCAATTCCAGACTTAAGCTTTTTCCTGGGAAGTTAAAATCTCGTTGGGATGGGCCTTACATAATCACTAAAGTTTTCTCGCATGGAGCTGTCGAGATTAAAAGCCTTTCCTCTTTAGCAACTCCCTTTATCATCAACGGTCAATGGTTAAAACCATACATTACTTTGGATGGCCATTTGGTTGACGAGGTCACTCTTGAGGAGCCTTAGCTCCTACCATTCTCTGCCTTAGGTAATATCTTCCTTTAACTATTTTTGTTTCCAATGAGGACATTGTTTGAACCAGGCATGGAGGAGAGGACCTGAGGCATTTTTTGTATAGCATGTCTACATTTTGCATTCATTCATGCATATTGCATTTTTTTTTTTAAAAAAAAGTTTTATGCTTAACTGGCTAGGTCCTGCATTCTTAAGCATATCAAATCTCTTGGTTAGACTAAGTTGATTCTAGGGTCGAACTTTAGAAGCTAAATAAGCTACTAGCTTTAGACCTTTAGGGTCCTTTGTGGACTTAAAATCTTAAGTAGGAGTTAAGTTGCGGACCATTCCACAAGAGGTTGAGGAAGGAAAGCTAGGAATTGAGTTAAAAGGTGGGGTAGTACCTGGAGTCTTGTTCTACCTTTTGGCTTACAGGTCCTTGTAACCCAAGCATCCAAATTTCACACACTTGGTCTTGTGTAAGTAGTCACCTTAATTCCTTTCTTAAAGGAAATTTGGTTCTCCTAGTTTTGACTTAGGAGAGGCTTGAAAACACAATTTGATTGGAAGAGTTCCTGCTGCAGGAGAAGTGGAGTGTATACTCACCTTGAGGATGCAATGATAACATATTACCTCCTCAGTGTTTGTCTCTTAGGATAACCATCCTACTGCGGGCATGTAAGTGCATTGTGTAGTTCAGGTACCATGGGTGGCTCTATCTCGAAGTGCCGATTGCCACAGGCCTGAATTCACTTAAGAAATCCATGGGTGATACTATCTCAAAGTATCGATTTCCAGGAGTTCTTGGGGTTGCTATGGGTTGTGCTATCTCGAAGCATCAAAAGCCAGGCACCCTTCGAGGTACAGTGATGGGGACAATGAATCCAACACAGACTGTGTTGACAAATGATCCAAGGTTAGACTTAGAGGAATCAAACAAAATATATTTATATATATATTATTAAAAAAAAGGAATCCTTTTTCCTTTAACTCAAATAACTCAGACCAACGCACATGCACTGATGCTTTAATCTCAAGGATTAATAAACCTTAGGGTAGAGTCAGAAATTAGGGAAACCTGTGCTTGCAACTCGTCATTAGCTGACCTAGTCTATAACTTAACAACTACTTGGGAACCTTAGGTCTAAAGTCTAAACTTAATATGTTTCTAAAGGAAGACCGATTGGGTTGGCTAGTTTACTTGGAGATCAAGGTTTTGCTTGATTTTGCTAGGGCCTAGCAAAAACTAGGCATAGGGGTATTTGATTAGCCCATATTCGTGGGCAATTTAAGTATCTAAATGTTTAGACATTAAATTAATTTTAATATTTAGGTAGCATACATTAGGATGTAAATAAAATAATTCATATTTTTAGCCTAAGTACATAATTCATGCATTTAGAATTAACCTAGGGTTGCATACATTTAATTAGTTAATTAATTAGATGTACTATTTTAATTAACATAGAAGTTAAGGTGTTATGTATAAATAACCCTAATTATTTTATTCTTTTATTCCGTTTCTCCTTGTACAGGTAACTCATCCGGCACCGCCTCCTCCTACGCATCACATTCATGCTATGGAATTTTTAAATTTGAAATCAGTGTGGCCGAGGCTACAAAAGGAGAAGGGACAGCTACCGTTGGGAGGAGGCTACCACCCATGTTCCTCACTGTGTTTAGATGACCTTGGTCCTCTTCCATTCCATACCACCGGCCTCACCGCGGTAGAATGACTCACCATCGTGGACGTGTGGGGTGACAGCTCACATAGCCAAAGAGTCTCTACAACTCTTTGATTGCACAGCAAAAATACACCAGTAATTATACCATCTTGTGTTATTTCCTAGCACTACCATTGTATCTTATGTAACTATAGTTGCATTTGTAAATTAACACATGCATGCATTTATTGAGAGGGGAGGATAATGCGAATAATTGACCATCTAATTAACATCTTCATCAAGGGTTGCATTACAATTTCACCATCTTCATTTTTTTTATTTTGACTTTGAATTCTTCTCCCTCGCGTGGCTGCAGGGCATGGGCCATGCACCTCTTCGCGCCATTCCTCTACCAACAGCATGGCTGGACTTGCAACACCTGCAACATGGCTGTGGCAGGCTCCTTCTTCTTTAAAAAGCCTTGCCCTCTCCCTTGCACAGGGGAGCCTGAACATAGACCACCTTCAGACACTTTCATCCACTGTCAGGCCAACCTCCTCCCCTGTCCCTCTCCATACGCAGTATCTCTTCCCACTGAAGAGACACACTGCGGGCAGGAAAAACTTACAGTGGTCCCATGACCACCACTGTGAGTTCCACCGCCGCCCAGCTCCTACGAGAGCAGTTGGGAGTGGTGGTTTCACCTTCTGTTTTCATCGCTGGAAGACCTGATCGCCATTGCCAGAGCTTCAAGGTCGGAAGCTCCAGCAACAGCAATGGCCACCTGAAGCAGCGTAGGCCACCGCACGCACACTAGTAGACCTCCTTGAGCTCTCCCTGGGTGCACAGGCACTTCCTAGCGCGCCTGCGTAGGCAGAACTGGCGCTACTGGTCGCCTGCTCCCACACGGCACTATAGCCACTATTCACGACTCTCAACGTGACACTGTAGCCACTGGCTTGTCTCTCACTTAGCCGGTGGCACAGCACTCTCTCTCCTCGCTCGCAACCCACTCTAGCCGGTTGCCTGCATCTACGCCCGTGCTCACGTCTGCACCTATGCCCGCTCCCTCCAGCAGCGCTGTTCGCTGCTCTACGCAGTGCACTGCGCTGAACTCCCGCACCAACCAACGCGTGAAGACAGTGCGCGCGTTCCCTCCAGCGCCTTCTGCGCTTGCGCACACTCCTGCAAGATCAGATGGCGGACACTTCTGCCAGACGACTTAAACTCCTCCCTCTCTCTCACAGTCACCTGCCAGTACACACACACACACACTCACTTGCACACACTCATGTGTACTCTCTCACACACACTTGTACACACACACACACCCTTATAAACTCACGTCTACACACATACATATTTATATATCCACTCATGTATATACATAAGTATATATCTACATATATATATATATACATATATACATGTATATATCTATATATAACTATATACATAGATACTTATACAAATATATATATATACATATATTACTATATATATATATATAGTTATGAATATATATATATATACATATATATCTATGTTTACATATCTATATATATACATAGCTACATATATACCAATAGAGTTATAACCCTACCTGTATATATACATATATATATATATATCTTTACATACACATCACCTACCTGTATCCATACGCCCTTGCACTAGTCACTCCATGCATTATATTGCAAGAATATCTGCACCAATTGCTGGTATTCCCCGATACCCGCATAAAGCAAGTGCCTCCGCACACACTCCCACACATCCATCCCACACTCTATGCAGCCCGTCGTCTTGTTGGTTGCGTCTTACTAGACGTGGACCAACTCGATACTGTGCTACACGCCATTTCCACTTCCACCCCCACCCCTATATGTATAATATATACATATCTATATATAGAGACTGTATTTATTTCTCTACAAGCAACCTACCTTGTGTTTATTTCTCTTTTGTTTCCTGCTATTAAAAAGATAAAAAAAAAGAGTAAAGGAGAAAAGATAATCCTTGTCTTGCAGGTACTCAGTCTTGCAAATAGCAGGACCAATTCTTTTTTTGGAACCCTAAGTTGGTTCAAAGCCAAGAACTTGATTTTGAGGGTGTGCCTCAAGGACAACATTATCAACAAGAAAATATTAAACAAAAAAAAAACAAAAACATAATAAACACACGGACGAGATACATTCCAGGAAAGGCGTAGAAACTTATTCACCTTTAATTCCTACCTCCGTGAGATCGACCCTGGGCTTAAAAGTGACCAAGATAAAATTAAGTAGGCCAGGTTAAAAAAAAAATTCTGTGAAAGATGGTTAGACTCAATTTAGGTTAACCCACTATACTAACTTCAACGATAATTTCACCATATTAACACAACCTATTCGAGATCTACCACGCTTTTTCTGGTGCCATTGCCGAGGAGGTGCGCATTAAGGTAAGTTTCTACTTCATTCCTTTGATTTTCTCTTCTCACACCCTTCTCTTTACGGGTGTTTTTGTTTGCTGGTGTGCAAGTAAACTAGTTGAAAAAGGAGGCAAGCAAAGGGAGTCGGAGACATGGGTAGATCCAAGGTGGGAACGAGACCGTGAAGTCGTCGGCGCCGCACTGGAGCTTCGCCCATGTTGCTGAAAAGGTAGGTCTCTCCCTCTATTAGCAACTTAGGTTAACTTGTCACCTAAATAAATTAAAAAAATACCTAAAAACACTTCTTGGGAATTTCTTGGGGAAAGTGGATTAAAAATCACTTGCTTGATTGTTTTCCATCACCCGCACTGCCCTTGGATTTCCCACCAAACTTCGCATAGCGAAGATCCAGGAATCTTGATTCTTGAATCTTCCGTCTTGTGAAGTGTTCTTTGAGGCAAGATTAAATAGATTGACTGCCATCCCTCCTTGCCTCATTTATCCGCAATTCGGGATAACATTTTTTGGTTGGGAGACTTGGAATTGAGTTGATTCCAACCCCACCATGACCTTTCATGTCCCTTAGATTTGATCCCGAATATTTCAACCCCAACACTTTGATTTTCTTTACATTATCTTGTGGTTGATCCTTGTGTGTGGAACATCATTTTGGTTATTGGGAGCACTTGAATTAAAGTGCTCTGGCTCCCTTTCACACTAACCTAAAATTGACTCGTGTATCCACACAAAGAAATTTCCACCTAAGGAAGCCCATTGCATTTTTAGCATGCATTAACCAACTCACATTGAAGAAGGGTTTGTTGGGCATAGAGGAACTTGTATTTTCTCAAAACCTAGAGATTGGTTGAATTGGTAACTCAGCGAAATCTTAAAATCCATACTACTTAAGGCTGAAATTCTAAAAATCATTCACCAACTAAAACTTCACTTTGGGGAGATTTTCCCATTGCATGCTTGGTTTACACACTTTCTAAAATCAACGCACTTGGGCATTACCCATATACAACACCCTTCGCATTCCTGAAGCACTTGATCCTAAGCCTCTACTTAAAATTGGTAGCAACTTGACCCTTATTAAGGATTGGAGGTCTAACTACCTGCGTGTAGTGCCTACGTGCTGGTACAGGTTCCCGCGTGCTATCGAGTGTCTAAGACTGGGGCAAACGGCCTTTCAATCTGGCCCAGTGGTTCCGCAGTACTCGCATTTGGTTCCGTAGGTTGTGATAGTAGGTAACTTAGATCTTTGGGTCTACAGGCACATTGTAGAGGTTAGGACTTTGATTGCCTTTATTTGTCATCAAGTGTACCTTTGCGGCGTCATTTCTCTCATCCCCTTTTCCCTTCTTAACTCCCCAATTCTTCCTGCGGTAGTGCATGCTTGGGAGAAGGTCACAAAACCCTGAATTGTTTGAATTATCTGATAATTCTAGAAGGTAGGAAACTGAATCATCATCCTCCTCCACAAACATGGGTGCACGCCCACCCCAAAATCCCGAGGGAGGAAACCGCCCCCCTCAAATCCCACCAGGTGGTGGAGCCATGGACCCCATAACCTGCCTCCAAGCCCAAATGGAAATGTATAATGAACCGATTGAAGCCATTAGGGAAACCTTGGAGGAAATGCAGAACCCTCCAGAACAGGAGGAGCCTAGGTCTCTTAGCTCTTATCAAAATCCTGTTGCTACAGAGACCAAAGGACAAATTTGGGTCCTCATGGGCAGGGATGATTTTGAATTGAAACCCAATATAATTGGCTTGATTAACTTTCACTTCCATGGTAACATCGGGTTATCAATTGTCCTCATGAAAATGTTCCCATTTTCGTTGCAGGATAAAGCATCTCAATGGTTACGCACCCTTAGGAGAACCATCCATTCTTGGGAAGAGATGCGAACAACATTTCTCAAGAAATTCTTCCCATTCGGGTGAACCAATTCGCTTCGCCGTGCTATAACTTCCTTTACGCAACAAAACAGCGAACAGTTTCATGAGGCTTGGGAGAGGTATAATGACCTCCTCCAGAAGTGTCCGCACCACAGTCTGCCTAAGTGGCATATAGCCTAGATTTTCTATTATGGACTAAATGAGACTTTGAAGCAGATTGCAGATGCTTACTGCGGAGGGAATTTCATGAATAAAGATGAGAATGGAGCATTCGAATTATTTGAAAACACGAGTGAAAATTCAATGAACAATGCCTCCATTGTCACCTTTAATCATACCAGCCTGCCCCGTAACGTTCACGAAGTTGACAGGGGACCCTCCCATTCATCCACTGATCTTAGCCTTATCGCTAAAAAATTAGATGAAGTCTCCGTTGTGCACAAGAAGCTGGACGAACTTATGGCCAATCCTGCCCATTCTGTGGCAAACACCCCCACCTCACCACTTCATCACAATCCTAATCCTTCCAACACCAGTCTTATCCCCAAAAACCCCGTGAGATCTTCCTCACCGAGTGTCGTGCTGAGCGATTCGGTAAGTCATGTGGATCTGGCCTCTGCAAGCCAGTATTTTGACACGGAGGACCAAGCCTCTATGTGCTCGGATGCATATTTACATGCAGACTCATCTTCTGGCTTAGAAGACTCTTGCGCCCTGGGCAACAACCCATTCTCTGCCACTTATAACCCAGGGTGGCAAAATCATCTGAACTTCTCATGGTCCAACAACCTGCAGTGCCAAAACCCCGCGGGTGGGCCAATGCGACCGTCCGCACCCATCATCCCAAGCGCCCAGTCTAATCTTGGGGCAAATCTGCCATCGGGTCTTTGCATACCGCAAACAGAACACGCATCAAGTCCTCTTGATAAACTGATGCGAATGATGACAGAAATGTCTAAGTGCCATGAAGAGAACATGACCTCCCTTCAGCACCAATTGGCGCAGCAGAATGCTGAGATCAGTCAACTACGCATGGCGACATGATCTCAGGGCACTCTTCCAGCCCAACTTGTTCCCAACCCGTGAAATTTCCTACCTTGTGGTCCTCAACCATAGGTACGACCTTCTCAGGGGTAGGTTCATCAGATTCTACAGGCTTTGAGCATTCCACCGGGATTTCAGGCTAATCCCACAGCAACTACACCTCACCCTTATGTCCCTATTGTGAACCCTCCTCCCCCTTATGATCCCACTGGACCCGCGACGTCCAATGAGATTACTACGAGGAGCGGTAAGCAAACTGTTGATCCACCTCGACCTGATCCTGGCCCATCTTTTTCATCGCCCTCTCATTCGGGATGTGCACCGCATTCGCGAGAGGACGATACACCCAAACTAGTGCCAGAATTGGTCCCATTCCCTGAGGCTCTACTGAGGGAGCCAAAAGGCAAGAAAAAGGATACGCAAGCCTTTGATAACCTGCATAATTTATTCAGGGATGTTGAAATAACGGTACCCCTGTTAGAGGCTATCGACCACATACCTACTGTCGCCCGATTTTTCAAAGACTGCACTACACCCAGGCGACAGTCAAAGAAAACAAAGAATCTGGTGGTTCTCTCACCTCACGCGAGTTGTGTTATACTATCAAATCTACCACTGAAGCAGAAAGATCCGAGCACACTGCTTATTTCTTGTAGCATCCAAGGTTGCAATTTTAATCGTGCTCTGCTTGATCTAGCATCATGCTCAAGAAATTTGCCTTAGGAAATCTGAAACCCACCCATGTCACGTTATAGTTGGTAGATCGTTCTATCAAAATACTAAAGGGTGTGGTGGAAGACGTGGTGGCTAGGGTCAACAATCTTTGTTTTCCTGTTGACTTTCTTATTTTGGATATGGAAGTTCCTAGCTCAATTTCTGATTGTCCAATCATCCTTGGTCGACCTTTCTTGGCCACAACTCGTGCTCATATCGACTGCGAGTCGGGCTGTATAGAGATTGTCGTTGGATCTGAGAAGCTCAAACTTAACATCTTCAAGGCAGCCAAGAACTTTGATTGCGATTGCATCGAGGATGACACGTCTGACGAGGATATGGCCGTCAGCGCGTGTATCGAGCTAATAGGGACCTATTCTGACTACTGTGGATTACCTTTAAACACGGAGATAGCCTGACCGACACATATTGTGACATCCCCCATCCCTTCCTTTTTCTATACCTTCTCCTAACCAGACTTCTGACGAGGTTTTCTCCGCTTCCCATACCTCGTGGTCTGAGTCATATTCGGGCTACTCACTACCGGTCTACACTCTTGAAAATCGGATTGCCCTTTCTTTCTAGCCAAATCAGGCGGAATTGCAACTCCACACGGGGACCTAGAGCCCACATACTGCTCACTGGGGCTATCCCTTTTTGGATCCATCAATCCAAGATGCCCCTCTTCTTGGCTAATCTGAGGGCCAACTTCTTCCTCCTGCCTTGTTTTCTTCTGATCCACTTGGGACACTCTCGTCCCAAGTAATGCCAAATCTTTCACCATCCTCTCCCGAGCTGAAAGAGCTACCTAGTATGCTTAAGTATGTTTTCTTGGGACCAAATGAAACGCTCCCCGTAATTATTAGTTCAAAATTAACTAGGGAGCAAGAGTGCAAACTAACAAGAGTCCTTATAGAACACAAGGCGGCCATTGGATGGTCCTTATCGACTTAACTGGCATTAGCCCCACCTACTGCACTCACTGTATATATACGGAGGAGGAGGCTCGACCTTCCTGCGAGATGCAGCGACGTCTCAACCCTAACATGCGGGAGGTCGTTAAAAAGGAATTTATTAAGTGGTTGGATGCGGGTGTAATATACCCGATCAACGATAGCCCCTGGGTGAGTTCGATTCATGTCGTGCCCAAAAAGGCAGGACTCACCATCCGTGTCAATGACAGGGGCGAATCCATCCCGACATGCACTCCTACATCTTAGAGAGTGTGTGTAGATTATAGGAAACTAAATGCCGCAATGAAGAAAGATCACTTTCTGCTACCTTTTATTGACCAAATCCTGGAGCAAATAGCGGGAAATAAATTTTCTGTTTCCTAGATGGATTCTCTGGATATAACCAGGTGGCAATTGACCATAGGGACC
This sequence comes from Thalassia testudinum, assembly GCA_037157565.1. Lineage (NCBI taxonomy): Eukaryota > Viridiplantae > Streptophyta > Magnoliopsida > Alismatales > Hydrocharitaceae > Thalassia > Thalassia testudinum. The sequence continues at coordinate 57,350,142 of JAZHRO010000067.1, forward strand.
AAGAGAAAACCACCTTTACATACCCCTTCGGCACCTTTGTATTTCAAAGGATGCCGTTCAAACTTTGTAACGTGCCAGCAGCTTTCTAGAGATGTATCCTGCCGATGTTCCATGACATGGTGGGTGACTTTTTTGAGGTTTTCATGGATGACTTTTCAGTCTTTGGACCCTCTTTTGATTACTGTCTTGCCAACCTGACCCGTATCCTTCAGAGATGTATTGATGTGAACCTCGTGCTTTCCTGGGAAAAAAGTCATTTTATTGTACACGAGGGAATTATTCTCAGGCATATCATCTCCAACAGGGGTATCAAGGTTGACAGAGCTAAGCTTGATGTAATTGCTGATTTACCTGTGCCTGGCTCTATCAAACAAATCCGCTCCTTCTTGGGACATGTCAGTTTCTATAGGAGATTCATCAAAGACTTCTCCAAGATTTCTAGACCTTTAACTCATCTCCTATTGACCGACGTACCCTTTGTTATGGGCCCTGATTTCATACGAGCATTCATGCAGTTGGATGATGCTATCACCAAGGCCCCTGTTCTCTAGCCACCTGATTGGTCCCTTGACTTTGAACTCATGTGTGATGCTTCCGACCTTGTAGTCGGAGCCATCCTGGGACAAAGACACGATAGACACCCCTTCATGGTGTACTACGCCAGTAAGACGTTGGACGAGGCCCAGCGTAATTATACAACCACTGAGAAAGAACTACTGGTGGTTGTCCTTGGGCTAGAGAAATTCCGCTCTTACCTTCTAGGGTCGCATGTTATTGTATTCACTGACCACGCGACCATTCGCCATCTCATGCACAAGAAGGATGCCAAGCCTAGACTGATTCGTTGGATCCTTCTACTCCAAGAATTTGACATTGAGATCCACGATAAGGCTGGAGCCCAGAATGTTGTGGATGATCATCTCTCAAGACTGGACCCTGACCACATTGGACTTACCCTGCCGATCAATGAGGTTTTTCCCGATGAACACCTATTGGCAATTAATGTGGCAAGTGGACCTTGGTATGCCGACATTGCTAATTACCTTGCTTCTGGTTCCCTTCCACATGGCCGGCCTAAAAACCAGTGCGACGTCTCATTGCAGAAGCAAAGTATTATTTCTAGGATAATCCACTACTTTTTCAAATAGGTGTTGACCAGATCATCCGTCGTATTTCTGATAGCTAATTCCCCAGTGTGCTATCCTTCTACAATGATCAGGCCTGCAGAGGCAATTTCTCTGGGAGGAAAACTGCAGCCAAGGTGTTGCAGTGCGATTTCTTTTGGTCCTCCCTTCACCAGGATGCACACAATTATACCAAACATTGCACTAGGTACCAGTTGTTAGGGTCAATGTCACGTCGTGATGATGCCCTTGCAACCCATCTCAGCTACTGAAATCTTCGACATTTGGGGAATCGATTTCATGGATCCCTTTCCTCCTTCCAATGGCTTCGAATACATCCTCGTTGCTGTTGATTATGTTTCGAAATGGATCGAGGCTATTCCCACGTGCCATGTTGACCATGTCATATCCACTTGATTTATCAAAGATGACATTTTTGCGCACTTTAGGATCCCTCGAGCCATTATCTCGGATGGAGGAAGCCATTTTACCCATGCTTCTTTTCGGGCACTTCTGAGGAAATATGGAGTCCACCATCGTATCGCATCTCCATATCATCCTCAGATGAACTGCCAGGCTGAGGTGTTGAACCGACAAATCAAGCAAATTCTCCAAAAAATGGTTCAACCTGACTGTAAGGATTGGTCTGATAAGCTGACTAACGCACTTTGGGCGTACCGGACCGCCTTCAAGGGTCCCCTAGGTATGTCTCCTTATAGAATCGTTTACGGGAAGCCTTGTCATTTGCCCGTAGAGTTGGAGCACCGCGCTTATTAGGCGGTTCGCCAATGTAACCTTGACCCAGACCTATGTGGTGAAGAAAGGAAACTCCAACTTTAAGAGCTGGAATAGGTCCATCGTGAAGCCTGTGATTCTGCCTTAACTTTCAAGCAATGCATTAAGGCTTTTCACGACAGTCGAATTCGGTGAAAGGAATTTGAGCCATCTTGGCAAGTTTGGCTTTACAATGCCGGGCTCAAATTCTTTCCAGGGAAATTGAAGTCCAAATGGACTAGTCCCTTCTGGGTCTCGAGACCATTTCCCAACGGGGCCGTTGAAATTGATGATCCCAAATCTGGGCATAAATTTGCAGTCAATGGGCAGCATTTAAAAGCCTATCTTACTCATGAACCTGCCCCCATTGGAGAAACTATTGCCCTGCTAGAGGGTAACTAATTTCGTGCCACATTCTGAGTCAAGTTGGGGACGTTAAATTCAACGGCACCCCGACAACACTCCTCCACTGTCCCGTACACTTCACTTCACACCTTTTCACTTCACCACCCACCATCCACCCACCCTACCACCCTACTATATACCTTGCACCTCAGCTCTCGTTCCCCGATCTTAGGACCTTCCTCTACCCTGCATGCGTATGAGGACATAGCATCATTTGGCATGGGTGGGTGGATAGGCCTCCATAGGATCTGGGTATTATATGGTATAATGCAGCTTGCATCCATCTATAAATATGTACATAGCAAAAAAAAAAAATACAATAAGTGTTTATGGATACTCAACCACTATTTTGAAGACTTTCTAGGCCGCAGAAGCTTGATTCGCTCATGCTCGGCTTAATTCACTTGAGCATGGATAAGATAGATTAGAATCTCTCCTAACTAAGGACGTATTCTTGTACCTGAGACACCAGTATAGGTTCCGTTTGTTTGCTTCTACTCGAGAGCCTAAGTAATCTTGGTTCACACTACAGATATCAAGAAAGACTAGGTGAACATAAGATCCAACCCTAGTGTTCATTAGGGAAGGTGTTCTTACCTGTGCATGCAGGTAGAATTTTTATCCCAGGCTTTGGTCTTGTGTCTTGAAGAAACTCTTTCCACCAAAAAGGAACTCTCCCACCAAAAAAGTGTGCTCCTCCAAAAAAAGTTGTAAGAGATATACTGACACTTGTTTCAAAAAAAAAAAAAATCTGCGCAAATAAGTCAGTATATCTCACAAATGTCTATAAATTCCTCTCCCTAGAACGTTTTTCAGGGTAAGTTACAAATACCCTGTTTCTACCATATATTCTTTGAGCCACAAATGTAATAAAATGGGAGTTGAGTTTTCCATCATCTTTTTAAGGGTCAATCCGAAGACACAAGCTGAAACTGGGACCAACCTACACTTAAAGATTCGTGAAACCCTGGGCTTGAGTCTTAATATTCATCTGGTCAGTCTTGATCCTTCACTATGCACAAACCATAATCTCTTGAACTCTTGAGTATGGAAAAAACCTTCTGAGTCCTGGAAATCTTACTTAAGGTTTAAATATCAAGAGTCCAGGTTAGTCGACAGATGGTCTATGTCACATAAGACTTAAAGTATTGGTAGTCCTCTCTGCAATTGGTTCTCACAATATCCAACAAATAAACACACCCATGTCGCCTCAGAAGAAAATCTTTAGCTTAAGATCATTTCTAAATACAATACAAAATGTTTTGCTAGGGACTAGCAAAGGATAGGCATGGGGGCATCATTGCACAGCAAAAATACACTAGTAATTATGCCATCTCGTGTTATTTCCTAGCACTACCATTGTATCTTATGTAACTATAGTTGCATTTCTAAATTAACACATGCATGCATTTATTGAGAGGGGAGGATAATGCGAATAATTGGCCTTCTAATTAACATCTTCATCAAGGGTTGCATTACAATTTCACCATCTTCATTTTTTTTATTTTGACTTTGAATTCCTCTCCCTCGCACGGCTGCAGGGCATAGGGCATGCACCTCTTCGCGCCACTCCTCTGCCAACAGCATGGCTGGACTTGCAACAACTGCAGCATGGCTGTGGTAGGCTCCTTCTTCTTTAAAAAGCCTTGCCCTCTCCCTTGCGTAGGGGAGCCTGAACACAGACCACCTTCAGACACTTTCCTCCACTGTCAGGCCAACCTCCTCCCCTCTCCCTCTCCATATGCAGTATCTCTTCCCACAGAAGAGACACACTGCGGGCAGGAGAAAGCTCACAGTGGTCCCACGACCACCACTGTGAGTTCCATCGCCGCCCAGCTCCTTCGAGAGCAGTTTGGTGTGGTGGTTTCACCTTCTGTTTTCATCACTGGAAGCCCTCACCGCCATTGCCAGTGGTTCAACGTCAGAAGATCCAGCAGCAGCAACGGCCGCCTAAAGCAGCGTAGGCCACCGCGCGCACTCCAGCAGACCTCCGTGAGCTCTCCCCACGCGCGTAGGAGCTTACTAAAGTGCATGTGCACGCAGAACCAGTGCTACCGGCCGCCCACTCCCGTGCAGCACTATAGCCACTGTTCGCACCTCTCAACACGACACTACAGCCACAGGCTTGTTTCTCACTTAGCCGGTGCCACAGTGCTCTCTCTCCTCTCCCGCGCCCGTGTCTATGCCCGCGCCCGCACCCGCTCCTGCCCGCAGCACTCTACGCTGCGCTATGCAGTGCACTGCGCTGCACTCCCACACCTGCTTATGCGCGAAGACAACGCACACATTCCTCCAGCAGCAGCGTGAAGCGCTTGTGCGCCTGCACGTGCTCCTGCGAGATCAGACGGCGAAGGCTTCCGCCAGACGACTTAAACTACTCCCTCTCTCTCACAGTCACCCGCCAGTACGCGCACGCACACACTCACTTGTACGCGCTCACATGTACTCTCTCACACACACTAGTACACACACACCCTTATAAACTCACGTCTACACACATATATTTATATATCCACTCACATATATACATAAATATATATCTACATATATATATATATACATATATACATATATATATCTATATATATCTATATACATAGATACCTATAAAAATATATCTATATACATATATACATATACATATCTATATACATATATTACTATATATATATCTATATAGTTATAAATATATATATATCTATTTATAAATATATATATACATATATTTCTATATTTACATATCTATATACATACATAACTACATATATACCTATATAGTTATAACCCTATCTGTATATATACATATATATATATATCTTTACATACACATCACCTACCTGTATCCATACGCCCTAGCACTAGTCACTCCACCACGCATTATATCGCGGGAATATCTACACCAGTTGCTGATATTCCCCGATACCCAAGTAAAGCAAGTGCATCTGCACACACTCCCACACATCCATCCCACACTCTACGCAGCACGTCGTCTTGCTGGTTGCGTCTTAGTGGACGTGGACCAACTCGATACTATGCTACATGCCATTTCCACTTCCACCCCCACCCCTATATATATAATATATACATATCTATATATATAGAGACTGTATTTATTTCTCTACAAGCATCCCACCTTATGTTTATTTCTTTTTTGTTTCCTCCTATTAAAAAGATAAAAAAAGTGTAAAACAGAAAAGATAATCCTTGTCTTGCAGGTACTTGGTGTTGCAAATAGCAGGACCAATTTTTTTTTGGAACCCTAAGTTGGCTCAAAGCCAAGAACTTGATTTTCAGGGTGTGCCTCAAGGATAACATTATCAACAAAAAAATCTTAAACAAAAAAAAATGCAAAAACATAATAAATGCACGGAAGAGATACGTTCTAAGAAAGGCGTAGAAACTTATTCATCTTTAATTCCTACCTCCCTGAGATCGACCCTGGGCCTAAAATTGACCAAGATAAAATTAAGTAGGCCAGGTTAAAAAAAAAAAAATTGTGAAAGATGGTTAGACTCGATTTAGGTTAACCCACTATACTAACTTCAACGATAATTTCACCATATTAACACAACCAATTCGAAATCTACCACTCTTCACCTCAGTCAGCAACTCACGCCCACTCCCAGCACACCCTGCCAAGCATGCCTGCCACCGATTCATCAAACACCACCGCGTGCACCCTCACTTCATTTCTAGCCATCAGACCCTGCCCACCACTTTCCAGCTGCTCACTGCGCCTTCACCTTCACCATGCCCGTGTCTCCTCACCTCCACCAGAACCTCCAATAGGGCCTACAACTCACCGTGCGCTCTCGCGCCAGCAGCCCCCCATACTCCATTAGACCCATGAAGTGACTCCTGCCAAGCCAGCACGCCCGCGCCTCCTCACCTTCTCCAGAACTTCCAGCGCCCTTGCATCGCACCTCCACTCACCCACAGCACAGGCTCCACATGCCTTCATGCCCGTGCACATTCCTTAGTGCCTCCCGCCCGCACCAGCCTGCACGCACGTGCGCTCTCACCCTCGCCGCACGTGGCACACAAGTAGTGCGCCTCCATTACCTCCTACGCCCGCTGCTGTTGTGAGTGCACGTCACCCATAGTAAAGCGTCCGCGTGCCTAGCAGTAGCACTTGGCCTCGCCACCAGTAGCACATGCATAGCGTGCTTCACTCCAGCCAGCTCCTCCTTGTTCATCTTCTTCTTCTTCTTCTCTGTTGACGAAGGTACCCAAAGCACCCACATACGTAGCCATCAAATCCAACCTCGAAACTTCACGTCGGCAACTCCATCGGACTCGTCCCAACTCCCTGAGCACAACTACACTTCCAGCCACACTAATCGACCACTCGACGGCCGGCCGGAGAGCCTCACCGCTGGTGGCCTTGTCCACTCCTGCCAGCGACCATCGGCAACTGTTCGGAGCGCCACCACCACCATCAGAAAGCTCTCGTCGTGCTTATCCTTCTCCAAGCTTCCCGCGAGCTGCCATCCCCTCTTCTTCATGCACGAATAAGGGAACAAAATCCTCTATTTTTGGGTTGAATAATATTTACATTTGAATACCATTTCCACTAAAATGAATTTTAATTTATGATTATTTTATTGTGGTGAAATTGTGACTTCATACTCAAGCTTTCTTATAATTGTGTGGATTTTTTTATTCACATGTTTTAACATTGGTTTTGGATTAAAATGTGCATAAAATTTCTATAATGCATGTCAATTGGAAATTACAAAGATTCATCACATATTTATTGAATATTTCAGTGAGGAAAAATTGAACATATACCCTTACATTTTTGAGTTATTGTGTATCTTCTTTTCATTGCATTTCATGTCAGATTTGACTTGGGATTTCGTAAATGAATACGAGAAAAATATTCATGATTTTATTGCATCGTTGCCTCCCTGTGGATACGACCCGCTCTTCTGTGAGTGGTTAATTTTTATTGTAATTATTTTTTTAAGCGATTTTCCACCACTTTGTTACTAAAACGAAGAATCATCTTAATCACATTATTCGAAAGCGAAAATCGTCTTATCATACCTTCATAGGGAGCCTTGGAGCCATCCTCCCACCACCATTGTAATAGAGGATCACCTCCACCTCCTCATCTCTATTCTGTGCCTTGGTGAAGCATTCCTCTTCTTGGCATCCTTCGACATCTCATCCCCATCGTCCAACCTCTCACCTTCTACGTCTAAGCTACTGCCAAGCGCCGTCATCTCGCCAAGCAGTCGATTTGGGAGATTTCCTCTCACCTCTATCATTGTTATTTTTGTCATATTTCCATTTATTGTAATAAACGACATTGCATTATATCAGATTTGCTTCTCTCCACTTTGTGTGCTATCTTGTTTATTTCTTTACCACTAAAAACACAAAAAAATAAAAAAACCTAAAAACACCAAAAACAAAAAAAGTGAAGTGTGGATTTCAACGAAAGCAAATGTCGCCTCCCTGTGTTTGACCTGGGACTCCCTTGGAGTTTCGATAAAAATTATATTTGATAACTTATTTTGATACTACAGCGATGGCTTTCTCCTAACCGCAATTTTCTCTTGCGAAAAATCATTCATCATTTTGGTGCCGTTGTTGGAGAGGCAATGGAATTTGCTTTCTTGTTTTCTGTGTTTCTTTGCATTTACTTATTACCAACCCCTATTGCCTCTAATTTATTTCCTTGCAGGTGCCCTAGCAAGGAGATTCGAGTATGGTAGATCAGAGTAAATTGCAGGTAGGGTGGTTTGTAAGTGCCCCCACATTCCCCCCCATTAGTTTCACTTTCGCCACATTAATAACCAAGACCTAATCTAGTTAGGTGTTTGCATAAACCCTAGAATAGAATCTGTTTGTCTTGTTTGCCACCTACACTCATCTCACCCCCACATATATATAAAATAAAATAAAAATTATCTTCTGATTGAGGAACAAATCAACATACACACTACATACACACACATTTGAGGCACATAACCTTTTGTGATTTTATCTACTCAATTGGGATTCAAACCTGTGGAACTAGTACACATATAAATCAACACATAACGAAGTAGAAACAGACTAGGTTAATCACCTTTTGTGTGCCTTAATCGGTGGTGCATCTAGGCCAGTTGATTGAATTATTTGGGCCGCACCACATAATCTAAAAGAAATTCATCCTGTAGCTACCCCGTAGGATTCAATAGTTAGGCAAGCCAGACACTCCATATTTTCTTGGTCTATAAAGGAAAATACTTCAACACATGCTTTCAAACTTGGTTTGCCTCTCGAACATTTGGTTGAATATACCTAATACTTGAATCCTAAAAGCTACTAAGGAAGATCTGAATCCTAGAACTCACTTCATCCTCAATAATCTTGCTTGAAAACTTTTTGGTTGTGCACATACACACATTCTCAAATGAATCATTAAGGACACAACCCATCTAAAGGGCCCATCACATTCTAAAATCATAAATATCCCAATCCTAACTAAAATAGATTAGACATTGGCCTTAAGGATTGATTCGCTCTTCAGGGCACAGATTGAGATTGTTCTCGATTAACTTGCTTATACTTGTCCATCTAATGTCTAGCTAGGGGAGTAGCATTAAACGACCTTGGTTGGGGGGTATCAAAGGAACCTGAGGTGCAAGCCAAAGGAAGAACCTTCTTCCCAGCCCCTCCTTTTATCTGGTTGGATTGACCAGATAAAAGTAGAGTAAATCGTTTATAATCTTAAAATGGATTTTGAGAGTCTGTAGGTCATTAGGCTACCCAACCTATGGATAGGCTTGCATTTTTTGTGTTGCAGGGCTCCTTTTTCCCATCCTTCCGACTTCCTAAAATGTATGCTTGGAAGGAGGTCATTGAACCCTCGCTTAGAAGGACCTATAGACCATTCACAGAGGTGGAGGTTGAGTTATAGCCATGCAGATCCCATGGCTAATCAACAACCACCTCCGATGCCCCCGAACTAGCAGGAGCTGATCCAGAGGGAATTGGACTAATTGTAGCAAATGCAACAATGGTTCCAACAAATGAATGGTCATGGCACTCGTCCCTTGAAGGATTTTTATGAACCTTCGAATTATTAGGATCATCCTAGCGTTGTGATCCCCGCCTGTGATGTTGAGATGAAGCCCCAGGTTTCGAGTTTAATTAAACACTTTCATGAGCTTGGCTCAAAGGACCCATTCCAACATTTAGAGGACCTAATTGTTAATAAGGCTAGATGAAAGGTTTTGAAAGATGCATTCGTTGTAGTAATAAATCCTCAAAAATTGCTCAAAAAATAAATAAAATTTATAACTTGAATGAAAGTCCGAGGTCGTTCGCTGGGAGCAAATAGGAATTCACATGCTAATTGCAAATAAAATGTAATTGAGCACAGGATTCAAGCCAAATAACACCAAGAAATGAATAATAATTGCTCAAAAATGATAATCAATGTAAAGAATGAGTTTAACAATAGTTATGCATGGCAAAAAGAATCTCAAAGCAAAAGCTATGGTGATTTAGATCACCAAATGTTCAATTTAAGCATATATGCATTGAGTTCAAATAATGCAACAGTGCCATCAATCGTTCAAACTTAGGTACTCGAATATATCAATAGTATCAACCGCTTTTACGCAAGTCAGACTTTACCTTAAGGCATCAGATGACTTAAGCATGAGTTTCGTACCGTACTCCTTTTATGCTTCTCTTCTTCTGCTATTCTTCTACTTCTCATACAGAGGGCGATCCTTTCTTTAAATGGTTAAGTGTCAGCCATTTATCTTTAGAGCTAAACCCTCCCTTGACCCATGCTCTCTTTCCTTTCCCTCTGGATTTTTCCTCTTTCTTTCCTACCTTCCCAAGGCCACAATACCAAGTAAACATGATTCGGATCCAAGCTCACCCGGGACCACGACTGCCGGCATGGGGTAGCTGCCGAGGTGTGCTCGGGTTAGTACGATCGAGTCGGAGCCAGGCCTACGTGATGCATGTCATGGGTGAGGCAGGTGTCGGGTGAGAGGGGACCTCACTCGCGTGTATTGAGGTGATATGCCTATAACACAAATTCAATTTAAGTCACTACGCCACTTCTGTTGTGGATGATGTGGTACTATGTCCCATGGCTTCTTCGAGCACAGTAGGCAAGACTCCTTCCTTCAATTGTTGCAGCTCACGAGGTCCAGGTGTCCAATTGACCACCTGGGGTAGTGCCTTAAGCGATTCCGCATAGCCTGGGACTTCCACTTGGGGCTTGTAGGTGCAAGAGCAAGCTTGAAGCAAGCTCAAGCTCCTCCTTAATGGCGAGTGAAGACCTGATACCTGAAAACATAAGAATGGGCTTTTGGCTCTATCAAAAAAGTTCAGCAGGATCACCGTATAACGACGAACGTGGTGGTGGGTGTAGTGTGAAGTGAGATTATATGAGGTGGTCGGATGGTGATGAAGATGGCTGTGAGAAGGTGGGTTGGTCGATGGAGGGTTTGGGTGGATGAGAAGGTGAATAGAGATGAGGGTTTTATGCATAGAGGGACGACGGTGCTTGTGGGTGGAGGGCGGGGCAAATGGAGCAATGTAGCGATGGAGGCACCACAACAGGGTGGTCGCTGGATGTGGAGAAGATGGGGGTGGTCACGTGAGTCGAGGTGATATTTTTTGGGGTTTTTTGGGTGTAAAACTAACCTAAGGATCTAAACTAACTAAACTAACCCTAATTTAATAGATGAAAGAGTGAGGACGACACCGATGTTGGTAGATCAGCCTGGGGAAGAAAATACTCCGGCAAATGGGGATAGTGACAACGATAGTGAGAGAGCGACAGCGGCTAGTATTGTACGACGCAGAGGAAGGAGAGGAAGAAGAATCCACCATAGGTATTACGGTCGGACGATGAGGATAGGCAGAGGGAGTCACCGGAGCTCAACGAGCTATTTGACAGAAATAGAAGAGAGGAATTTCGGGGATTTCTAACCAAAACGAGCATAAGGAACTCGGTCTGATCTGGGGATTCTTTTATAGGCCTCTAGAGGATGATTTGAGCTTGGGAAGCAAGCTTCCCATGCTTGGAAGGTCACTAGAGATGGAAGCTTGAAAGAGACTCAAATTTCTCATGCGTTCACATGAGAGATTGGGAAGGTTGTTGGACTCATGACCAGTTTCATTGGAGAGAGAACTCCTCAAGGAATCTCGCTTCCAATTTTGGAAGTGATTGAGCAAGAAATTAAGGAGATCATCCCATTTGAAGATCACTGGAGCTCTAGGATTAGGAGTTGAGGGTAGCAGGGACCTATTTATGAAGAAGATGACAAAGCTGGGGGCTATTCGAAAGAAATTCAAAAGTTAGGGGGATGAGTGTGAGATAAAAGTATCAAACGGGACCAATCTGAGGTCAAGATGATCTTAGAATGGGGCAAAATTTTGGTACAGACCTAATTTGACCTAAGGAATCCAATGGTGAAGTTAGATTTAAATTTTGACCAAGTCTGATGGGAGAAATTGCATAATTACCCAAATTAGGGTAAAAGTCTATCTGTGGCTCTATTTTAGGTCAGGATGGGTTCTGATGGTAAAATTGAAGGTACCTAACCCTAGAGAATATTTTTATATGAATTTTTTAGAGCTTAGGTGAATTTTATTTTGACTGGAACCTCAGTTATTTAAGCAGGTGTGTTTTTAGGGTTTTAGAAGTCATTTAATTCTTGAAATGAGTGAAAACCCTTTTCTTTCTATATGGACTCACTTTTTAGATATTTAAGATCATTTGACCTTTAATTAAGCTCTGAGAAATCCTGTTATTGTTCTGCAATTGAGATATATTGTTAAAACTACAATTTTACCTTTGTTTTCTTATATTTCCCTCAGGATGGATTTGCAGTGAATTAGGGCTCTCTATCGGTTATGTCAGAGCATTTAGTCCATGATTATGACTAATCAAAGCTAGATTTGGCAGATGGTGACGACAAAATCACTAATCACTCTAGTTCAGACCACCAAATCATGGAATGTGGATGAAGAATAGATGCTCATGAGGCTTTTCCCCCATTCACTTAGGGATAAGGCCGCACATTGGAATCGTACCATTGGAAGACCGATTGCTACCTGGACAACTTTGAAATCATCCTTTTAGAAGAAATTTTTCCCAATTGGGTGAACCAATGTGTTGCGACGAGAAATTACCACTTTTACCTAGCAGCTGGGGGAAGTAGTTCATGGGGCCTGGGAGCGATTCCAGGATCTGTTGCGGAAGTGTCCACACCATGAGGTGCCCAAATAGCAACTTGTGCTAATTTTTTTATCACAGGTTGAATGATCAACTCTGTCATCATGTGGATGCTTCTTGCAGAGGTAATTTCCTCAACAAAGATGCAGATAGTGAGTATGATTTGTTTGAGGAAATGAGCAAAAACTCCCTAAACCACTCCTCCATGGAAACCTTCAACCGATCCCAACAAACTAGATCAAATTCCAAGAGGTCCAAGATTCTCATACATTTGATATGGAATTTTTTTGAAAATGGAAAGGGTAGTTGATGTAAACACATTTATTGAGGGTAAAATGCCTATTCATGCATGTTCCTAGGCTTAGATTTGCATTTCATGTTATAAATATTGCATAGTATGCATCATTCTGCATTTAAAGTAGTATATAATTTAGGTTAATTACGTCCTTTTTATCGTTAGGAGAGAAGGATATTCATTTTGGAGCCTTGGATTGACGATCTGACTGTACAGATCTAATCAAGACGATGATCGAAGTCCAATGCTTCTGAAATTGCCTCCATCGGAGTCCCATAGCACCATATGCAATCTGAGGAAGATCAATAGCCAAGGGACTAGGAGACATAATTCGGAGCTTCAAATGACAAATCCGACTACGCGGATGGATTCAAGATGACGATTGTAGCCTAATGGTGTGAAAATCAACTCAATCTGACCTTTGTAGTAGCCCTTACAACAATAAGATGGACGACCCAGACTGTGCCACATGGCACAGCTGAGGGGCCAAGCGCTCGCATGCGGCACCGCACGCACGCACAGAACTGGTGCGCGCACATGCGTAGGCACGCATGCGCACAGCGCAGCGCCAGCACGTGGGTGCTCACGCGAGGCGAGGCGGGGGAGCAGTGCCAGCTTTGCATGAGCTGGACCTACAGCGACCAATGAGCTAGACTTACAATGACATTTACAACCGTCGCTAATTGATCACACGCCAGCAAAGCCAACTTTGGGCGTGAGCAAGCATGAGCGGGCATGAGCTGCCTACAGTAATGCTTCCAGCGACAGCCTGGATGTCACTAATGGTCCCAAACCTATTTTTGCCTCTTCTCCTCCACTGTAAAAGGACCTACAACCCCTCCCTTCAACCCATCTCTACCTACTCTACTCCCACCTACTCCCAAGCTCTAGCAAGCCTACCAGCGCTCTTTTAAAGCTTGTTCTCAAGCTCCCAAGGCTCCTATTAGTGTAGCGAAACTCTGCCCCACCAAATACTCCTCCAACTACCCATCCCCCTTCGTAGGTTGCCTTGGAGCCATCCTCCCACCTCCATTCCGATAGCAGATCAACTCTGTCTTCTCACCTCCATTGTGGAGCCACGCTGAAGCCTTCCTCAGCACGACATCCTCCTGCATCTCACCTCTGTCACCTCCTTCATCCAAGCTTCCGCCTGGCACCGTCGTCTCATCGAACAGCCAATTCGGGAGATTTCCTCTCACCCCCCTCTCTTTTTATGCTTTCATAGTTTATTATAATTGACACTGAATTGATATATATATATCATATTTGTTCCATTTCTATCTTGTGATTCATTCTGCTTGTCTTTTATTTCAAAAACACAGAAAAATATCAAAACCCTAAAATACAAAAAAGAAACAAAACGAAGTGCGATTTTCACGTAAAGTAAACGTCGCCTCCCTGTGTTCGACCCGGGTCTCTCGTGGAGTTTCAGTATAAATTTTATCTGATCGACGTGCTTTGCAACTACGATGATGGATTACTTGTAACCTCGATTTCTAACATGCGAAACACACCTGACCATTTTGGTGCCATTGCTAGGGAGGCAACGGAATTTATTTTATTATTTATTATGCTTCTTTGCATTTACACAACACTAACCCTGCTTATCTCTGATCTATTGTCATACAGGTACCCTAGCTTGGAGATCCATCAGCAGTAGACCAGAGTAAAGTGTGGGTAGATTGTTTTGTAAGTGTCCCCCACACCACCCCTACATTAGTTTTCATTCCATAACCTAATAACTCAAACCCAAATCAACTTAGGTACTTTGCATAAACCCTAGGGTAGATTTTGGTTGTTTGATTGTCACTCCACTCTCCTCACCCACCCAGATATATAAAAAAATAAAAAATATATATTCTTCTCTTATGGTATTTAACTAAAAGCTACACACTTAACACCCACAACTTCTTATCATAAGGCACACAATCACTTCGATTCTACCACTTAACCAGGATTTGACTTGTGGACCCGGTACACTTCAACTCAATACACAAGTGAGTAAAAATCTGAATAGGTTAAACATTCTTGTGTGCCTTAACTATGTGGTGCAACAGGCCAATTGATTGAGTTGTTTGGGCCGCACCACTCAATCTAAAACTGATCCATCAATTAGCTTGCCACTTAGGCTTTATTCTTAGGGCAGAACCAGGCACTCCACATTATTTTTGATTTTCAAAGGAACATATCATCACCCGTGCTTTCAAAACTTGGAGTGTTCTACTAAACCTTGATTGAACCAACCTAAGAATTAAACCCTAAAATCTACTAAACAAGGTTGAACCCTAAAAGACACATCATCAAATAACCTTGTTTGCAAACCCTCATTATGCACACAAACATTTTAACTGATCATTAAGGGCACAACACATCTAAATGGCCTATCACATTCCTGAAGCACCATTGTCCCAAGCCTAGCTAAAATTGATTAGACATTGGCCCTAAAGACTGGTTCGCTTGTCGGGATACAGATTGAGATTGTTCACAGTTAACCTGCTTATACTAGTCAATTTGATGTTTAGCTAGGGGAGTAGTGTCAAACGATCGCGGTTGGGGGGTACACTAAGAACCAGAGGCACAAGCCAAAGGAAGAACTTTCTCCCCAGTCCCTCCTTCTAACTAGTTGCATTGCCTGGACATAAGTAGAGTAAATCGTCCATAATCTTTGGACGAATTCTGAGAGTCTGTAGCCTTTAGGCTACCCAACCTAAGGAAAGGCTTGTATTTTTGTATTTAGGGCTCCTTTATCTTTTGATTTCCCTTTTTACTTCACCATGTACCCTTCCACATCCTACACACATGTCACATCCTATCCTCGCACCACCACTTACCCCCAAGATGATTACTTTCCTGACTTAAACTTGTAATTATCCATCCACTAGCCGGGATGACATTGATTGGGGATATGAATCCAGACCTCAGTGTCCAGGGCCTAACCTTGGACAACAAGACTATGATTACTATCCTTCCCAGAGGTACAATGATTATAGATCTCGATCCTTTGATGATCAAACCAACCCGATCTACAATCAGGAAGGATAGGATGGTTATAACACCTACCCTCCATAGTACTCCACTGAATATAGGTCACCACCATTCTTTGAACAGCCCGAGATGACCTACTATCAGGGAGGAACCCAAGAACCTCGACATCTTGACTCCCCTAGATTTAACCCAAACCCACCCAAACCTAAATCGAACCAGTTGGTTTAGGTGAACAAGATCCAGGATAGGGTGTTGGCTAACTTGAGGAACACCATCCAATCTTTAGAAGCTCAGCGAACACCATGCACTGAAACACTGGAGCCTATGATAAAAATGATTGATGAACTTAATAGTTCTTGATTCGATTTGCTCCAAAGTGTAAGGGATAAAGACCTGGGTGAGTTTCTTCTTGGGAAATTGTCGAGGTTGAGGATGAAATTTATGGTTGTACTAGTCAAATCTTGGGATGATTCTCAAGATAAACCCCCTTCAGGAGAGCCAATGTCTGAACCCACTCACGCACCTATCGAGGGGGATACATTTTCTGAGACTGGGGATGACCAGGTTGGACTAGAGTAACCATTTGAGGATGAACTGATTGATTCACCTGAGATCCCTAAGTTAGGAAACGAAGAAAATTATGTCTCCTTAGATCATGAAATGATTTATGATTTTGAGACATATATAAATGAGGATCATCAATTTTTTGACTCTGAGGGTGAAGAATCTTTAGGTGAAGTCTCACTTGAACATATGGAAAATGATTTTAGTGAGACAAATGGGCATGAGGAATTTGATGAACCATTTGATAGCTCGTTCATTGAAGATTTGGATTCGGTTGGGGTTAACTTGGAGGATCCGAATCTTGATGAGTCAATCAGGGATCCTAGTCCTCATCTACACCCCGAAGAACTGACTTCTTAGAGCTTTGTGCCCAAGCCAATCTTGATTCAACCATAATTTCTGGACTTAAGAGAATCATATGGGGTGAATAATATGCTAGAGGTCTCGAAGCCTAAGCCCTTGAAGTTGGAGGATAGAATTATTGAAATAAAAATTTGGGAGGCTAATTCCGGTGAAAGTTTGATTTTGGATCTAAGGGTATCTATTGACCTAAAATCACCTACTTTCTACCAGGACCCTTACGATATCTTTCACGTGCAACACAAGCTCAAAATAACTGATTATTTTTTTGAGCTAGATGTTAATTGGACAACCACACCTATTGAACCATCTTTACCCGTTGTCTAACACTTTGGTCTTGGGTTGCACACCACTAAACTGCAAGCCCAGCCCTGCAAACACAACAACCTTTGGATCTGGGTGATTTTCAACCAGAACCTGAGAACCACTCGACCCTGGGGCAAGGGACTGCACCATAACCTAGTCTATGTCTATGGACATATTCTGTTGGTGGGTTTCAAGATCAATATTTTTATTTTGATTATGACCTGCACTTATGAATTCTTAATTTCTTCTTTGTATGTATGTTATGCCTAGCTGAAGGCATTAAACTCAGCGCATGTGTATACACTCCTCTCTGCGGAGCTGACCAGATTTTCGCGACACTTAGGTGATATTCTGTTTACTCTGCCCTTTTCATGTCTTTATTTTTACAATGAGGACATTGCTTCATTTAGGCATGGGAGGGTGGATAATCGATTCCTGAAATCATTATGTTAACTCTGAAGAATTTCATTCATTTTCTTATAAAATTTAAAAAAAATTAAAATTTGAAGAAAAGATAAAAAAAGGAAAGAAATTAGGAAAGGAGAACATAGGTATTTGGAAGTTACTAACTATAGGAAATGATACGAGAGGACTTAAACACTTAGACTCTTCAGGTCTTCGGGCTTAACTAGCCCGGGTGTTCACTTGAATGTGGACTTAGTCTCGAGTCCTCACCAAATAAAACTTATTTCACTTGCGCCACCAGATCACTCATTTCACTCAACAAATGGGAGAACCTCTTAATGACGCAAGGGATCAATTCTTAGATCTCATGTGAAAGCGCCCCCATCATGGAGTTCCTAAATGGGATCAAGTCCAGTCTTTTTACCAGGGACTCCATGAAGACACTTGCTTATTCATCAATGCAACCTACGAAGGAAACATCATGGGTCAACATGAGGACACGGTGTGAGAGATTCACGAAAATATGTGTGAGAACTCCATCAATAATGACTCCATGGTCTTATTCGATCGAACGAATGCCCATGCATCGACGAATCTTAGGGGAGCACATGAGATGCAGGATCTGTCCACATCGATCGACTTGGAACTGATGGCCAGTCAGTTGGACAAGCACTCTATCATAGAGAAGAAGGTGGACGAGCTGACTCGGCATCTGTAGCGAGCCACCTCTATGCAGAACTCTTTTGCACGACCACCTCTTGCGAGGGAAATGCTACAGAACATCCATCACCAATCTTCTCAGGGGATGGATTTGTATCCACCCCCGTCTGACTCTCGGATCGATGGGACCTCTGATCCAATCTATTCTAGTTGGAGGAACTCTGAACCCTCGTATTCTGACTTTTCTGAGGCTCCTCAGACCTGCGAGGACCTCAATGCCATCTAGAATGACCCATTCTCCAATACCTACAACCTTGGATAGAGAAATCATCCTAACTTCCAGTGGACAGGAAATTCTCAGACTCAAAGACCACTATATGAACCCAGTCCACAAGCTCCTCATCCATATCAGCCGCCTCAACCTCGACCCAATCCCACCTATCAATCTGGGCCAAACCAGGATCAAATGACTTTTATCCTTCAAGCACTAGCTGACATTCAGAAGATGAATGCGGAAATGCAAAAACATCACAAAGATGAGATCATAGACTTTCACAATCAACTTGCCGAGATGGCAAATTCCTGCCAACCTGGCACTCCTCCTTTGCAACCTCTGCCAAACCCAAATAACGTGCCGACCCAGAGGCACGTTATGAACCCAAATCCAGGCCACGCACATATGATTTATCAGACCCCTTCTATTCCATCACCAGACAAGATGGAAGCTTCGACATCCTATGCTGGATTTCAGCAGAGCCACCCATTCTACCAAGCCCAAACCAAAACCAGGCAAGATTAAACTCCGTAACAACTCGTAGTGGTAGAGCAACCCAAGACCCACATTATCGAAACCACTCGAAGCCTGGTAGTAACACAAGCCCTAGGATAGTTATCTAGGATACCCCTATCCCAGATCAAGAACCTGGACCTATTCTAGAAGAACCAACTATGGTTCCATTTCCCAAGGCCTTGACCAAGGGAAAAAGGATAACCAAACCTATGGCTCCTAAGGAGGATCTGGTCAAGCTCTTTGAATAGGTCCAGATAAATGTCCCCTTGATGGATGCAATCCACAATGTATCGGCTTACACACGATTCCTGAAAGATTTGTGTACACCCAAATGTAAGCCACGAACCAAAAGTGGGAGTCCGATCGTACTGTCAGAGCAAGGCAGCTCTGTAATCTTGAGTAAACTCCCACCCAAGGCTAAAGGCCCAGGAACTCTCCTGATTTCATGTAAAATTGGTGAAACCCAATTTCGTAGAGCCTTATTAGACTTAGGTGCCCCCATAAACCTAATACCTACATCCCTCCTTGACCACCTTGAAGAGTCCGAACTTAAACCAATTGAGGTGACATTGTAGTTAGCCGATCGATCCATCAAGTCACCTAAAGGAATACTCAAGGATGTCATTGTTAGGGTACGAGATTTCTACTTCCCGGTGGATTTAATAGTTCTGGATATGGATGCACCTGAGAACCCAAGGGATACACCGATTATATTAGGGAGACCATTTTTGGCTACTACTAGGGCAAACATAAACTATGAGGAGGGCCAAATAGAATTAAAATTTGGGAATCAAACTCTGAAAATTGACACCTTTAAGGCCCAACAAGGGATTAATTGCGGGGTTATAGAGCAAATATGTGATATCAAAGCCATGGTTGATGAATCGCATGTTGAGGACAACCTGGTTGTCCCCGATCAACCACTAGAAGATCAAAACCCATAAATAGAGGAGTCTGAATCTGATCTAGACACACAAATAACTCAGTCCCTTATCCCTGATATAGACCTTGAATCACCCGCTGCTGCTAATAATCTCATCCTGGAACTCAATCCCCTTCCTAATCATCTGAAGTATGTCTTTTTGGGTTCCAATCAGACGTTCCCTGTGATTATCAACTCCCGACTCACACCTAACTAGGAATCCCATCTAATTACTGTTCTCCAGCAACATCATAGAGCCATTGGATGGACTCTCGATAACTTGACTGGCATAAGCCCCTCGTATTGCACACACCGGATCTACATGGAAGAGGGCACACGACCTTCGCAAGAGATGCCGAGATGTTTAAACCCTAACCTACAGGATGTCATGGAAAAGGAGATCATCAAGTGGTTAGATGCAAGGATCATCTACCCAATCTCCGATAGTTGCTGGGTGAGTCCAATCCAGGTTGTGCCTAAGAAGGCCAGACTCACCATCACTACGACTGAAATCGGAGAGGTCATACCGACCCAAATAGCTAACTCATGGAGAGTCTGCATTGATTATGGAAGGCTCATTTCCTCCACAAAGAAGGACCATTTCCCACTACCGTTTATTGATCAGATCCTCGAGAAACTAGCGGGAAATAGGTTCTTTTGCTTTCTTGACGGGTACTCCAGTTATAACCAAGTGGCAATCCATCTAGAGGACCAAGAAAAGACCATGTTCACCTGCCCCTTCGAGATGTACGTGTTTCAAGGGATGCCATTTGATCTCTGCAATGCACCCACGACCTTTCAGTGGCGCATGCTTGGCATATTCTCAGATATGGTAGGCATTATCTGGAGGTCTTCATGGATGACTTTTCAATTTTTGGAGCATAATTTGACGATTGCCTCTAGCACTTGGTCCAAATACTCAGGTGGTGCATTGATGTGAATTTGGTTCTTTCTTGGGAAAAAAGCCATTTCATGGTGCTTGAGGGAATCGTCCTGGGACATCTGATTTCGGAGAAAGGCATCCAAGTCGATCGAGCCAAGGTTAACTTGATTTTCAAACTCCCTGTGCCTAGATCAATCAAGGACATCCGATCTTTTCTTGGGCACATTGATTTTTATCGACGATTTATCCCTGATTTTTCAAAATCATGTGCCCCCTGACTACTCTTCTCTCCAAGGATGTACCTTTTGAAATCTCCAAGGAATGCACTTAAGCATTTGAGATCCTTCGTGACCGAGTTACCCAAGCTCCGATCCTACAGTCCCCTGATTGGTCTCAACCCTTTGAGATCATGCGCGATGCATCTGACTTTTCTGTAGGAGCGGTTTTGGGGTAGAAAATTGACAGGAAACCCGTGGTCATTTACTACGTTAGCAAAACACTAGACGAGGCTCAGCGTAACTACATGGTTATTGAGAAAGAGCTGCTGCCTGTAGTATTTGCCCGAGAAAAATTCAGATCATACCTCCTGGGTTCCCATGTTATCATCTACTCGGATCACACGACTGTAAGGCATCTCCTTGCAAGGAAGGATGGTAAACCTTGATTAATCCGATGGATCTTGCTGTTGCAAGAATTTGACCTCGAGATTCATGACAAAGCGGGAAAATAGAATGTGGTAGCTGATCACTTGTCCCGCCTTCCGTCTGAGATCATTGACCCTTTCGGACCCATCACAGAATACTTTCCTGATGAGCACCTCTTGACTATCTATATTGGTCTTCCATGATTCGCAGACATAGTGAACTACTTGGCATCACATTAGATCCCATCCGAATGGCCAAAGGCCAAGAAGGATAAATTGGATTTCGATGCCAAGTATTAGCTTTGGGAAGACCTGTATCTATTCTGCATTGGTGCTGATCAAATAATTCGACGATGTGTCGCAGAAGCAAAAATCAAAGGCATACTCTCTTTCTACAATGACCAGGCATGCGGTGGACATTTTTCAAGACACAAAATTGCATCAAAAGTCCTCTAGTGTGTCTTTTACTGGCCAACAATTTTCAAGGATGCATACGATCACTGTAAGGCATATACCCATTGCCAGACCTTGGGCAACATGAGCTATCGAGACATGATGCCTTTATAGTCGATCCTGGCATGCGAGATTTTTAACTTTTGGGGGATTGATTTTATGGGACCCTTCCCTATCTTGGATGGCTTCGAATACATCTTACTCACTACTGACTACGTGTCCAAGTGGATCGAGGCCATTCCGACCCGAACCAATGATCACAAGATTGTTATCAAATTCATTCATCAAAACATCTTCTCAAGGTTCAGAATTCCATGCGTAATAATTTCCAATGGAGGGACCCATTTCACAAATGCTCAGTTCAGGTCACTGAGGACCAAATACAAGGTGTTGCATCGAATCTCTACTCCTTACCACCCCCAAACTAATGGCCTAGCGGAGCTATCAAATTGGGAGATCAAGAAAATCCTCCAGGCTACTGTTTGACATGACTGGAAGGATTGGTCATCCTGGCTTCCGGAAGCATTATGGGCTTATAAGACTGCCCATAAGACCCAATTAGGTTTGTCTCCCTTCAGACTGGTGTTTGGGAAGGCATGTCACCTCCCCGTCAAATTGGAGCATAAAGCTTACTGGGTAGTACATAATTGCAACTTAGATCTTTCTAAGGCTGGAACCCAAAGAAGGCTTCAAATGAATGAGATCGATGAATTACGACACGACACATATGAGAACTCACGAATTTACAAAGAGTGGGTTAAAGCCTTTCATGGCAAACACATTTCTAGAAAGATCTTTCATCCTGGTCAAAAGGTTCTACTCTTTGATGCCTGACTCAAGTTATTCCTAGGAAAGCTACGATCTAAATGGATCAGACCCTACCTAGTCTGACGAATCTTTGGAAATGGAGCTGTTGAGATCAGTCCACTTAGCCACGATTCTGAACCCTTCATCGTGAATGGTCAGAGACTCAAACCATTCATTGACATGATCAATACAGATTTAGCTGAGTCATCCTTTATCCTCCATTCTCCCTGAGCTCATTGCACCCAGTCGATGGCGTAAAACTCAGTACTTAACAAGATGAAACCCATTATTCTTTAAAAAACCCAAAACCTTTCCTGACATATCTATGCTGAATTCATATTGCACTTTAGGCTTCATCTATTAAAACAGTCGACTCCACCTCAGGTACCGGTACCCGATTCTAGAAATCGTTCGTAACAGTCACCTCGACCTATTCACTCACCCAACACCTATCCTAATGAATGAACTAAGCTGAATTTGAACACACCTAATTTACAATGGGGACATTGCAAATCATAGGCATGGGGGGTATGAAAGTGCAAACTGTCATGAAAACTCATATCAATAAAAGTTTTCAATAGAAAAAATTCACATATCACAAAAAACACAAAAAAATTGAAAAAATTTTAAAAAGAACAAAAAATTGAGGGGGGAGAGAAAAAAACTCTTGGGCTATACAAAATATGAGGAGGAAAATAGCAAAATGCCAAAAAGGAGCACAAAATGAAAAAGAAAAAAGAAGAATAGTCAGTAGTAAAAGATTAAGGGATTAACTGAAGTTCTAGACAACATCAAGAAAAAAGATAAAAATGAGAAAAAAGTGCTAAGGTGACATAGAAAGAGATTAGTAGGAATGCCGACTTTAGGCCTTTTGGGCTAGACTCTTAGGCTTAAAAATTCAAGTACCCGCTAAAATCTGGATATTCCTCAAGAGGTTGGGGAAAATGAGAAGCTTAAGTATTAGGTCTAAGGCTTAGGGAGTATTCGACCTCGCTAACTGACCTTTGATTTGCAGGACTCGATAACCTAAGCACCCCAACCCACACACAGTCGGGTTCAGTGCGCATAAATATCAAAATCACGCAAAAGCGTTTTAATGCTCTGAAAAGATTGCCTAGATTAGGAGCGACCGATCAACACAAGTTGATTTGGATGAGTTCCTAGTGCAGAGAGGTGGGAAATTCCCCTCGAAGATGTGTAACAACATATCATCTCATCGGTGCTTGTCCTTATGATATTTAAATATCCTACCGGTGGCATGTAAGCACTCTGCTAGTTCAGATACACTGGGCGACATTATCACGAAATGTCAATTGCTAGGGTCTGGATTCGGCCGTGGAGCACCATGGTTGGGATTATCTCGAAATCTCGAAAGCTAGGGTTTTGGGTGTTGCCATGGGCGGTGCTATCACAAAGCATCGATTGCCAGAGACCTTTGAGGATTGATGATGGGGATGAGGAATCCGATACAGACCATGTTGAGAAGCCAATCTGAAGCTAGAAATAAAAAGAAAAGAGAGAGAAAGCTCTCCAAACAAATAAATCCTCTGTCTCTCTCTTACAAAAATGCACTGCAAACTGAACCAAGGCTAAAAATGTCTCAAGCATGGGTGCTTTAACCGCGGAGTCCAACGAACCCTTGGATAGTTTCTGTGGGCCTTAAAAACCTTTACGGAGGATTGAGTCTAAAGTGGGTCAGGTCTGGATTTTGGTTGGTACTTGAGTACCTCTAGGCCTATTGTCGGCATTCTGACCAAATCACAAAAGAAAAAGAAAAAGCACTTATCACAACTTGTAGAAGAAACTAATGGTCTAGAACAGATGTTAAAACCTTAAAATTTTGCCAAGCGGCTAGCAAAAGCTAGGCATGGGGGTATGATAAGAACCTCATCATGAGCCCTAACTAGGTCATTTTGGCCTGAGAAAGTAAACAAAAGCTCCTACATAACCTAAAGGAAGTCCTAATTCAAGAGATTACTGTTCTAGGAAGGAAACATAAACTAAATGGTAAAACTGTAATTTTACCATTGTAGTACATCAACAGGATTTCTCAGGAGCCAAACATAGGTCAATTGGACTTAATAAGAGGAAAAGTGGGATGGTTCAGTCAGAAAAAGGTTATTATGAGATTTAAGAATTAAATGACATTCTGTAACCTTAAAACAAACCTGCTTAATTCAACAAGGTTTTGGTCAAGATAAAAATTAACTTAACTACCTAAAATTCCTGAAAAAATATCCCCTAGGGTTTAGAACCTTCAATTTAGTCTTTGGAACCTATTTTGACCTGGATTGGGGTCCTAGCTCAGTATTTAACCTAATTTGAATTTTTGTGTAAAATGTCTAGTCAAACGTAGTCAAACCTAAAATCCAACTTCACCATTGGATTCCTTAGGTCAAAATTAGGTTTGTACCAAAATTTGGTCCTAAGGGAAGGTCATCTTGACCTACTTTGCAAAATGATCCACTCAATTACATTCTGGCCCCCAACTTCCTTGCCACCCTTACATTCAGGTCCCTCTGCCATTACAGCGGAGGAATCCCACTATGGCGAGGAATTGAGGAGGATATCTCCTCGAATCCACAGAGATCTCCCAGATTTGGAAGGGAGATTCTCTGAGGATTTCTCCACCATCAGAACGAGATCTCCAGATCAGATTTACACCAAATCTCTCGTGCGAACGCTCGAGAGATTTGGGTGTCTTGCCACCTTCCTTCTCCAGTGAGGCCTTTGCGCTGGAAGGCTTGCCTTCCAAGCACAAAGGGTTCGGCCAGCAGCTATAAAAGGACCCCCGGTCCTTTACGCAACTTTGAAGCTTGATTTAGCTGCAGATACCCTCTCAATTTCCTCCTTCCTCATCTCCAGTCAAACGCCCGCAAGCTTCGGTGATCTCTCCTCCCTCCTCTCGTTGCTCTACCACCATACCAGTGGTAGAGTTAGCTTTGTCTCATTCCTCTGCATTGCACCGCACCAGTGCACGCCTCTCCGACCTCCTTGTCGTCACCGTCATGCTCACCTCAAGGCTTTCTTCCCTGACAATGGCACATACATGCCGCTCGTCTCGTCTGCCTCCCCTTCGTCCCAATACCTGCAGATAAGTTTCTCTCCTCCCACTCTTCATTTTCCCTCAATTAATTTCAGGAAATGCTCCTTGACTGCCACTGTCCACCTTCATCTCCCTCATCTTCGGCCGACCACCGGTGAGGCACATTGATAAACGCCAGTTTATCGTCATTCTTATGCATTAAAACAAACCTAGCTCTTAGGATTTTACTCCGCAAATGGGTTTCTTGGGCTGCATTTAGGCATAAATTAGGTTAGGCATGCATTGCATTTTTATTGTCTTTTTAATATGTTTTTGTGAGTGTTAGGGATGTACAGATATATATATCCCTAAAACCCTAGCACTCAAGAAGGCAAATGGAGAAGGAGAAGCCCGGACTAGCTGGAACTCAGCTTGATCCAGCTCACCTCAGCTTCATCCAGCTCATTGCAGCTGTAACCTAGCTCACTTGACCTAGGGTTAGCTCATCCCAGCTCCATTCAGCTAATCTCAGCTGAGTGGCAGCTCAAGAGAGTTAATCTTAGCTCACCCTAGCTTAAGTCAGCTCAGATCCAGCTCAACTTAGCTGAGTCTAGCTCATCTCAGCTCCCACTAGTCCACAGGGAGCTCTAGCTAACTCAGCTGAGTTGACAGGAGTTCACCCCAGCATAGATCCAGCTACATCCAGCTAGACTCAACTCCAGCCAGCTGAAGAACTCATCCCAGCTCAGGAAGCTCAAGTCCAGCTCCCGGGGACTCAGCTTAGCTCGACTCAATTGAGCTAAGCTACCTTAGCTGCCTCAACCAGCTTGACCCTCCCCGGGAGCACCAGACCTATCTCACCTTAGCTCATTATGGTAGAAGGTAGCTCACTTTAGCTTGTCTTAGCAGCTAGCAAAGAACTAGCAAGCTAAGCCAGCTACAGTAGCTCCATGCCAGCCTCTTCAGCAGCAGCCAGCTCCAGTTTCAGCTCCTGACTTCTCCTCCTCAGCTCTTTCCTCCAAACCATGGCTCCAACACCTTCTCCTCTGCTTCTCCATTAGCTAAGCTAGCTTAGCTTAGCTATTCTCCAACTTCCTTGGCTTGTACCACCCCAAAAACCCACCTAACAACTCCACCCAACTAGCTCCACCTAAGCTCCACATAAGCTAACCTACTTGGCACCAACCTAGCCTACCCACCACCTCCAAAAGACACCTAAAAGTGGTGCCAAAACCACCCTAACCACCCCCTTGATGGCACCACTTTTCCCTCCAAAATTCCCCTTCATCTCCACCACACAATTCCCCTTGAAGCCATCTCCACCATCCACCTAATCCCCCTTCTAGAAGACCCTAGGTTGGCGCCAAAATGGTGGTGTCTCTCCACCACCAAAAGCCACCAACACCACCCTAAGCACCCCCTTTAACACCCCTTGGGTCGGCGCCACACACCCCTGTCCATAGGATCACTAACCACCTCCATCCTTCCATCCTAGCCCTCCATTTCAAGGGGCACCTTAACCCCCCATCCTACCCTATTAAAAGACCACTACCCACCACCATTCAAGACATCCTTGGCTTGCAAATTCACTCTCATATTCCACCTAGAAGCCCATGTCAAAGAGAGAAGAAGAAGAAGAAGATTAACGGGATATTCTATCCCCTTGGTGCCTTCCCCTCTTCCCTTCTCTCTTGGGTCACGCCAGCCAAAGGAGAAGCTAGGCATGGAAGATCTTTAGAGGAGATCTTGAAGGTGGTCCACGCCACCTTGGAGAAGATTTTTAGGGTGGTGCACGCCCACCCCTTGGAGAGAGCATTGAAGGTGGAAGCTTCCACCTTGGAGGAGCTCTCAAGGAAGGAGAAGAAGGAGGCCCTCTTTTCAAGCCAAGGAGCTGCTAGGCTTGGAGCAAGAAGACTCCCTTCTTCACCACTTTTGCAAGAGGATTTGGGTTTCTTTTCCTGCTTTTAGATTTGTTTAGTTCTAGTAGAAGCGTTCCTCTACTTGTCATTGAAAGGAACACTCATTCCAGTCAATTAAATTGCCTTCTTTTAGCTTTTTATTGCAATTGTTACTTTTGGTTCTAGCACTTGTTTCACCTCTCCTTCCTAATTACTCTAGGCCTCCACTTGCCTAGAGTGAGCTTAGGAAGAAGATATATCTATCTTTTAAGTTGTGGTTAAGCAATTGTAGGTGTTAGTACTTTACGTTACAATTCGCATTTTGCCCTCCTCTTTTCAAAACAAAAAGAAATTACATATTTAGAATACCAAAAAGAAAGTTGAGATGTGTTTTTATCAAGAGAATTGAATTGCAATTTTTTCCTCTTTGGACGACCCTAGATACTCCCCTATCTAGGTTTACAAATTTAAAAGCGTATGCGAATTCACGTGTTACAACGACATTGAAAACCTGCTTTTACATATCACGCGTAATCCACTATCACCTTTTGGCGCCGTTGTCGGGGAGGCACGACTTTGCATTAATTAATTTTCTCTTGCTTGAAGTGGATCTCATCGCCTTCTCTTTCTTTCTTTTGTTTGTGCAGGAATTACAGCGGGAAGGTGCGAATCTGGAAGCAAGAGCTCAAAGTTCCTTTTCTTCCTGCGAAATTCAGGTTGGTTTCTATTTCTGGTCACATAATTAATTAAAACTACCAAAAACATATTAAACTTGGCTTTCAGGATCCCAAACAATTTAATTAAGTGGAGTGGTGCCCATATAAAATCCATTGTTTGCTTGAGTGCTTCTTTAGCACCACTCCATTGCAATTATTGGTGTTCTATTTTTCGGGTCCAGATTTCTATCCAGACTTCAAAAATTTATTTCTAACACCACAAGCCTCCAAAAATCATAAACTTTTATACAGTGATTCCCAATTAAGTTTGGAACATCTGTTCTAAATTTCAGATCAATTGGATTTATATTTAATTTTTAAAAATTCGTGGATTGCTGAGGGGTCACACCCTCTAATCTTCCTGATTTGCTGCTGTCTGCGAATTTTTTAAATTTTTATGCTCATCCAATTTTTGTGAAATTTACCTTGCTGGAGTCCTTCTGAAATTTTACACATCACATAAAATTACAAGAATTTTATGAGGTCAGTGGTAATACTGAAAAGTCCACAATACCCACGGGTATCATTTCTTGACTTTGACACCGGTATAATTAAAAATTGAAAACAATTACCAAACAAATTCTTAAAATCTTACAAAAATCTTTTCTGGAATCCTTGTTTGATTTCATTCAAGGTAGTGGTGTTGGCTGCATTTATTGGACCACTATCTTTTCAGAAAGCTTAAAAATAACTCATTGGTAGTTAAATTTCTATCTTATGGACAATTGGCTTAGGGTTTCTTCTTTCTCTTTAGAGACGCAATTTAAAGGAAATATGCAATCACCCATAAAACTTGTCTTTCCTATGATTGGGAACTTTCAAACTTGTTTGAAAACTTAAAGAGAAAAACCCTAAAACACATTTAATTAAATCAAATCCTAAAAGACAAAAATACAAAAAAATTGTGTGACAACTTGATTTTCATTTGAACCACTCTCCAATTCCTGCACACAGACAAAAAATAAAAATAACAGGGCAACATCCCAATAAACGCCCTCCACATTCCGTGTGCACTATAGCATCCTAGACCTAATTAAAATTTGTAGCAACTTGACCCCTAAGGCTTTATCAACTTAGGCTTGCTATTTAGGTCTTAAGTTTTCTTTAGTTAGTACCAATTCTGTCATCTATATCTGGTGTTCTGGCTAAGGGCCGTGTCAAACGACCAGGCGTGGGTTTGTACAAGCACCTGGGGTTTTCCCTGGGAAACGTTTGGGCCCAAACCTCCCCTTAAGCAACTTGTCAGATTTGTTGATAGAACAGGTATTCACTACTGACTACTTATTTCCTATATAGACCAAGTATTAGGTTATTATTAGGGAGTCACATTTAAGTTAGGCCTAGTTTTGTTTGTTTGAATTGCACACTTTCTCTCATCTCTTTCTCTTCTCCTCCCCTCCCGTTCTTCCATTTTATGCACGGGCGACGGTCTCAAAATCCGCACTTGGAAGGACCATTTGATTTTGCCCCCCACGCAAAAAGACCACTTTTTCTGTCTTCTCCTGAAAAAATGGAAACACATCAAAATAGGTCCACTGACCCTTCCACTTCCACCTCTAACCCCACCACTAACCCTAATTCTAACCCTTCCACCCAAAACCCATCCACCATTAACTTCCCACACTTGGAGCTCCCTAATCTTGAGTTGCCCCACACACAACATCAAGACCCCCTACCTGATATTTTAAAATTGATGGCCGATCAGATTAATAAATTAAATTCCAATCAACAAACATTGACTAGGAACATCCAAAACCTAGCCAATCCAAGGCCAAACCCACCACCCCGTCAGCAGCCTGTTGTTCCTCTAAAAGATTTCTATGATCCGTCTTATTATGAGGAACGACCAGGGGTGGTCATACCGGAGGGGGACTTTGAGATCAAGCTTGCGATCATGAACCTAATTAAACACTTTCATGGCCTTCCTAGGGAAGACCCTTTCAGCTACCTTGAAGAGCTAACTCTTCTTGCACCGACAACCTGTTCCTGAAATGTGCAAGAAGACATATGGCTGATGCGGCTTTTTCCATTATCTCTTAAAGATAATGCCGCTTATTGGTTCAGGACCATTGGCCGACCCATCACAACTTGGCCTCATCTCAAAAGCACCTTCCTCAAGAAATTCTTTCCCATAGGTCGTACCAATTCCTTGCGAAGATCTATTACGACCTTTCACCAAAAATCTGGTGAGACTCTCCATGATTCTTGGGAAAGATTTCAAGATCTTTTAAGAAGTTGTCCGCACCATGAGATTCCTTTATGGCAGCTCGTGCAAATCTTCTATCATGGATTAGAAGATCAAATCCGACATTTTGTCGACGCCTCGTGTGGCGGCAACTTCTTAAATAAAGATGCAGAAAGTGCCTATGACCTGTTTGAAGAAATGAGTGAAAACTCATTTAATCAAGCTTCCATGAACACATTTTGCAGAACTCAAAACCCACACTTCGATGTTCATGAAATAGGCACTCAATCTATACCTGTCACCCAAGATGATCTTCAACTGATCGCTCAAAACTCGACCAGATGCATATTAATCAAAAGAAAATTGAGGAAAGACTGGCCACATCAACTCAAGCTCCACGCCCACATTTAACCCAACCTAACTTTCCATGAAGAGAAAATTTGCACAATCTCAACACTACTCCTACTGATTATTCTGAGGTTGCCCATGATTCACTGGGGAATTACAACTATCCAGATCTTAACCCCACTCAAAATATTTCTGCCATCCAGGAGCCCTTTAAAAATCTTTCCAATTGGAAAAATTATCCGAACTACTCCTGGAATAATCAAGTTTCCTCCCAACCATATCATTTTAATGGGTATGGGTCGAATCCAAACTTCCATCTTGGGTCATCCCAACAAGACATCAATGCCCAGATGCTGTGAACCCTGCAGGATATGCAAACAAAAATGATGGAAGTAACCCGTAACATCACAAATTTGAACAATCAGATTGGGGTTACTCCCACGCAAAGACCTGCAGGGCATCTTCTGTCCCAACCCATGCCCAACCCTAATCACCAAGGAAACCATTATACAGGCAGAACTCCACACTATTCGAATCAGCCTCCTCCTAATCCACCACCTCAGCAGCCTCCCAGGTTTCAGCAATCAGAGGCCCCCCACCTCCACCAAATAATAATCCGATTGCACATGCAGTTACTTTGAGGAGTGGGAAAACCACCACTGACCCTGGGCCCTCACACAAACCTGCTGAAATACCTGTGCAAATTGACTCCCCACCTCCCCATCAGGAAGAAAAAGAAATACCAAAATCTCAAGACAAGATTCCTATCCCTTTTCCACAAGCTCTCCTCCCCACCACCAACAAAAAAAAGAAATCTGAGCCCACTACAGAAGAACTCATGGATCTTTTTGGGCAAGTTCATATCAATATTCCTCTCCTCGATGCCATCAAATATATACCTGCCTATGCTAAATTTTTGAAGGAGATTTGTACTCCTAAAAGGCAGGCCAAAAATCTAGGACAGGTGCATCTTTCAGAGATAGTAAGCTCTGTCATACAGAGTAAGCTGCCTCCTAAGATGAAACATCCGGGGGTGCCTTTAATTTCTGTAATTATCGATGACACCACCTTTAATCGTGCCCTCCTTGATCTTGGTGCCTCAGTTAATATTATTCCCACGAGTTTATTTGAAGAATTTCAGATCGGTAAATTAAAACCCGTCGAGGTTACCCTGCAATTAGCCGACCGATCTACAATTAAACCTCGTGGGATTGTCGAGGATGTTTTAGTTAAGGTCCAGAATTGTGTCTTCCCTGCAGACTTTCTGGTTCTTGACATTGAGGCACCTGAATCATTACTGGACTCCCCAATAATCCTTGGACGCCCTTTTTTGGCCACTGCAAAGGCAAATATCAATTGCCACACAGGAAAAATGGATATCACTTGTGCAGGCCAAACTCTCAGTTTAGATATTTTCAAATCCTCCAAGAGATTCCATGATGATAACTTCTTTGAGGACTCAGATACTAAATTTCCAATATGGTGTAGGAGACAATGTTAATAGTAGTGGTCGGCAAAATCTGTGATCCGGAAACTTGTCTTGACTCCAAACTTATTCCTGATACCCCCCTAACCCACCCACTATTCACGCACCTAATTCTTCCACACTAACTTCCCCCAATCCTCCCTTTCTTACGGACCTGCCACCAACCCCACCCGAGTTTAGAATCCAACCTGATTTAAAACCATGGCCAGACTCGGGCTACACTTATCAGTTTCCATCCAACTTTGGTCCCGATATTATTTCTAATCAATTTTCTAGGGATCTAGAAGAAGACACCCTTTTTGCATGCATCCAAGTGTCCAATTATCTACATGATTTCACATCTTCCGTGCATACCTTCACGCCCAGCTGAATGGCGTAAAAGATAGCACTGGATGGGAGGTAACCCATCATTTTTTTTCTTGCTTTCCTTTTTTATTCCAGGTTTTGTTCATCCTAAACCCGACCATTCTTCACTAAGGTGATCCCTTTTCCCTCCTAATGCATGAGGACATGGAATATCTTAAGCATGGGGGGGGTGTTTTTTTAAATTTGATGATCAATTTAGGATTTTCAGAACCTAGAAATATGTATTTTTCTTTAATTTATTTCCTGCTTACATACAAAAAAAAAAAACTTTTTAAGGAAAAATTTTGAAATCAGGACTAAGGTCGAAAAATTCACTTTTGGTATAATGGGATTTAATCTTTAACAAACTAAGGATAAGGACATGGATCTGATCATTAGAATTCCAGGGTCTATTTTAGACTAGATCAAATATCCTTCTCTAAAAATTCCACCTGAACTCATGATAGTTGAGGTGACTTGATCCTATTTTGTAATACGGAAAGTATTTGACTTAGTTTCTGATTCAAAAACTTGCATGTTCTGAGAAACTTCTTGTGTCAATTTTCACACACAAGCCAACACTTAAAAACAGCAAAAAATTTGAGAAACTCCCTTGTTTGGACTTAGTAAAAGTCTGAAGCAGATCATTGGTTTGAGTTCCCACCGTCGAGAAGGAGGAAAATACCTCATTTGAGGATGCGATGTCAACATGTTACCGCCTCGACGCTGCTCCATATCTATATTTCATATCTTTAGACGGAGCATCAAAGCGCATTTTACCAGCTCAGGTGTCTTGGACAGTGCTCTACCTATAGTGTCGAAGCAAGAGCTTGAGTTTGCTTGGAGCGCCCCTTTTCACCGCATCGTGTTTTGGGGTTGTGAGCTCCTGGGTGGTGTCATGAACAGTGCTATCTCGAAGTACTAGCGCCAGAGCCCCCTCGAGGAATGGTAACGGGAATGATGATCCCGACACATCTATTGTAAGACTACGCTAAAAATAAGCATGGGGGAAAAAAAAAGGTAATAATAAATAATTAACATGCCCTTATAAATGTTGGCTTTTCACAAACACAGACACAAGGTTTTAAAGGATTTTGCATGTTGCGAATCAGATTTATGAGCTAGAAAAATCCTAAAAACAAAAATTTCAAGTCATCTAAATTAACAAAGGGTTAATTTGTGAATTTTCTGGAGGATATATTGATCCCATTTTGTCAAATGGTTGGATCCAAAAACAAATCCTGTTGTTTATCTTTAACAAATCCCATACCTCCTGTGTTTTAATCTACCAAGGTCCCTTAATCTCTTTTTCTCCTCAAAAGTCGAAAAAAACAGATTTCCCAAAAATTTCGTTTTCCAAAAAAGTTAAAGTTTTCCTAAGAGACTAGCAAATGATAAGCATGGGGGTGTGATAAACGTCAGTTTATCATCATTCTTATGCATTAAAACAAACCTAGCTCTTAGGATTTTACTCTGCAAACAGGTTTTTTGGGATGCATTTAGGCATAAATTAGGTTAGACATGCATTACATTTTTTATTGTCTTTTTAATATGTTTCTCTGAGTGTTAGGGATGTACAGATATATAGGTCCCTAAAACCCTAGCACTCAAGAAGGCAAATGGTGAAGGAGATGCCCAGACTAGCTGGAACTCAGCTTGATCCAGCTCACCTCCGCTTGATCCAGCTCACCGCAGCTGGAACCTAGCTCACTTGAACTAGGATTAGCTCGTCCCAGCTCCATTCAGCTAATCTCAGCTGAGTGGTAGCTCAACATAGTTCATCTTAGCTCACCCTAGCTCAAGTCAGCTCAGATCCAGCTCAACTTAGCTGAGTCTAGCTCATCTCAGCTCCCACTAGTCCATAGGGAGCTCTAGCTAGCTCAGCTGAGTTGACAGGAGTTCACCCCAGCTCAAATCCAGCTACATCCAACTCCACTCAACTCCAGCCAGCTGAAGAAGAACTCATCCCAGCTTAGGAAGCTCAAGTCCAGCTCCCAGGGACTCAGCTTAGCTCAACTCAGTTGAGCTAAGCTACCTTAGCTGCCTCAACCAGCTTGACCCTCCCCGGGAGCACCAGACCTAGCTCACCTTAGCTCATTATGGTAGAAGCTAGCTCACTTTAGCTTGGCTTAGCAGCTAGCAAAGAACTAGCAAGCTAAGCCAGCTAGTGTAGCTCCATGCCAGCCTCTTCAGCAGCAGCCAGCTCCAATTTCGGCTCCTGACTTCTCCTCCTCAGCTCCTTCCTCCAAATGCTAGCTCCAACACCTTCTCCTCTACTCCTCCATTAGCTAAGCTAGCTTAGCTTAGCTATACTCCAACTTCCTTGGCTTGTACCACCCCAAAAACCCACCTAACAACTCCACCCAACTAGCTCCACCTAAGCTCCACATAAGCTAACCTACTTGGCACCAACCTAGCCTACCCACCACCTCCAAAAGACACCTAAAGGTGGCGCCAAAACCACCCTAACCACCACCTTGATGGTGCCACTTTTTCCTACAAATTCCCCTTCATCTCCACCACACAATTCCCCTTGAATCCATCTCCACCATCCACCTAATCCCCCTTCTAGAAGACCCTAGGTTGGCGCCAAAATGGTGGTGTCTCTCCACCACCAAAAGCCACCAACACCACCCTAACCACCCCCTTTAACACCCCTTGGGTCGGCACCACACACCCTTGTCCATAGGATCACTAACCACCTCCATCCTTCCATCCTAGCCCTCCATTTCAAGGGGCACCTTAACCCCCCATCCTACCCTATTAAAAGACCACTACCCACCACCATTCAAGACATCCTTGGCTAGCAAATTCACTCTCATATTCCACCTAGAAGCCCACGTCAAAGAGAGAAGAAGAAGAAGAAGATTAAGGGGATATTCTATCCCCTTGGTGCTTTCCCCTCTTCCCTTCTCTCTTCGGTCACGCTAGCCAAAGGAGAAGCTAGGCAAGGAAGATCTTTGGAGGAGATCTTGAAGGTGGTCCACGCCACCTTGGAGGAGATTTTTAGGGTGGTGCACGCCCACCGCTTGGAGAGAGCATTGAAGGTGGAAGCTTCCACCTTGGAGGAGCTCTCAAGGAAGGAGAAGAAGGAGGCCCTCTTTTCAAGACAAGGAGCAGCTAGGCTTGGAGCAAGAAGACTCCCTTCCTCACCACTTTTGCAAGAGGATTTGTGTTTCTTTTCTTTCTTTTAGATTTGTTTAGCTCTACTAGAAGCATTCCTCTACTTGTCATTGAAAAGAACACCCATTCCAGTCAATTAAATTGCCTTCTTTTAACTTTTTATTGTAATTGTTACTTTTGGTTCTAGCACTTGTTTCACCTCTCCTTCCTAATTACTCTAGGCCTCCACTTGCCTAGAGTGAGCTTAGGAAGAAGATATATCTATCTTTTAAGTTGTAGTTAAGCAATTGTAGGTGTTAGTACTTTACATTACAATTCGCATTTTGCCCTCATCTTTTCAAAACAAAAAGAAATTACATATTTAAAATACCAAAAAGAAAGTTGAGATGTGTTTTTAGTAAGAAAATTGAATTGCAATTTTTGCCTCCTTGGACGACCCTAGATACTCCCCTATCTAGGTTTATAAATTTAAAAGCGTATGCGAATTCACATGTTACAACGACATTGAAAACCCGCTTTTACAAGTCACACGTAATCCGCTATCACACATCCATCGCTCCGCACCTCCACATGCCTTGCCACCAACCTCATCACCTTCGCCATCACCCGCTGATCACTTTCCACCCATCCACCGACTGCCACACATGCCCTACACTTCCACTGAACAAACCCACAAGCACAGTCACAGTCCGACCTAGGCACACAATCCTAGGCCGTTCTGCGCCACGCCAACCCCCGCCTCACCTTTGTCGTGACATGGTGAAGCTTTCCCTATTGTTTGACAGGGCTGCAAGGCCGTCTTTGTGTCGCGCAGGTCTGAGCCACCTTTCACCATTAACACTAAAGCAAGCTTGCTTGCTAAGAGCTCCAGGTCGCGCACTCCAGGCATAAGGGCTCCAGCGACACACGTTGAGTGTGCCAACGTAACAGGCCTAGGAGCAGACTTCGCGAGGTTCCCAGCTTCTCCAATTGAGTGGAGTTCCCTCCTACGGGCACTAATAGAAGTGGGTGGGACTTTTAGTCCCACCTTGTAAACTCAAGGGTGAGTGGTGTTACTTAAATTGCTTTCCTATTTCTATCTCTTCGCCTCAAGTGACATGTGGTGAGGTCCCTCGCCCTCACATGCTCGTGCCTTGTCTGCGACCCCTGCCCCCACAAACTTGCCACCCGACCAGATTACCTAGTACTCCTCGCGCACTACACCACGCAGGAGCACCTGGACCCAGGCACGTGAAACCCAACCCGATTACTCGACTCTGGGAGAGCATACCTAAGTGTGAAATAGAGAGAGAGATGTGGGGAGGGGTAGGGGTAGGTTTCGCTCCGTTGTGTTGTGTAGGAAAGGAAGAAGAATCTGAAGGCTGAAGAAGAGAAAGCTAAGAAGGAAGAAGAGGAGCGGTTGAAGAAGAAGACCAAGTGTAGAAGAGGAAGAAAAGGAGGCAGCTACTGAGGGCAGGACTTGAAGGCAAAGGAAGCCAAAGACAAGGAGGGACTTAGCCACAGAAGAAGACTGTAGAGGAAGAAGAAAGAAGAAGAAGAAGTCAAAGAAGGCAAAAGCTGACGAATAAAAGGAGCAGCCAAGTAGAGACAGAAGAAGGAAGAAGAAGACAAGGAAAGAAAGAAGAAAAGAAGAAAGAAGACTGCAGAAGAAGCATAGCCACATAGAAAGAGAAAGAAGAGAGAAAGAGAAGGACAAGCCGTGCATTGTAGCAGAAACATACATCCACTTTTTTAGCTTATCTTTACAATGACATTATTTTTACTTCTCAATTTTGATTGGATTGGTTATTGCCTTTTATTAAATTGAGAGTTATGCTCTTAAGTTTTTAAATGCCCAATTGCTTCCTGTGTTCGACCTCGGATACCTTGATTTTTGAGTAATAAATTCTTATTTGTTTTCATGGTGACTTCATTTATACTGCAATGAACATCTTTTAAAAACATGATCTCACCACATCAACAGCAAGCTTCTACGGGATGGGAGTTTGTGAACCAGCTGGAGTCGGCTCGACCTTTGGGTTAGCTCTTCTTGAAACCTTATGGGTTCCAAACTGGGGCCTTTGATCCCAGTTTTTCTAATCCTTCTTCATCCTCATCTTATGAGGATGTTCATGTTATACAAGAGAATGTTAGGTCAAACCCTTACTCAAATTCCTACAATCCTGGTTGGAAAAATCACCCTAACTTCTCTTGGAAAGATCAGGGGCAGCAGACCCAATAATGACCCAACAATTATGTACCGCAAAAACCAATGGGTCAAGGTCATGTATATACTCAGTTGCCCCCGAATCAGGTTAATTGGTCCACGTGGAATGCTCAATAACCTGCCGGTCAGGCTGATTTAAACCTGAAGATGGTAGAAATGTAAGGGTTAATGCTCCAGCTCATCCAACAAATGAAAATTTCGTTGGACATCTTGCAATCCAGACTTAGTGAAAACAACCGACAGCCTAGATCTCTACCATCACAACCTCTACCAAACCCAAGAAATGTACAGAACCAAGGTGCTAGGCCTCAAGGGTTTGGTAATGGTGGGGAGCTACAAGCTCAAGCTCATGCTATCTATCAGGCTACCCTTGCCCCTACCGGAGTAAAACAAGTTCCCACCATAATCAACTGGGAGCCTCCTGTTTTGCCCAACCCTTCACAAAGCACTAACAAACAACATTTTTCCACTGCAAATACCATCACCTTGAGGAGTGGTAGTAGACACAAGGGACCCACCCAACCCCATATCAACACCATTATTCCCCATAGTAAGAATTCTAGACTCCCAACTACGAATGTGATCAACAAAACATCAGAGTCTGATTTGGGAGTATGTTGTTGTATTGGCAAATAAAAAAATTGGGAGGAGAAATTGAAGGAAAGGATGCCCTTCAGGCTTTCAAATTGACAATCATTTTACTCCTCGTGGCTATCGAATCAATCCCTGTCTATGCCATAGGTTTACTGAATTCATATAAAGAAAAGCATAGAGCGGAATCTGAAAATAATAGGAAAGTAGTCTTGTCTAATAACACAAGAACACTAATCTTAAACAAGCTACCACCTAAGAAGGAGGACTCAAGAGCTCCGCTGATTTCCTGCACAATAGGAAACATTACTTCTGACTGTGCCCTCCTCGACTTGGGTGTTCCATTAATGTGATCCCACCTCACTGCATATGGAGCTAGGTCTAGGCTACTTGAAACACACTGACATAACCATGTAGTTAGCTAATAGATCTATTACAAAACCAAGGGGGAGGATGTTTTAGTCAAGGTTAATGATTTGCATTACCTTGCTGATTTCATGGTCCTAGACATGGAAGCACCAAAATAGCTCAACCACACCTCGATTATTTTGAGAAGACCTTTCCTGGCTACTGCCAAGGCAAGGATTGATTATGAATAGGGAAATATAGAAATGGCTTTTAAGAATAAAATAAATTGATTTAATATTTTCGAGGTCTCAAAGAAGGATAAAATTAAGTGTGGTTTGATGGAAGAGCATGGCAAAATAGAGGAGGTAATGGCGATACACACCTTAGACAACCTTTTAATGGCTAACTAAACCCAAACTCAAGAAGAAAATCACACGATTACAGGGATAATTGAGGACAATGAAGACATACAACCAACTGTGGCAACCCGGGATGAGGAAGATATTCATGAAATTGGAAATTTGTTGGATGATTCACATGATCAAGTTAAAACCCAACAGTGTCCTCATCCTGAATTTTTAGAGTTTAAGGTTCAACTTTTGGGTGGGAATCATGAAGATCAGGATGGTTGGATTAAGCACCCTGATTGTGAGGATGAAATTGAACTTTGGGGAGAAACTCTTGAAATGTTAGGTATTCTAGAGTACCCACAAACCCCTAACACACTACAAAACCTTCATCGTCCTTGTTCACCCAACCATTGCACAATTTCAATATCCACGCACTCCTCTATACCGAATCAACAAAACTCCTATTGGAGACCATTTGGGCTCTCCCTACACCACCAGCTTGCCACTTTCATTAATCATCTCTTTGGCGAGCCCATTTTCACTCTCTGAGACCCATATCTAGGGGCCTAGAATTTGTGTTATTGCAGCCTCAATGTTAGTAATTTTTGATTGAGGACATTGCCTAGTTGAAGGCACTAAACTTAGCACATGTATGGACTATTTTGAGTTGACTAGAATCTCATGGAAATCATGTGCTATTCTTCCATTTCTACCCTCCTATATGCTTTCATTTTTACAATGAGGACATTGCATTAGCTATGCATGGGGGTTGGGATATTTTGTGAAATGATTATTCTATCAGCCCGTAACAGTAATTTCATGTCCTGTTATCTAAAAAAAAAAAAAAACTAGAATCAAGAGAAGAGAACTTAGGTATTAGCAGTTGCGAACTTTAGGACCTGAACACTTAGACTCTTCAGGTCTTTGGACTTAATTAGCTCGGGTGTCCACTTGAATGTGGTCATAGTCTCGAGCCCTCGCCAAGTAAATTTATTTTAACTTTGTCAATAAATTAGGGTGATATGTACATGACTTATCAACCCGCCCTTTCATTTGAAGGGACTTTAAGCCTAAGCATCTACACACTATTTGCACTGAGTCACTTTTCAATGATTTTTACGAAAATTATGTAGCTAATGAACTTTCTAGGGTAGTATGGTTGGCAAGTTGTAGTAGGTAACTACCCATTGGCTGGTTGTCTAGAGCTCAGCTACATGACAATACTCATTCCACTGCTTTTAAGTAAATCTTATATCAGAGAATCTACCTACTTAGAAAAAAAAAAGATATTCAAAAAAAAAAAAAGAAAAAGGAGAAAAAATAAACCACACTTCATCGCACAAGTATGGATGGCAAGTTACCGTAGGTAACAGCCCATTAGCCACTTATCCAGAGCCTAGCTCACAAAAATGCATGAATAATTCCCAAAACACTTAGGGAAGAAGCGGGGAAGTAGAATAAACTAGGGAGATATACACTGGGTTCACCCCTGTATTGGCCCCATAAAAAAATTAAAACATAGCGAGAAAGCTAGCGTTTGTAAAGATAAACCTTTAGGCAGAAACTCTTAAGGTCACTTAAGGTTGTAGAAACCTGAAGTCCGTTTTAACGGCTGCCTAGTGAGTCTTTCACTCTTTTCACAAGATGCTTAACACTTAGAGTCCTTTTCAAGTCTTGGGATGCTTGGATAGCCTTGAAAAGTTATCCTGAAACTCTAAAACTCCAAAAGTCTAAAAAAAATTGGAAAAGAAGAAAAAATAAATGTATCAACCATTTTCGAATAAAGCGAGGACTTGGGCAATTTGCATTTTGGTAGACACTTGGGCAATGTTGAGTTTTTGCAAATAGGTCTTTGGTTGAAATCTCCTAAAGCGATCAGCAAATCTTTCCTAAGTAATCAAATCCTGATTCTACTTTTATATATAGCACTTAGGTTAATTTTGCTAGGGACTAGCAAAGGATAAGCATGGGGGTTTGATAAACACATATGAATTTATGATAAAATACTTATTATGATAGTTCCTAAGCCTAGAATTGCATTCCATAGTATACATATTGCATAACATTCATCAAACTACATTTAGTGTGATGTGCGTAAATTATACAGTAATTCATGCATTACTATGGCCAAGAGATACGGTGTGACATTTCAAAGCTTTAAATACAAAATACAACCATATGGATGATTTTGGAACGATGATTACAATTCGGTAACGTGGAAATCACCTCGATCTGAGCACTGTGGCATCCTCTGCAAGTAAGGAAAGGTGGACGGTCCAGATGGTGCACTACAGATGGTGCCATGTGGCACCATCTGGAGTGCCCAAGGCCGCCTGGCATCCCTTAAAGGGCATCTCAATGAGCGATCCAAGCCGTTGGATGAAAATCCAACGGTTGAGAGACCCCCTTCACTGCATACCCACGACTCATCTTTTTGTGACATAAACGTAGGCTTGGCACATTGGTTGAAGCACCGACCTCCAAGGGAGGGGCATGGGTTTGAGACCTATAGAGGCCCACCCAATTTGGCACTAGTGCGCATGCTAGCACATGCCAACACGCATGCCAGCACAGACCCCTGCGCACCAGTTGGGCATGTGCGTGATCTGCGCACGTGGATGGCCAGCGAAGAGCATGCGTGAGTGAGCGTGAGTTGGCTATAGCAATGCTTGAGCTGAACCTACAGCAATGTCCTCGAGATCGCTAATTACCCTATGACCATTTTTAGTCCCCTCCCCATCCACTATTTAAAGACTTACACATCTCCCTTGCCTAGGCATCTCTACCTTTGCTACACCAACCTAGCCTAGAGCTCTAGAAGCCCATTAAAGCTCCGAAGAGCTCATTCCCAAGCTTCAAAGGTCCCCTAATAGTTTAGCGATCCCTTACACCACCAAATATTCATCGTCCCTCTCACCACCTTCATAGGGAGCCTTGGAGCCATCCTCCCACCTCCATTTTGATAGAAGATCACCTCCACTCCTCATCCATGTTTCGTGCCTTGGTGAAGCATTCCTTTACCTAGCGTCCTCCGGCATCTCATCCACATCTTCCAGCCTCTCACCTCCTCTGTCCAAGTTGCCACCAAGCACCGTGGTCTCACCAAACAGCCGATTTGGTAGATTTCCTCTCACCTCTATCTTTGTTATTTTCATCATATTTCCATTTATTGTAATAAACAACATTACATTATATCAGATTTGCTTCTCTCCACTTTGTGTGCTATCTTGTTTATTTCTTTACCACCAAAAACACAAAAAAAATAACAAAACCTAAAAGCACCAAAAACAAAGTGAAGCGTAGATTTTAACGAAAGCAAATGTCGCCTCCCTGTATTCGACCCAGGACTCCCTTGGAGTTTTGGTAAAAATTGTAATTGATAACGTATTTTACAACTATAGCGATGGGTTTCTCCAAACCACAATTTTCTCTCGTGAAAGCCCATTCATCAGAAGCCATGGGGTCAACACCAAGGATATGACTGTTCTTCAAACTAGCATAAAAATTCCGCTAAAAAAGATGGAGAATCTGGTGGTAAGAAAATTTATCATGAATAACAAGAAAGATGGTCTTGAAATAAGGGAAATCGATGGGTCTACCATCATGTTGAGAAAGCTTATCAAGAATGGAGAAATGCTCATTGGTGGCCTTGATAATAAAGTAATGATCAAATGTGTCATTACAAGAACTAGATGAGGAGGCACGTGCACGTTTCGGAGCGATAACCAACCAAAATCACATTTGTTGATCAAATAAGGATTGCTAGTCAAACAAAAATGTTTGGATGTGGTTCTAGAAAAAATTGGATTTTGGCCGATCAAATGTCTTGATTGGTCAATCAAAACCTTTCAGACTTGACAAAAGTGAGTTTTGCAAGTTTATTTGTTCACATTTACTACAAATGAAGTTAACGAAGCATATGATCTACATAAAATGTAGCATACAACACCTAAGCATAAGAAAAATCCAAAAGCAAGGATTTCGAAAAGGGGCTTGGAGGTTGCCATGATTGATCAAGTTGATTGATCAAAAGGGAACCAGAGGAGCGCTCGAGGGTGGGTCGGTCCGACAAGAACGTGTGCAGCATGGAGGCACTGCATGCAAGGAGCTCATCAAGCAAAAGGGAGGTCAGCGACAGTGAGCTTCAAGTAGCATTAGGGAGGTCAAGTGGAGGAGCCATGGAGAGGGAGGACCAAGGGAGGAAGATCTAGGGCCAATCTAACTTCAGGAAGAGGTCGGATTTAGTCGGTGACACTAGAGTTGTTGGTCAGTGCTGGTCGTGCGAGAGGGAGGGTGTGGAGCTCTTTGGTTGGTGGGGTTTCAGTGGGGACAAGAGGATTTGGTAGGGTGGATGTGTTGGCTAAAAAAGTTCGTGTTTTATATCATTTTGAAATGTTAAGAAAGGTAATAACACTTTGGGTAGGTAATCATGTAGATTAGGAATGATTTAGGTGATTAGAATTGAGATTGGATGCGATTAGGATCGCAAACATGAAATTGGGTTTTGTTAATAATTGCTCGATCGAAAGGGAAATTGATCGATCATATAAGTTCATTGGTCAATCAAGGTTCAATATTTTGGAGGGAAATTTCTTGCCCAAACAAATTAGTCGATCTAAAATTTTTGGTAGATCAAACTTCAA
The DNA here is from genome assembly GCA_037157565.1 of Thalassia testudinum. NCBI lineage: Eukaryota > Viridiplantae > Streptophyta > Magnoliopsida > Alismatales > Hydrocharitaceae > Thalassia > Thalassia testudinum. Next base: position 57,393,983 of record JAZHRO010000067.1, read on the forward strand.
TTTTTTGGTGGGAAAATTCCTACCAAGAATTTGGTTGATCAATATGGAAGATTGATTGATCAATAAGTATGGTCGATCAAAGATTATTTTTTATCAATCAAAATTAGAAAACATGCCAAACAAAATTATTCAATTATCTCTTTTAACCTTGATAATCCTGGGACACGATAAATAAGGTTAAATCTAGTTGTTGGTAGAGGTTTTGTAAAGAGATCACCTAATTGATCTTTGGATAGAAAAGTCCTATGTCTAATGTTTGGTTTAGGTACTTGAGTATTCTTTTTATTGTATTTAGGTATGATTCTTTAAGGTCAACTTGAAAACGAGCAAACAAGGAAGTGCTAAATAGAATATCAAGTCTACTAGCTGTTAAATATAGTAGAGAACTTATCATTCTTCTGTATAATTTTTTATCTATAGACTTACCTGTTTCATCACTTTTGAGTTGAGTGGAGGCTACCGTAGGTGTTTTCTTTCCTTTAACCTTGTCCATGGAGAATTTCTTGAAGATCTCCGTGGTGTGCTTTATTTGTGATATGAATATCCTAAAGGGCAGTTGGTCAATCTAAAGACCAAGAAAGAACTAAAGTTCTTCCATCATGCTCATCTTGAACTGATCTTGCGTAACCTTGGAGAACTCTTGGCATAAAAGATCATTAGTAGCACAGAAAATGATGTCATCAACATAGATTTGTATTAATAAGAGATCATTTTCTTTTCTTTTTGTAAAGAGAGTTGAATCTACTTTTCCAATTTTAAAATCATGTTCAATTGGGTAAGTTTCCAATCTGTCATACCAAGCTTGAGGAGCTTGTTTCAGATCATATAAGGCTTTATTTAATTTACAGACATATTTTGGATGGTTCACATCTTTGAAACTAGGAGGTTGCTTAAAATAGACTTCTTCCTTGATAAATCCATTTGGAAATGGACTTTTGACATCCATCTAAAAGAGTTTAAACTCCATGTAGGCGGCAAAGGCTAACAACATTCTGATGGATTCCAAGCGAGTTACAGGTGCATATGTATCATCAAAATCAATTTCTTCTTGATTATACCCTTGAGCCACAAGTGTAGCTTTGTTCTTGATTACTCATGATTCATTCAGCTTATTCCTGAAAACTCATTTGGTCCCTTTGATGGACTGAGAGTCGGGTTTTGGAACACGTTCCCAAACTTGATTTCTTTTAAATTGATTCAATTTATCTTCCATTACAATGATCCAACAATCATCTAAAATAGCATCCTTTACATTTTTAGGTTCTAGTTGGGAAACAAAACCTGAAATGGCTAAGGTGTTGGCCGAAGATCTAGGTTGAACTCCTTTGGATAGGTCTCCTATCACAAACTCTTTTGGATGATCCTTCATATAAGAGACATCTTTTGGTAATTCGACCGATATATTTTATTCTGGTATGCTTCAAGGATCTCCTTTGTGGTCATCATCATCACTAAGGGAGGATTGTGGTTAAGCTAGAGTCTCATTGAAAGATACATGTAGAGTTTCCTTAATAACATAATTCTTCTTGTTAAGCACTCAATAGGCCTTACTTTTAGTTGAGTAACCTAAAAAGATTCCTTTCGAGCTCTTAGCATTGAATTTATAAACATTATCCTTTGTGTTCAGTATAAAGTATTTACAACCAAATATCTTGAAATAGGAAATTCTAGCTGTCCTCCCATAATAGAGTTCAAAAGGTGTTTTGTTTAGGATGGGTTTAATTAAGCATCTATTTTGGATATAGAAAGCAGTGTTTACAGCCTGAACCCAAAAACATCGAGCCAACATTGACTCGCACAACATTGTGCAAGCACACTCATGTAGGGTCCTATTTTTCCTTTCAACAAGTCCATTTTGAGGTGCAGCTCCAAAAAAAGCAAATTCATGTTTTATCCTATATTGATCATAGAAGTCGGAAAAAGATTGGTTCTCAAATTGTTCACCATGATTACTTCTAATCCTAATGACTTCCGATCCTTTCTCATTTTGTAATATTCTTACTAGCTTACTGAAAACATCAATAGTCAAATCCTTACTTTTCAAAAAAGATACCCAGGTAAATCTTGAAAAATGATCGATTATGACAAGATAGTATCTACACCCACTTAAGCTTTCAGATTTGGTTGGTCTGAATAAGCCTAAGTGAAGTAATTCTAGGGGTCGAGAAGTGCTGACCTTCCTTTTTGGTTTAAACTAATTTTTAGTTTGTTTACCAATTTCACAAGAGTCGCAAACTTTCCTTTTCTTGAAATTGATTTTTGGCATGCCTTTGACAAGCTTATGTTTCACAAGTCTACTGATAATATTCATGTGAACATGACCTAGCCTTTTGTGCCAGAGAATTGCCTCATCGTCAGATGTGACAAGACATTCAAAGCTGTCGCATTTGTCGAAGTTGACAATATAAATATCTTTATACCTGTGACCTTTAGAAAGGATTTGCTTGGTTTCTTTATCTCTTATTTTAAAACTAGTTAAGTTGAAAGTAATTTTATAACCTTTATCATAGTTGAAAGAATTGCTAGCAGAATTAAAGTTTAGGTTAATTCTTTTGTTGGCCATAAAATAGTTTGATGGCATCTTTTTGGTTGCTTTCTCCAAAGCTAGGTGCTTGCATGAAAGTTTACTTGCCCTGTTCCTGCCCTAATTTTATCTTACTACTATATGACATAAAATTTCATTTTAGCATGCAGCTGGATGAGATGCATATTTTTTTATCTTTGGTTAATGAGTACAATTTTCTAAATTTCTATCTTCTAGGTAATTGCTATAGTTGACAAATTGAAAAAGGAAAGAAAAATCGAGAAATCAGTATGAAGATAGTGTTGCTTCCTCCTATTCAACTGATGACGATGATGAATGGGATGATGTCGACATTGATGATGGTGATTTATTTTCTGTCAGGTAACTGCTAGGTGACAACCCATGGTATTATATTATGTCAATTAACTATCGAGTATGTCAATATTTAGAACTCTGCATGTTCAAGCCTTAAATTAAGGTATCTCACTATATTCTTTGTGGAAACTATCGTTCCACAAAGAAGGTATGGTTGAATAAGAATCAAACTAAAGAACAGATAAACAGATTGGTGATGTTTTATGAATAAGAATAAAACTAAAGAAGATATGGCAGATATTGTCCTGGCTTCTTATCTTTTTCTTGACCCAATTCGGTTGGCAATTCAAAATAATAGAGGACCCACCTAAGATGGCTGCCTAGGGATTTATGTCTAAGTTGCTGATTTTATCCCAAAATGGTTGTCTGTTATCTCGACTTCTTTTATATGTCTGAATTGGATACATCATAAGTTGCTTGATATTTATAGTTTGAATTGGATACATAATAAGTTGCTTGATTGTTATGGCTTCCTCTTTGCAATAAACGTGCAAGTGGGTTTGATATGGCCTCATCCAGTTCATCTATGGCACCTGATACTGCTGCTACTATCACAACAAGAAAAGTCACTATTGGCGACATTAAACTTGCGGCAGTCACTAAACCATCACCAATAGTTGCACATTAGTGATGGTTAGATGTCGGAATGTTGCTATAAACCTTCTTTAATTGTCAAGGGAATGCTAACTTGAAATTGGCAGCAGTTGCTAGATCCACCAATGCCAATGCATGGTGTCACACGAAAATTTCTACTCGCACTGTGTGGAAGAAGTCATCATTTCCACATTCGTGATGGGTAATCCTAAAATCGTTACAAATAAACATTTGCAACAGTTTTACAAACTACCGCAAATGTTAGCGGTGGGTAAAAAAATGAATTCCTACAAGAGGCGAGAAAAGCTGATTTACCCACATTTAGCGACGGCTGAAGAGATCAACAGTCACCAATGTGAGCCATCTAGAAAATATCATACTCACATTGGCAACAGTTGATTGGATCAACCGTCACTAAAGGTGAATATAAGTCCTTGACCACACCCCTTCCCCCTCCCGCTCCCTTCTCCTTCCTCGCGTGAGCCACCCCCCTCCTTACCTCTCCCTGGCCCACTACCGACTCTCCCTCCCTCTGGTGTGCTACCCACCATCCTATCCCGCCGCACCTCCTGTCAAATGCCCTACCCCTCTACAGCCCCCTCCCCCACCCCTGCACCCTCCCGTCCTCCACCGCCACCCGTGGCCACCCCCCGCTCCACCCCTCGACACCACCCCACGCCACCTCCCGCAACCGCCCCTGCACTGCCTGCGTTCCCTACCCACCCATCACAACACCACCCGCAGCTACCCCCCTCGTTGCTCATGCTCCTCACCTGCCCCCCACTTCCGCTTGCCCCCACCACACTGTGACCCAGCCCTCGACTCGTTCTCACCCTCCCCTTCCCCCCTGCTCCACCCGCCATCTTGTCCTCCTCCTCCAATCCCCACAATCACCCTAAACTTTGATAGTTAATTATTTGTTATCAATTTTTACTTAATTATTTTGTTAATTACTTATTAAAATTTCATAATTGTCATTTTGATTTGTGTAATTTGATTTAGGTTACACTCCTCGTCAAACATGTTCTTGCTAATTCGTGTGTTTCGTCGAGGTCTGAATGTGTGATTTATTACATTAATGAATTGTGAATGTTGATGAATGTAGGGTGTACCCACTAAATTTTTTGAATTATTTTGTGAATGTTCATGAATGTGGGGTGTACACACTTAATTCTGTGAATTATGTTGTGAATGTTCATGAATGTGGGGTGTACCCACTTAATTCAGTTTACTATGTTGTGTAGGGGAATGAATGTGGGGAGTACCCACATGATTTCTTTACTTTCATTTGTCTGAAAGAATATGGTAGTTGTGAATGTTTAATTGTGTTTGTTTATTATGGGAAGAAGTTTATATTGCAGGGGAAGTTTTGTCAAAAGTTTTAATAATTGAAGTTAAGAAGAAGAAAGAGAGAGAGCATAAGAGATGAGAAGCAATTAGATAGGACAAGTTTTGATAAAGAAGAATGGGATGATGTGAAGAAAGTAGAAAAGGAGAGGTGAGTAGAGGAGGGAAGATGAGGGGAAGGATAAGGAGAAGAGGGAAAGAGAGGAGAAAAAAAGGGGCGAGGCAGGGAGAGGTATAGGATGGATAGGAGAGGAGAGGAAGAGAGGCAAGGAGGTTTGGTGTAGGAGGGAAGGGAGAGGAGAGAAAGGAAGGGAGATAGGGTACTTTAGAGTATATTTATTTTGTATGTATAACTTTTTACTTTTTACTGCAAATTGTATGATTTTAATAAAGTTATAGATACAAACTCTTACACAAATATAAATGCACTTGAGGCCAAACAATAGGTATTCTAATCCCTAGGTTATAGGTTTTGGGAGGGACAATCATGTCAAAATACTTGCCCGTCGACACTTATAATCATCTTATACAGACAATATAGAGTGTGTGGATACCTCACTTACATGTACAAAGTTTTGTCTTTATTGTATGCCATAAGAGTCATCGTCCTTTATTCAGAGAAGTTCTGAACAAAGGGAGTTCCCTGAAGATTTGATCACAACTTAAGGTTACTTGCTGCATGGAACTGATGTCCGAAAGAATTTCGATAGTTTCTTTTTGCTCTTCTCCGATATACCAGCTGATCTTATCTACTTTCCTAAAGCACCTTTAAGTGGGAGTTATTGGAAATGTAGTTATGGTTAGTCTTGGGGTGTATAGTGGAGAAGTGCGAGGAGATGCTGCCGAAATTTCTCCAGACACCGGTTACATGTAACAAGTAACGTTGTGATCAAATCTTCAAAGGTTGGGCTATTAAAGTGAAAATCAAAATCAAAATACAAATAGATATATATATATTTATAACATTTCAATGTTTATTCATAATTAGTGGGTGACTTACGTAAATGTAAGAGTGTCTTATTTTTGATAATATGGCATTAACTTGAGACCTTTTGGTAATAATTATTTATGTCATTATGGACAAGTCTTGGATTAGTTTAAGGAATTCAGATTACATTCGATATAAGAATGGTGTGATGGACTTCTTGGATTGGGCTTTCCATTCTGATAGGAAATCATTCAGATGAAGGGAACTTCTACAGTTGATTTTTTGTCGTTGTCGAAGGTGCTTAAATGGAGTACACGATGGTAACACTGTGTTAGAGCTCGTAATCTATAATGGTTAGTGGCAACATTACACCATGTGGATTGCTCATGGATAATTCATCGTAGAAACTTACAAAACTGATTCAATGGATGTTGGTGAAGATCCTACCGAAAATATTAAAGGTGAGAAGATCGAGGAGATGTTGGATGAACTTAGAGCAGCAAATAACATTGTAGACGATAGTGACATGTTACGAAGTTGTAATAACTTTTATGATGCTATTAAGGCAGTCGATGAATCGATTGCTCCTGGAGTGAGCTCTATGTCAAGGTTGACATTTCTATTGAAATTATTTCAGATGAAGGTTATTAATAAGGCCACATCAAAATTAATGTCTGAGGTACTTGAGTTTATCGGAGAGCTCCTATCTAAGCCTATTGGTTATCTGGAGTAGTGGTATGATGTGGAGAAACAGATTAGGGTTTTGGGCTTGAATTGTGAAAAGATTAATGCTTGTCTGAATGATTGCGTATTGTTTAGAAGTCAGTATGCTGGTCAGGATACTTGTCCGGAGTGTGGTGCGTCAAGATATAAGGTTGGAAAATTTGGGTATCAACATGCCAAGAAACTAGCAAAGAAGATCCTACGATACTTTCCATTGATGCCTAGGCTTCAACGCCTATTTATATCAAGTAAGACTGCGAAATTGATGGAATGGAAAAAGTAGAACAAATCACAAGATGGCCACATTCGTCACCCCATTGATTCTGGTGAGTGGATAAAATTTGATAACAGACATGTATCATTCATATAAGAATCACGTAACGTATGACTAGGTCTTACAAGTGACAGATTTAATACATTTAGGAATATGTATCCATGATATTCAATATAGCCAGTGGTGATGGTAACTTATAACCTACCTTCTTGGTTGTGTATGCGATCATTGTTTATGATGCTGACATTGTTAATCCCAGACCTAAAGCAACTAGGAAATGCTATAGATATATACTTGCAATGATTAATGGTTGAATTGAAACTATTGTGCCATAACAGCATTCAAACATATGACGCAGGAAAGAAAGAATTCTTTATGATGCGTGCTGCATTGCTATGGAGTATCAATGACATCTCACCTACCACATAGCCTCCCCATACACGGCTTCCCCTCACCTAGACCTTCCCTACCCAACCTACTCCCCCCCAGGCCCCCTACACTCTTACCACCGATACAATTTTAGTACCCACTCCCAATTTCGCCCCCCCTCCACCGCCCCGTACACACACATATACCCATCCTGGTGCACTTGCACTGTCCATTTTTATAGGGAAGGGGAACAAGTTGGTCATCCCTGAGTTTGTGACGTTACCTGAGCTTGAGGATGAGGTTGACAGTCATGACCCTAACCAAGATGAGAGGGATGGGGACGACGTACAATGATCCCATGATGACAAGGATCAGGAGGGGGACGACGAGGAGGGGGACGAGAGGGAGGATGAGAGGGATGCTGAGGTTAGCCACCCTGAGGTCAACATAGACCCTGATCTGGCAGGGCCCAGTACTGCTGGTAAGTAAATTGTTATTTTTTATATTTTAAAAGCTTTTAAATTTCTTATTTACTCTTCATTCGTAATATTATTGTTGTTATTAATTTCATTGAAGAAGTAAGAAAGAGGATCAACGAGAAATAGGGACTTGGAGGATATACCAGAGGGCATGAGGGTGAAGGTGAAGATCACCCTTAGTGGGGAGGATCCCAACTACCTTTCTTCTAGTAGCAGGCTCTCCAAGGTTACGAAGACCATCATCCCCCTCTCTTGTTTTGATTGGCAGATTGCCTCAAAGGAACTCATGAGGGAGATCATTTGTCACTTAGAGGTAATTAATATATATTGAGGTTTATATATGCTTCTTTTAATTTGATTTGATGTATATAAATGTTTAATTTATAGGTGATCTTCGATTGGGGGGATGATCCTAACATCCCCAAGTATATCCTTAGCCATGCGACGAGGCGTCATCAAGACTGGAGACTTAAAATGAAAAAAGTGGTAACAATTTTTTTTCTAATTCCTCTCAAATTAACATTTTAATTATATAATCTATTTTCTTTGTTATTTAGTATTTTTCAAATAGGTAATATTAGGAAACCATGAAGAATGTACCTTTTCCTCAAGGAGGTACATTCCTCAAGGCCTCCTCATATGACTTATTTGCAAAATACTAAATTACAAAGAAAATAAATTATATAATTAAAATGTAAATTTGAGAGGAATTAAAAAAAATTTTGTTACCACTTTTTTCATTTTAAGTCTCCAGTCTCGATGACATCTCGTCGCATGGCTGAGGATATACTTGAGGACGTTAGGATCATCCCCCCAATCGAAGATCGCCTCTAAATTAAACATTTATATACATCAAATCACATTAAAAGAAACATATATAAACCTCAATATATATTAATTATCTT